>CM062221.1:7051914-8251914 GCA_031216235.1 Syzygium jambos
TTTTGCTGACGTGACTCGCTTACTTAGCAAAAGTTAAACATAATAGCAGAAGTGGCTCCTTAACCTAAAGATTGAGTGATGAGGATAGAAAAAAATGTGTTGACTTAAACGATCTTAGTGTCTAATATATATAAGCTGACGTGATAGCATCTCAAGGTACCATATCAGACGTCAATATGGACAGTTAACGACTATTTAACAGCATTGGTATCATATCAACATTTTTTGTCAGCGGTTTTAATGGAAGTCTTAACCTATATTTCAAAAGTTTAGGTAATTGACTGAAAAAAAAAATGTAGGTACTTGATTACGAAAAGGCTAATAATTCAAATACTTGCGAGTCGTTTCCAAGAATTTTATCATGCGATGATTGGTCTAGATTCAAATCTCAAATGTACTTATGATTACACGATATTTATTCTACAAACTCATCCTCTCGATTCATTGCATGGTCTCACTTAATAATCTCTTTTTAAAGATTTTTCATTCTTTCATGTGAAAGAGAATTAGTTTTGTTAATTTCAAGCCGTTGCAAAAAGATTTCAGTGGCTAAATGTCAAGTACATTCGGAGACTATAAAGCTCTTGGCCTTTCATTTTGGCCAATTCCATTGCTTTCCCTTTGATCTCCTCACCCAAAACTAATAAAGTATGTGCAGGGAGTTCGGCCAAAACCAGCGAAATAGACCCTTTTTCAAAATTGGATCAACCCAATTTTAGAGTCTCACGGGTACAGAACTGGGCTTCTGGCTGCTGTTGCACACGGAGGGGCTCGAGCACCCAACTCCACAGACTGCCGGCACTCCGCTTTACCCCCAAGGCCGAACGATTCACGTGCTCACGGCCAATCGACAACATTACATACCTATAATTGTTTGCTCATGACATCATCACTGGTTCACCCGTCATCCAAGCGCTTGGACCGGTTGAACGACAAACTGGCAACCTAACTAGTTCTCTAAGTGGCCCAAGTTTGAAAACATCAGTGCAAAGCTCAATCCCTGCTTAAAACAAGTAAATATGACTATCTTATATGAATTGAGCTGTAATGTCACGAAATACTTTTACCCCATAACAGAAGATGATAGCAAGTGATTATACCTGATATAGGTTCAGCTATTATAGAATTACTGTCGTGGATGATCCTCTCTCACTCCTTGAGCATAGGAGACGCGGGAAAACCTTTGTAATGCTCCAAATGAGATTGATCCTCAACCTCCACGTCCTACATTACTCCTGTCGTTTCTCTAGTTGGAGCTATGGCCAATGCTTGACCTTTCCCTTAAAAAATTCGTAACCAACAGTAAGTCTTTGCTTTGGCATCCCACAAACTTCAATTTAAGATGCTAATAAATCTTAGTCAAGAGGGAAGAGTTAACATCTACCGCTTCATTTAATTTACAATCAATAATGAAAAATAGTGCCATAACACCGGGAAAAAAAAAGAGAAAATCAGAAAGGGTTCCACCACCGAAGATAAAAGATTACACGAGGAAACAGCAAATTTAGAATTATTTTGAGTATGCGCTAAATCAAATAAGGAAACTTAACTCTAAATATCAATATATCCTCCACAAAAAGAAGAGAAAGGATCTTTCTAGTTTATTTGACTAAAAAGTGCCATACCCAGGAACATCATCTCTTATATCGCCCTTTCCATCCTAATCTTCGATATGCAGGGTGACATCCGTCCACCATCACCTCAGCGTCACTTCTAATCACATTGCAGCATCGCTAGAGGCATATAATGAGCTCCCAAGCACTTGATCATTTCCCTTTCTCTGCAGTGGACACTTTGCCACTCTTGTCATAGATGTCCCTAAGTTTCCTGTGCTCGACAATACGCCATTCATCTATGACAAGAAAACTTTCTTTACCTGCGATGCTAAGCCAAAAGGTTTGTCAACTACATTGTCAACTTTGTGTATCAAATGCAAAAAATATTGCCAGGGTAAGGCCGAAGTATCTTTTCTGTTGCTTCTGTTTATGTTAAGTCAAACAAATTTAAATAACACAACCTTATATGCTCTTAGGAACTTAGTCGAGCGTGGCATGCTATCAAGAGGTCATAGGACTATGTCGGGCTTGAGAAGAGATCTAATCGCCACAATCAAAAGAAAATTATTTCAGTGTCATCTCGAATAAACCTCAAAAGAAATGAAATCTATCAACCATGGTATTTGGTTATAAAGCAAAAACCAGAAAAATGCAGTGCAAAATATTTTTAGCTATACAGTAGCAGTTTAGTTTGTCGCAGGCAGTTTAAGATATCATGGTTTTTATGAGCAAGAGAAGAAATCTAGTGGCAACATTTGAAAGCAAATTACTCAACATTGTTTCCAATGAGTTTGCTAAGAATTTTGATAAGCAAAAGAGATTTATTGCAAAATGGCGTCAAGCAGATGCTAGCCTGCGTAACAAATCATGAACACAATTCATGTTATGAGGTAAAAGAAAGAATGCACATTAGTAATGTCATTTCCACACAACCAAAAGCTGGGGAAAGCCATCTATGATTCAAACTAAAAAACCAGTCTTCCTATTTTCAAAGGCTCTCCTATTTCTTTCTTCCAAACAAATCAGTAAGCTAAAGAAATGAATCAACCATAAACACAGCCCAACATAAACAAAGAGTCATATAAACTACTTATCGTTCGATGCTGGGTTCTAAAAAACAACAAAAGGAAGTTCTCTAGTAGAACCCAAAAACATGAGTGTGGCATAGTTTCATGGAGATTTTGAATAGAAATTGCAAAACCTATGGAAGAGGCAATCAGATAGAAAGCAAATGAAAGTATGTTGCAAAAGGAAGTTTTAGATATTGTGCACCTGAATATCCATGCACAGCGATGAACAAGGGCATTGCTGCAGGGTGAGCTCAGAATCTAATTTGAAACAACAATAGAGAGAATGTTAATTATTGCAGCGGCAGATAGGCTATGTTCTCCATGATTGCTACTACCCAATCATCTCTTTGACCCAACAATTGAGATTCAAATATCTTGCAGGGTTGCAAGTTCAACTTCAGAATAGCAGATTAGTATCGCAGAACTCATTAACTCCGGACCAATAACTGGGAATGAACCGGTCACCGTACATAGACTGCTTCTGATGTCCTTGCTGGCACCAAGGCAGGCTGAGAGTTGCCAAAAGCACTATCTGCACATTTCTTAATCATTGATTCAGGAGTTCCAGTGGCAATGTTTAGGACTAACAAGGAATGAGATGGATCAGTCCGTTATTGGTTAACTTAGTTTATAGATGTAAGGACGAGTTTGTCTAATTAAATCTGTACAGAAAATACTCCAAACTTTGAACTTGTGAAGAAGAAGACTGGAAAGCAAGTAATCTAGACTGCTCGAACAAGAACATATGATCTTAACATGAATCACGAGGCTTGTGTTCATTGTTGATTTCATATATATCCATGAAGGAGCTGTCTCCAACTGCAACATCCTCCAATTCACTAATGGCTTCTTCTTGGTCAAGCTGCATAGGGATGCCTTCATCCTCAGAGTTACCCTCAAGAAAATCATTATCTTCCATATCCGATATGTCTGTAAAAGTTTCTATCTTTTTCTTCCTCCCTCTATAACCAATAAGGCTTAGGACCTTTTCCTTCCACAGAACCAGCGGACATTTCTGAATCAGCTCTGCACCTTCATAAGCTCCTGTCAAGAACACACTACACCTCTTCCCCCTCTCAGAGACATAGAAAACGCCAAGATGCTTCAACAAGAGTCTCATCAGCTTCTGAGGCATCACGAATTCTTGTCGAAAGTAGGTGAGGTGATCCGTTACCAACCTCTTTTCCATTGTGAAGCTTAGTAGCTCATGCATCACCGCAATGGCCCTCTTATCGAATTCTTTTGATCCAGCTTGGAGGCCACGTGCATCAGCATAAGAAGATAAGTAAGATCTTTTCTGAAAGTGCTCAATCGACCCTCCATATCCATAGATTTTATTGTAACTGGCAGGAAACTTCAAGGGGAAAGATAGGGAAAGCAACCCTGGTGTATGAGAGGCGGATTCTGATACCCCCAATACGGCTTTCTCCAACTCTGTGATAGCCCAAGCAGGATTCCACTCGACAAGCTCAAGATTATCAACTTCATCCGGAGATTTAACCACTTTGAAGTGCTGGGGATACTCGTGTACCCACTTGCTCCTAAAATCAGCTGGCAAACCACACTCCCTCCTGAAATGCGCAATTTTGTCCAGAGGAGGCCGTTTATCGACCGACATCATCAACATCCTAGTCACGTATTCAGCAGCTGTGCCAGAGCGTTCCCTTATCAATCTCTCCTCTTCCTCTAAGAGGACTTCAGCTTCTTTAGTCATTCCACACCACAATACCCCCTTCCGATCCTTATACAACTCAAACAGTTTCGGCGACTTCCGAATAAAATCCACTATACTGTGTGGCTTGGGCAAATTAATTTGTTTCCGGTATCGATCCACCGACCTCACAGGGATTATCATCTCGGGTTCCTTCTTCAACATTTCCATCAGAACCAACACCTTAGACACCACTTTATGCTTCTTGGCGGCGATTTCGAGATCATGGACCCTCTTGTTCTTGCCCCTATCTTGCACTCTCTTACTAGTGGTCATGAATCCACGCTGCGACCCCATAAGTACAACCTCACCAAAACTCCAATTTCTTCTCAGAGTAGGCGAACGCACTAGCGAGGTGACAAAGCATCCAAACTCTCTTGCCGCACTCCATTCGTTCGAGGAAGCTACGGTTTTAACAATGAATTGAAGAAGGGTCATCTCGAGATGCTAATATGGCTTTGCTCCAATTCAAGAAACAGGCCCAAGAAAAGCAAATGCCTCACTGAGGACAGAAATCAAACAGCTTACGTGCAACGGAACGAGGAAGAACAAGAGCCCAAGACGAAGATATTGGAGAAGATCAGCCGCAAATGCGCGATGACCACCTCTCTTGGATCACTCGATCAGCATCAGTTTTTGACTTCAACAGAAGCCGGTTGGGATTGCAGGCGTGGTTTGTGCGGAGAATGAAGAAGAAGAGGACGGAATGGGCGGTAGAGGCGGAACCGCCTCGCTTGTAGTTTTGGTTTTTGCGTTTTTTGTAGTAATAGAAATGATATTCTAATTTAAATAATTAAAAGAGCTCCAAGTCTTAACGATGCGTTTGGTTCAGTTTTGCAATAGGCATTGCGAAAATGCAAATACATTTAACTTTAAAGTCTCTTGGGAAATGCAAATTGCATTCGATAAAAACTCTTTGTGAACTCACTTTGGCCCAAATAGTATTTGACAAATCTTATTTTGCAAAAAATTTTGAAATTTTTTTTATTAAAAAAAAGAAGCTTACCCTTCACCAGAGTCGCCAATGGGCTACAGGCGGCCGCCACTTGAGGTCGGGCAACCCCCGGTGAGGGTCGCGCGACCCCAGGCGACCTCAAGTGGCCGTCATCGAGCTCGAGCGACCTCGCTAGCCTCTCGCTGGCGCTTCGCCATCTCAATCCGGCCTCGGGCAGCTCTAGCCGGCCTACCTCAGCCCAAAGAAGCTGAACAATCACAAGGGGCAAAATTGGAATATTAAAGAATTAGTGATTGTAGTTTGGGAAGAAAAAAATCGGCTTCAGAATTTGCAATGCTGACTTTCAGCCGAAAGCTTATTGGAAATGCTCGCCAAACGCCTTAGCATTTCCTCAAGAGGCTTTCAGGTCGAAAGCCCTTTGGGAATGTTGAACCAAATGCACTCTAAGGCTTCGTTCGTTTGGCGGAAAATATTCTCCTTTTGGAAAATATTTTCTCGGAAGTCATTTTCCTGAAAAATGTTTTCCTGGAACACAATTTTCTGGCGTTCGGCTAAAATCTGAAAAATTTTCGGAAAATATTTTCTGATGTTCGGCGACCGCCAATCCGGTGACATCCGGCGACCGGCGGCGGCCGGCAACCGGTTGCGGCGACCGGCGGCGGCCGGCAACCGGTTGCGGCGACCGGTAGCGGCGGCGGCAGCGGCGGCCGGCAACCGGCGGTGGTGACCGGTGGCCGATGGCTGTGACCGGCGATCAACTTCCTCTCCCACGAAAAATATTTTTCCTCCCATGGACAATTTTGCCTTCACTTTGCGGGAAAGAGGAAATCATTTTCCACAAAACAATGAAAGATTTGGGGGTGGGGAAGGAAAATGTTTTCCCACGGAAAACATTTTCCACCCCCGAACACCGGAAAACGCGAAAAATGTTTTCCGGAAGAATATTTTTCCAGAAACGAACACAGCTTAAGTGATATTGGTTTGTTTTTATAAAATTTAGGGGTTTAAGACTACATATAAAATTTGATTTAAAATTATAATAAAGATTAGTAAAAGAAATAAATTGAATCCATAACAAAACCAAGCATTGTATCTTGTAATTTAACCAAGTATTGTATCTTGTAATTTATAGACACCTGAACCTCTTCTCATTATATATACTCGTTCAAAAACTTACGTAAAAGGTTAATTTGATAATTTTTTTAGGAACAACTTCTAAGTCTAATCTGCTTATTTTGTGAATTGGTGTCAAAAGGGTTCGATATTAAAAAAAATCAAATTTTAGAAATTAAACGTGCTCCATGTCCGTCACCCTTTATTGAATCACCGAGTTACAAATTTTAGGATAGGTGCCGGCCTAGACACAGCACAACCAAACCAGTCACAACCAAGTGTTTGGCTAGTCATTTCGAATAACTTAATTGTCGGTTCATATTCCCACGATTTTAGGAGCAATAAGTGTGGGGTTTGAGCACAATGCAATTAACCTAGATCGATTCTTTTCCTTTTCTAAGCAGAGCTGTATTCGGTCCAATTTGAGAAAATTGGCTTTCTCAGAAAATACTGCTAACGTCACTTCAGGTCTGGGAAAACACAGCTTGCACATACCCTGTGTGTTACTACACATGTTGGTCTGAATTGGCTATTAGGTTTCCGTCGTTGACTTCTGTTGCATTTTTTGTTCAGATGAACAATGCCAAATAGTAACATAATGATTGAATTTCTACAAAGAATAAAGACATGGGTGATCTTGGCATCAGAACGTGTGTATTAGGTGATTCTAGAAGTATGCCACTCTCATTTTCTGTAATCTGCAGTCAGTATACTGGAACGCATATACGGAGGCTCAAACCAAGTAGGAAAAAGGCCAGAAGAGTTTGTACTATGTCATAACCGAGTAAACGCCTTAATTATTGTCGGACTCGGACTTGGGTTAAATCATCAGTCGAATGTGACGCTTCTTGGAGTACTCTACTTTATTTGCAAATGCTACGACAGTATTTACCCCTATTTTCAATCATTCTTTATTTATGGTTTGTGGATTCCATGTTCATAAAAAATTTTCAGTTGCCAACTCACATGAGAGGAGGAAATGGCAAGGTTGCTTATATCAACACAGAAGGAACTTTGTATCCTATCATAATCTGTCTGTATTTTTCTTGACCTCTACAAAGCTGCTTGTGTTTCGTAATCGTCTTATGTCCATGTAAGTGCATGTGCCCTTTCTTAACTTAGCACACTTGCAGTCGCCGTGATCAAACCGTACCAATAGCTGAGAGATTTGGCATGGATCCTGGTGCAGTCCTAGATAATGTAAGCCAAGCATTCTATACTGGCGGCAACTCCTTTTTTTTTCTGGCTAGTGTACTTGCTATAATCTAGTCTTTCCATGAATTTCAGATCGTTTGTAGCCGTGGCCACACTCATGAGCATTAGTACAAATTGCTTCTTGTCCGGCTGCCAAAATGTCTAAAGAAAACTTTACGTTACTGGTAAGACACTGCTCGAGAATCAAACTGATACAGATTTTTTGAGGTGTGGATGATTGACCTTAGGTGAGCACCATTTTCAGATTGTGGATTCAGTGATCGCTCTCTTCCAAGTGGAGTTTACTGGAAGAGGAAACTTGCAAAGCCCCAGGTAAGTCCTGAAACCATAAAATCACGCTAGTTGTGATTTTTCAGCTCATTTGGTTTGACACTTTTAGATTCCGAATTGCAGCAAAAATTGGGACAAATGCTCTCATGTTTAATTATGATAGCTGAGGAATTTAACATCACAGTCTACATGACTAACCAAGGTATCGCATCACATCTCATTTATCCCACATAGTCGTGCTACCATTAAAAGATCTCATCCAATTTAGCCCTTTGCCGAAAGATAGCAATTTGGGGACTGCACTAAGCCCATATTAATTCGTGAAATCTCAAGAACCAGCTATTTAGTGTTAACTAGAGATACATAGAGAAGCTGCAGCCTGTGAGTTAGGAGAAAAATGATCTTTTGATGACTTTGTCTTTGATTTATTTGTTTCAGTGGCATCAGACCCAAAGAAACCTGTAGGTGGGCATGTTTAGGTTGACGTTTAGTAAAGGCGAAGGTGAGCAGCGGGTTTGCAAGGTGTTTTATGCCCCAAACCTACCCGAAGCCGAAGCTATATCCTTTATGCGCTGGATCTTCATCTAGCTATACACTTTGCTCTATTGAAATTACCAAATTATACTGCAGAAACCCAACGAATTACCTAGAAATCTATATCATAATCGGAGTGAGGGTCTGCATGATAACCATTCTGGTTCAGTCCAGAACTGGTTTTTTGTTCCCGGAATCAGTTTTGGACCAGAAACCCGTTTGGTAACGCAATTTCATTTTTCTATTTCCGGGACAAGTTTGCTTCCAAAACTGATTCTGAAACCAGAAATGAGAACCAAAAAAAAGTTGATTTTTCATTTCTGGAACAAAAGTGAGAACCATTTCTGAGGAATTCATTTTCTTCAACACACATATTCATATGGAAGTCACAATCATTGAGGTGAGAAAAAAAAAGCAAAAAATCAAAAATTTTCAAAACTTTCAGTGAAATTTAAATTTTTTTAGGTACCAAAAAAAAATTTAAAAAATAAATAAAAATAAAAAATTTCAAAATTTCACAAAATAGCTTAGAAAACCTATGGCCACCCACTTTGAGCAAAATTTAATTTTTTTAGTTGCCAAAAAATAATAAATAATAATAAATTCTAAAATTTAAAAACTTCACAGAATATCTTAGAATACCTGTGGCCACCCAATTTGAGCGAAATTTTATTTTTTTAGGTGCCGAAAAAAATTTAAAAAAAACAAAAAATAAAAAATTTCAAAATTTCACATAATGGCTTAGAATACTTGTGGCCATCCACTTTGAGTGAAATTTAAATTTTTTTAGGTGCCGAAAAAAATAAATAAAAAATAAAAAATTTCAAAACTTCACAGAATAGCTTAAAATACTTGTGGCCACCCACTTTGAGTGAAATTTAAATTTTTTTATATGCCAAAAAAAATAAAAATAAGAAAAAAAGTAAAAATTTCAAAACTTTACAGAATGGCTTAAAATACCTGTGGCCACCCACTTTGAGCGAAATTTTATTTTTTAGGTGCCGAAAAAAATAAAAATAAAATAAAACAATAAAAATTTCAAAAATTCACAAAATGGCTTAGAATACCTGTGGCCATCCACTTTAAGCGAAATTTAAATTTTTTTATGTGCCGAACAAAATAAAAAAATAAAAAATAAAAAACTTCACATAATTGCTTAGAATACCTGTGGCCACCCACTTTGAGTGAAATTTAATTTTTTTTAGGTGTCAAAAAAAATAAAAATAAGCAAAAAAGAAAAATTTTCAAAACTTCACAGAGTGGCTTAGAATACATGTGGCCATCCACTTTGAGTGAAATTTAATTTTCTTTAGGAACCAAAAACAATAAAAAAAATAAAAAAATACCATTTGGGCATCTAAAAAAATTTAAATTTTACTCAAAGTGGGTGACTAGAGGTATTGTAAGTCATTCTGTGAAGTTTTGAAATTTTTGATTTTTTGATTTTTTTGGGCACCTAAAAAAATTTAAATTTCTCTAAAAGTGGGTGGCCACAGGTATTCTAAGCAATTCTGTGAAGTTTTGAAATTTTTGATTTCTTGATTTTTTTTGAAAAAATTCAAAAAATTTCCTATTTTCCCGAAATCTAAATTTTTTATTTTCTCGACATTTTGATGATTTTTCTGGAATTTTTCAATTTTTTGGGATTTTCTGAATTTTTTTAAAGATTTTTATGAATTTTTCGGATTTTTTATTATTTTTATTCCATTTCTAAAAAAATGGATTTTTGTTCCTGGAAATAGAATTTTCTGTTGTTTATCAAATGGGATTTTATTTCAGGAAATAGAAATTTTGTGCTGTTATCAAACGGGTTTCTGTTCTAGAAATAGAAATTTTTTGTCATTATCAAACGGGTTTTTTTTCTCAGAAACTCATCCAGGAACCAGAAATAGAAAAATCTATTTCTGGTTCAGGAACTCATTCCGGAATAGAATGGTTATCATGCGCGCCCTAAGTCTATATATGGATAGTGGAGACCAGATTTTAAGCAGCATACTTATAGGATACTTGCATGCGCAGCCTATGCTATGGACAGAGCGCACATCTATCAATATCATCAATTAATCTCCTCAGAAACCTTACGGAGAGCTTGCCACGGCAATAAGAGAAAACTGAGATATGTTCTATGGGTGTTAAACTTAACAAACACACGTTTTTTCAGATAACACCAAGAGGCATAGCTGATGCAAAGGACTAAAGAGGTCTCTACAACCAGAACTGTAAGGCCAGGCGAAGTACCCTCTTTGTTATCCGCAATTTGACATTAGCAATGGTATTGACAGCTTCCTCTATCTTCTTTCATGTCAATTCTGTATCAGCATGTGTCAAGTTCCTGTTGATAGCTTAGCTTGACTGCTGCTTTAGCCCTAACATAAAAAATTCTTCGTTGTCTGTTATTAAAGTACTTATGACCCTTCATAAGGCATTGTGCTAACTCGATTTCCAATATGGGAACTCGCAGGCTCCGAGTTACGTGGTCTAATATACTAGTAGAGAAATCAGAAACAAAATTGGACTAATAAGCGAAAAAAACATAACATTGGATAAACTCTGCATGATGGCTAAATGAAGTGCCAGGTATTATTGCACAGAGCATGTAAGGTAATGTCAAGGCTTGGTTTTATAAGCAACATATACAGCCTGCATAAAAACGATGCCATTTCAAATCCTCAACATAGAGTGACCAACCATTAGAGCTGAAAATTGCCAGTGTATGAGTCATAAGCAATAGAAGGCCATTCAATAACTAATGGCCTGGCCAGAAAAGGGCCATAAACCATAAGATTCAGTAGTGCGAGGACCAATTCGCAGCACTCCCAACTCTAGGCATGCTGGACTCCTTCTTAGTCTCCGCATCCACTTTGAATGTAGCGCCGCACACTTGACCAGAGCTGTCCACCCTAGGAACCGGCTTCACCTCATTCATTGGGTGCTTGTAACTCCTCAAACCTCCAGAGCTGGTAAAGAAGCATCCTGAGTAGGAAAAGAAGGCAACATTAAAAGGATTAACAATTTGGCGCTCAAAAACCATTGGAAGAGCAACATTGTAGGTGAAAATGCACATGTCAAAACATGCATACAGATAAAGAATACCAATTTAACCCCTTCCAACTCTTTCCAAACCTTATAAATCTTTACTTCCTATAAGTCTTCCCATATGTTTTTACCTAAAAATATAACATTTTCCTATGGACTCTGCTTAATATCAGCAGAATTCATCCATCCTTACTTTTCACATTCCAATGCATGGACGAAACTCCAATGAAGCCACATCAGCAATCCGTAAAAATAATTACCTTTAGGGAATGGTGCGAAAGATTTCCCTCAGCCCTTCTTCACAACTTCTTCATCATCCGAGAGAACAAGATTGCCTTCAGAATCACTTCCCCAGAAGAAAGGAACATTTCCATCAACATCCTGCAAGATGAAGAGGACAGAAAGGATTAGATAGATCGCAGGTGGAGGGAGAGCTTGAGAGCGCTAATCCCAGAAGGAAACCACGAAAATCACTATTACTTACAGAGCCCAGAAAAGCGGTTTTACAAGAGCTGTCGAAGAGCACAAAAGCAAACTTCCCGCTGATGTCTCTCACGACTTGATCAGCAGGGTAAGGCCCCCGATCCCTCGGAGTTCTGTAAGCCTCTATGACGATAATGACCTCATTGGCGGTCTTGTTCAATCCATATTGCTGCTTGAGAAGAGCTGCATTCTCTATGTGCCCTTGAGACAAGCAGAAGATGTCATCGACAACCGCAAACAATCTGCCACAGCAGGTAAGGCATGTCAGATATCTATGCCTGATGACCCAATTAAGGAGAGCAGTACTGAAACTCCCGTGAACTAACAAACACAATAGATTTCATGTCTCGGCTTTCCAAATGAGCCGGAGACTCGAATACCACTTTCTCCTTTAGGCTGATACTTTCAACCTCCAATGCTATCACACCCAATTCCCACCAAAATCAGTTTGATTTAAACATTTGCCTCCCTAAAAAGTGAAGTCACAAGTCTGTTTTTTTCCTCTAAGCTACCACTTTCTCTAGTTGGAGCTATGGCCAATGCTTGACCTTTCCCTTAAAAAATTCGTAACCAAAGTCTTTGCTTTGGCATCCCACAAACTTCAATTTAAGATGCTAATAAATCTTAGTCAAGAGGGAAAAGAGTTAACATCTACCGCTTCATTTAGTTTACAATCAATAATGAAAATAGTGCTATAACACCGGAAAAAAAAAGAGAAAATCAGAAAGGGCTCCACCAACGAAGATAAAAGATTACACGAAGAAACAACAAATTTAGAATTATTTTGAGTATGCACTAAATCAAATAAGGAAACTTAACTCTAAATATCAATATATCCTCCACAAAAAGAAGAGAAAGGATCTTTCTAGTTTATTTGACTAAAAAGTGCCATACCCAGGAACATCATCTCTTACATCGCCCTTTCCATCCTAATCTTCGATATGCAGGGTGACATCCGTCCACCATCACCTCAGCGTCACTTCTAATCACATTGCAGCGTCGCTAGAGGCATATAATGAGCTCCCAAGCACTTGATCATTTCCCTTTCTCTGCAGTGGACACTTTGTCCCCCTTGTCATAGATGTCCCTAAGTTTCCTGTGCTCGACAACACGTCATTCATCTATGACAAGAAAACTTTCTTTACCTGCGATGCTAAGCCAAAAGGTTTGTCAACTACATTGTCAACTTTGTGTATCAAATGCAAAAAATATTGCCAGGGTAAGGCCGAAGTATCTTTTCTGCTGCTTCTGTTTATGTTAAGTCAAACAAATTTAAATAACACAACCTTATATGCTCTTAGGAACTTAGTCGAGCGTGGCATGCTATCAAGAGGTCATAGGACTATGTCGGGCTTGAGAAGAGATCTAATCACCACAATCAAAAGAAAATTATTTCAGTGTCATCTCGAATAAACCTCAAAAGAAATGAAATCTATTAACCATGGTATTTGGTTATAAAGCAAAAACCAGAAAAATGCAGTGCAAAATATTTTTAGCTATACAATAGCAGTTCAATTCGTCGTAGGCAGTTTAAGATATCATGGTTTTTATGAGCAAGAGAAGAAATCTAGTGGCAACATTTGAAAGCAAATTACTCAACATTGTTTCCTGTGAGTTTGCTAAGAATTTTGATAAGCAAAAGAAATTTATTGCAAAATGGCGTCAAGCAGATGCTAGCCTGCATAACAAATCATGAACACAATTCATGTTATGAGGTATAAGAAAGAATGCACATTAGTTATGTCATTTCCACACAACCAAAAGCTGGGGAAAGCCATCTATGATTCAAACTAAAAAACCAGTCTTCCTATTTTCAAAGGCTCTCCTATTTCTTTCTTCCAAACAAATCAGTAAGCTAAAGAAATGAATCAACCATTAACACAGCCCAACATAAACAAAGAGTTATATAAACTACTTATCGTTCAATGCTGGGCTCTAAAAAACAACAAAAGGAAGTTCTCTAGTAGAACCCAAAAACATGAGTGTGGCATAGTTTCATGGAGATTTTGAATAGAAATTGCAAGACCTATGGAAGAGGCAATCAGATAGAAAGCAAATGAAAGTATGTTGCAAAAGGAAGTTTTAGACATTGTGCACCTGAATATCCATGCACAGCGATGAACAAGGGCATTACTGCAGGGTGAGCTCAGAATCTAATTTGAAACAACAATAGAGATAATGTTAATTATTGCAGCGGCAGATAGGCTATGTTCTCCATTATTGCTACTACCCAATCATCTCTTTGACCCAACAATTGAGATTCCAATAAATTGCAGGGTTGCAAGTTCAACTTCAGAATAGCAGATTAGTATCGCAGAACTCATTAACTCTGACCAATAACTGGGAATGAACCGGTCACCGTACATAGACTGCTTCTGATGTCCTTGCTGGCACCAAGGCGGGCTGAGAGTTGCCAAAAGCACTATCTGCACATTTCTTAATCATTGATTCAGGAGTTCCAGTGGCAATGTTTAGGACTAACAAGGAATGAGATGGATCAGTCCGTTATTGGTTAACTTAGTTTATAGATGTAAGGACGAGTTTGTCTAATTAAATCTGTACAGAAAATACGCCAAACTTTGAACTTGTGAAGAAGAAACTTTAATGGATTGGATTCCAAGAAGACCAAGTTTGCATGTCCTTCTTGCCATTACCAATAGAATTTCCCAGCGTTACAAGTCTTGCTCAAAATTAACGATACCATAAGTTTCCTCCAACTCTTTTCGGGTTTAATCATTTTGTGATTTTTTTCATTCATTAATATCTATTTTACTTGTCTATTAGAATTATGTTTAGATTTTCATGTATCTTTTCAAATTTGAGTTCAACAAAAGAAAAGAAAAAGCCAAGAGAAAAACTAAAAAGAAGAAAGAGCAAAAAGTCAAAAAAGAAAAAAAAGAAGAAGGAATAAGGCGACAGGGAGCACCACCATAGGAAGGCCACTGCCGCGCTGTTGCCGTTAGCCCCACCACTAGGGCGACTATTTCCAACGTCGCCACCTTATGGTGACCTTTGTAGACAACATTTTTCTTGAGATGTTTTTCTTAGAACAGTGAAGGAGTTAGGGAATAACAACTTAAGTACCAAGGCTTTTGCTCGGTTTATAATCGATAACCTAAACTTTTCTTTTTTCAACCAAGTACCTCGATTTTTCAAATTTGACTCAATTTGAGCCATTCGTTAAATAAATGGTAATGTCATGTGATTTTTGCTAACATGATTCACTTACTCAGCAAAAGTTAAGCTTGATAGCTGACATGGCTTGCTTACTCTCCAAATTGGGTGATGAGGAGAGAAGCATGTTTTCGCTCGGACGATCTTGGAGTCTAATATATCTCTGTTGATGTGATAGCATCTCAAGATACCATATCAGATGCCAATATGGATAGTTAATGACTATTTAACAGCATGATATCAACATTGTTCCCCCGCGATTTTAATGGAGGCCTTGACTGTAACATCCTGAATTTTGACCCGTTATCGGGACCAATAAAGTGTATATTGATTCTCGTGTAATTTTAGTAAGTCTCGCCCGGAATTGATCAATCACGGGATACTAACCAAATGGGAAAGGCTAAATAGGATTAGGTACGTGGACCGAGAACCTGATCGTGATGGAATGCCGATTTCGATGGACGTCGAGGAAATATTTTGAACCAATATAGGCCGATCTAAGGAAAAATGACAGGTTGATATTGTCAGCGATGCACGATCGGATCGCGAGTGATTTCGCACGACCGAAAGTGCGCCTAACAAAGGAAACCCGATTTTAATCCAAACGATCGTGACCTCAGGTGCTAGTGATAATTTCTCTCGTTCTCTCGAAATTGAGACTATCACGACTCGGACAATCTTAGGTCGATACGCGTAACACCTAATCAGCCGCCTGTTAGTGAGAGGCCCTAAAACTGCAAAACGAGTAAATTAGATCGCGATATTGGACTCGAACTTCGATATCAAAATTTCAAGGGTAATTACGACTATTTTGCAAGATGGACATCGATTTGGAGTGACCATTCATGGTTGGGATTAAAACGGCTGGAAACTGAAAATATGACAGAAATTGAGAAAAGGACAGTTTTGCCCCTGTGGACACCGAGGCCCAATTCGGAGGCCGTTTAAGGTTATTTTTCGCGGCCAAGGTCATTTTGGGACAGCCACGCACATTTGGAGTGGTTTTGGACAAAAAGTGGAATTTCGACAAAAATTGGAAAATAATATTATTTTATTCCCGGAAACTTCGCGGTCGATTTTCGTGGGCTTAGAAAGTGAATTTCGCGATTCCGACACCGGATTATGTCTCCCATGAATATTTAGGACCGGTATGAGCAAAAATTGAAATTTCGGTTCGGGATGGAAAAATGACGGAAATGCCCCTAGGCTATTTTTGATTTATTCCGAATTTTGGGACAATTTTGGGATTTAATCAAGGTTGGTTAAGGTTAATTAGACTTGGTTAACCATGGTTAAGGACAATTGACCATTTTGCCCTTGAATTATTGGATTAGAAGCATTTTGGACCCTTGGATGAGGGGTATTTTGGTCCAAAGGGCTAGATTTGTGACATGTGGACCCCACTCACCATTTTATTGACCACCTTTGACCCTCTCTCTCTCTTCAGATCACTCTCTTTCTCTGCTCACATCTCTCTCCTCCCGCTCCTTCCTTCGGCCGCTGCTTCTCCCTTGTCGTTCAGCCACGCCGGCTGCTGGTCACGCCGGAGCAGCTGTCCTCGCCGGAGCTGCTGGCTGCCAGCCGCCGTGTGCCGTCCCCAGGCATCACCCCCAGCCCCGTCGACCAGCTTTTCCCCTCTCCCGTCACCCTCAGCCGCTGTTCCAGCCGGGTCGTGCAGGGACGCCGCCACTGTCGCCGGACTTGCCCCGCCGGTGCCGCGCCGCCGTGCGCCACCCTACCGTCCAGCCTCACCCTCACCGTCTCTCTCTCCTTCGTCCTCAGCCCTCCCTCACCGGCGCTTCCCCTGTTCTGGCCAAGAGGTGGCCGTGAGCCTCACCGGCGCCGCCGTGTCCACCGGCTTGCCGTCGGAGCGCCGCCGTCGATTGTACCACTCGTCGGTAATCGGCCGCTCGCTCTCGTCGCCTCGCGTCGATAATAGGCGAGTAAAATTTCCTAATCCATGAATTAGTCTAATTGTGCTAGATTAGGGGTTTGATTAGGGCAATTAGGCTAGATTAAGGCCTAATAATATGTAATTGTGCATGAGTTGATTAGGGGACCTAATTGGGACTTAATGGCATAATATGAGGATGATTTGGAGCCAAATTGGTGGCTATTTAGGGGTGGTTCACATTAGAACCGAATTTACCCTTAATTGTCTAATGTGGTCATTATGTGGATTAATGACTAATGGTTTGAAATTAGACATGTTAGAGGCCAATTGGGACTTGTTGGAATATTGCGGGATGATGCCATATCTGTGGATTTAATAGTTAAGACTGGATGGTCATGTCAATTCCCAAGTGGACTGGAATTCTGTAATGCTGAGTCGTGGGTTAATTGCCGAATGTAAATAGACTATAATGAAATGAGTTAGATGTGCCAATAATGCTTTATGGGAGTTGAAATTATGATTCAATGTGCGTGGTACATCGAAGCATGGCAATTGTTGTGAATCCCATGACATGTGAATTTCCATGTTTGGTTTTGATATGGATGAGAATGATTTATGACCATTGGGTCATGGCCTTCGGGTCGATTTAATTGTAATGACCATTGGGTCATGGCCTTCGGGTCGATTTAATTGTGATGACCATTGGGTCATGGCCTTCGGGTCGGTTTATACAATTGTTGGCCTTCGGGTCGGGCCTTCGGGTCGAATGATTTATGACCATTGGGTCATGGCCTTCGGGTCGATTTAATTGTGATGACCATTGGGTCATGGCCTTCGGGTCGATTTAACTGTTTTTGAGATATAATGATTTATTTACTGGTTCAGTAATTCATGCATTTTATTTACCTCTGGAGGTGCACGTTAGCCTAGTTTAGGAATAGGAATTTTACTTGCTGAGTTTATCTCACGGTTGTGGTAAAACCGAGTTTCAGACCCCCGTCCATAAAATGCCGAGGAAAGCACCTCTTTTTGGATTTCCGCAGCGGATTCAGCGATCGTTTAGTGTGCATCCCTGTTGAGACGGTTCAGCATACGTTAGATATCATTCTGTTGTGATTGTAAATGTGGGAGAGGACTATAACGACACTCAGGAGTACGTAGCCTGGTGTTATAGGGGAGCTGATGGTGTGACTGGACCCCCTATCCGGACTTTTGATGTTCCAGTGGACGTTAATGGCGTCATGATCCCACAGATGGTGAGTGGTGAAATCTCGAATCCTCCAGCCTCTCTTAGCATGAGTAGTGTAGGCGAGACCGTGGATAGACCAGTGACTACGGACGAGGAGCAAGGAGAGCAGCAAGTTATAGCTGTCGATGTCAATCCGGAGGAAGACGAAGAATTAAATCAGGAAGTAATAGGTGAGAATGCCGAGGCAGCAGGAGAAGTGGCAGAAGTCGGATCGGACGAGGAAATAAGATCGGAGGAGGACTCTTCTGAGGAGTCAGTAGTGCCATCCGATCCAAACGGGGAGCCCTAGATTAGGTCCTCACGTGAGCAGTAGAGGCTAACGCCTTTTTGACCATAGCCTCTCCCGAACAGATAGTTTTTACCCTAGGCCACCGATCCCCTTTTGTGTCGTGGCCCTTGTTGCATTTTGAATTGTAAATGGATAGTGTAAATATATATAAGTTGTAAAGAATGTTCATTTGGATCAATCTATTGTAAAATATTTTCTCTTGCTGCTCGTGGTTATGTTTTTGAATTGTCAGGGTGTGTATATATTATATATATATATATATATATATATATATATATATACGTCGTTTCCGCATGTGTTGCATTTTCTCTGATTTGGGTTTTTGGGTTGGTGACGCAATCCTGGGAGCGTCGCACCTCACTTCGACCTTTGCGCGGATGTTCAGCCTTCGTGGGGTACGGGGCGTGACATTGACCTACATTTGAGAAGTGGAGGTAATTGATTGAACGAAAAAAACAACTTACATACTTGATTACAATACGGGTAATAATTCGGATACTTGTGTCATTATCCAAGAATTTATCATGCGATGATCAATCTAGATTCAAATCTCAAAGGTAATTTTGTTTACGTGATATTTATTCTACAAACTCATCCTCTCAATTCATTGCTTGGTCTCACTTTAAAATCTCTTTTAAAGATTTTTCATTCTTTCATGTGAAAGAGAATATTAAGTAGTTTTGTTAATTTCAAGCCGTTGCAAAAAGATTTAAGTGGCCCATTGCGTGTTGCAATACCATTTATAAATGCATCTCTAAAATACTTGCTAGGCGTATTGCTCTGGTCTTACCCACTCTGATTGACTCATCGCAAGCGGCCTTTGTTAAAGGACGCAGGATCAATGACAACATTCTGATCGCCCAGGAACTCTTTGCGGACTTTCATCATGAACCTTATCGTCCAAAATGCGCCATCAAGGTTGATTTCCAGAAAGCTTATGATACGGTTGATTGGAAATTTATTGAGAAGACTTTGATGGCTTTCAATTTTCCTGGATTCTTTATCAAGATGGTTATGGCTTGTGTATCAACAGCCAAATTCTCGATATCAATTAATGGGGAATTACAGGGCTTCTTTGCTAGTTCCCGAGGTATTAGACAAGGTGACCCTTTGTCACCTTACCTGTTTATATTGGTAATGGAAGTCCTTTCTGGGTTATTGAGGGCCAAGACCACTAGCTCTGACTTTCACTAGTTTTGGCGTTGCAAACAAACACGCTTGTCTCATCTATTCTTTGCGGATGATGTCCTTGTATTCTCATAAGCACACGTGAAATCTGTTGGTCTTCTTAAGGAGGCTCTTGATGTCTTTTCGGACTGGTCTGGCCTTAGACCAAACAATGACAAAAGCAATGTTTTCTTATCGGGAGGGATGCCAGACCTCCATGGGCAAATTCTTCAGTGCCTTGGCTTCCAGCAAGGTGCGCTACCCTTTCGCTACCTAGGCGTTCCTGTTACATCTTCTGGTATTCGGAAAGTGGATTGCAAAGTGCTAATTGATAAAATAACTGCTCGGGCTCGTTCATGGACTCATCGTTTTCTTTCCTTTGCTGGGCGGATTCAGCTTATTAAATCCGTCCTCCACTCTATCCACATCTACTTGGCCTCGATCTTTTCCCTTCCAAAGAATGTGCTGTATAATATCGAGTCTATCCTTCGTTAGTTTTTATGGAAGGGTCCTGAATTAGGCGTGGGCAGGGCTAGAGTAACGTGGAAGAACGTTTGTCTACCTAAAGAGGAAGGAGGCTTAGGGATTCGGAGACTCACAGAATACAATAGAGCCTTGATTCTTAAACATATCTGGCTCCTTTTTTCGGATAAGGAATCTTTGTGGTGTAAGTGGATACACTCAACCTTTTTAAAGAATTTCAACTTCTGGGTTGTATCCAAACCAACATTTTGTTCTTCGACTTGGAAGAAAATTTTAGATATGAGATCCTTTGCTCAAACTACCCTTTGATGGAAGATAGGTAATGGTCGCATGGTCTCCTTCTGGTTTGATTGGTGGCATGACAAAGGCCCTTTCCACCTTCTTTTCAGCAATCCCGAAATATACCAATCGCGGATACCTCGGAATTTATCTGTTCGGGACTTTTTTGATCGTTCTTGGCAACATTCATCCACTTTGACCACCATTCTCAGCTGGATGGACTCAACGCCAGTCTTTCAGGAAAATTCTCTGGACAAACCTTTATGGGTCCCTCATCCATCCGGATCCTTCTCGGTTTCGCAGGCTTGGGACTTCATCAGAACTAAAAGCCGGCCTGTCGCCTAGCACTCTTTCATCTGGAACCACCATTTAGTCCCTCGACACTCCTTCCTGTTATGGTTAGCGACCCTTAACCGTCTACCAACACAGGTATTTCTCCTACAAACCCATAGGATCGACACAGCCTTATGTCCTTTCTGTGCCACAACACCTGACTCGGTAAACCACCTCTTTTTTGAGTGTGCGCACACTAGTAGTTTGGCTTCCTTCTGGGCTACAAAGTGTAACCTTCCTTGGCGTAACCGTCCATGGCAAGACAACCTTAATTGGCTAGTGAAAATCTGTGGAGGTTCATCCTTTGCCCATTGCCTCTCCAGGTACTCCTTTGCGGCTTTATGTCACATAATATGGACTGAGAGGAACCATTCCTTATTCAGAAATAAGAGTTTTTTCATCCCCGGTATGCGTAAGCATTTGCTCAAAGTGGTGAAGGACAAAGCCATATCTTATGGGCGTATTGCGGATACTCACAGGAATCAGAAAATGCTAAGGAATTGGGATCTCCCGCTGTCACTCATTGTAGCATCGCCGATAAATTCCTAGGGCCCTTTGTGCTCAGTTCGTGGACAGGGGTTTCTCCTCCTAACATTGCTGTTTTGTTGCTGTTGCGGCTGGTTTGGAGCTTTACGCCCCTTTCCTGTGTTATTCTGGTGTTTATTCCGGCGATTTGGGCTAACCCTCAAGGTGCTGCTTCCGGCTGATGCGATGACTTGGGCTTTAATACCCCGCTCGTTACCGGGGACATATGGAGCCTTAGCTATTTCATTGCTACTGCCGGCTATCCTTCGGCGTCCTCGGCATTGGTTTGCTGCCGTGCTGCTGCTTTCAGAGTCCTCGGCCGTCCACCAAACTTCGGGTCCTTTGGAGCCTTAACTGTTTCGTTGCTGCTGCTGGGTGAATTCGGTGTTTGCGGTTTTGACCCTCGCTATCTTGCTGCTGCTTCTGGAGTCCTGGACATTCGACTAGTGTCGCTCCTGTGGTCTGCCCTGGTGTTTTGTTGCTGCTGATGGCTCATTTGGTGTCCTGGGCTTCCATCTTCGCTGTCTTGCTGCTGCTTCCGAAGTCATGAACTCTCCTTCAAGCTTCGATTTTGGCTTCCCTTGTTTTTCGGTTTGTTGTTCTAGTTGTTGCTTAGCTTCTTTTGTTGTATAGTTCCTGCCATTCCTTTCTTGACCTTGTGTGGACAATTTGTCCTAATAAGGTCAGGTGCTGGTTTGTGCTATAGGTTGTAATTTGGTGTGTGAAAAGTCTATATACACTTACCTTTACCAAAAAAAAAAAAGAAGATTTAAGTGGCTATGTGTTAAGCACATTCGGATACTATAAAGTTCTCAACGTTATATTTCTTTAGATTTTCTGGAATCATTCGATCATAAAGTATTGCTCTTGCCCCTTTTATTTTTGCCAATTCCATTGCTTTCCCTTTGATCTCCTCACCAAAAGCTAAAAAAGCAAGTGCTGATATTGTTAAATTATGTCTGAAATTTGAGACACCGCACGAAAAATGAAAAGAAAGAAATCAAAGAGTACGAAGCTTGGCCGTGGACAGGAGCTGGAACACACATAGATTTGTGTTGAGTCTTTATATCCAAGTGAGTTGTTTTAATTGTAAATGCTATGGGTGTTTGATTTTAATTTAGATGTGGGAAACACTCTAGCGAGCAATTGTAACATTTGATTCTCCGATTATTAGTGGATTATTGTTGATGGCTCTCCCATGGAATTAGGTACCTATATTCAAATCAAATTACGCAAATCTTGAGTGTTATTTATCGTTCCTCGGTTATTTCTCTAACTCTCTCTCGCATTGGCTTAATTTGCAAGATCCGGATTAGCTTCCCTGTTCTCTAATATTACAATAGGTAGCTTGGCCAAAATCATATCGAACCGGTTGGACCGCCAGTTCACTCGCTAAACCAGCGAAACAGACTTTTTTTCAAAATATGGATCCATCCGGTTTTAGAATCTCACGGGTACAGAACTAGGCTTCTGGCTGCTATTGCACATGGAGGGACTCTAGCACTCAACTCCACGGACCACCGGCACTCCGCTTTACCACCAAGGCTGAACGATTCACATGTTCACGGCCCATCAACAAAATTACATATCTATAGTTGTTTGCTCATGACATCATTACCGGTTCGACAATAGTCCAACCACTTGGAACCATTGAACCACAAACCGGCAACTTAACTGGTTCTCTGACGGGCCCAAATTTGAAAACAATGGTGCAAAGCTCCAATCCCTGCTTTAAACAAGTAGATATGACCATCTCATATGAATTGAGTTGTAATGCACGCAATGCTTTGATCACGTAACGAAAGATGATAGCAAGTGACTATATCTGATGGAGGTTCGATTATTTATAGAATTACTATCGTGGATGCTCCTCTCTCTCCTTGAGCATATGGGATGCACGAAAACCTTCATAATGCTTTGAATGAGGTTGATGCTCAACCACCATGTCCATGGTACATTACTCCTGTCGTTGCTCTAGTTAGAGTTATGACTGATGCTTGACCTTTCTCTTAAAAATTTAGTATTCAAGTAAGTCTTTGCTTTGGCATCGCACAAACTTCAAATTTTTTTCTTTTGGTCGTGAACACAAACTTCAATTTAAGATGCTAATAAATCTCAGTCAAGAGGGAAAAGAGTTGACATCTACCGCTTCATTTAGTTTACATTTAATAAGGAAAAATAGTGCTATAACACCGGAAAAAAAGGGGAAAATCAGAAAGGGCTCCACCAATGAAGATAAAAGATCACACGAAGAAACAGCGAATTTAGAATTATATTAAGTATGCGCTAAATCAAATAAGGAAACTTAACTCTACTAATCAATCTTTCCTCCACAAAAAGAAGAGAAACAATCTTTCTAGTTTATTTGACTAAAAGGTGCCATACCCAGAAAAATCATCTCTTCCATTGCCTTTTGCATCCTAATCTTCGATATGCAGGGTGAAATCCGTCCATCATCACCTTCAGCGTCACTTCTAATCACATTGCAGCATCGCTAGAGGCATATAATGAGCTCCCAAGCACTTGTTCATTTCCTTTCTCTGCAGTGGACACTTTGTCACCCTTGTTATTGATGTCCCTAAGATTCCTGTGCTCAACAACACGCCGTTCATCTATGACATGAAAACTTTCTTTACCTGCGATGCTAAGCAAAAAGGTTTGTCAACTACATTGTCACCTTTGTGTATCAAATGCCAAAAATATTGCCAGGGTAAGGCCGGAGTATCTTTTCTGCTGCTTCTGTTTATGTTAAGTCAAACAAATTTAAATAACATAACCTTATTTGCTCTTAGGAACTTAGTTGAGAGTGGCATGCTACCAAGAGGTCATAGGACTATGTCAGGCTTGAGAAGAGATCTAATCGCCACAATCAAAAGAAAATTATTTCAGTGTCATCTCGAATAAACCTCAAAAGAAATGAAATCTATCAACCATGGTATTTGGTTATAAAGCAAAAACCAGAGAAATGCAGTGCCAAATATTTTTAGCTATACAGTAGCAGTTCAGTTTGTCGCATGCAGTTTTAGATATCATGGTTTTATGAGCATGAGAAGAAATCTAGTGGGAACATTTGAAAGCAAATTACTCAACATTGTCTCCCGTGAGTTTGCTAAGAATTTGCTTTTGATAAGCAAAAGAAATTTATTGCAACATGGTGTCTAGCAGATGGTAGCCCATGTAATCATGAACGCAATTCATGCTATGAGGTATAAGGAATGATGCACAATAGCAATGTCATTTCCACACCACCAAAAGCTGTGGAAAGCCATCTATGATTCAAACTAATAAACCGGTCTTCCTATTTTCAAAGGCTCTCCTATTTTTTTTCTTCCAAACAAATCAGTAAGCTAATGAAATGAATCAACCATAAACACAGCCCAACATAAACAAAGAGTTATATAAACTACTTACTGTTTGATGTTGGGTTCTAATATCCAACAAAAGGAAGTTCTCTAGTAGAACTCAAAAACATGAGTGTGCCATAGTGTCATGGAGCTATTGAATAGAAATTGCAAGACCTATGGAGGAGGCAATCAGATAGAAAGCAAACGAAAGTATGTTGCAAAAGGCAGTTTTAGATATTGTGCACCTATATATCCATGCACAGCAATGAACAAGGCATTACTGCAGGGTGAGCTCGGAATCTAATTTGAAACAACAATAGAGAGAATGTTAATCATCGTAGCGGCAGATAGGCTATGTTCTCCATGATGGCTATACTACCCAATCATCTCTTTGACCCAACAATTGAGTTTCAAATAACTTGCAGGGTTGCAAGTTCAACTTCAGAATAGCAGATTAGTATGGCAGAACTCATTAACTCGGACCAATAACTGGGAATGAACCAGTCACCATACATAGACTGCTTCTGATGTTGTTGCTGACACCAAGGCAGGCTGAGAGTTGCCAAAAGCATGATCTGCACATTTCTTAATCATTGATTAAGGAGTTCCAGTGGCAATGTTTAGGACTAACAAGGAATGAGATGGATCAGTCCGCTATTTGTTAACTCGTTTTATAGATGTAAGGACAAGTTTGTCTAATTATATCTGTACAGCAAATACTCGAAACTTTGAACTTGTGAACAAGAAGACTGGAAAGCAAGTAATCTTGACTGCTCGAACAAGAACATATGACCTTAAAATGAATCACGAGGCTTGTATTCATTGTCGATTTCGTATATATCCATGAAGGAGCTGTCTCCAACAGCAATATCCTCCAATTCACTAATGGCTTCTTCTTGGTCAAGCTGCATAGGGATGCCTTCATCCTCAGAGCTACCCTCGAGAAAAACATTATCTTCCATATCCGATACGTCAGTAAAAGTTTCTATCTTTTTCTTCCTCCCTCTATATCCAATAAGGCTTAGGACCTTTTCCTTCCACAGAACCAGCGGACATTTCTGAATCAGCTCTGCACCTTCATAAGCTCTTGTCAAGAACACACTAAACCTCTTCCCCCTCTCAGAGACATAAAAAACGCCAAGATGCTTCAACAAGAGTCTCATCAGCTTCTGAGGCATCACGAATTCTCGTCGAAAGTGGGTGAGTTGATCAGTTACCAACCTCTTTTCCATTGTGAAGCTGAGTAGCTCATGCATCACCGCAATGGCCCTCTTATCGAATTCTTTTGATCCAGCTTGGAGGCCACCTGCATCAGCATAAGGAGATAAGTAAGATCTTTTCTGAAAATGCTCAATCGACCCTCCATATCTATAGATTTTATTGTAACTGGCAGGAAACTTCAAGGGAAAAGATAGGGAAAGCAACCCTGGAGTATGAGAGGCAGATTCTGATACCCCCAATACGGCTTTCTCCAACTCTGTGATAGCCCAAGCAGGATTCCACTCCACGAGCTCGAGATAATCAACTTCATCTGGAGAGTTAACCACTTTGAAGTGCTGCGGATACTCGTGTACCCACTTGCTCTTAAAATCAGCTGGCAAACCAAACTCTCTCCTGAAATGAGCAATTTTGTCCAGAGGAAGCCGTTTATCGACCGACGTCATCAACATCCTAGTCACGTATTCAGCAGCCGTGCCAGAGTGTTCCCTAATCAATCTCTCCTCTTCCTCTAACAAGTCTTCAGCTTCTTTAGTCATTCCACAGCACAATACCCCCTTCTTATCCTTGTACAACTCAAACAGCTTCAGTGACTTCCGAATGAAGTCCACCATACTGTGTGGCTTGGGCAAATTAATTTGTCTCCGTTGCCGATCCAGCGACCTCACGAGGATTATCATCTCGGGTTCCTTCTTCAACATTTCCATCAGAACCAACACCTTAGACACCACTTTATGCTTCTCGGTTGCAATTTCAAGATCATGCACCCTCTTGTTCTTGCTCCTATCTTGCACTCTCTTGCTGGTGGTCATGAATCTACGCTGTGACCAGGTAAGCAAAACTCGCCAAAACTCCAATTTCCTCTCAGGGTAGGTAGGCGCACTAGCGAGGTGACAATGCATCCAAACTCTCTTGCCGCACTCCATTCGGTCGAGGAAGCAACGTTTTTAACAGTGAATCGAAGATGGGTCATCTCAAGACGCTAATGCCTTGCTCCAAGTTCAAGAAACAAGCCCAAGAAAAGCGAATGCCTCTCTCTCGGGACAGACATCAAACAGCTTGCGCGCAACGCAAAGAGGGAAAACAAGACCGTGAAACGAAAACATTCGAGAAGATCACCGTGAATGCACGATTGCCACCTCCTTGGGTCCCTCGATCAGCACCAGTTACGGTTGGATTTCAAGTGTGGTTTGCGCGGAGAACGAAGAAGAAGCGAGGCGAGAAGGAGAGAGCGAAGGGGCGGGAGTTCTGGTTTTCGCGAGAAACGTTGGCATTCCTCTCTTATTATTACGGTTTTGCCCACAAGCTTAATAAGAAGTTATGGTTTTTTTTTTTTTTGGATAACTCAGGGAACCCCCACACGGCTGACAGCCGGGAAGTAAACCCTGGGGGCGACACGTGCTAGCCAACACACACGTGCCACCGGTTAAGTCACCCTGCGGCGCTCGGGATTCGAACACTCAACCTTTTGCGAGAGGAAGAGTGCGCGCTCCAGCAGAACCACCCAGGCGGGTGGTAGAAGTTATGGTTAATATCACGAAAATCTAAACTAATAAACATGTGATAAATTTACCTTTCGTTAATTTTTATTAAAATTTATCGTAAAATTACTGAGTTGGATGACACATGACAATTAACGAATGTACCGATTTGGAGTTTAACCCTCTGTACCGGTTTATAGTTTTTTGTGATATTAATCCAATTTAACGGAAATTAATGTAGAGTAAATTTGTCACAAATGTACTGGTTTGAAATTTTTGATAGTCAAAAAATTAATTTGGGATAAATTTTTTACAAATGTATTAATTTTGGATTTTTTGTGGTATTAATCCAAAAAATAAAGACATATCGGCTTTTGTTTTGCTTTTAAGTTGCCCAACGAGTTTTGCATTTCTTGTTGTAATTAAAATGATTTTTTGATTTTAAATAATTAAAAGAGCTCGAGAGTGTTACAAATGGTATATTCACGTGTGTATAAAAAAATGAGGTGTTTGAGATTACCAGAAAAATCTAGTGTAAATTCAAAATGTAGTTTAGTAAAAAAATAAATTGATTCATGTGAAACCAAACATTAATATCATGTAATTCGTAAAGAGTTAAATCTCTTCTCATTATATATAAGTCTAAAAAGTTAACGTAAGAGAATAATTTTTTTTAGAAAAAGATATGTAAGAGATTACTAATGATTTTAATTATCAAGCTTGATTTGCGTATTCAAGAAATTGGAGCAGGAAGGGCCCAATACTATATAAGAATCAAATTTCAAACATTAAAACAATAAATCAAGCGTGTTCCATGCTTGTCACCCTTTAACGAAATTACTATGTCGCTAGTGCTAGGAAATGTGTCGGCCGAGGCAAGCATGCCCTACTCTGACATGACCCTAGCAAGCTATTCCGAACAGCTTCATTGTTGTTTCATATTCTCATATGACTCAAGAGCGATGGGTGTGGAGTTTGAGCATGATGCAGTTCAACAAGGCATATATCATAATGCATAATCAATTTTTTCCTCTTCGAAAAAGGATTTTATTTGGTCGATAGTTTGAGCAAA
The DNA here is from genome assembly GCA_031216235.1 of Syzygium jambos. Classification (NCBI taxonomy): domain Eukaryota; kingdom Viridiplantae; phylum Streptophyta; class Magnoliopsida; order Myrtales; family Myrtaceae; genus Syzygium; species Syzygium jambos. Next base: position 7,080,366 of record CM062221.1, read on the forward strand.
TTATAAACCGAGCAAATTGATGTGAGTATAAAACCAAATTCTATTTACCTGGGCTGCCAATCCATGATAAATTGAATTGGAGTTTTTTGACGCGAAAAAAATAAATAAACTGAATTTTCTCTCGCGCTCTTATAAAAACGAATTTCTTAAATTCATAAGCTCAATTAAATCTCTTTCTCTTAAAAAAAAAAGAGAAGAAAAAAATGAACTCAACCTTATAGCGGATTCACATCATTACTCAATTCAAATTAATCTGGTCAAATCGATTTTGCTTCTTGCCTTCTTGTACAAACTTGCTCCAATTTCTGATCTGTCGCACATTTGCAAAATTTTTTGAAACTCTCTTCTTCTTCTTCTTCACTGAGCAAAACCGACCCGCAATCACACGAACGCAGAGAAATACATCGTCGAGGATGATTTCATTTCTCAGGTATTTTCACAAGCTCCGGCAGATTTCGATTCATCTCCTCTTCCGCGATTTCATCGCCGAGGATGATTCCTGAGTTCCGGCTTGCGTTTCTCATTGATCTGCACAGCTGACGAAGAGTAGAGCTAGCTGCAGCTCGCGGAAAGAGAAGATGTCGACGATGGCGACGACGAGGACAATGTGATCGGAACGATCGACAAAGTAAGTGAGAGCGAAACGGAGCACGGGCGACTGCTTTCCGTTCCTGTCATTTATTCGTCATAAGTTTTGGGGCTTGCGAGGCGAAGATTCGGTTTGATTCTGAGATGATGATAATCGTTATTTTCTGATCAGTGAGTAGGCGATTATCGACTTTGCTAATTTTGTTTGGATTCAATTTCGTTCACCTGATTCTCGTCGTTGAAGTGAACTTTGTAGTCGACCTAGCTTGTTCGGTCTCCGTTATGAAGTCGAAATAGAAAGCAAATCGTTCGACGCATCTTTAACTGTAAATCTGTCTGAATATTGGTGTCAAGAGACTCTGAATACTGCTTGGCGGATTAGCTCGATTTTGGTTTGGTTGCTTAGTTTAGCTCGATTTTCCTGGAACATCACCGCGGATCCATTCGTTAGTTTACATCTCAACCTTTCTAGTGAACTCGTCGTGATTTTCTGTGCATTTTCGCTAATGTTTGAACATGATATGTTTAATTCACCTCTTTGACGTATGTCTTCTGATCATACAAGAGCAATTCAGCTTTTGTTTATGTTATGCGGCATTCGAATTGCACCATGGCAGGGCATGCGTGTTTTCCACGTATTCGTGACATGCAGGAATTAAGAACGAGTATCCTAAGCTAAATTTGTCAATAATCGCTATCGGAACACTAGATTGTGATGAATTTAGGAGATGCTTTTGTCTTGACATTCTACATCCACCAACGTATGGTTAACACGATGGCCCATTGTTTTCATGTTCTTTCTCTGAGCTATTCTCATTTTTTTTGTTTGCAGTTATTTCTCAGGGAAAAAGCTACAGGATTGAGGAATCCACACTTGCAATAATGTGAAAAAGCTACGAGATTTGGGATCCACCACTTGCAATAAAGCTACCGCAACTGGTGTATGCTAGAGTCTCTCAGCTTTTGCACCTCTCCAGCATTTATTCCCCGAGAAATGCTTGATGATGCATACAAAGTAGCTATCTGATCTTCAGTTTTGAGAATTAAGTTGAGGTTCCTCTTCTTATTTGGCTACGGCGATTTCCTTTTTCTTTGTTTTTTTTTTAGCGCTTTACTGGAATCAAAAGTTTATCTGAAGCAAAAGTTGACAAGATATGCGAAGCATGTAACATCCTGAATTTTGACCCGTTATCGGGACCAATAAAGTGTATATTGATTCTCGTGTAATTTTAGTAAGTCTCGCCCGGACTTGATCAATCACGGGATACTAACCAAAAGGGAAAGGCTAAATAGGATCAGGTACGTGGACCGAGAGCCCGATCGTGATGGAGTGCCGATTTCGACGGACGTCGAGAAAATATTTTGAGCCAATATAGGCCGATCTTAGGAAAAAGACAGGTTGATATTGTCAGTGATGCACGATCGGATCGTGAGTGATTTCGCATGACCGAAAGTGCGCCTGGCAAAGGAAACCCGATTTTAATCCAAACGATCGTGACCTCAGGTGCTAGTGATAATTCCTCTCGTTCTCTCGAAATTGAGACTATCACGACTTGGACAATCTTAGGTCGATACGCGTAACACCTAGACAGCCGCCTGTTAGTGAGAGACCCTAAAACTGCAAAATGAGTGAATTAGATCACGATATTGGACCCCAACTTCGATATCAAAATTTCAAGGGTAATTACGACTATTTTGTAAGACGGACGTCAATTTGGAGTGGCCATTCATGTTTGGGATTAATACGGCTGGAAACTGAAAATTTGACAGAAATTGAGAAAAGGACCGTTTTGCCCCTGTGGACACCGATGCCGAATTCGGAGGCCGTTTGAGGTTATTTTTCGCGGCTAAGATCATTTTGGGATAGCCACGCACATTTGGAGTGGTTTTGGACAAAAAGTGGAATTTCGACAAAAATTGGAAAATAATATTATTTTATTCCCGGAAACTTTGCGGACGATTTTCGAGGGCTTAGAAAGTGAATTTCGCGATTCCGACACCGGATTATGTCTCCCATGAATATTTAGGACCGGTATGGGCAAAAATTGAAATTTCGGTCCGGGACTGAAAAAGGACGAAAATGCCCCTAGGCTATTTTTGGTTTATTCCGAATTTTGGGGCAATTTTGGGATTTAACTAGGGTTGGTTAAGGCTAACTAGACTTGGTTAACCATGGTTAAGGGATTTTGACCATTTTGCCCTTGTATTATTGGATAAGGAATGTTTTAGACCCTTGGATGAGGGGTATTTTGGTCCAAAGGCTTGGATTGTTGACATGTGGACCCCACTAGCCTCTCTCTTTGACCACCCTTGACCTCTCTCTCTCTCTTCAGACCTCTCTCTCTCTGCTCACGTCCCTCTCTCTCTCCCGATCGTCTTCTTTAGCCGCTTCTCCCCCGCCGATCAGCTTCGTCGTCTGCTGGTCACACCGGAGCAGCTATCCTCGCCGGAGCTGCTGGCCGCCAGCCGCCGTGTGCCGTCCCCAGGCGCCACCCCCAACCCCGTCGACCGACTTTCCCCCTCTCCCGTCGCCCTCAGCCGCCGTTCCAACCGAGACGAGCAGGGACGTCGCCGGTCTTGCTTCGCCGGTGCCGCGCCGCCGTCCGCCGCCGTGCACCGTCCCAGTCGACCAGCCTCACCCTCACCGTCCCCCCTCCACCGTCCGCAGCCCCTAACCTCAGCCTCCCCTGTTTTGGCCGAGAGGTAGTCGTGAGCCTCACCGGCGCCGCCGTGTCCGCCGGCTTGCCGCCTGAGCACTGCCGTCGATTGTACCGCTCGTCGGTAATCGACCGCTCGCTCCCGTCGCCTCGCGTCGATATTAGGCGAGTAAAATCCCTAATCCATGAATTAGTCTAATTGTGCAAGTTTAGGGGTTAAATTTGGATTATTTAGGCTAATTTAGGGCCTAATTAAGTGTAATTGTGTGTGGAATGATTAGGGGACTTAATTGGGACTTAATGGTGTAATTTAAGGGTGATTTGGAGGCAATTTGATGGCTGTTTGGGTGTGGTTCACCATAGAACCGAATTTGCATTAAATTGTCTAATGTGATCATTAAATGGATCAATGAGTAATGACTTTGAAATTAGGCATTGTGGAGGCCAAATGGGACTTATTAGAACTTTGAGGGATGATGCCATGTCTGTGGGTTTAATAATTGAGACTGGTTGGGCATGTCGAATCCCAAGTGAACTGGAATTCTGTAATGCTGAGTTGTGTGTTAATTGCCGAATATAAATGGACTATAATGAAATGAGTCAGATGTGCCAATAATGCCTTGTATGAGTTGAAATTGTGATTCAGTGTACTTGGTACATCGGAGCATGGCAATTAGTGTGAATCCCATGATATGTGAATTCCCATATTTGGCTTTGATATGTTGAGATTGAAATATGACCATTGGGTCATGGCCTTTGGGTCGATTTAATTGTGGATGACCATTGGGTCATGGCCTTCGGGTCGATTTAACTGTGGATGACCATTGGGTCATGGCCTTCGGGTCGATTTAACTGTTGATGACCTTTGCGTCATGGCCTTCGGGTCGATATCCTGTTTATGAATTATAATGATGTTGAAAGCCTAACCTGTAGGGCTGGAGTAGCAAATTAGGGCTGAGGGCCCAAATGACTTTATAATGATTGATTTACTGGTTCAGTGATTCGCGCATTTTATTTACCTTCTGGAGGTGCACGTTAGCCTAGTTTAGGAATAGGAATTTTTACTTCCTGAGTTTATCTCACGGTTGTGGTAAAACCGAATTTTCAGACCCCCGTCCGTAAGATGCAGAGGAAAGCCCCTCTTTTTGGATTTCCACAGAGAATTCAACGATCTTCTAGTGTGCATCCCTATGGAGATGGATCAGCTTATATTAGATATTATTCAGTTGTGATTGTAAATGTGGGGGAGGATTATAGCGATACTCAGGAGTACGTAGCCTGGTGTTTTAGGGGAGCGGATGGTGTGACTGGACCCCCGATCAGGACTTTTGACGTTCCGGTGGACGTGAACGGAGTGATGATTCCTCAAATGGTGAGTGGCGAAATATCGGATCCTCCAGCTTCCCTTAGTGTGAGTAGTCAAGGCGAGACTGTTGATGGGCCAGCGGCCATGGACGAGGAGGAGGGAGAACAGCAAGTTATAGTTGTCGATATAAACCCGGAGGAAGACGAAGAATTGAATCTGGAAGAAATAGGTGAGAATGTCGATGCAGACGGAGAAGTGGCTGAAGTTGGGATGGACGAAGAAATAGAATCTGAGGAAGACTCTTCTAAGGAATCTGCAGCACCATCCTACCCAGATGGGGAGCCTTAGAGTAGATCCCAGTGTTAGGAGTTTAGGCTAACCCTCTTTTTGTATGTAACCCTCTTCCAGATAGTTAGCTATTATCCCTAGGCCACCGATCCCTTTTTGCTTCGTGGCCCTGTGATGTATTCTTTTTGTTGTAAATAAATGGTATGTATATGTTTTTAAAGAATGTATATATAATAGTTTAATCTATTGTATATTGTTACCCATTGCTGCTCATGGATGAGTCTTAATCATGTTTGGGTGTATATATATATACATATATATATATATATACACACGTCGCTTTCGCGTGTGGCGTGTTCTTTCTCTGATTTGGGTTTTCAGGTCGGTGACGAAATCCTAGGAGCGTCACAACAAAATCGACCTTTACGCGGATGTTTAGGCTAAGTTGGAATACAGGGCGTGACAAAGCAGCTGAAAAGATAGTGGTTAGAGCTTAAAGTACTTGTTATCCTGAGATGGTGGCTGCATTCAATTGGAACTTGTATAAGCATCTCACGTTAACTTCCCTTTGTTTTTCATCAGAATTTTGGTTATATTACTGGAAGTGATGCTCTGCTCGGAGTAAGTTCTTAATTCTACAAACTAAAATGGTTCGGAAGACCCGAATGAGTCATTGACCCTTGAAATAAAGCCTGCAAAGTAGCATATGGACTGCAGAAAGCTGCACTTGCTCTAAACACTATTGACCTCACAGCACAAAGTACTTTTAACGTCTTTGTTTCCAGAGAAAGTCGGTCGTTCGCATCACTACTGGAAGCCAAGTCCTTGATGAGCTTTTAGGCGGTAATAGACTTCCTTTTGCAGATCGTGTATATTATTCTTCATGTGTTTCAACAAAAACAACTTTCACTGGTCTGGAATGTTAAACAGGTGGTATTGAAACTCTGTCAATTACAGAAGCATTTGGCGAATTTTGGTGAAAAGCACAGTCCAACAACGTTAGCTTTGATGAACTTTTACTTGCTTTTGTTAGTTGGTTTTCTCAGAAAATGCTGCTAACGTCACTTCAGGTCTGCGAAAACACAGCTGGCGCATACCCTTTGTGTTTCTACTCAGGTTGGTCTGAAATTGCATATTAGGTTTCCGTCCTTAACTTCTGTTGCGTTTTATGTTTCCTAGATTAACAATGCAAATATGAACATAGTGATTGAATTTCTAGTAAAGAATACAGCCATGGGTGATCTTGGCATCAGAACGTGCATATTAGGTGATTCTGGAAGGACGGCACTGTCATTTTCTGTAATCTGCAGCCAGTATACTGGAATGCATAATATGCAGTGGTTCAAACCCAGTGGAAAAAAGCCAGGAGAGCGTACTAGGTCATAACCAATCAGAAGCCTTGATCATTGTCAGACTTGGAATGTGATGCTTGAAGTACTCTACTCTATATGCAAATCCTACAACATTATTTTCCCCTCTTTCCAAGTTCGATAGGGTCCTTTCCTATTCCTTCTATCACTCATTATTAAAGCTAATCCCATTCCATAAGATGATGATTTATGGTTTGTGGGTTCCATGATCGTAACAATTTTTCCAGCTGCCAACTCACATTAGAGGGGGAATGGGAATGACGAGGTAGCTTACATCGACACAGACAGAACTTTGTATCCTATCATAATCTATCGGTCATTTTCTTGACCTCAACAAAGCTGCTTTTGTTTCATACTCGGCTTACACCCATGTAAGTGCATATGCACTTTCTTAACTTGGTACACACGCAGTTGCCTTGATCGAATTGTAACAATAGCCGAAAGATTTGGCATGGATCCTGGTGCCGTCCTAGATAAAGTAAGCAATGCTTTCTACACTGGTGGCAATTCTTCCTTCTTTTCTGGCTAATGTACTTGCTGTAATCTAGTCTTTCCATGAATTTGAAGATCATTTATACCCGTGCCTATACTTACGAGCGTCAATACAACTTGCTTCTTGGTTTGGCTGCCAAAATGTCTGAAGAACCAATTAGATTACTGGTAAGATAGTGCTCGAGAATCAAACTGCACACATTTTGTGAGGTGTGTATGGTTGACCTTAGCTGAGTTATATCCTTCAGACTGTGGATCTAGTGATCGCGCTCTTTCGAGTGGATTTTACTGGAAGGGGAGAATTTTCAGATCGTTAGGTCAATTCTGAAACCATCAAATCATACGAGTTGTAATTTTTCAGCTCATCTGGTTTGACACTAATAGATTCCCAAGTGCAGCAAAAATTGGCACAAATGCTCTCACGCTTACTTAAGATAGTTGAGGAATTTAACTTGGCAGCGTGCATGACCAATCAAGGTAACACATCACATCTCATTTCTCCCACATAGTCATGCATCCACTAAATGTTCTTCTCCAAGTTAGCCCTTTGATGGCTGCACACTGAAAATTAGCAATTTGAGAACTGCACTGAGCTCATACTAGTTCTTGTAAATCTAAAGAACTAGCTATTTGGTGTAAACTGGCGATGGATGCAGTAGCTTAAGTCCATGAGCTAGGAAAAAGATTATTTTTTGATGACTTTGTCTTTATTTTATTTGTTTCGGTCGTAGCTGATCCAGGCAGTCGTGTCTTCATATCATACTCAAAGAAACTTGCAGGCAAGCATGTTCTGGCTCACGCAGCCACAATTAGGTTGATGTTTAGGAAAGGCAAAGGTGAGCAGCGCGTTTGCAAGGTGTTCAATGCCCCAAACCTACCCGAAGCTGAAGCTATATCCTTTTTGTGCGAGATCTTCCTCTAGTTACATACTTTATTGAAATTTATGAGATCATACTGCAGAGACTAAGTAAAATATCTGTAAGTCTATATCAAAATCTGAGAGAAAGTCGATATTGAGTCTACATATAGATAGGTGGAGACCTGATTTAAGCATGATGCTCATAGTATACTTGATGTTGTATGGAGATCCAGGAACACGTTGAATACCAAATTTGTGCAGAGGAATTAAACAAAAACAAGTGGATATCGAGAATTTTTCAAAACCATCACTTTTGTTAGAAATTTTAGCGAGAGCTCATATGTCAATAAGATGAGACTGAGATTTATTTCATCTATGTTGAACTTGACAAACACGTTCTTCAGATAACACCAGGGGGCATAGCCGATGCAAAGGACTAAAGAGGTCTCTCCAACCAGGAAGGCCAGGCGAAGTACTTCTGTTTTTTTTGAATCTGCAATTTGATATTAGCTATCGTATTGACAGCTTTCTCTATCTTCTTTCATATTAAGTTTGTATGGGCATGTGTCAAGTTTCCTTTGACTGCTTAAAAATTGCACAAGAGTTTGCCGCTTTGGCCTTAATATCTAACTTGCTATATTGTCTATTATTAAAGTTTAGATGACCCTTCACAAGGCGTCGTGTAAACTCAATTTCCATATGAGAACCAGCATGCTCCAAGTTATCTTGGTTCACATTTGTCCTCATACAACAATGTCGTCCCAGCCTAATTTACTAGTAGAGATAACAATTACACAATACACATCTAAGTAGAAAAAAAAACATGACATTGAATAGACTCTCTGCAGGATGGCTAAATGAAATGCTAGAAAGACATTATTGCACATAGCATGACCAGGTTTTGTAAAGGCTTGGTTCTATAAGCAACATATACAGCTGTATAAAACAATGTCATCTCAAACTCTCAACATAGAGCAACCGATCCATTTGAGCTATATAAGAGTGACTTGGTTATAAGCAACAGAAGGCCATTCGATACCTAATGGCCTGGCTGAAAAAGGGCCACAAACCATAGTTACCGTGTGACTCGGTAGTGTGAGGACTAGTTTGCAGCACTCCCAACTCTAGGCATGCTGGACTCCTTCTTAGTCTCCGCATCCACTTTGAATGTGGCGCTGCACACTTGGCCAAAGCTGTCCATCCTAGGAACTGGCTTCACCTCATTCGGTGGGTGCTCATAACTCCTCAAACCTCTAGAGCTAGTAAAGAAGCATCCTGAGTTAAAAAAGAAGGCAACCTTAAAAGGTGAACGGTTTGGCGCTTGAAAACATTGGAAGAGCAACATTGTAGTGAGAATGCACATGTCAAAACATGCATGCAAGAAACGAACACCATTTTAACCTTAGATTATAAATTTAGGTTGGGAACCAATTTCTCCAATATGTTGTTAATCAAAAACATAACATTCTCCTATGAGCTCTGCTTAATGTTAGCAGAGCTCATCCATCCTTACTTTTCACGTTCCAATGCTCGGAGGTAACTCAAGTGACGCTGCATTAAGGATCCGTGAAAATAATTACCTTTAGGAAATGGTGCAACAGTTTCCCATAGCCCTTCTTCACGTCTTCTGCATCGTGCAAGAGAACAAGATTGCCTTTGGAATCACTTCCCCAGAAGAAAGGGGAACTTCTGTCAACATCCATGATTAAGAGGACATAAAGGATTAGATAGATCGCAGGTGGAGGGAGAGATAGAGATATTTCAGAATGAAACCATGAAAATCATTATTGCTTACATCCGCCAGAAAAGTGGTTTTTGGTGGGTCGTCAAAGAGCACAAAGGCAAACTTTCCGGTGACGTCTCTCACAACTTGATCAGCAGGGTAAGGCCTCTGGTCTCCCGGAGTTCTATAAGCTTCTATGACGATAATGGCCTCATTGGCGGTCTTGTTCAATTTATATTGCTGCTTGAGAAGAGCAACATTCTCTATGTGCCCTTGAAACAAGCAGAAGATGTCATCCACAACAGCCAACAATCCTGCCACAGAGGGTAACATGACAAATATCTATACAATAACCGGAAGAAAGAAAGCTTCTCATTTTGAATATTGACCTGAACATGTTGAAAGAGATTGTTCTTATTTAGATCCTATACACTAGAAGATAATCCAGAACATATCAGTGTACCAAATAAAATTAAGAGCTCTTTTTGTGTTTTGTTAAATTGGAAAAAATGACTCGTATAATTGACTGCATTAGTCCAACCTCAGCAGCGCTTGCACATGATCCTCCCAAGAGATTTTGCCAATACAGATCACCATGGTATCTGCAAAACAACCACAGCAAATGAGCTAGGGCACGAGAAAAATATGTTGGGAAGAGAACAAACAACAAACGCTGAAAATGCAGAGGAATATGATTGCGGAACGCTATGATTGCTGGTGATTCTCATGCAAAGCATAGTGAATTTTCATTCACAATTTGTTTGGTAAGTCACTCAAGTGCAAAAATAAGCAAGCTTTTTGGGCATCAATCAGAGTTGAAAATATGTCTTCAGTATAGCAAGGGACAGCACTGTGAACATTTCGTCCTTTAGATGTCAATCTTTCACCTTCAGTGGCTGGTTTCGGACATTTATGTGAAAAATCTCCTCGAGGAAAATCAGTTTGTATAAAGCATCGAATTGAGGAAAGTGACAGTAGATGGAAGAATGAATTGCGGCAGTTAGCAAATGAAAGCAAAAGTGGATCGATTTTACTTCATTGGATCCAATCCAATCAATTTTGATGAGAACAATTTCTTGGATGGGGGGCAATTGTCACGCCCTGTATTCCAACTTAGCCTGAACATCCGCGTAAAGGTCGATTTTGTTTGTGACGCTCCCAGGATTGCGTCACCGACCCGAAACCCAAATCAGAGAGAAAACACGCCACATGCGAAAGCGACGTGTGTGTGTATATATATATATATATATATATATATATATATATATATACCCAAACATGATTGAAACTCATCCATGAGCAGTAATAGGTATCACTATACAATAGATTAAACAAATATATATATATATATACATTCTTTAAAAACATATACATACTATTTATTTACAACAAAAAGAATACACCAAAGGGCCACGAAACAAAAAGGGATCGGTGGCCTAGGGATAACAGCTAACTATCTGGAAGAGGGTTACATACAAAAGAGGGTTACATACAAAAGAGGGTTAGTCTAAACTCCTAACACTGGGATCTACTCTAAGGCTCCCAGTCTGGTTAGGATGGTGCTGCAGATTCCTCAGAAGAGTCTTCCCCAGATTCTATTTCCTCGTCCATCCCAACTTCAGCCACTTCTCCGTCTGCATCGACATTCTCACCTATTACTTCCAGATTCAATTCTTCGTCTTCCTCCGGCTTTACATCGACAGCTATAACTTGCTGTTCTCCCTCCTTCTCGTCCATGGCCACCGGTCCATTCACCGTTTCACCTTGACTACTAACATTGAGGGAAGCTGGAGGGTCCGATACCTCACCACTAGACATCTGTGGGATCATAACGCCGTTAACGTCCACTGGAACATCAAAAGTCCTGATCGAGGGTCCAGTCACACCATCCGCTCCTCTGAAACACCAGGTTACATACTCCTGAGTATAGCTATAATCCTCCCCCACGTTTACAATTACAACTGAATGGTATCTAATATACGCTGATCCATCTCCACAGGGATGCACACTAGAAGATCGCTGAATTCTCTGTGGAAATCCAAAAAGAGGGGCTTTCCTCGGCATCTTACGGACGGGGGTATGAAAAATCGGTTTTACCACAACCGTGAGATAAACTCAGCAAGTAATAATTCCTATTCCTAAACTAGGCTAATGTGCACCTCCAGAGGTAAATAAAATGCATGAATCACTGAACCAGTAAATTAATCATTATAAAGTCATTCGGGCCCTCAGCTCTAATTTTGCTACTCCAGCCCTGCAGGTTAGGCTTTCAATATCATTATAACTCATAAACAGGATATCGACCCGAAGGCCATGACGCAGAGGTCATCAACAGTTAAATCGACCCGAAGGCCATGACCCAATGGTCATCAACAGTTAAATCGACCCGAAGGTCATGACCCAATGGTCATCAACAGTTAAATCGACCTGAAGGCCATGACCCAATGGTCATATTTCAATCTTAATCATATCAAAACCGAACATGGAAATTCACACGCGATGGGATTCACACCAATTTCCATGCCTCGATGTACCAAGCACACTGAATCACAATTTCAACTCATACAAAGCATTATTGGCACATCTAATTCATTTCATTATAGTCCATTTACATTCGGTAATTAACACACAACTCAGCATTACAGAATTCCAGTCCACTTGGAATTTGACATGCCCAAGACATGGCATCATCCCTCAAAGTCCTAACAAGTCCCATTTGGCCTCCACAATGCCTAATTTCAAGTCATTACTCATTGATCCATTTAATGATCACTTTAGACAATTTAATGCAAATTCGGTTCTATGGTGAACCACACCCAAACAGCCATCAAATTGCCTCCAAATCACCCTTAAATTACACCATTAAGTCCCAATTAAGTCCCCTAATCATTCCACACACAATTACACTTAATTAGGCCATAAATTAGCCTAAATAATCCAAATTTAACCCCTAAACTTGCACAATTAGACTAATTCATGGATTAGGGATTTTACTCGCCTATTATCGACGCGAGGCGACGGAAGCGAGCGGCCGATTACCGACGAGCGGTACAAATCGACGGCGGCGCTCCGGCGGCTCACGGCGACTCCGGCGGCTCACGGCCTAGCTCGGCCAAAACAGGGGAGGGCTGGTCGGTGGTTGAGGGTGACGGAAAGAGAGACGGTGAGGGTTAGGCTGGTTGGTGGGGGACGGCGAACGACGGAGGACGGCGGCGCGGCACCGGCGGGGACAAGACCGGCGACGTTCCTTCACGACTCCGCCTGGAACGGCTGCTGTGGGTGGCGGGACAGGGGGAAAGTGGGTCGACGGGGCTGGGACGGAGCTAGGGGACGGCGCACGGTGGCTCAACGCCAGCAGCTCCGGCGGCCAGCTGTTCCGGCGAGGACGGCTGCTCCGGCGAAGCTGGAACGGCGAGAAGGAAGCGGCCGAGAGGGTGATCGGGAGAGAGAGAGAGACGTGAACAGAGAGAGAGTTCTGAGGAGAGAGAGAGGGTCAAGGGTAGTCAAAGAGAGAGACTAGTGGGGTCCACATGTCAACAATCCAAGCCTTTGGACCAAAATATCCCTCATCCAAGGGTCTAAAACATTCCTTATCCAATAATACAAGGGCAAAATGGTCAAAAGTCCTTAACCATGGTTAACCAAGTCTAATTAACCTTAACCAACCTTAGTTAAATCCCAAAATTGCCCCAAAATTCGGAATAAACCAAAAATAGCCTAGGGGCATTTTCGTCATTTTTCGATCCCGAACCGAAATTCCAATTTTTGCCCATACCGGTCCTAAACATTCATGGGAGACATAATCCGGAGTCGGATTCGCGAAATTCACTTTCTAAGCTCTCAAAAATCGTCCGCGAAGTTTCGGGAATAATATAATATTAGTTTCCAATTTTTGTCGAAATTCCACTTTTTGTCCAAAATCACTTTAAATATGCGTGGCTATCCCAAAATGACCTTGGCCGCGAAAAATAACCTCAAACGGCCTCTGAATTCGGCCTCGGTGTTCACAGGGGCAAAACCGTCCTTTTCTCAATTTCTGTCAAATTTTCAGTTTCCAACCGTATTAATCCCAAACATGAATGGCCACTCTAAATTGACGTCCGTCTTGCAAAATAGTAGTAAATACCCTTGAAATTTTGATATCGAAGTCCGGGTCCAATATCGTGATCTAATTCACTCGTTTTGCAGTTTTAGGGTCTCTCACTAACAGGCGGCTGTCTAGGTGTTACACATATCGACCTAAGATTGTCCGAGTCGTGATAGTCTCAATTTCGAGAGAACGAGAGGAATTATCACTAGCACCTGAGGTCACGATCGTTTGGATTAAATCGGGTTTCCTTTGTCAGGCGCACTTTCGGTCGTGCGAAATCACTCGCGATCCGATCGTGCATTACTGACAATATCAACCTGTCATTTACCTAAGATCGGCCTATATTGGCTCAAAATATTTCCTCGACGTTCGTTGAAATCGGCGCCCCATCACGATCGGTTTTTCAGTCCACGTACCTGTTCCTATTTAGCCTTTCCCATTTGGTTAGTATCCCGTGATTGATCAATTCCGGGCGAGACTTACTAAAATCACACGAGAATCAATATATACTTTATTGGTCCCGATAACAGGTCAAAATTCAGGATATTACAGCAATTGTTGGAGGGAGGAGGGGAGGCCATCCTCTAGCAAGCACCTCAACTTCGGGCAATCTTCAATCCATAAATGTTGGAGAGAGAAGAGATGGTTGTGAAGACTGCTTGATAGTCTTTCCACGTTCCTCGTATCTATCAAGTTAAGAGAGGCTAGAGAAGAAGAAAAGAGAAGACTCCACACATCCTCGTCCTCGGAAGGAAACCAGACCTTCTCTCTGAATTCGTTTCCAGAGAAAGTCGGTTGTTCGCATCACAACTGGAAGCCAAGCCCTCGATGAACTTTTAGGCGGTAGTAGACTTTCTTTTGCAGATTGTGTATATTATTCTTTATTTGTTTCAACAAAACAGCTTTCTCTGGTTTGGCAATGTTAAACAGGTGGTATTAAATCTCTGACAATTACAGAAGCATTTGGCGAATTTCGATGAGAAGCACAGTCCAACAACGTTACCTTTGATGAACTTTTACTTGCTTTTGTTAGTTGGTTTTGAATCTCCACAAACTTGTGCATCCGTTAGATCTTATCCTATTTAGCCCTTTGATGGTTGCTCACTGAAAGACAGCAATTTGGGGACGGCACTAAGCTCATGCTGATTCGTGCAAACTAGTGATACATAGAGTAGCTGCGGTCCATGAGTTAGGAAGAAGATGATTTTTTGACGACTTTGTCTTTGATTTATTTGTTTCAGTCGGAGCTGATCCAGGCGGTGGTGTATTCATATTAGACCCAAAACAAACCTGCAGGTGGGCATGTTCTGGCTCTTGCAGCCACAATTAGGTTGATGTTCAGGAAAGGCAAAGGTGAGCAGTGCATCTGGAACATGTTCGATGCCCGAAACCTACGCGAAGCTGAAGCTATATCCTTTTTGTGCCGGATCTTTGCCTAGCTATATACTTTACTCCATTGAATTTTACCCGATTGTATTGTAGAGACCAGATAAAATATCTAGGATTCTATAACGAATTATGTGAGAATATCGATATCGAGTCTACATATGAATAGGTGGAGTCCTGATTTAAGCATGATGTTGAATGGAGATCCATGTACATGTCAAATATGAATATTGTGTAGAGGAATTAAACAAGAAAGTGGAAGTCGAGAATACTTCTAAGCAGGACCGGTTAGTTAGCTGTGCAGCCTGTGCTATGTATACGATGCACGTCTATCAATGCCATCACTTAATTTCTCTCAGAAAATTTAGCCAGAGCTCATCACATCAATAAGAGAAGACTGAGACTTGTTCCATGTGTGTTAAACTTGACAACCACGTTTTTCATAAAACACCAGGAGGCATGGCCGCTGCAAAGGACCGAAGAGGTCCCTGCAAGCAGAACAAAAAGGCCAGGCGAAGTGCCTTATTTGTTTATCTGCAATTTGATATAAGCTATCGTATTGACAGCTCCCTCTATCTTCTTTCCTATTAAGTTTGTACCGGCATGTGTCAAGTTCCCGTTGACATCTTAAAAATTGCAAGATTGACTGCTGCTTTTAGCCCTAATGTCTAGCATGCTGTCATTGTCTGTTATCGAGTTCAGATGACCCTTCATAATGCATCAGGTTAACTCGTTTTCCATATGAGAACCAGCACGCTCCAAGTTATTTGGTCCACTTTTTTCCTCATTTAACAATATCGTCCTGGTCTCATTCCCTAGTAGAGACATCAAGGCGAAAAAATGTAACACAAAATAAACTCTGCATGATGGCTAACTGAAATGCCAGAAAGATATTATTGCACATAGCATGATCAGGTTCTGTAAAGGCTTGGTTTTATAAGCAACACGTACAGCGGCATAAAGCAATGTCATCTCAAACTCTCAACATAGAGCAACCGACCATGAGAGCTGAAAATTGTCAATATATGAGAAAGGGTGGCTGAGTTATAAGCAATAGAAGGCCATTCAATAGCTAATGGCCTGGCCAAAAAAAGGCCATAAACCATAAGACTCAGTAGTGCAAGGACCAATTTGCAGCACTCCCAACTCTAGGCATGCTGGACTCCTTAGACTCTGCATCCACTTTGAATGTCACGCCGCGCACTTGGCCAGAGCTGTCCACCCTAGGAACTAGCTTCACCTCATTCAGTGGGTGCTCGTATCTCCTCAAAACCTCCAGTGCTAGTGAAGAAGCATCCTGAGTGGAAAAGAAGGCAATGTTAAGAGGTGAACAGTTTGGTGCTCGAAAACCATTGGAAGAGCAACATTGCAGGTTTTAATGCACATGTCAAAACATGCATACAGATAAAGATTGCCACTATAACCCTAGATTAACAAGTTAGGCTTGAAACCAATTTTTCCAACTCATGCCAAACATCGAAAATGGGGAAAATATCTTCAGGCAGCTAATTTCTCATAAATTATACCGGGACTGCAATCCAGTCTCAGTTTTTAAGCTATTGGCAAATGATACTGCATATTCAATGTCAAAAACTTAGACTTGTCCTTCCACGAGCCCTAATCAAACAGCAAACGTGGGCCGCTGTAACTGTGAGTACATCCTGTATATCAGCAGCAATTGTCTCCTCGTCCTTTTTCGTTTTCTCTCTGTAACTAAGCCTCATTATATGTTTTGTAAGGTACCGTGGCCCCATTGAACCACTCCTGGATGATGACAAAAACTAAACTTGCCTGTTCAAAGAGGACTGAAGTGTCTTCTTATGATCCTGGAAATTCCCATGGAAAGGCGCCACCTTGCCTTGAGAAACCAGCCAGAGCTCGTCCACGCTTCCAGATATTAGATGCTCATTGTGACTAACCTGCAAATGAAGGTGAAAAGAGGGCTATTAGCTATGAAGACGATCGATCATTGGTCAAATTGAAGTACTTTGTCAAGAAATCAATCTCACCATCAGAATTCCTCCTTGGAACAAGACCAGACCTTGAATGAAAGCCTCCACCGCATCCAAATCCTGAAGTTTGGGATAGTAAAGAACGCAGAATCATACTCATCAATCCTTAGACAAGAAACTAGCAATTTACAAAGATAACACTTTAGTAGTCACTGGCCATTAAAGCAGAACTTAAAGTCCACATTTCTAAATAAAGAGATTTCCACATAAATTATGTGCAAAGCCCAGTACTGCCGATAGGCACAATTATCTGAACTACTTGGTATTATACATTTCTGTAATACAAAAACACAGATCAGGCTGGAATAACTACTCTATTCCCAATATTTTGCAAGTTGGAACAATTACACTGGTTTCTATTCCATTATAATTTAGATGTATGGTGACAGAGGCTCCCTGAAGCTGTGATCACTGATTGATTCTTCTGTATTTTCAATGTCAAGACCAGATCCCAATAAGTTCAACTAGTGCAAGATTATTCTTATTTAGATCATAATCACTAGAGGAAAATTTAGAACATATCAATGCACCAAATAGAATTAAACGCTTCTTCTTTTTTTTGTAAATTGCAAAAAATGAGACATAACATTGACATACAGGAAGAGGATAGTGCTGTCAAAATTGGGATCTGGATCCCCCATTCTTCTTACTGCATTTGCTTATAAGCATTGAATTGAATAAACAGAAACGAAATTGATTCGATGCATTCAAGACCAAAGGACTTACCCGAACCCTTAGAAATCTGACCGTCGATGGAAGAAGGAACCGCGGCAGTCAGCAAATGAAAGCGAAAGTGGATCGATTTCACTTCAGTGGATCTGAATCCCCAATCAATGTGGATGGTTAGGGATTTCTCGGATTTCCGGGAATTCATGTGATACTTCTCCACAGGAAAGTTTCAGTTGGTATTAAGTGTCGAATTGAGGAAGCAGAAATGGAAATCGATGCCTCCAAAAACCATCAAACTCACCCGAACCCTAGAGAAACCCCCACCGTACATGGCCGAATCAATTCACCGAATCCGACGACCATCAATTTCGATGTAGGGGATGTTTTGGATGAGGGGCCAATAGTCGCCACCGAGGTTTGAGCATCGATCTTTCAGAATCTCGCATCCATATATCCACAAATATTGGAGGGAGGGAGGGAGGCCATCCTCTGGCAAGTACCTCAACTTCGGGCAATGTTCAATCCATAACCGTTGGAGAGAGGAGAGATGGTTGCGAAGACCGCTCGACAGTCCTTCCACGTTCTTCATCTCTCTAATCCAAAGATCGGTTAGAGAGGAAGGGAAGAGAAGACTCCACACATCCTCATCCTCCTCCTCGTTCTCCTCCGAAGGAAACCTCACCTTCTCTCCCTCCCCTCCTCCTATGCACCTTCCGCCAATTGCCAGTCTCTCGAGGGAAGCGAGCATGTGTAGGCCCCATTCTCTCACTGGCTGCTTCAGGTTCTCGCACCCCCAAATTTCAAACGACCGCAAATTGGGAGGCAAATCCCCTTTGGGGAAGGATTTGATATTTTGGCAATTCACAATATATAGATCCCGGAGGGAAGTAAGACGATGCCACTCATTTGGTAGGCACTTTATCTCCGGGCAACTATAAAGGCGAAGTCTCGATAGGGACACGGGAAGTCGAGGGAAGTCCTCCACCCCCAGTTCTGGACAGCCCCATATTTCCAATTCAGCGAGATTGATACAGCTGGCAATAGACTTTATCTTTGGACAATTCCAAAGCACAAGCTTCGACAGGGTGATGGGAATGGGAGGGAAGTCCTCCGCCTCCAGTGCTGGACAGTCGCTTATTGTCAAATCAGTGAGATGGGCGAGCGTGCGAAAACACTGAGTTAGGCTTCCCAGATTCTTACAGCCGTAAATAGAAAGTGTCTTTAGAGCAGCAAGTATATCCTGGGCAAATTGAAAGGATGTCAGAGAATCACAACCACTTATCTTCAAAAATTCAAGTTGAGACACCGGGTTATTGCTGCCGGGATCATGTGGAGGAATAGTTCGTCCCGTGAGTTTTGGACACCCATGAATTTCCAAATTTCTGAGCGCGTGCATCTTGCTTGGAAGCCTTTCTAAACTCGTGCAATCCATCAATTCCATCCTTTCAAGGTTGCACAACAGCTCTGTCTCTCCTTCTTCCGCCACAAATGATGTGAATCGTGGACATTTTTTGATGACTACACTCTCGAGGCAAGTAAGATTTCGCGTTTCATTTCCATCTTGCCACAAGTAGGTTAGCTTCTCACACCCTCTTATATCGAGCTCCTTCAGCTTATGCATGCAGCTCATAAACCCAGGATCAAAGCAAACAAGCTCCGCAAGATTTTCAATTTTCAATATGGTTAGAGAAGTTAGGTTGACGAAACTCTTTAAGATCTCTTTGTTACAATCCTCAAAATATAACTCACAGAGAGATGGAAGACAAACCACACCGGTTGAGTCATTCAAATGCGGGCAATGGTGAATTGTGAGCTGAAAGAGATGATCAAGTTGATAAGGCAATGTCCCCATCAACTCAGGACAGCTCTGGACAACAAGATGCTGAAGACAGGAGAATGGTACTTCTTTTTCTTGGCCTCCAGCATAACGAGACCAATCTTTCCATGCCAACATCCGATCAAACTTCAAAATTGTTAAGGATGGAAAAGGGCGTTCATTTCTGTAAATTTCAGGGCCTATCATGCTTATGGCATTTAAACCTTCAATAGATAATTCTCTGAGGTGAGGTAGCTGTCCAAGTGATGGTAGCGATTTAACATTAGGACAGCCACACAAGCACAAAGACACTATCTTAGAGTAAGATGGATCACCTAACCATGACGGGAATAGTCCAGCACCATAGTACGAGATGGTGAGATTTTCAAGATTAGTGTGAGGTCGTAGAGCGCGAATCACCTGTTCTTCGCGCGAATCATTTCGGAGATTTCCAAAATCTTTATCCCAAAGCAAGATTAAGTTGTTGAGGCCCTCCTTTCCTAACAAATTAGCATCTCTAACTTCTTTCACCTTGTGCAATTCAGATACGATTAACTCTCCATGAAGATGCAGCAAGTTCTTCAACTCCTTTAACTGTGACCCTTTCTCTGTTGCTACCACAAACTTGGACAAGATAATAAGATTCTTCAAATTACCGATACTCAGTGGCATCTCTTTTAGACTCTATGTATCTCTAATGTCAAGGAACTGTAAGCTGACCAAATTTGTGATATCCGGAGGCAACATAGTAAGGCATCGACAACCTCTTAAGATCAAAGCTTGTAATTTGCACAAGGTGCAAATTGACTCGGGTAGCCTTACGATGCTAGTGTACGAGAGATTAAGATATTGGAGATGTTTTAAATCACTAACACAATCCGGTACCTCTATAATGTCACAATGACATAATGATAACACCCGCAAGTACTTCGAGTTTGTTAGCAACTCATGCAGCACCTTTTTGGAAATATAGATTATTTTTCTGCCATGATTAAATTGAGCAGTCAGTAGCATTAAACTTCTTAGTACCTTCATTCTAGCAAATGCTCTCAAGCTTCTTGATGTAATATACCACGATGAGATGAATGATGCATAGCGAGCTTTCTCTTCAAGAGAGGCATTATCTTCATCACCCACTAGCTGAGACTCGCTAGAGGTAAAGCATGTCACATCCGCAATTGACTTTGCCAGGTCATTCAAAAGATCGTGCATCGAAAACTTGGATGTGTCAACACTGGATTGTTGAAAAAAGGATCTGAATACTAACTCATCGAAATAATCGCATCCTAATTTCAAGATATTCTCTTTTGCTTTCTGTCCATCTAAAAAGCCCTCTGCTATCCATAAGAGTGCCACATCGTCCCTCTCAAATTCGTAGTCCTTTGGAAATACTGCGCAATACGCAAAACATCTCTTCAAATGAGAAGGAAGATGCACATAGCTCAATTTCAACGCTAGAAGAACCTCATCATTTTCTCCCGTGGCTACATCCCAAATTCTATTTTTTAAGATAGCTTCCCATTCATCGGGATTCTCTTTATTACGTAGGAGACCGCCTAATATCTTCGCTGCCAAAGGTAAACCTCTACATTTTTCAGCTATTTTCTTCCCAATTGTTTCAAGACCTGGGTGCCTCCCAAAATTTCTTGCTCCCAGAGCATGATAGGCTAATAAGCTAGTACAGTTATTAGTGGACAACTCCTTCAAAGGATATGGCGAAGCTCCTGTTATGGAAACAACAGAAAGGTTGCGTGTCGTGATGATGATCTTGCTTCCCTTAGCCCCTGCTTCAAATGGCTTTAAGAGGGCTGTCCATTCTCCATATTTCTCATTCCAGACATCGTCTAAAACCACAAGAAACTTCTTTCCAGACAAATCATCTTTCAACTTAACTTGAAGCCAGTAAAGATCTTTGCCCTCGCAGGGTGATTTGCTGATTGACTGCAAAATAGTCTTCGTTATGTCGAGAACATCAAAAACATCTGAAACACAAACCCATGCTCTCCTCTCAAAATAGTTGTTCACTCTAGGATCATTATACAGCCGTTGAGCCAAGGCCGTCTTTCCAACACCACCCATCCCAACTATGGGAACTATGCTCAGAGTGGCATTGGAATTTTGTACGTCACTTATCAATTGTTGGAGTACTTGTGCTTTGTCGCGACCTAAAAAAATCGTGTTTTCGATCTTAGGCTAATGGATTACTAGATCAATTAAAATAACTAACCTAGCTCGAGTTCTCCCAAACTCTACCAAATCGCAACTTAGGTCCAATTGTGAGCATGCAAATATTTTCGACGGGAGTCGCCACTAATCATTTAGGGTAGGTTGATTAGAAACCTAAATAAAATAGCGGGAGTACTATTTTATTTCTACGAACCAGAAATTATGAATTCGGGGACTTGGTTACGTTAGATTCCCTAACGCCCTTTCGGTACCAATTTCTGAAAAAATACTCAATTTGACAATTTTGATGAATCTTGACTTAAAGTTTAAAGGTGCAGAAATTTTCTCTTTTTTTCTTATTTAAATGAAAACTAACCTATATGTAATGACGTGCAAAAATTGACATGCGATTAATGCAACCTAATATGCAAACTATATGTCATGCGACGACGTGACCTATTTCTAATGACGGGCATATTATTTTTTTATTTTTTTTAATGAAATTCGAAATTTAAAATGCCAATTATCTAAACATGTAATTTTAAACTAAAGAAATTAACCTATTCTAGAGTAATCTTTTTGGTATTTTTTTTAAATTCGAAATCAAAATAAAGTAAAGTAAAAAAAAATAACCGCTAAATCTTTCGAATTAAGTCTCGATCTGAAGCCTGACAGATCGATCCTAAAATTCGAAATACCCGCTATGGAAATAACTTTATCTAAAGCCTGATAGATAGATTTATTTTCACGTGTGCGGTTGCGGATTAGGAAATTTTCCTAATCGATCACATCTTGAAAAATCTAGATATCTCAAATATCTTGGATATATTCAAAGGATTTTGAAAATTCTAAATTCTATCCAAACTTGATAGGTAATAGATATCCAAAAAGGAAATAAATCTTAATTGAAATATGCTTATTATTCAAATATGCAAAATTAGATATCAATAAGCACAAATTAGGCAACAAAATATTCAAATCAAATCGGGATAGGATAATTACCTGATTTGCAGATTTTTTCCTAATTTGAATTTGCAGCGGATCGGGATTGTGGATCGGGATAGTGACCGGCGGTGACAGCGGCGGCGGTTCGACAAGGAGCGGCTCAGCTCGTGGTGGTGGTGTGTCGGCCAAGCACGTCGGGGATGTGGACGCTCACGGTGAGTTCTTAGCTCAGTGGTCCTCACGGCAAGGCACGGCTCTTCGCTGATTTGACTTACGAAACTCCCGGCTGGTGCTGACTGCTAATCTTCGTTGGTGACGCGGAGACACTCGAGTGTCAATATCATCGTCAAATCTGGACAAAATCCCAAAGAAAACAAATCCACCGCCTGTGTTTATGAGAATATTATACTGTTTGAACGAGTAGTAAAAAGTATTGCACTCAGTGATTGGCCGTGGGACGTCGCCGTTCTTGTGGTGCTGGACCGAAACAACAGTGATGTTGGAAGCACGACTACTAAGATCGTTTGGGTTGTCGTCAATCGTTGAAGCTGTGCGGTAGGTTTGCTGCGATGAAGGTGCAGCTCACGGTGGGACTGAGCAAAGGCGTGCTTGGACTCCACGGTTGCTACAAGTGGCTAGGTCTAAGGAGGCTCGAACACACAGCAAAGAGAAGCAGTCGGATTGGGGCTCTCGCCGGGATCGCGGGAAGCCTGAAACCGTCGTGGAGGCTCGCTAAGTTGGAACACAACCTGCAAAGAAAATTGAACGTGATGGCAAAGAATGTTGGTTGCTCGCTCGTTGCGTTGGCGGTGCGGCAGGAGCAAATAAAATCAACAGATCTGGCCTGAGCTTTTTCTCTTGTCTTTCTCCTTTATTGGCGTTTACTCTCTCAATGTAGTGGCTGTACGTGTGTATCTCTCTATCCACGAAGCCCCCCAACGGAGAAGAGAGGACCCACTCCAGATTTCTCTCTCAAAATCCCTCTGTAATGGCTCTCCCCTTTTCTTTTGTGGCTCTGTATGAATTGTGAATGAAGCCCCCTCTCTCCACGATTTTCTTTCCTCTCAATGGTCTCACGTGTTTCACTCGTGTGTCTCTCTAAAAAATCTGATCTGAAAATTATGAGAGCTCCCCTCTCCCCTGAAAGACATAAACATATATTTATAGTATAAACCTAGGTCAAATAGTCAGGTCTTCTAGTCCTAATGGGCTTAGGCTTTAATTTTCATTTAATTCCATTGAATTAATTTGGGCTTTTATTCAATTAACTTGATGGGCTAATTTAAGCTCAAATTAAGACAACCAAGCCCTTTTGCATGTGATTTTCGGCCCATGCTTTCCGACTGAGCCGAGTCTCGTTCGATGCCCAAGCTCAATTTACATGATGAATTTTAAGCTCGCTTGCCATTGTCGATCCGATGCGGAATGCAATTAATCTATATGAACCTAAACTATATGCTATGCAATTTTAATATTTTTGTTCAGGGGTTAAAGATTTAATCCCTAATTTTCTATGCAATTAACACTAAATGATGCGCTAAAATTTAGGTGTCAACATGCTTCTTCCTCCTCCCTACCGAAAAACTGAAGCTCCGGCAAAGAAGTACTGGGGAGCCTTTTGTTGGTGTAGTTGGATTTTTCCACAACATTCTCTCTCAAGCTTAGATGAGCCTTCCTGGTGAGAATCTTTTCCAACCTGCCATTAATCTCATGTACCTTGGTTTCAGACACGTGCGAGGGCGGTTGGTTAAAGAAAGGGAACTTCCTTTTCAACTGACCTCTGCTTGTGCTGGATTATGCCTCCGACTTGGCCTGAGTAGCTTCGATATCGAACTCATCGAGCAAGTCTTCCATGTCATAGGCCAAGTCCCTAACATCGTCTAGCCACTGCTTCACTAGACGATCACCACTCAGTTTCTTGTCCTCTGCACCATCTAGCACGGCATTGATTGTTTCCAGCATCACCTTCCACTCATCAAGGGCTTTGCTGATTCCTTCTCGCTGCGCATAGTCCAATGTGAGAGAAGTCAACTTGTCGAACAAGACCTGAAAGAAGGAACCCAAAAAGATCTCTCTAATGGCCATGGGTGAATTAGTCACTGTAGAGAACAACAAGGGTTACGGGGAAGCAAAGTGTTGATGAGCTACCGGAGAGAGAAAACTATAAAGTCCAGGAAGACCAAGACTTTCACCTACCAAAAAGATCAAACAAAAATCAGAGGTTAGAGAAATCAAAATAAATATAGGTTTTGTCCACAAGTGCTTGTTTCTTAATATTTGGAGAATATCCCCAGAGACTTTACTGTATATCGTTTGCCTTTTTGTCCGGAAAGTGAAGAAAAAGTGAAAAAGAGCTAATGGGAAAGAAACTTCAAATAGATTCCAGGAAGACCAAGACTTCGCAGGACGCAAATTGGAGTTTGTTGCTTCGCTTTTCACATTCCTCCTCTTTCATCCCTATGGGAATGTCTCTTTTTCCTTTACCAGTAGAACTTCCACGTGTCTCTTGCTTAAAACTAATGATCCTATAGCTCTCGTCCAACTCTTTTCATGTTCATTCATATTGTGATTCTTAAGTCATTAATCTCTGTTCTTGTCTATTATAATTATGTCTAGATTTTCATATATCTTTTCAAATTTAAGTTCAATAAAAGAAGAACACGCAAAGAGAGAAACAAAAAAAGAAGAAACAGCAAAAAAAGAAAAAAAGAAAAAAAATGCAGGAATGAAACTAGCGAGAGCACCACTGTCCCATGGCCATTCCATTACCGCACCGTTGCCGTCAGCACCGCTGCGAGGGTGACATTTCCAGTGGTGCCACCTTATAGTCACCTTCGTAGACAATATTTTTCTAGAGATGTTTTACTTAGAGCGGTTTAGGAGTTAGGGATGATGATATCGTAAGTACCTAAGCTTTTGTTCATTTTACAATCGAGAACCTACACTTTTTGTTTGTTCAATCAAGTACCTCAATTTTTCGAATTTGGCTCACTTTAAGGCATCCATTAAATCAATTGCTGTATCGTGTGATTTTGCTGGCATGACTCATTTACCCAAACAAAAGTTAAGTATAGTAGCTTAATGTGGCTCGCTTACCTTGGAGATTGGATGATGAGGAGAGAGAGTGTGTGTGTGTTGACTCAGACGATCTAATCCGTCTAATATGTCTGCTTACGCAATAGCATATCAATATACAAGATCGGATGCCAATGTGGACAGTTTATGACTATTTGACGGCGTTAGCATCCTGTCAACATATTTCATCCGCAATTCTAATGGAAGTCTTGACACACATTTGAAATGTTGAGGTAATTCATTGAACGAAAAAAGCTTTAGAGATTTGATTACGAAAAAGAGTAATGGTTTGGATACTTGTACGATGATTGGTCTAGAGTCAAATCTCAAAGGTACTTTTGTTTACGCGATATTTATTCTACAAACTCATCCCCTTGATTCATTGCTTGGTCTTGCCTTAATATTTTTCTTTAGTAAGAATATTCATTCTTTCATGTGAAGGAGAACAGGAGATGGCGTTGTTAATTTCAAGCACCAAAAGATTTCAGTGGCTAAATGGCGAGCAAATTAGGAGGCTACAAAGTTGGAGCTTTACACTCGAAATATTTTCGTGGATTATCAAACATTTTATTGAAGATAAACTTTTTCTTTGTACTTGATTTTCTTTTGGTTGGACATTATATTAATAATATTATCATCATATGTAACTGTACGGACACCCATAATATAAAACTTTATTGAGAATTCTTAACCAATTACAACGAAATTCCCTATATAATATTTTTTGTAGATAATTTGTTCCAACTCTTTGAAAGATAGGTCGATATCATCTTGAACGTCTATTCTGACCCACAAGAGACAAAATTGATACCGCAAGGAACATATCGGACGTCAATGTAAATAGTGAAAGGCTACTTAATAGCGTTGGTGTCATATCGACATTTTTCGTTCGTGATTTCAATGGAGGTCTCACATTGACCCACATTTGAAATGCCGAGATAATTGATTGAACGAAAAAAAAAAAACTTTAGATACTTGATTACCAGCACATAGGTAAGAAATTTGATGCACCTCAGTATCTAGTTTTATTTCATTCAATTTGAATATCTTTGGAAGCCATAGATATAAGAATGAAATTGATGGGGGTGTTTGCTTCAACCACTCGCATGTAAAATCGAATAAGCGACTCCTTTTGAATGCAAATGCTTGAAATAGGGCAAAATCAAATTGTGTATTTTTTTTGTCAGCCAAGAAATATTCTCTGATTTTCTTTGTCATGTATTACTGCTAGGCGAATATAAATGATAGTTGTAAAGTCATATACACTTGTCAAAAGTATTGAAGTAGTAATGATGTCATCCATTTTATTTTGGTGTTTTTCACTGGATTTATGGTAAGTCTTGTATTTGTTTTTTTTTTTTAACTTTTAGTAGTCAATTAGATTCAATTGATACAAAAAATAAAATCGGAAATTCGTATTGCTTGCAGTTGAGGCCTCTACGGAACAAATTAGATTAGTGCATTTGACGATTTTAATTTTGTCATAGGTAATAATTATGTTTGGTTCAAGTATGCCGAGTTCTAAGGGTTGAGTAATATTCGGTAACAATCAACCACAGAAACAGCTCATTATATTCTAATTCCTAATTTTTTATCACTTGTAATCTGAAAATATGTGCACAATATTCATATGCCTAGGTTTGTGCGTAGTGCGCGGATGAACATTAGTAATCTAAGATAGTTTAATATTTCACAATTAATTGACCTCATTAATTGGGTTCAAATTTAAATAGGTTTTAGGTTAAATCATCTGTTTTTTTCCTGTTTTTCTATTAATGACTTTTACGAAAGGGAAAGTAAATAATTAATAGGGCTCATTAACGAGGAGTGATCAACTTTATATACCGTTAGAGTACCCATGCTACACATCGGCTTATGATCAGTGCGTACGTATTTTTTAAAATTGAATCTATCAATTTAGGAACTCATGAGCAACAATTGAAATTGTCTAGAACTTAATAAATTTTTCCTTTCTTTTTGTTTAGTTCTATCTTTTTGAAAACAGAAGCGAGCTAACGGAGAGAGAAAACCATTTAGTCGAGGAAGACCAAGACTTTCCACCTACCAAAAACATTAAAGAAAGACCAAGACTTTCAAGGATGCACATCAGTGATTAGAGAAATCAACCTAAAATACTTTAGAGGATTTTAAAGGCCAGGAAGACCAAGACTTCGCCTATCAAAAACATTAAACAAAGACCAAGACTTTCACCTACCACCAAGACTTTCAAGGATGCTCATCGGTGGTTAGAGGGATCAAAATAAAAAAAAATTTCGTGCTTGTCTCGTAATGTTAGAGATTATCTTCAGATATTTTTTTTTTATCTTCAGATATTTGTAGGTTCCACAATCATATATTCTCAGGAAGACCAAGACTTCTGGATATACAACTACAAGTTATCAGACGGCTAACTTTGTCTGTTCAATAAGGCAAATGCTAACTTTGTTTGTTCGTCCACTTTGAAGGAGGAATCGAGGAACTTGCTATATTTCCATAATATAGTCAAATTATTTCAATAAATCATTGTCTTAAACATATGCGAATCTTGAGCACTGTAACTGCCATGTAAAGCCCACATTAGCAGAAAACAAAGACATTGAAATCACAAGCATACCAAGAATATATGGAAAAAATATGCGTGCACTCGAAGTTGATTATTGAAGAAAAGTCACCTCTTATCCTCTGTTTTGGACGGTCACAAGAAAAAGGTCCTCTGTTTCAAACACAAGCCCAAAGTCTTGATCTAAAACAGAGGTCAAAAGTCGATTTTTCTTCGTATGACCAACTTAGAGCGCATGCAAATCATCGTTAAAAATTTATTACTCACGAGTGTTTTGTTGGCTTTTTTTTTTTTGCATCCCTACATTCTCAATAACCTTATGGTTTCAATGTCTTTGTTTTATGTGTTGTTGGTGACATTTGATCAATGTAGGCTTTACAGTGCTAAAGATTCAAAGCAAGACGGGCAGCAATGATCTACTGAAGGGTGCCGATGTAGTAGTTAATGATAGAGAACCACTTGATAGGAGAATCTCCTTTGCACGATTTTCCTGTTTTTTTCTTTTTGTTACTTCTATTGTTAGTTGGCAATGCCTGCCCCTTTTTCTTGTCTAGCAATGAATGAAGCTAACCACGATTAACAGGATTGACGAACAAGCATCTCTCTGCAATTTGCACCGATTGAAATAAATATTGACGATCCATTTCACAATGGCATCTTATTTTCTATTATGCATCTACAAGTCATCAAAGACAGCTAACTTTGACGGTTCGATAAGAAGAATAGAAACACGTGCTTTGGGCTAACAAGAAAAAAGAGCCGGGTACACCAACGAATCCATGAAGCAAGTTGCTTAATTTTACTCTGGAAATAGTAAACGATTCACAAATCACTAACTAATCCGTTAAGCAAGCTGCTTTGGGCTAACTTTTTCTCTTCATAGGACCACGATTCTCTTATCAAGCAATTCACGATTATCAATAACTACTTTAGCACTCTTCAGCAGATCATTGCTGTCCATTTTGCTACGAATTTTTAGCATTGCAATTGCCACGTGAAAAGCCTATTACTTAAACAAAAAAAAACCAAAAAAACACTTGGTAAGTTTATAATTTTTGACGAAGATACGGATGCCCTCTGAGTTGGTCATGTGAAGAAATATCACCTCTTATCCTCTTTCAAACGACAGCCAAAAGTCTTGATCGAGACAAAAAGGAGAACAGTTGATTTATCGAACTTTTCATCCGGAAGACCAAGACTTTACTGGATGTCATGTACTTCTTTTTGTCTAGAAAGTGAGGCAAAAGTGAAAAAGAGATAGTGGGAGAAGAAACTGCAATAAAATCCAGGAAGATCTAGACTTTCCGGGACGCAAATTGGTTTCATTGCTTCACTTTTCACATCCTCCTCTTCCATCCCTATGTGAATGTCTCTTTTTCTATTACTAGTAGAATTTCCACACGTTACATGTCTTGCTTCAAATTAACAATACTATAAATTAGTATAAGAAGGAAGCTAAGAAGGAATCCAAAAAGATCTTTCAATGGCCATGGGTATATCAGTATTTGTAGAGACCTTCCGGGATTATGGTGAAGCAAAGTGAAAATGAGGTAATGGAGAGAGAAAACTTAAAAGACCAGGAAGACCAAGACTTTCACCTACCAAAAAATCAAACGAATACCAAGACCTTTCAAGGATGCTTTCTGTCCACAAGTGCTCGGTTCATGTAAATAAACCATCAACTCAGGAAGGACCAAGACTTTGCTGGACATCACGAACTTTTTTGTCTAGAAAGTGAAGCAGAAGCGAAAGAGAGGAAATGAAAAAGACAGACTTTGCAGGACGCAAATTGGCATCGTTGCTTCACTTCTCACAACCCTCCTCATCCATCCATCCCTATGTGAATGCCATTGTTTTTCGAATTACTAGTAGAATTTCCCTACGCGTTATACGTCATGCTTAAAATTGACCGTCACTATAATTTTCGTCCAACTCTTTTTATGCTTAATTGTATTGTGATTTTTCATTCAGTAATCTCTCTTGTACTTGTCTATTAGAATCATGTCTAGATTTCCATGTATCTTTTCAAATTTAAGTTCACTAAAAGAAAAAAAAAAGCAAAGAGAAAAATAAAAAGAAAAAACAGCAAAAACTTAAAACAGGAAGAAAAATAAAGCAAAAACGGGGCACGAGAGCGCACCACCGTCCCACTCCCACTGCCATGCCGTTGCCATCATTTCCGCTGCTTATAGTCACCTTCATAGACAACGTTTCCTTGAGATGTTATACTTTTTTCTTTTTGGACAAAGAAACGCTTCTTTCATTAAACAACCAAACTAGAAACAACAACTAAACTAGAACCACATGGAAGTTCGAAATCACAACATAAAAACGACCAAAGGGTAGTGGGGGTGTATAGATCCAATTTGGGCCGAGGGAATTAGTGCGATGGGCCCTCGCTACAAAATCCGCAGCCTGGTTCGCGTTCCTGGAACAGTAAGCTAAGGAAACTCCTTGCATTTGGGCCAATATAAGCTGGCAATCCCTCACCAAAGATTGGATGCTCCATGAGATGTTATTCTTAGAGCGGTTTAGGAGTTAAAGAATGATGACAGCACAAGTACCTAAGCTCTTGTTCCAGTTTACAATTGAATACCTGAACCTTTTTTTTTTTCAATCAAGAACCTCAAATTTTCAAAATTGGCTCAATTTGAGGCATCAATTAAGTAATTTGCCATCTTATATGATTTTGCTGACATGACTAGCTTACTTAGCAAAAGTTAAACATAATAGCTGACGTGGCTCCTTACCCTACAGATTGAGTGATAAGGAGAGAGAAAGTGTGTTGACTTAGATGATCTTGGCGTCTAATATATCTCGGCTGACATGGTAGCGTCTCAAAATACCATATCAGATGCCAATATGGACAGTTAACAACTATTTAACAGCATTAGTATCGTGTCAACATTTTTTGTCTGCGGTTTTAATGGTCTTGATCTAAATTTGAAAAGTTGAGGTAATTGACTAAACCAAAAAAAAAATGTAGGTACTTGATTACATAAAGGCTAATAATTCAGATACTTGTGCATTGTTGTCCAAGAATTTATCATGCAACGATTGGTCTAAATTCAAATCTCAAATGTACTTATGATTACACGATATTTATTCTACAAACTCATCCTCTTGATTCATTGCTTGGCCTCGCTTAATAACCTCTTTTTAAAGATTTTTCATTATTTCTTGTGAAAGAGAATATTAAGTAGTTTTTTTAATTTCAAGCCGTTACAAAAAGATTTCAGTGACTAGATGTCAAGCACATTCGAAGACTATAAAGTTCTCAATGTTGATTTCCTTCAGATTTTCTGGAATCATTCGATCATAAAGTATTGCTCTTGCCCTTTTTCAGCCAACTCGATTGCTTTCCCTTGGATCTCCTTGCCCAAAACAAAAAGGTATATGCAGGTAGTGTGGCCAAAATCAGACCGAATCAGTATGACCACTGGTCCGAATTTTGTCTCTGCAGTGGTACAGAACGGGGCTTCTTCAACATTTCCATCGGAACCAACATCTTAGACTCCCCTTTATGCTACTCGGTGGCGATTTCGATCACGCACCCTCTTGTTCTTGCTCCAATCTTGCACTCCCTTGCTGGTGGTCACGAATCTGAGCTGCGACCAGTTACGTAAAACCTCGCCAAACTCAAGTTTCTTCTCAGGGTAGGCGAAAGCACTAGCATGGTGACAATGCATCCAAACTCTCTTGCCACACTCCATTCATTGGGGTGAGCTACGTTTTTAACAACGAATTGAAGACGGGTCATCTCAAGATGCTGATGCCTTGCTACAGATTCAAGAAACAAGCCCAAGAAAAGTAAATGCCTCTCACTCAGGATAGACGCCAAGCAGCTTACGTTCCGTTGCCCGAGGAAAAACAAGACCCCAAAACGAAAATATACAGTAAGATTGCCGTAAATACACCATTACCAGCATCAGTTTTGACTTCAACAGAAGTCGGCAAGAAGAACAGGCAAGGCGCGAAGAAGAGCGAACGTGCAGTCTAGACGGAAACAACAGGCTTGTCGTTTTGGTTTTTGCAAAAGACATTGGCATTCGCTCTCTTATTGTTCGGGAAAATTACCAAAAAAGTCCTAAACCTTTTACAATTGTGCCAATTCAGTCCTAAACCTTTTTTTTTTGGCCAATTCAGTCCTAAACCTTTTACAAATAAGCCAATTCAATCCATTTGGCCGGCCGGTGCTGATGTGGCCGCCGGCCGGCTGACGTGGCGCCGACCGGCAACCACGTGGCAATATTTTAATATTTTTTAAAATTATTTTCGAATTTTTTTCTTTTTTTTTCTTTTCCTTCTCCCCCCTGGCCTGTCCGGCCAGGGGGGACGCTCGCCGGCGAGGGCCCAGCTCCGGCGAGGCGAGCTGGGCCCTCGCTGCAGCTGGGCGAGCTCGCCCAGCTCCGGCGAGGCAGAGCTCGCCTTGGCTGGGCGAGCTCGCCCAGCGGCGGCGAGGGCCCAGCTCGCCTCGCCGGAGCTGGGCCCTCGCCGGCGAGCCTCCCCCCTGGCCGGACAGGCCAAGGGGAGAAGGAAAAGAAAAAAAAAAGAAAAAAGGAAAAAAATTCGAAAATATTTAAAAAATATTAAAATATTGCCACGTGGTCGCCGGCCGGCGCCACGTCAGCCGATCGGCGGCCATGTCAGCACCGGCCGGCCAAATGGACTGAATTGGCTTATTTGTAAAAGGTTTAGGACTGAATTGGCACAATTATAAAAGGTTTAGGACTTTTTTGGTAATTTTTCCCTTATTGTTCCGTTGGCATTTGCAAATCTGGTGGTAATAAAAAATGATATTTTAATTCGAATAATTAAAAGAGCTCGAGGGTCTTCTAAATGGTGATTTTACATGAAAAATCTGATTCAAACTCATAATGAAGTTTATTAAAAGAAACAAATTGAAACATATCGAAACCAAGCATTTTATTTTGTAATCTGTAAACAGTTAAAAACATATTCTCGTTATATCTAAATCCAAAAAATTAAGTGAAAAAAATAAATTGTTTAGGAAAATTTATGCAAGAGATTTTTAATTGCTTTAACTTTTAAGACTGACTTGCTCATTCTGTAAATTTTAGCCGGAATTATTCAATATTAAATAAAAATCAAAATTTCAAACATTAGAAGTTAAAACTTTATGGTTGGTGACTTTGTAAAGCCCCTTACTAGGTGTTCCATATCCGTCACCCTTCATTGAATCATCAAATTGCAAGTGTGAGGAAGGGCACTGATCTAGGCACAATACGGGAGAGCCAGTCCAAAGCCGAGCTTGGTGAGCCTCTGAATGCCTTAATTGTTGGTTCATATCTTCTTATGACTTTCTGTGCAATAAGTGCGGAGTTTGAGAATAATGCAGTTCGACAAAAAATCGATCATAATATCATATTTAACTTTACTCAGTTCTATTTGAGAAAATTATAAATCGAACGGGATCAAGGCAAGTATGAGACGAACCAGATCGAATTGGGTTATTTTACGCGGAAAAAAAATCAAATTAAATTAGTCTCTTCCTCTTATAAAATTGGATCTTATAAATTCTTAAAAATTGTCTATTACCTAAACCTGCTTTTTTTAAAAAAAGAAAAGAGAAAAGAAAAATAAATCAAGAGTCCTTTTTCTTGCTAAAAGAAAAAAATTGAATAGCGGATTTTAAACCATTAGTCGACTCGAATTAAAAGATATGAAGAGACGACATGAAAAGAAAGGATGATAATCAAAGTTGAAATGATGAGAATAATAGAAGAAACACACATACGAGCATATATTCATTTAAAAGATAAGAGGATCCTATTCCACCTAAACGGTCATGAATCAATTGACAACATCATCTCTCTCTTTCATATATTCACATAAGAGGTTTCTTCCTTAATTTTGCAGCCTCATTCCAGTAAAAAAAAATCAAACTCTCCGGTGTCTCCATTTTGCCTACAAGGACAATCGTGCGAGATCTTCCAAACACACTTGGTGCAACGATCTCTAATTTGCATATATATATCAAACCACTGGAATTGACCCGGCCATGCAAAGCTGCAAAAGAACAAGATCATCCCAAATAAATTGGGTCTAAATGAGAATTCCCAACTACTCATTATATCATGGATTCCCAGATCGCCGTCCTTGGATTTGCAATGAACTCTTAGAGTAGTTCTATAACGACCTGGGTCTCACTCACAAGATATTGTCCGCTTGGACACCAAGTCTTCACAGTTTTGTTCCTCCGAGGGCAGCCCATACTACCCCCAGAAAAGGCCTCTTGCAAGTTAAGATTTCTCAAACCTTTATAATCAAGCCCAAGGCTCTCTCCCTAGGTGATGTGAGACAAGAGACATGCCCCCTTCGCCATCCTAGAAGCCTGTTAGGAGTCGCTCCTTGTCCAAATCCTTGGACCCCAACGACCACTTCTCGTCCTTGTCGGACCGGGTCGTTACATTCTCTCCTCGCTGTGGCCCCACACGCGGTCGAGAGTCGGCTCTGATACCACCTATAACACCCCGGATCTACACTGTGTAATATTGTCCGCTTTGAGCCCACTAATCCTCACGGCTTTAAAGCGCGTTACACAGATATAGAATCCCAAATGGACCAATTTCGGGGGATGTCACGCCCCGAACCCCAATCGAGCTCGCGACACCCACTCTGGTCGATTAGTGCGATGTCCCAGGGTATCGCCAACCTCACTTATGAATATTAGAGATTATGAACGATCAGCGGAAACCACAAATACCCGGACAATTAAAATTGGGGAGATCAGGGAGAATAAACATACTCGTTTCTCATTCATACTCATAATATTCACAATATACAAATCACCATATTTATACGCACACCGAACTACAAACCCCCGATATCCCAAATTACCGATAGCCAAGGTATTCTATCATAAAAAATGGTACACTTCTAAAAACCTACTCCTAAAACCTAAACCTAGCCCCTACGCCCTCTACTAGGCGTCCACTCTAAGTCTGACTCCTCGTCCTTGTTATCTGAACCTCCCTGGACAATCTGCTCCTCTGAGGACTCCGGCTCGGCTTCGATCTCAATTGGGTGGTTTATGTCACCCGACTCTGCTGGAACCTCGCCCTGCTTCTCCGATTCTGTCTCCTCATCAAACCCGTACTCTAGTACAAACTCAGGGTCGATCCACTGCTCGTACGGGGGTATATATTCCGGCTCTACTACAGGCTTGGTAGGCTCCTCCTCAGGTTCTGTCTCGGGTTCTTCCTCTTCCTCTGGGATCGCCTCGAGATCCACGTCCATCGGGTCATGCTCCACGTACGATCCTTCAGGCTCAGGATCATGCTCGGCCCCCAAAGGCTCCGGTGCTGCGGGTGCAGGGTGACGACTAGACTGCGCCAGACTAGTCTCCAAACTAGTCATCTCGCCGTCGGAAGGGGGTATGGCAGACGGG
Organism: Syzygium jambos; assembly: GCA_031216235.1. Lineage (NCBI taxonomy): Eukaryota > Viridiplantae > Streptophyta > Magnoliopsida > Myrtales > Myrtaceae > Syzygium > Syzygium jambos. The sequence continues at coordinate 7,115,779 of CM062221.1, forward strand.
TCCCAGTCCTCAACTCCATCAAAGGGGACATCAAATCCACGGACGGGTCCAAACTCGTCTACCCCGTCTCAAAAGAACCAGGCAGTATAGGTGTGGGCCTGCCAAAGGGGTAGTCCTATATCTACCCAAACTACTATCGTATGCTTAACTCAGGTCAGATGGTCATCCATCGGATACTGTACTACATTATAATCGGTGTGCATCGGTACTCCAAAACGCTCGGGCGACGGTGGCGGCGAATTCATTGCTCAGGTCGGGGCTCTGAAAATGTTTGGTTGAAACAACCATAAGATTACATCTTAGTAAGCACACACCCTAAACCCCACCTAGGCTATCACGTACCTCCAGACAATCACGGCACATAATCACATTTAACCATCACATCACAAGCACGCAATTCTGCTTACCAGGGCCTTTCCAGCGTGCAACCTGCACGTTAGGCACAACCACACCATATGCAATCACATGCATGTTCAAATCTCATTTCACGCATACGTTCCGATTTCATCACGTCTTTTCCACAACTCTCGCCAGTGACCCGCGTTGAAGTATACGCCTTAGGTCCACTGCGACCAACTTATCACAACACTCCAGGGCCCGCGTTATAGTACACGCCTCAGGTCATGTCTCTTGCCCGCGTTATAGTACACGCCTCAGGCTCAACATTTACCACCTATGGCACAACCCACATTGAAGTACATGCCTCAGGTTGGCAGTCTTCTAGTAATACCGGGCATCGTCCCGCGTTGAAGTACACGCCTTAGGACGGCATAATTCCCCGCATTACAGTACATGCCTCAGGGATTCCTACGATCACACATGCCACACCACACACGATTCTCGTTCATTCACATGCTCAATACTCACTTGCCAATTAATTAGCTAATCACACGTGGCCCGGGCACGCATTAATTCACACACAATCTCATGCTCATTCAGCATCCAATACAACCAATTGACAATTCATTCAATTCAGCCCGAGCATGCACATAATCAAGCATATTTAAATCAATCAATGGCACATAAATGCACCCAATTTACCACCACAATTCAGCCACATCACAAACACACAATCAACAAACAAATTCTCATATTTCCACCTCCAAACTTCGGCGAATCAATTCCGGCCCTTCACGACATTTTCTCATGATTAATCGCCGAATTCAAATACCCAATTTACGTACCAAACGCACCACCACAGCACTCGATTCAGCCACCCACAGCCTGCTTTCAACCTCAAATTTTCCACTAAAATTTCCCAAATTCGTCTCTAAGGCCCGCCAATCAATTCCACTCAGAAAATCATACAAATCCACACCTAATTAAACCCGATTTCACTCCTAATTTTGTCCGTCAATACCCGATGTCCTAAATAGGGATTAGGGCGCGACTTACCAAGCTCTAGACTAACACTGCTAGAGCGGAAAGCGGCAGTGATTGGCGGGGACGGGGGCGATCGACGATGCGGCTCGGCGATGGTGCGGCTCGGCGTGCGGCGGCGGCGACCTCCTTGGCCGTGGCTCACGGCCACATGGGAGAGAGAGAACCGGGAGGGAGAGGGGACAGCGTGGGATGGTGGTGGTGCGGTACAGCGGGTGGTGGCGGTGGTGACCGGTGTGCGGCGGTTCGGCGAGGGGAGGGGTGGTCGGCGTGAGGGAGAAGAAGAGAGAGAGAGCTCTCAGTGGGGGGTTGCCGTGAGGGAGAGGAGAGAGAGAATGGATCTTGGACCTAAATAGTGAATTTTTCACCAAAATGGCAAATAACGATCTTGCCCCTCTCTAATAATCCAAATCGACGGCTCAGATTCGATCTTATCTTGAACCGACGGTCGAGATCGAATATTTCCCAAAAATATCCAAGGGCAATTTGGGAATTTCATAAAATTCCAAGGGTAAAATTGTCCAACCAAAAAAGTTAGTGCAAAATTACCAAAATGCCCCTCCCTCATAAAACTTACCCTTTATTAAATCCTAAGGGTAAAATGGTCACTTTTCCATTTTCTTGCCGAAATTGAATCTTTCTGAAGGATTCAGGACATTCCAAATTCGCACGTTCCAACTGCAACGTTGTCTTAACGCCCCGTTGTGACTTCCTAACTTTCCGATGTCCAATTTGGGCTAAATTAAATAATTAAATTTTATTAAACGCAACTCGAGCGTTTCTCAACTAACAGGCAGCTGTTTGGGGAAATTCGCATATTCGACGTCACGTGCAAGTTCATTTGGTTCGTGACGACTTTGGTTGTCATTAAAATCGCAAGGATCGATCACTAGATCCGTGGGGCACGATCGTTCGGTGTAGGTTCAGGATCATTCGTCAATTCATTTCGTGGTCCGGCGGAATCACCCGTGATCCACTACTATGACAGTGGCGAACTGACCCCTGACTATCCTTGGATCGGCCTACAGTGGCTCAAAATATCACCTCGACGTTTTTATGGTCGAAAATCAATTCACGATCGAATTCTCTTTTAGTCGCACGAATTTAATTCCCTAATTAGCCTTTCCCTAATGGTTAGTATCCCAGGAATGATCAGTTCCGGGCGAGAACTAACTGCGAGTACATTCATAAAACTCAGTATTTTCTAAATCCCAAATGGACCAATTTCAGGATGTCACAAGTTCCAGCCGGCAAATTATTTTGGATCACAACATGAGTCTTGCCCCAAACATCTCCTATACAACTAGTTAGCAGCAAAGAACAAATAAACAAGAGCTTAGTCGATGAATTCATCATTGTGGCCTATGATTGCGCCAACATCAACGCCATTTGGCTATTTATGGATGAAGAATGGAGGATATGGACATCGCCACCTTGCCACAACCATATTACCGTTTCTTTTTCTTCTTTGCTACATCGGTAAAAGAATTACCTTATAAGATCAGCTACAAAGAATTGCCCTATCAGATTAGCTACAAATCAAGTATATATCTTATGTATAGCTTAATTAAAGGAAAGAAAATTTAAACATCTTAGTTGTAGCTATTGTCTAGAAAAGGAAACAATTACACTTTCCAAATGCCAGCATTCACTGATCTTTTTTATTAATCACCAAATGTTAGGCAACACTAGACGTATTGAGAACTTACACTAGCTCAATATATTAAAACTCATACCGGTCTTTTTTTGGAAAAAAAGTTGTTGAGATATTTCTCGAGTTAAGGCCCAAAAAGGAAACTTTCCTAATCCAAGTAAATTTCCTATTTTGAATAGGTTTCCTACTTGGAGAAGAGTTCCTATTTTGAATCTAATTCTTGTCTATATATAAGAAGTGTGACTTCTTATGAAGAGTACCAAAGAGGAGATTTTGCTTGTAATTTACACCTTGAAGCAATAGAGTGTTGAAGCCAATTAAATCTTGTAAGTAAAATCTGTGAATTTTTCGTGAGATTGAGATATTATTTTGTGAGGAATTGTGAGACAAAACACTGTGTGAGTTATTAGGTATAATTGAGGCTTGAGAAACACTGAGAGTGCTTGAATGACTCAAGTGTGATTGTAATTTCGTTGTATCGATTAATCTACAGTGAAATTCTTTGTTGCTCTCCCATGAATGTAGGTTATATTGACCAAACCCCGTAAATTTGGTAACTAAATTATTTTCTTATTCTGTCTATTTTACTCTTCAATCGCTTACTTCCGTAACAATTGGTATCAGAGCTAGGCTTTGCTAAGTTAAAGCAAATTGATCGCGACGGAAGAAGGAAAATTGATAATCCTAAATCTGCATCGTCTATTTAGACAAGCATTGGGTGTTATTCTGCTGATGTTGGCTCATAACGTCGCGTTTAATATTGTCAAAGAGAAAACCACTTCGGGTTTGATGAAAGCCCTGTCAGACATGTATGAGAAGCAATTTGCGATCAACAAGGTCTACTTAATGTGACGTCTCTTAACTTGAAGATTGGCGAAGGTGCATCAATTGCTCATCATATCAACGAATTTAATGTGGTCGTTAGTTAATTGAGTTTAGTTGAGATTGACTTTGAGGATGAGGTGCATATTTTGATTCTATTATCCTTATTGCCTAATAGTTGGAATACTATTATTACTGATGTTAGCAATTCATCTGGCTTAACAAGCTTGACGTTTGATGTTGTTCGAGATTTGATTTTGAGCGAGGATATCCGTAGAAGAGAATCTGGTGAATCTGTATCTGCTACCTTAGTAGGTGAAAGTAGAGGAAGAACTAGTACTCGTATTAGTAGAAATATTATAAACTTGAACAGAAATAGTCAGTCTAGGATCGGCGGTGTTGTATGTTGGAATTATGGCACGAGGGAGAATCTTAGAAGGGATTGCCTCAAGCTGAAGAATGAGAAGGGTAAGGGAATTAGAGTTGAGTCTGCAAATGATGTTGCAGCCGTAGCTGACGGTAATTTAGATAGTTCTAATTATATCTTGTCTGTCAATGATTATTTATTGTTTGATGAATGGATTATGGATTTTGGTTGTTCGTTTCATACTACACCAAATAGAAACTGGTTTACTACTTATCAATGCATGGATAGTAGTAAAGTGTGATTGGAGAACAATGCTGACTGCGATGTTGTAGGTGTTGCTGATGTCAAAATCAGAGGATATTGACTGGAGTGAGGCATGCTCTAGAGTTGAAGAAGATCCTGATTTCCTTGAGTGCCTTTGATTTAGCTGAGTGACAGTATACTTCAAAAGGTGAAATTCCGAAAATTATTCCAGGTGCTTTACTAATAATTAGAGGAATCAAGAATATTAGCATATATGAGCTTTAAGGTGAGACAGTAACGAATTTTGTTGCAGAGACGTCGGATGCATTTGTTCGATAGTTTGAATTGTGGCATATACTTTTGGGCACATTAGCGAGAGAAGCCTGAATGTTCTAAGTGAAAGGAATCCATTGTATGGTTATGTTACTGACAAACCGAATGTATGCAGGTGTTATGACTTAAATCAATGGCAAGAAGTACAGTTCAGTAGGACTATCAGAGAAACCATGGAGATTGTGGAGTTAATTCACTTGAATGTTCGCAGGTTGTCGCAGTTTCCTTCAAGGAAGAGTGTTACATTTATGCTAACAGTTGTAGATGACTACTCGAAGAAAACCTAGGTGTTTGTGCTGAGGTACAAATTTGATGTTGTTGTCAAGATTAGGTAGTTGAAAGCTTTGATAAAAAAAAAAAGAGACTGGGAAATAATCAAGCATGTGCGGACTGATAATAGCACGGAGTTTTGCTTGAAATTATTAAATGAATTCTACATGAAGAAAATGCTAGTGAATCACAACAGGTTGCAGAGTTGATGGGTAGAACATTGCTAGAGATAGACCATAAAATATTTTCTAGTGCTGGTATGTGAGGAGATTCCTAACGGATGCACTTAGTACTGTGAGCTACATGATGAATAGATCCCCATCGACTATAATTGGATGTTGGACTCCTAAAGAAGTGTGGTTGGGTAACGTTGCTGATTATTCTGTTCTTAGCATATTTGGTTGCCCGTATTATGTTTGAGTGAGTAATACTAAACTCGATGGGAGGGCAATAAAGTGCATATTCCTAGATTATGCACAAGGTGAGCATGGTTATCGGTTATGATGCTCGGAATTAAATTCACCTGTTATGAACAAAGAAATTACATTTGACAAGTCTCCAATATTTCTAGTTATGAGTGTTTATAGTGGTGTTTCTATGGGTCTGAATGGTGTTCAGCGTGGTATTGCAACCAAAAACTCGTGAGGTAGTAAATACTAGGGTGGTAATCGACATAGGTGGTGCTTGTAGCAAAGTGGAGCCTGTAAAGCCAATAGTTGCTATAATTATCGAGTTTAACAAGGTATGTGTTCGATCTCTCGACAGATTTGGATATAATGATGGTTTTGCTTTATTTGTAGTTGAGGGGGTTGTATTGACAAATTCTTGTGGAGTAGTTATAGGTGCATGTGGAGTTGATGTTTTGATGAGGTCCACAGTTATAGCCAAGGTCAAGCACGGCTTGAACTTGAAAGACATTTGTGGCGGTTGAGCCCATTGGGGCTGTGGGAGAGTAGAAGCGAAGTTCATATTCAATAAAGTGATTGTGACTTAGTTCAAGCGAGAATGTTGAGATATGTCTCAAGTTTGAGCATAAAAGGGAAACTTTCGTAACTCAAGTAGATTTCCTATTTTAAATAAGTCATAATTGAATGGTTTCCTAGTTAGAGAAGGTTTCCTATTTTAGATCTAACTCTTGTCTATACAAAAGAAGTGTGACTTCTCATGAAGAGTATCAAAAAGAAGTTCCTGCTTGTGAATTATACCCTGAAACAATAGAGTGTTAAAGCCAATTAAATTTTGTGAATAAGATTTGCGAATTTTTTCGTGAGATTGAGAGATTATTTGGTGAGAAATTGCAAGGCAAAACACTGTGAGTTATTGGGTGTATTGCGGCTTGAAAAACACTGAGGGTATTTGACTAACTCGAGTGTGATTGTAATTTTCGTAGTGTCGCTTGATCTATGGTGAAATTCTTTACTGCTCTCCCATAAACATAGATCACATCGATTGAACCAAGTAAATCCGGTATCCGATTTATTTTCTTATTTTGTCTATCTTACTTTTCGATCGCTTGCTTCCACAACAACAATGAGATTGATAAACATGAATTGGCCTGTTAAACGCCAAAAGGGAACTGTTGCATAATCTCATTTTGACTTTTTGAAAAAAAAATTGACCAATTGATGCTTAATAAATAACTTTTATGTTATTTCTGATTTTCTCTAGAATTATTTGTGAGTGCTAAACCAGATCTTTTGCAAGTTGGGAATCCGGCGACCATTTCGCTAGATACCTTAAAGAGCAAAGAGGGACAGAAGATGCCATAAAGTTGTTGTCTCGACCCTTAAGCATTCACTACCTACCCATTTTGTGTAGTTTTGAATTTTGGTTACCCTTTTTTGAAGGTCATTCTGCATTCCCACTGGCTCACCCAAAATTGGGTGCATATGAGAAATTAGAATATCTCACCAAGAGGATGATAAATTATTAGAGGTAGAACATATTGGTTCTTCTTTAATACTTTTATGGTACTAAGATAGTTTAAGCAAAGCAATTATAGTTGTGAAATCAAGATGCAAATCGTAAATCGAAATCTTAAATTTACGAATTGTGATTTGATAATCGAATTGAATCGAATCGAATCGTATGGTTTGGTTAAAAAAATGTGAAATTAGTGTTATTGTCATAGATATTCATAAATTTTACAGAATGTAATAAGGCATACATTTTTCAATAAGGAAACCAAACTCTAATAATCAATCTTTCCTCCCCAAAAAGAAGACAGACAATCTTTCTAGTTTATTTGAGTCCAAAGTGCCATACCCAGGAAAATCATCTCTCCCATCGCCTTTTGCATCCTAGTCTTCGACATGCAGGGTGACATCCATCCATAAACACCTTCAATGTCACCTCTAATAACATCGTAGCATCCTAGAGGCATATAATGAGCTCCCAAGCACTTTCATTTCCTTTCTCTGCAATGGACACTTTGTCACCCTTGCCATAGATGTCCCTAGGCTTCGTGTGATCAACAAGAAGCCATTCATCTATGACATGAAATACCTGTGATGCTCACCCAAAAAGTTTGTCAACTACATTGTCGCCTTTGTGTATGAAATGCAACAAATATTGCAAGGGTAAGGCCGAAGTATCTTTTCTGCCGCTAGCGTAACGTCCAAAAGCATGAGCGTGACATAGTGTCACAGATTCTGAACAGAAATTGCAAGGCCTACGGAAGAGGCAATTGGATAAAAAGCAAATGAAGGTATGTTGCAAATGGCAGTTTTAGATATTTTGGACCTGAATATCCACGCAAAAGCGATGAAGAAGGCATTTCTGCCGGGTGAACTTGGACCACATTTGTAACAAGAGAGAGAATGTTGATCATCATAGTGGTAGATAGGCTTATGTTCTCCGTGATAGCTACTGCCCCAACCATCTCTTTGACCCAACAATTAAGATTCAAATGCAGGGTGGCAAGTCCATCTTCAGAATAGCAGATTAGGTTTGCAGCACTCATTAAGTCGGACCAATAACTGAGATTGAACTGGTCATCGTACATGGACTGCTTCTATTGCCCTTGCAGGCATCAGGGAGAGCTGAGAGTTGCCATAAGCATTATTCGCACATTCTTTTTGAATCATTGATTTCAGGATTTCCGGTGGCAATTTTTTGGACTGACGAGGAATGAGATGGATCAATCCGCCATTAGTTAACTTGGTTTATAGATGTAACCACGAGATTGTGTAATTAAACCTGTACAGCAAATACTAGAAACTTTGAACTTGTGAAAAAGAAGACTGGAAAGCAAGCTATACTCGAAACGTCGCAATTAAAATGATTCTTTTTCACCATTTCCTTTTTTTTTTCTCCGTCGCTGGCCATGGCCGGCCGGCAAGCCGCTGGCGAAAGTCGCCTTGCCGGCCGGCGACGTGAAAAAAAAAAAGAAATGGGAAAAAAGAAAATGAAAAAAAAGATGAACAAACCCACTTTCAACCCAACTTGACTCCTCCTTGGCGTCTCTTCTCTCTCGCTGGAATGTCGCCGCCCCCTCCCCGTTCCTTCCGTCCCTCCGCTCCCGATCGTCTTCCGGTTTCCCTCATCGCCGCCGCCGCCGCCGCCGCCGCGAGACTCCATCCCCGATCGGACGCCATCGCGGCAACCGCAATCCCCTCGGGCGAAAGCCACGGCGTGGTGACGCCGCCATGCCGCAAGTGGAGGAGCAGTGGCCCCGCGAGCCTGGTGCGGGGCACTTTCATCAAGTGCGTCGAGGGAAGAGGCACGTCAACTGGCCGTCGAGCCCGGTCGTCCCCGTCAGTGACCTTACTTTGCTCTTCGCCAATGCAGTTGCTGCGATTTCCTGTGATTGGACTCAGCTCAGTTTCGCCTTTGTTGCCTTATTTGTGAAGATTCTTGTTACTTCTCGGAGCAATTTTGCTTTTGCTGAACTTTGGGATCGCGTTGTAGAGTGGGGCTCTGTGAGGAGGCTTTGATTGGACGTTGCGAAATGCAGGAAAATGGTGTTTTGCCAGATAATTTCATGGTCTCGAATTCGTTGAAGGCTCGTGGGACTTTGATGTGGATTGGGTCTGATAAAGGGGTTCGTGGATACGTGGGGAAGATGAGTCTTGGCGGATGTGTTTTTGTGGCGAGTTGTCTCATTGATTTTTACGGAAAGTGGAGGCTGTCGTAGGACGCATGGAAGGTGTTTGATTCTATGCCTAAGAGAAATGGGGTCGCTTGGAACTTCATTTTAGTGGCTATGTTTAGAATGGGAAGCGATCAATGTGCTCTATGATACGAGAGTCGAAGGTACGTAGCTCACACGATTAACTATGTCGGGCTATCTTTCGAAGTCAACAAATATAGGAACTTATGATCCTCGGTTCGATCCTTGAAAACCTCTTAACTATTCGTAGGATTACAACTATATAAGGGTCTGCATAACAACGTTTCTGTTTCTAGAAACAATTTTTGATCAGAAATAATTTTTTCTATTTCTATTTCTTGGAACAATTTCTGAGTAAAAAATAGCGTTTAGTAACTGCACAAAATTTTTATTCCTGGAATAGAAAAAAGAATAGAAACGCGTTTAGGGCGCGAATGATCCATTTTCTATTCCATGGACGAGTTTCTCCCTTCTGGGCTACCGGCGGAGGACGGCGGTTGGTGGTGGGGGGCGGAGGACGGTGGTCGGCGGCGGCAGAGGATGGCGGCCGACGGTGGAAGGCAGTGGAGCACGGCGGTCAGCGGCGGTGACGGCAGCGGGAGGCGGCGGCGACGGCAGCGGGAGGCGGCGGCGAGAGGTGGCTAGCGGCGGAGGGTGGCCATCGTCGATCGATGGAGCATGGCGGCCGGTGGCGAAGGATGGCAGTCGATGGTGGGTGGATGCGGATTTTGAAAAATAAGTTAAAATATGGGTTACTTTTGACTTTTCAATTTTTCTCGATTCATTTATAACCTATTTAGAAAAAAATGAGTTACCCATATGAAATTGGGCTCATTAAAATTAAGTAACAAATGATTTGGAACCCATTTTTCCAGTCTTAAGTTCTTTATAATAAGTATTTCAATTTATAGGTTTTTCACATATTTTATTTACTAATTTTTTTATTGTTTAATTTGCTTTTTAAATTTGATACGAAGTTTTATTTTTGTAAAATACACGTGTGAAGAGGTTAAAGTGAGTTAAATGGGTGGGTATAGGTTTCCCTAAAATATTAATGTGTTCTAGTAATATGGGTTGGGTCGGGTACGAGTCGGGTCGGGTATGTATCACTATATTTGCATTGCATGAAAATTGATCAAAACGGGTTAAATGAATTAATATGGGTCGGACCATATTTGATCCGACCCAAACCCGACCTGACCTGCTCATTTGACGGCCCTACTTTTCAGGTTCTTATTTGAAACATGATTCACTTCGGGCTCTTTATTTGAAAAAATAACGGCTCTTTAGACCCTTATTTGAAACTTTTTCCTTACGTTTTTCCCAAAAGCTAAAAAAAAAAATAAAGACATGTTGGCTTTTGTTTTGCTTTTAAGCTACCCAACAAGTTTTGCAATTCTGGTCGCAATTAAAATGATCTTTTGATTTTAAATAATTGAAAGAGCTCGAGAGTCTTACAAATGGTTATATTCACGTGTTTATAAAAAAATTGAGGTGTTTGAGATTAGCCGAAAAATCTGGTATAAATTAATAATGAAGTTTAGTAAAAAAAAATAAATAGAATCATGTGCAATCATGTATTAATATCGTGTAATCTGCATACAATTAAATTATATATAAGTATAAAAAGTTACGTAAGAGAATAATTTTTTCAAGAAAAGATATGTAAGAGATTACTAATGATTTTAACTATCAAACCTGATTTGCATATTCAGGAAATTGGAGCAGGAAGGGCCAATATTATATAAGAATCAAATTTCAAACATTAAAACAATAAATCAAGCGTGTTCCATGCTTGTCACCCTTCAACGAAATTAGTAAGTCGCTAGTGCTAGGAAATGTGTAGGCCGAGGCAAGCACGGCCAACTATGTCAAGAGCGATGGACGTGGAATTTGAGAATCATGTGGTTGAACGAAGCATATATCACAATGCATAATCAATTTTTTCCTTTTTCTAAAACAATTTTATTCGGGTCGATGGATTTAGCAAATTATAAACCAAGAGCGACTGATGTGAGTATGAAATCGAACTCCGTTTGTCTGGACTGCCAGTCCATGATAAATCGAATTGAAGTTATTTGATGCGAAAAAAAAAAAATACAAACCAAATTTTCTCTCTCGCTCTTATAGAAATGGATTCATAAATTCATAAAACTCAATTAAACCTTTTTATCTTTAAAAAAGAAAAAGAAAAAATGAACTCAATCTTATAGCGGATTTCAAACCATTATTCAACTCAAATTAACCCAATCAAATCAATCCCGCTTCTCTCCTTCCCATATAAACTTGCTTTAATTGCTAATCATTTCCCATCGCAATTTTTTTTAAAACCTTCTTCTTCTTCATTGAACTTGCAATCTCACAAATTTCGAGAAATTTGAAACTCTCGCATTGCGGGATTAAGGCAAGTATAAAACCGAGCAAAATCAAATCGAGTTATTAAATGCGAAATAAAAAAATCAAACCCAATTTATTCTATCCCTCTTTAGAAATGGATCTTGTAAATTCTTAAAATTTTTAAGAATTTACAAGATACATTAAACCTCAATTTATAAGATCTACTTCGGAATAATAAAACTCAAGTAAGGCAATAGCCCTTCTTCTCGCTTCCCGCCTCTACATATAAAAGATTCCCTCCCATTTCCTATCGTTTCCCATCCTCAAAAAATTTGAAAGCCACTCCTTCGCAGAGCGAAAGAACTTCGTGGCCGATCGCCACACTCCATCGTCGAGGACGGTTTCATTTCTCAGGTGAGTTCCGCGAGCTCCGGCAGATTTCGATTCATCTCCTCCTCCGCGACTTCATCGCCGAGGACGATTTTTGAGTTCCGCCTCGTGTTTCCCGTTGATCTGCACAACCGACGAACAGCAGAGCTAGCTACAGCTCGTGGAAAGAGAAGATGTCGATGGCGACGACGAGGACGACAACGTGATCGAAGCAATCGACAAAGTAAGTGAGAGCGAAACGGAGCGCAGGCGACTGCTCTCTGCTCGTGTCATCGATTCGTCACGAGTTTTGGTGGCCTCGTGTTTAGGCCTGCGGGGCGAAGATTCGGGTTTGGTTCTGAGATGATGATAATCGTTATTTTTTTATCAGCTAGTGGGCGATTATCGACTTGGCTAATTTTGTTTGGATTCAATTTCGTTCACCTGATGCTCTCGTCGTTGAAGTGAACTTTGTAGTCGACCTAGCTTGTTCGGTCTCTGTTCTGAAGTCGAAATAGAATGCGAATCGGTCTGTCGCATCTGTAGCTGTAAATCTCTGTGATTATTGGTGTTAAGTGACTCTGAATACTGCTCAGCGGATTAGATCGATTTCGGTTTGGTTGCTCAGTTTAGCTCGATTTTCCCGGAACATCACCGCGAATCCATTCGTGTTTTTACACCTCAACCTTTCTAGTGAATTCGTTGTGATTTTTCTCTGCATAAAATAAAGGAGTAATTTTTGCTACCATTCGAACATGATATGTCTAATTCACCTCTTTGACGTACGTCTTCTAATCATACAAGAGCAATTCAGGTTTTGTTTATGTTACGCGTCATTCGAATTGCACCATAGTGTCACGGCCCAGAGAAATGGATCGTTCACGAGGTTTTCAGGACGATGGACCGTGACCGACCCTTGGACGAAGAAGGTGGGCCCCGAGTGTTCTAGTACTAGGGTTTTCTTGATGTGTTCTAGAATACTCCTGGGGCGGGCGATACTGTAATTGTAAGCCTCCGTAATAAATGCGGTAGGTGGGGTAGTTGGGAGAATACGATCTCGACCGTTGATCTAGGGGAGAGATCTACGGATACGGTCAGCCCGATACTTGTATATAATGGGGTCTCCTCCCCCTCATTTCATCACCTCTCATTTTCAAGAAGCAATACAAGTTCAGAGCTTCTCTCTCTAGAAGTTTCTCTCTCTAAAGTTCTTGTGAGTGTGAGCGTGGGAAGGCTGACTTGGGAAGAAATTCCTAAGGCCGCACGGGCGTGGGAACGCTAGATCGATCGGCCCGTGACAAGTGGTATCAGAGCTACGATGGCCAAAGGCGCGACGGAACCACGATCCGATGTATCGTCCCAAACCGAGAAGGGTGGAGGCGATGATCGTGGGAGGGCTCCCGAGAAGCAAGGTGCCAAGGCAAGGAAGGACCGTGCTAGTTCAAGTTCGAGGGATATGGTTGGTGACTTGGAGACCCGCATGGCGAAGGTGGAGATCGCCATGGCTGACGTCCAAGGTATGGTCGAGGATATGTCCATACGCATCGAAGGAGGCGAGACCGGAACGGGGGAGCTAGAGGCCGAAGTGCTGGAGCTCAAGTCCGGGCTCGGAGAACTCCGAGGGGAGATGCTGGGCAACCTGACCGACACCACCAATGAACTTCAACAACGGGACGATGCCTTGGAGGCCTTGGTGGAGGCCATGCGCGCGGAGATGGCCGAACTTAAGGCGAAAGTCGCCGAAATGGAAGGAGCACGTGTGAACGGGGTGATCACCGTGCAAGCCAGTCCACGAGTGGATGCCCCGAAGCCGAAGGAGTTCAAAGGCTCACGGGTGGCCAAAGACGTGGACAACTTCCTATGGTACATGGAGCAATATTTCCTAGCGATGGGGATCACCGATGGGGCAATTTGGGTAAGTACCGCGGCTATGTACTTTTCCGATAATGCACTCTTATGGTGGCGTCGTAGGAGTGACGATCGGAGTGGTGAACCGATCACTACATGGGAATTGTTCGTCGAGGAATTTCGACGTCAATACTATCCCGCTTATGCGGAAGAAGAAGCTCGAGATGAACTCCGTCGCCTTGAGCAAAAAGGAGGTGTCCGTGATTATGTCCGGAAGTTCTCGGAGTTGCTACTCCAAATTCCGTCCATGAATGATACGGAGGCCTACCATCAATTCATGGGTGGCTTGAAACCATGGGTTAAGCAAGAGTTGAAGCGATGCAATGCGAAGGACCTTTCGGCGGCCATGTCCGTGGCCGAGGCCTTGGTGGAGTACAAATCGACTCCCATGACCAAGCCGGACACCCGACCGAGAGATAAGGGCGTTGGTGGGGGAGATCGCAACAAATTCCACCGCCCAGGTGGAAACAAACTACCAATGGCCCCTCCAAGGGCGAGGCCGGAGTCGAGCGGAGGAGAACACAAGAAGGGACGCACCTTCAAGTGTTTCTTGTGCGACGGTGCGCACATGGCTCGTGATTGCCCAACTCGAGGCAAGCTAGCGGCGCTTGTCAAGGCACACGACGAGGAACGAGAGGGGACGCGACTCGGTTCGTTGCGAATCCTAAGTTCCATAAAGTCCAAGAAGGCAAATAAGCCTAAGGGCTTGATGTTCGCGGACGTGACGATCGGAAGAACCACGATGAGTGCACTCGTCGATACGGGGGCATCCGATCTATTTATCTCGGAAGAAGCCGCGAAGAAACTCAATCTTCGGGTTGAGAAGGGGGCCGGTTGGCTCAAAACGGTGAACTCCAAGGAAATCCCTACCAACGGGTTGGCTAAGGATGTGGAGTTTCAACTCGGACAATGGAAGAGTAAAGAGACGATCGAGGTAATTCCACTTGACGATTATGACTTTGTCATTGGCTTGGGATTCCTTGATAGAATAGATGCTCTTATTGTCCCATTTGCCGATTGTATTTGTATCTTGGACGCACGTTGTCAATGTGTGGTCCCGGTCACCCGAGAGTCGGGTCGTGACCAGAAGATAATATCGGCAATGCAAGTTACTAAGGGAGCGAGGAAAGGGGAGGCTACTTTTCTAGCAACCTTGAAAGTCGAGGATCCAAAGGGTGAAGGGAGTGATGTCCCAACGGAGGTAACCCGAGTCCTCGACTCCTTCAAGGATGTGATGCCCCCCGAACTCCCGAAGAAGCTTCCGCCTCAAAGGGAAGTGGATCATAAAATCGAGCTCGTGCCCGACGCTCGACCACCCGCCATGGCACCCTATCGCATGGCGCCTCCCGAGTTGGAGGAACTAAGAAGACAACTCAAGGATTTGCTTGATGCGGGGTATGTCCGACCATCAAAGTCTCCGTTTGGTGCTCCGGTTCTATTCCAAAAGAAGCACGATGGATCACTCCGGATGTGCATCGACTACCGGGCATTAAACAAGCTGACGATCAAGAACAAGTACCCGATCCCTCTCATTGCTGACTTGTTCGATCAACTTGGAGGAGCACAATGGTTCACCAAGCTTGATCTTCGATCGGGATACTATCAAGTGCGGATTGCAAAAGGGGACGAGCCAAAGACCGCTTGTGTAACGCGGTATGGGTCATACGAGTTCCTCGTCATGCCATTCGGATTGACAAATGCTCCGACAACATTTTGCACACTCATGAACAAGGTACTCCACCCGTTCCTAGATCAATTTGTAGTGGTTTATCTTGATGATATCGTGGTGTATAGCCGGACGCTCGAGGAACACATCGAGCATCTCAAACGAGTCTTCCAAGTTCTACGGGAGAATGACTTATATGTCAAGCGGGAGAAATGTGCCTTTGCACAAAGGGAAGTTCCATTCCTGGGACACATCGTCGGGGGTGGACGTGTGCGAATGGACGTGGCCAAGATTAAGGCCATTGTAGATTGGGAGCCGCCAACCAAAGTGACCGATCTAAGGTCATTCCTTGGCCTTACCAACTATTATCGTCGGTTCGTCCGAGGATATTCGAGCATCACCGTACCACTCACGGATATGTTGAAGAAGGAGAAACCGTGGGAGTGGACGGCCCGATGTCAAAGGGCGTTTGATCGGTTGAAGCAAGCCATGACCGAGGAACCGGTGCTCGTGCTACCCGATCATGCCAAACCTTACGAGGTAGAAACCGACGCTTCCGATTTTGCTATTGGTGGTGTTCTTATGCAGGATGGACACCCGGTAGCATTCGAGTCAAGAAAGTTGAACGATACCGAACGACGATACACGGTCCAAGAGAAGGAGATGACCGCGGTGGTGCATTGCCTTCGTACCTGGAGGCATTATCTCTTGGGGTCCCGGTTCGTCGTAAGGACGGACAACGTGGCCACGAGCTACTTCCAAACTCAAAAGAAGTTAAGCCCGAAGCAAGCTCGTTGGCAAGATTTCCTGGCGGAGTTCGATTATGTGCTCGAGTACAAGCCGGGGAAGGCAAATTCTGTGGCCGATGCGCTTAGCCGAAGAAGTGAGCTAGCATCGTCACTTATAAGTCATCCCAAGAATCCATGGGATGAACGGATCAAGGAGGGACTCCAACATGATCCAACGGCCAAGGCACTCATCGACCATGCTCGGAAAGGCAAGACCCGGCAATTTTGGTGTGAAGACGACTTGCTTCACACCAAAGGAAGGCGATTGTACGTGCCTCTTCACGGGAAGCTAAGGAAGGAAATCCTACGGGAGTGCCATGATTCCAAGTGGGCGGGTCATCCGGGGATCCACCGCACTATGGCGCTTGTGGAGGATCGATACTTTTGGCCTCACTTGCGCGACGACGTTGAGGCATATGTCCGGACTTGCCTTGTATGCCAACAAGACAAGCTTGAACAAAAGTCATCGGCGGGGCTCTTGGAGCCACTTCCGATCCCGGAGCGTCCATGGGAGAGTGTCTCCATGGACTTCATTGTCAACTTGCCAAAGTCCGAAGGGTGTCGGACTCTCATGGTCGTGGTGGATCGATTCTCCAAGTACGCGACGTTCGTGCCCGCGTCGAAGGATTGTCCGGCCGAGGAAGCGGCCAAGCTGTTCTTGAAGCACGTCGTCAAATATTGGGGAGTGCCACAAACGATCGTGAGCGATCGCGACCCTCGATTCACGGGTAGGTTCTGGACTGAACTCTTTAAGTTATTAGGGTCGAACCTCAACTTCTCCACGAGCTTGCATCCTCAAACCGATGGACAAACGGAGCGAGTCAATGCGCTCTTGGAGTTGTATCTTCGACACTATGTGAGTACGACGCAAGTGAATTGGGCGAAGTTGATCGATGTAGCCCAATTCTCCTACAATCTTCAAAAGAGTGAGTCCACGAACCAAAGTCCGTTCGAGATCGTGACGGGACAACAACCACTCACTCCGAGTACGGTTGCAACGGGTTACAAGGGGAGTAGCCCATCCGCTTTCAAGTTCGCCAAGGAGTGGCATGAGCAAGCGGACTTGGCACGAACGTGCCTACACAAGGCCTCGAAGCGCATGAAGAAGTGGGCCGATAAGAAGTGACGGCACGTGGAGTTCCAAGCCGGGGACTTGGTGTTGGCCAAGCTACACCTTGTGCTCCGATACAAAGACGTGCATAAAGGGCTTATTCGTCGCTACGAGGGGCCATTCCGAGTGTTGCATCGAGTTGGGAAGGTCGCATACAAACTGGAACTTCCACCAAAGCTTAAGGTACATCCGGTGTTCCATGTTAGTATGCTTAAACCTTTCCGTGTAGACGAGGAGGACCCAGATCGAGGGGAGTCGCAACGGGCACCGCTTGGGGCAAAGACCTCCTATGATCGAGACGTCGACTTCATCATGGCGGATCGAGTCATACGGAAGAGATATCGTGCGCCGAAACGAGAATACTTGATCCGATGGAAGGGTCTTCCGGAGAGTGAAGCAAGTTGGGAGCCCGAGGAAGCTCTTTGGCAATTCAAGAAACATATTGATGCTTTCCATGCCGAAGACGCGACGAGGGCGTCGCCCGAATAGGTGGGGGAGAATGTCACGGCCCAGAGAAATGGATCGTTCACGAGGTTTTCAGGACGATGGACCGTGACCGACCCTTGGACGAAGAAGGTGGGCCCCGAGTGTTCTAGTACTAGGGTTTTCTTGATGTGTTCTAGAATACTCCTGGGGCGGGCGATACTGTAATTGTAAGCCTCCGTAATAAATGCGGTAGGTGGGGTAGTTGGGAGAATACGATCTCGACCGTTGATCTAGGGGAGAGATCTACGGATACGGTCAGCCCGATACTTGTATATAATGGGGTCTCCTCCCCCTCATTTCATCACCTCTCATTTTCAAGAAGCAATACAAGTTCAGAGCTTCTCTCTCTAGAAGTTTCTCTCTCTAAAGTTCTTGTGAGTGTGAGCGTGGGAAGGCTGACTTGGGAAGAAATTCCTAAGGCCGCACGGGCGTGGGAACGCTAGATCGATCGGCCCGTGACATCACCGCGAATCCATTCGTGTTTTTACACCTCAACCTTTCTAGTGAATTCGTTGTGATTTTTCTCTGCATAAAATAAAGGAGTAATTTTTGCTACCATTCGAACATGATATGTCTAATTCACCTCTTTGACGTACGTCTTCTAATCATACAAGAGCAATTCAGGTTTTGTTTATGTTACGCGTCATTCGAATTGCACCATAGCATGTCTGTTCTCCACGTATTCGTGACATACAGGAATTAAGAACGAATGTCCTAAGCTAAATTCGTCAATAATCGCTCTCGAAAAATCTAGGAAATGTTTTTTGTCTTGACATTCTACGTCCGCCAACGTATGGTTAACACGATGGCCTGTTGTTTTCATGTTCTTTCTCCGAACTATTCTCATTATTTTTTTCTGTTTGCTGTTATTTCTCAGCGAAAAAGCTACAGGATGCAGGAATCTACACTTGCAATAATGTGAAAAAACTACAAGATTCGGGCTCCACCACTTGCAGTAAAGCTATTGCAACTGGTGTATGCCAGAGTCTCTTAGCTTTTGCACCTCTCCAGCATTTATTCCCCGAGAAATGCTTGATGATGCATACAAAGAAGATATCTGATCTTCAGTTTTGAGCATTAAGTTGATGTTCCTCTTCTTATTTGGCTAAGGCGATTTCCTTTTTCTTTTTTTTTTATTAGCACTTTACTGGAATCAAAAGTTTATCTGAAGCAAAAGTTAACAAGATATGCGAAGCAGCTGAAAAGATAGTGGTTAGAGCTTAAATTACTTGTTATCCTGAGATGGCGGCTGCAATCAATTGGAACTTGTATAAGCATCTCACGTTAACTTCCCTTTGTTTTTCATCAGAATTTTGGTTATATTACTGGAAGTGAGGCTCTGCTCAGAGAAAGTCCTTAATTCTACAAACTAAAATGGTTCGGAAGACCCGAATGAGTCATTGACCCTAGAAATAAAGCCTGCAAATTAGCATATGGACTGTAGAAAGCTGCACTTGCTCTAAACACTATTGACCTCACAGCACAAAGTACTTTTAATGTCTTCATTTCCAAAGAAAGTTGGTTGTTTGCATCACAACTGGAAGCCAAGCCCTTGATGAGCTTTTTTGGCAGTAATAGACTTTGTTTTGCAGATTGTGTATATTATTCTTCATGCGTTTCAACAAACACAACTTTCCCTGGTCTGGAAATGTTAATCAGGTGGTATTGAAACTCAGGCAATTACAGAAGCATTTGGCGAACTTCGGTGAAAAGCACAGTCCAACAACGTTAGCTTTGACGAACTTTTACCTGCTTTTGTTAGTTGGTTTTCTCAGAAAATGCTGCTAGCGTCACTTCAGGTCTGGGAAAACACAGCTTACACATACCCTGTGTGTTTCTACTCAGGTTGGTCTGAATTGCCTTTTAGGTTTCCACCCTTAACTTCTGTTTCATTTTATGTTTCCTCGATTAATGCAAATATGAACATAGTGATTGAATTTCTAGTAAAGAATACAGCCATGGTTGATCTTGGCATCAGAACGTGCGTATTAGGTGATTCTGGAAGGATGGTACTGTCATTTTCTGTAGTCTGCAGCCAGTATACTGGAATGCATAATATGCAGTGGTTCAATCCAAGTAGAAAAAAGCCCGGAGAGCGTACTAGGTCATAACCAATCAGAAGCCTTAATCATTGTTAGACTTGGACTTGGGTTGATCATCAGTTGAATGTGATGCTTGAAGTACTCTACTTTATATGCAAATCTTACAACATTATTTTCCCCTCTTTCCATCACTCATTATTAAAGGTAATCCTGTTCCATAAGATGATGATTTATGGTTTGTGGATTCCATGATCCTAACAATTTTTCCGGCTGCCAACTCACATGAGAGGGGAGATTGACAAGGTAGCTTACATTGACATGGATGGAACATTGTATCCTATTATAATCTGTCAGTCATTTTCTTGACCTCAGCAAAGCTGCTTTTGTTTCATACCCGGCGTACGTCCATGTAAGTGCATATGCACTTTCTTAACTTGGTACACATGCAGTCGCCTTGATCGAATTGTACCAATAGCCAAAAGATTTGGCATGGATCCTGGTGCCGTCCTAGATAATGTAAGCAATGTTTTCTACACTGGAGGCAATTCTTCCTTCTTTTCTGGCTAATGTACTTGCTATAATCTAGTCTTTCCATGAATTTGAAGATCATTTATGCCCGTGCCTATACTTATGAGCATCAGCACAACTTGCTTCTTGGTTTGGCTGCCAAAATGTCTGAAGAACCAATTAGGTTACTGGTAAGACAGTGCTCGAAAATCAAATTGCACACATTTTGCGAGGTGTTGATGGTTGACCCTCGCTGAGTTTTATTCTTCAGACTGTGGATCCAGTGATCACTCTCTTTTGAGTGGATTTTACTGGAAGGGGAGAATTTTCAGAGCGTTAGGTCGATTCTAAAACCATCAAATCATGCGAGTTGTAATTTTTCAGCTCATCTGGTTTGACACTAATAGATTCCCAATTGCAGCGAAAATTGGCACAAATGCTCTCACGCTTACTTAAGACAGCTGAGGAATTTAACTTGGCAGTGTACATGACCAATCAAGGTACCACATCACATCTCCTTTCTCCCACATAGTCATCCACTAAAATTTCTTATCCAATTTAGCCCTTTGAGGGTTTCTCACTGGAAAATAGCAATTTGGGGATTGCACTAAGCTCATACTAGTTCTTGTAAATCTCAAGAACCAGCTATTTGGTGTAAACTGGCGATGCATATAGTAGCTGCAGTCCATGAGTTAGGAAAAAGATGATTTTTTGATGACTTTGTCTTTATTTTTTTTGTTTTAGTCGTGGTTGATCCAGGCAGTGGTGTGTTCGTATCAGACCCAAAGAAACATGCAGGCAAGCATGTTCTGCCTCACACAGCCACAATTAGGCTGATGTTTAGGAAAGGCAAAGGTGAGCAGCTCGTTTGCAAGGTGTTCAATGCCCCAAACCTACCCGCAGCAGAAGCTATATCCTTTTTGTGCGAGATCTTCCTCTAGTTATATACTTTATTGAACTTTATGAGATCATACCACAAAGACTTAAGTAAAAATGTAAAATATCTATAAGTCTATATCAAAAATTTCGAGAAAGTCGATACTGAGTCTACGTATAGATAGGTGGAGACCTGATTTACGCATGATGTTCATAGTATACTCGATGTTGTATAGAGATCCGCGAACACGTTGAATACCAAATTTGTGCAGAGGAATTAAATAAAAAGAAGTGGAGATCGAGAAATTTTCAAAACCATCACTTTTTTAAGAAATTTTAGCGAGAGCTCATATGTCAATAAGATGAGATTGAGATTTATTTCATCTGTGTTGAACTTGACAGACACGTTTTTCAGATAACACTGGGGGTCATAGCCAATGCAAAGGACTAAAGAGGTCTCTCCAACTAGGAAGGCTAGGCGAAGTACGTTTTTTTTTTGAATCTGCAATTTGATATTAGCTATCGCGTTGACAGCTTTCTCTATCTTCTTTCACATTAAGTTTGTATGGGCATGTGTCAAGTTCCCTTTGACTCCTTAAAAATTGCACGAGAGTTTGCCGCTTTCGCCTTGATATCTAACTTGCTGTATTGTCTATTATTAAAGTTCAGATGACCCTTCACAAGGCATTGTGTAAACTTGATTTCCATATGAGGACAAGCATGCTCCAAGTTATCATGGTTCACATTTGTCCACATATACCCGGCCTAATTTACTAGTAGAGATAACAATTACACAGTAGACATCTAAGTAAAAAAACCACGACATTGATTAGACTCTCTGCATGATGGCTAAATGAAATGCTAGAAAGATACTGTTGCACAGCATGATCAGGTTTTGTAAAGGCTTGGTTCTATAAGCAACATATACAGCTGGATAAAACAATGTTACCTCAGATTCTCAACATAGAGCAACCAACCATTAGAGTTGAAAATTGTCAATGTATGAGAAAGGGTGACTGGGTCGTAAGCAACAGGAGGCCATTCGATAGCTAATGGCCTGGCCAAAAAAAGGCCACAAAGCATATGACTCGGTAGTGCGTGGACTAGTGCGCAGCACTTCCAACTCTAGGCATGCTGGACTCCTTCTTAGTCTCCGCATCCACTTTGAATATGGCACCACACACTTGGCCAGAGTTGTCCACCCTAGGAACCGGCTTCACCTCATTCGGTGGGTGCTCATAACTCCTCATACCTCTAGAGCTGGTAAAGAAGCATCCTGAGTTAAAAAAGAAAGCAACGTTAAAAGGTGAACGCGATTTGGAGCTGGAAAACCATCGGAAGAGCAACGTTGTATGTGAATATGCACATGTCAATACATGCATACAAGTAAAGAACACCATTTTAACCTTAGATTAAAAATTTAGGTTTGAAATCAATTTTTTCCAATATGTCGTTGGCCAACAACATAACATTCTCCTCTGAACTCTGCTTAATATCAGCAGAGCTCATCCATTCTTACTTTTCACATTCCAATGCTCAGAGGAAACTCCAGTGATGTTGCATTAATGATCCGTGCAAATAATTGCCTTTAGGAAATGGTGCAACAGTTTCCCATAGCCCTTCTTCATGACTTCTACATCGTCTGAGAGAACAAGATTGCCTTTGGAATCACTTCCCCAGAAGAAAGGGAAACTTCTGTCAACATCCTATATGATTCGCCTTAGTGGCTGGTTTTCGGATATTTATGTAAAATATCTCCATGAGGACAATCAGTTTATATTAAGCATTGAATTAAGGAAACTGACTTCAAATGGAAGAATGAATTGCGGCAGTTAGCAAATGAAAGCGAATGTGGATCGATTTTACTTCATTGGATCCGAGCCCAATCAATCTTGATGAGAACGATTTCTTGGATGAGAGGCCAAGAGTCGCCGGTGAGTTTTGATCATCCATCTTTCAGATTCTCGCATCTACGTATGTGCAATTGTTGGAGGGAGGGAGGGAGGCCATCCTCTGGCAATCACCTCAACTTTGGGCAATCTTCAATCCAAAAAACATTGGGGAGAGGAGAGACGGTTGTGAAGATTGCTTGATAGTCTTTCCACGTTCTTCGTATCTGTCAAGTTAAGGGAGGTTGGAGAAGAAGGAAAGAGAAGACTCCACGCATCCTCGTCCTTAAAAGGAAACCACACCTCTTTGAATTTGCTTCCAGAGAAAGTTGGTTGTTCGCATCACAACTGGAAGCCAAGCCCTCGATGAACTTTTAGGCAGTAATAGACTTTCTTTTGCAGATTGTGTATATTATTCTTCATTTGTTTCAACAAAAACAATTTTCTCTGGTTTGGCAATGTTAAACAGGTGGTATTGAATCTTTGACAATTATAGAAGCATTTGGCGAATTTCGGTGAGAAGCACAGTCCAACAACGTTACCTTTGATGAACTTTTACTTGCTTTTGTTAGTTGGTTTCCCACAAACTCGTGCATCCGTTAGAAGATCTTATCCCATTTAACCCTTTGATGGTTGCTCACTGAAAGACAGCAATTTGGGGATGGCACTAAGCTCATACTGATTCGTGCAAACTAGTGATACATAGAGTAGCTGCGGTCCATGAGTTAGGAAGAAGATGATTTTTTGACGACTTTGTCTTTGATTTATTTGTTTCAATCGGAGCTGATCCAGGCGGTGATGTATTCATATCAGACCCAAAAGAAACCTGCAGGTGGGCATGTTCTGGCTCTTGCAGCCACAATTAGGTTGATGTTTAGGAAAGGCAAAGGTGAGCAGTGCGTCTGCAAGGTGTTCGATGCCCCAAACCTACCCGAAGCTGAAGCTATATCTTTTTTGCTCCAGATCTTTGTCTAGCTATATACTTTACTCCATTGAATTTCACCCGATTATACTGCAGAGACCAGGTAAAATATCTACGAATCTATATCAAAATATGTCAAAAAATCGATACTGAGTCTACATATGGATAGGGGGAGTCTTGATTTAAGCATGATACTTACAGTATACCTAATGTTGAAAGGAGATTCATGAACGTGTCAAATATGAATATTGTGTGGACGAATTAAACAAGAAAGTTGATGTCGAGAATGCTTCTAAGCAGGACTGGTTGATTAGCTATGCAGCCTGTGCTATGTATATGAAGCACATCTATTAATACCATCACTTAATTTCACTCAGAAAATTTAGCGAGAGCTCATCATGTCAATAAGAGAAGGCCAAGACTTGGTCCATGTGCATTAAACTTGATGAACGCATTTTTCAGATTACGCCAGGAGGCATGGCCGCCGCAAAGGACTAAAGAGGTCCCGGCAAGCAGAACAATAAGGCCCGGCGAAGTGCCCCTTTTGTTTATCTGCAATTTGATATTAGCTATCTTATTGACAGCTCCCTCTATCTTCTTTCCTATTAAGTTTGTATTGGCATGTGTCAAGTTCCCGTTGACATCTTAATTAAAAATTGCAAGAGTATCTGCTGCTTTAGCTCTAATGTCTAACATTCTATCATTGTCTATCATCAAAGTTCAGATGACCATAATGCGTTGGGTTAACTCGATTTCCATATGAGAACCAGCACACTCCAAGTTATTTTGTTCCACTTTTTTCCTCATTTTAACAATATCGTCCCGGTCTCATTTCCTAATAGAGATAACAGTAACACAATAGACATCTAAGCGAAAAAAACGTAGCATAAAACAAACTCTGCATGATGGCTAACTGAAATGCCAGAAAGATATTATTGCACATAGCATGATCAGGTTCTTTAAAGGCTTGGTTTTATAAGCAACATGCACAGCTGCATAAAACAATGTCATCTCAAGCTCTCAACATAGAGCAGCCGACCATTAGAGCTGAAAATTGTCAATATATGAGAAAGGCTGACTGGGTTATATGCAATAGAAGGCCATTCAATAGCTAATGGCCTAGCCAAAAAAGGGCCATAAACCATAAGCTTCAGTAGCGCAAGGACCAGTTCACAGCACTCCCAACTCTAGGCATGCTGGACTCTTTCTTAGGCTCCGCATCCACTTTGAATGTCACGCTGCACACTTGGCCAAGGTGTCCACCCTAGGAACAGGCTTCACCTCATTCAGTAGGTGCTCATATTACCTCAAAACCTCCAAAGCTAGTAAAGAAGCATCCTGAGTGGAAAAGAAGGCAATGTTAAGAGGTGAACAGTTTGGTGCTCGAAAACCATTGAAAGAGCAACATTGTAGGTGCAAATGCACACTTCAAAACATGCATACAGATAAAGATTGCCACTATAACCCTAGATCAACAATTTAGGTTTGAAACCAAATTTTCCAACTCATGCCAAAGCTTATGCATCTTTACTTCCTGTAAGTCTTCCAATATGTTGTTACCCAAAAATGTAACATTCTCCTGCAACTCTGCTTAATATCAGCAGAGCTCATCCATCCTTACTTTTCACATTTCAATGCGCGGAGTAAACTCCTGTGAAGCTGCATCAATAATCCGTGAAAATGATTACCTTGTGGGAATGGTGCAAAGGATTTCCCACAGGCCTTCTTCACAACTTCTGCATCATCCGAGATGACAAGATTACCTTCAGAATCACTTCCCCAGAAGAAAGGAACACTTCCATCAACATCCTGCATGATTAAGACAAAAGAATGGATTAGATAGATCTCAGGTGGAGGGAGAGATTGAGAGTGATATCCCAGAACGAAACCAATTAATATTATTATTACTCACAGAGGCCAGAAAAGCGGTTTTAGAAGAATAAAGCCCAACAAAAATCAGTATGATCTAACCGTTGCCTCTAAACAGTGAAATCAAAAATCTTTTTTTTTAAAGCTACCATTATCAAGAGATGGACTGGGTATTTGAATAGAAGAAAGATGAACTTCAATTTTTGACCAGGCAATCAGTTTTTAAAAGGATTTTGATCTGCAGGGTTCATTTCATAATTTAGCTGTTAAATTCACACATGCAAAACCTCTGTTTTCAATCTATTCTTCAAATCTACACAATAACTGTTATGGGAAGAAAGAAAGCTTCTTATTTTGAATATCGATCTGAAAATGTTGAAAGGATATTATCTAACCAATTCAAATACAGAATTTCATTATAGTATTTTTTGGCTAGGGACGACCTACAATATAGTTACTAAAAGCAATTCTGTACTTAAAGTTGAAAGTACAAATTTTTTGTTGATCATAAAATATTATCAAAATTAATTCTCCTGAACAGTACCAAACAACGAAAATGGGGAAAATATCTTCGTACGTCTAATTTCTCATAAATTATACCAGGACTACAATCCAGACTCAGTTTTTAAGCTATTGGCAAATGATACTGCATATGCAATGTCAAAAACTTAGATTCATCCTTCCACGAGCCCTAATCAAATGACAAATGTGGGCTGCTCTAACTGTGAGTACATGCTGTATAATCAGCAGCAATCGTTTCCTCATCCTTTTTTGCTTTCTCTCTGTAGCAAAGCCTCGTTATATGTCTTGTACGGTACCGTTGACCCCATTGAACCACTCTTGGATGATGACAAGAACTAAACTCGCCTGATTCAACGAGGACTGAAGTATCTTCTTATGATCCTGGAAATTCCCATGGAAAGGCGCGACGTTGCCTTGAGAAACCACCCAGAGCTCATCCATGCTTCCAGCTATTACATGCTCATCGTGACTAACCTGCAAATCAAGGTGAAAAGAGGGCTATTAGCTGTGAAGACGATTGATCATTGGTCAAATTGAAGTATTTTGGCAAGAAAATCAATCTCACCATCAGAATTCCTCCATGGAACAAGACCAGACCTTGAATGAGCGCCTCAACCGCATCCAAATCCTGTAGTTTGGGATAGTAAAAAACGCAGAATCATACTCATCAATCCTTAGACAAGAAACAAGCAATTTACAAAGATAACACTTTAGTAGTCACTGGTCATTAAAGCAGAACTTAAAGTCCACATTTATAAACATAGAGATTTCCGCATAAATTATCTGCAAAGCCAATACTGCCTATAGGCACAGATATCCGAACTACTCGGTATTATAAATTTCTGTAATACAAAAACACTGAGCAGGCTAGCATAACTCCCAATATTTTGCAAGTTGGAACAATTACATTGGTTTCTATTCCATTATAAGTTAGATGTATGGCAACAGAGGCTCCCTGAAGCTGTGATCACTGATTGATTCTTCTGTTTTTTCAATGTCAAGACCAGATTCCAATAAGTTCAACTAGTGCAAGACTATAACAAGCTAACTGAAATAGTAACATAAGTCACAAGGTGGAGAAAAATGAGTTAACTTACCAGATGATTGGATGGCTCGTCAAGCAAAACCATGTGAGGTTTCTTGAAAGTTATCTTGGCAAATGTAACTCTGCTTTTCTGACCACCTATTTATATGGTCAAAACACCATGTTATATGTGCAATAACATCCAAAAAGCCTAAGAGAAAGAACAGAGCGAACCGCAATTCAGATTTTACACATTAACTAACCTCTAATAGAGCTTCACAATGTCATGCGAAAGTGCTTCGACATAAAATTTACACATCCAACAGTAGCAGAGAGGGAGGAGATGTATCAGACAAGGTATACATTGGTTGAGGTCCAAGATTTCCAGTTCCACCAAAGGAACACAAGTGAGCTTGAAGCTTTTGTTCCGGAATTCCCTACAGGAAGAATGCCACATAAGAAGGTAATTTCAGATAAAATGACATAATGTATGATGAAATCTTATTCCGCGGCGGAGTAAACGCAAACAACCGATACTTTAAAGAACTGAATAGATTTGCCTCAAGGGTCACTGCTGACATTGCAAACCCAGAGGCAGGCAGCATATCATTACAATCTCAACCAAATAAGCATGAGTATATTGGCTAAAAATTTCTAGCATGCTGTAAGTGATAGTTCCTAACCCAACAGAGATCAAGACCCAAACGGAAGGTGGTTTATGAATATCGATCCTATCATGAATTGGAGTTGTATTGAAAGCTTGGAGCCATGAGCTGCCCCAGACAGACTGCTTCACACTACGAAGGATCATCGTTAACGAAAAGAAGGTTCTCCATGATAAAGAAAACCATACAAAAAAAAATAGCATCCACTTTCTTCACAATCATATCACAGATTCCGCATAACTAATCGTGCTTTTAGATTTTGAGGGAAATTATTCTTATTTAGATCATAATCACTAGACGAAAATTTAAAACATATCAATGCACCAAATAGAATTAAACGCTTCTTTTTTTGTAAATTGCAAAAAATGAGACATAACATTGACATACTAGGAAGAGGATAGTGCTGTCAAAATTGGGATCTGGATCCCCCATTCTTCTTACTGCATTTGCTTATAAGCATCGAATTGAATAAACAGAAACGAAATTGATTCGATGCATTCAAGACCAAAGGACTTACCCAAACCCATAGAAATCTGACCGTCGATGGAAGAATGAACCACGGCAGTCAGCAAATGAAAGCGAAAGTGGATCGATTTCACTTCATTGGATCTGAACCCCAATCAATGCGGATGGTCAGGGATTTCTTGGATTTCCAGAAATTCATGTGAGACTTCTCCACGGGAAAGTATCAGTTTGTGTTGAGCATCGAATGGAGGAAGCAGAAATGGAGATCGATGCCTCCAAAAAC
The DNA here is from genome assembly GCA_031216235.1 of Syzygium jambos. Classification (NCBI taxonomy): domain Eukaryota; kingdom Viridiplantae; phylum Streptophyta; class Magnoliopsida; order Myrtales; family Myrtaceae; genus Syzygium; species Syzygium jambos. Next base: position 7,144,688 of record CM062221.1, read on the forward strand.
CATCAAACTCACCCGAACCCTAGGAAACCCACTGTGCATGGCCGAATCAATTCACTGGATCCGATGGTAATCAATGAGGATTTCCGGGATGTCTTGGATGAGGGGCCAATAGTCGCCACCGAGGTTTGAGCATCGATCTTTCAGAATCTCGCATCCAATTATCCGCAATCGTCAGAGGGAGGGAGGGAGGCCATCTTCTGGCAAGTACCTCAACTTCGGGCAATCTTCAATCCATAACCGTTGGAGAGAGGAGAGATGGTTGCGAAGACCGCTCGACAGTCCTTCCACGTTCTTCATATATGCTATCCAAAGAGTGGTTAGAGAGGAAGGGAAGAGAAGACTCCATGCATCCTCCTCCTCCTCCTCGTTCTCCTCCGAAGGAAACCTCACCTTCTCTCCCTCCCCTCCCATGCTCCTTCCGTCAATTGACAGTGTCTCGAGGGAAGCGAGCATGTGTAGGCCCCATTCTCTCATTGGCTGCTTCAGGTTCTCGCACTCCCAAAGTTGAAACAACCGCAAATTGGGAGGCAAATCCCCTTTGGGGAAGCGTTCGATATTTTCACAACCCTTAATATGTAGTTCCCAGAGGGAAGTGAGACGATGCCACTCATTTGGTAGGGACTTTATCTTCGGGCACCTAAAAAGTACAAGTCTCGATAGGGACACAGGAAGGGGAGGGAAGTCCTCCACCGCCAGTTCTGGACAGTCCCATATTTCCAATTCAGTGAGATTGATACAGCTGGCAATGTTACAGCTGGCAATAGACTTTATCTTTGGACAATTCCAAAGCAAAAGTTTCGACAGGGTGATGGGAAGGGGAGGGAGGTCCTCTATCTCCCGTGCTGGACAATTTATTATTTTCAAATCAGTGAGATGGGCGAGTGTGTGAAGGCACTGAGTTAGGCTTCCCAGATTCTTACAGTCGGAAATAGAAAGTGTCTTTAGAGCAGCAAGTATATCCTTGGCAAATTGAAAGGATGTCAGAGAATCACAATTACTTATGTCCAAAAATTCAAGTTGAGACATCAAGTTATTGCTGCCGAGATCATATGGAGGAATAGTTCGTCCCGTGAGTTTTGGACACCCATAAATTTCCAAATTTTTGAGTGCGTGCATCTTTCTTGGAAGCCTTTCTAAACTCGTGCAATCCCTCAAATCCATCCTTTCAAGGTTGCACAACAGCTCTGTCTCTCCTTCGTCCGCCATAAATGATGTGAATCGAGGACATTTTTTGATGACTACACTCTCGAGGCAAGTAAGATTTCGCGTTTCATTTCCATCTTGCCACAAGTAGGTTAGCTTCTCACAACCTCTTATATCGAGCTCCTTCAGCTTATGCATGCAGCTCATAAACCCAGGATCAAAGCAAACAAGCTCCACAAGATTTTTAATTTTCAATATGGTTAGAGAAGTTAGGTTGACGAAACTCTTTAAGATCTCCCTGTTGCAATCCTCAAAATATAACTCATGGAGAGATGGAAGACGAACCTCACTGGTTGAGTTATTCAAACGGGGGCATGAATGAATTTCAAGTTTTATGAGACGATCAAGTTGACAAGGCAATGTCCCTTCCAACGAAGGACAGTTTTGGACAACAAGATGTTGAAGACAGGAGAATGGGACTTCTTCTTCTCGGGCCCCGGCATAACGAGACCAATCCTTCCATGCCAACATCTCTTTGAACTTCAAAGTGGTTAAGGATGAAAAAGGCCTTTTACTTCCGTAAAATTCAGAGTCAATTTTGCATATGACATGTAGACCTTCAAGAGATAATTCCTTAAGTGAAGGTAGTTGTCCAAGTGGGGGCAGCGATATAACATTAGGACACTCCCGCAAGCACAAAGACACTAATTTAGAATAGGATGGACCATCTAACCACGACGGGAATGTTGAACCACCGTAGTACGAGATAGTGAGATTTTCAAGATTAGTGTGAGGTCGCAAAGAGTTAAGCATCTGCATTTCACACTCATGATTCTGGAGATTTCCCAAATGTTCATCCCAATGCAAGGATAATTTGATAAGGCCTTGCTTTTGAAACAAATTAGCATCAACTGCATCTCTAACTTTTTCCACCTTTTGCAATTCTGATATGAATAATTCTCCTTGAAGATGTGACAAGTTCTTCAAGTCCTTCAACTGCAACCCTTTCTTTGGTCCGACCATAAACTTGGACAAAATAGTAAGATTCTTCAAATTACCGATACCCAATGGCATCTCTTTTAGACTCCTGGTGTCTCTAATATCAAGAAATTGTAAGCTGACCAACCTTGTGATTTCTTGAGGCAATTTTGAGAGGTTTTGACAACCTCGTAAGATCAAAGCTTGTAATTTGCACAAGCTGACAATTGATTCAGGTAGCCTTTTAATATTAGTATATGAGAAATTGAGATATCGTAGATGTTTTAAATCACCAACACAATTTGGCACCTCTACGATGTCACAATGACATACTGAGAGCACCCTCAAGTACTTCAATTCTGTTAACAAGTCATGTAGCACCTTGTTGGAAATACATAAAGAGCCCCCTTCAGATCCAACACGCGCTAAGATTAAACTTCGTAGTACCTTCATTCGGTGATATGCTCTCAAGCATTTTGATGTAACATAGCATGACGAGACGAATGATGCATAACGAGTTTTTTCAATAGATGATACATCATGTTCATTAGTTGTTTGCTGATACTCCCCTGAGCTAAAGCAAGTCGCACCCGCAATTGACTTTGCTAGATCATTCAAAAGATCATGCATTGAAAACTTAGATGCATCAACACTCGATTGTTGAAGAAATGATCTAGATTTTAACTCATCGAAGTAATCCCGTCCTAATCTCAAGTTATTCTCCTTTGCTTTTTGTCCATCTAAAAAGCCCTCCGCTATCCATAAGAGTACCAGCTCATCCCTCTCAATTTCGTAATCCTTGGGAAATACAGCACAATAAGCAAAACATCTCTTCAAATAGGAAGGAAGATGGACATAGCTCAATTTCAAAACAGGGAGAACCTCATCATTTTCTACTGTCGAAAGATTCCATATTTTGTTATTTAAGGTATCTTCCCATTCATCGGGATTCCTTTTATTACGTAGGACACCGCCTAACATCTTCGCTGCCAAAGGTAAACCTTTACATCTTTCAGCTATTTTCTTACCTATTGTTTCAAAATCTGGGTGGCCCTCAAAATTTGTTGCTCCAAGAGCATGAAAGGCTAATAAACTTGCACAATTATCAAGGGACAATTCCTTCAAAGGATACGGCGATGCTCCTGTTGTGGAAACAACGGCAAGGTTGCGAGTGGTGACAATCATCTTGCTTCCCTTGGCCCCCGTTTCAAATGGCTTTAAGAGGGTAGTCCATTTTTCGTACTTCTCATTCCAAATATCATCTAAAACCACAAGAAACTTTTTTCCGGATAGTTTGTCCTTCAACTTAACTTGAAGGCTATTAAGATCTTCACCCTCACAAGACAACCCGGTGATTGATCGCAAAATAGTCTTTGTTATGTCAAGAACATCAAAAACATCCGACACGCAAACCCAAGCTTTCATCTCGAAATAGCTGTATACTCTAGCATCATTATATAGCCGTTGAGCCAAGGCCGTCTTTCCAACACCACCCATCCCAACTATAGGGACAATGGTCAACGTGGCATTGAAATTTTCGACCTCACTGATCAATAGTTCGAGTATCTGTGCTTCTTCCTTCTCCCTGCCTAAGAACTGAGGCTCCGACAAAGAAGTGGTGGGATCCCTTTTGTTGATGTAGTTAGATCTGTCCACAACATTCTCTCTCAAGCATAGAAGAGCCTTCCTAGTGAAAATTGCTTTCAACCTACCATTGATCTCTTGTACCTTGGTTTCAGACACGAGCGAGCGCAGATTTGGATTCGATCCGGAGGATTTATCTCGGCCAAAGAAAGAGAACTTCCATTTCTCCAGACCTCTGCTTGTGCTGGATCCTACCTCCGACTCAACCTGAGCGGCTTTGATCACGAACTCATCAAGCAAGTCGTCCATGTCATAGGCCAAGTCCCTAACATCGTCCAGCCACAGCTTCACTTGATGGTTACCGCTGAGTTGCCTATCCTCTGCATCAGCCAACACTACACTGATTGTGACTAGCATCTCCTTCCACTCCTCGAGCAAGGTGGTGCTATTTCTTTCCCGTTGTGCATAGCCCAATGCGAGAGAAGCCAACTTGTCGAAAAGGACCTGAAAGAAGGAAGCCAAGAAGGAACCCAAAACGATCTCTCCGATGGCCATGGGTGAATCGGTCACTGTAGAGAACAACAAAGGTGTCTTGGTGAAGCAAAGTAAAAATGAGCTAATGGAGAGAGAAAACTATGAAGTCCAGCAAGTCCAAGATGTTCACTTACCAAATAGATTAGAAAAAGACCAAGACTTTCAAGGGATGCACACCAAAGGTTAGACAAATCAAAATAAAATAGTTTTTAATCCACGAGTACTTGTTTCATCAATTGTTCTTTTGTTTCTTCAGATCGAGACTTTTATACCATCGTTCGAAAGAGAGGACCTTTTCTATGGGCACTGAAAATAGAGGATAAAAGGTGATTTTTCTATATATTACCAATTTAGAGGGCAAGCATATTTTTGTCAAAAACTTAATTGCTTAGAAGTGTTTTGTGGGCTTTTTTGGCATCTGTATATTTTCAAATAATTTCAATGTCTTTATTTTATGCTTTATTGGTGAATATGTGCTCAATAAGGAAACCAAAACACATGCTTTGGGCTAAACAAGAGAAAGGGTCAAGCACACCAACTGATCCACTAAGCAAGTTGCTTTATTTTTCTCTGCAAGTATTGAAGAGTCAAAAATCACCGACTAACAATATATAACCTTTGAAAATTATCCTTTACACATCACAATAACCAACAGGAAAATCGTGTTCAAAGGACCATGATCTCCTATCAAGCGATTCTCGATCATCAAACTATTACCTCATCACCCTTCGGCATATCATTGCTGCCCATCTTGCTGCGAATTTTCAGCACCGTAACTGCCACTTAAAGCCTACATATGTGATCAACGAGCAGAATCTTTCAGAGAGCACGTGCTCTCCACCCAGAAAGCACGTGCTCTTCATCCCGCCTTTTCATATGTTTATCTACATCTTTTTGTGCAGCAGGAAGGCATCTTTTCTTCATTAAACATTTTGGGATTCGTAATCATTCAGAAAGCACATGCTCTCCACCCATATCGCATGTGCTCTCCATCGAAGATTGGCCTTGACTTGAGGGCTCGCATCTAGAGATAAAGATTAGCTATACTCTTCTTGTCCATGAGCAGACACAACCCAACAATATTGGCTTGACTAGAAGGCGAGGTCCATTGGAAAGAAAAGAAATGCATTGCATTGCTTCCAGTCAAATTAACTTTTAACATTGGATTAATCCACAGAAACCTACCTAGGAAGACTCGTTTATTATATATTGTATTCCGAATCGTTCAGAAACCATGTGCTCTCCATCCAACCTTTTCATTTGTTTATGTTGGATCTTTTTGTGCAGCAGAGAAAGGCATCCTCTCTGGAATCGTTCTTTAAACGTTTTGTATTTGGAATTGTTCAGAAAGATGTGCGCTTCAACCAGAAATCATGTGCTCTCCATCACAGGCAATGGTGATCTGATGATTCTGATCAGTGTGAAGAACAAACAAGAAGGTCGCTACCAGCAATGTTTTTCCTATTTACCTTGGGTGAAAGCAAACGTTCCTCTTTTCTTTTCGTGTTTTACTGGTTTGCGATTAAGGAAAAAATGACGAGTTTTCCACAATTTGATAACATCATATTAAAAAATTCACAAGGATGTTAGAGCCACATTTGTGTGCTTAACAATATGATTTTTTTCTGGTGTGAGCATTTCACTTCTTTTAGGTGGTGACTTTGTATTTTATTTTTTCCCCTCTCAGTTCTCTATATCATATCTTTTACTTTCTCGTAGTGGGCATGCCCGATGATAAACATTTACTTTTCATTCACACTTCTTTTTATGAATTATTTCTAAAACATGTACTTAAACCCTTAATTTGCCGATTACATGCATTATTGGTCCCCTCTCTCTCTTTCTCTCTCAAAGGTAAAAGAAAAAAAATATAGAGCAGAAATAATGGAGTTACCTATTGATTCTATATCATAATATTTTTTTACGCCTGCAAAAATTAAATTTAGAAACGACCGACTAAAGATTCTTTGGTGCTAATTAGAACCCAGAAGGGGGAGTCAATAAATATATGATAGTTACTCACTTTGTGGAGTGAGCAATATAAAATGACAACCTGGGCTTTTTAGGGTAGAACAATAAGCGAAGTCTGCTTGATATGACATTAATGGGCATTATAAAAGATGAACAATCTCAAAAAAATTTCTGATGTAGAAATACCCTTTTTTTTTTAACAAAACACGAGTCTATGTGTGTTCTTTTTCTAACAAGCACAATTTTGATTTTCATAATTCACGATTTAATTCTTTATCGCAAATAACTGACAGTTTTCTTTGTCTTGAAAGAAAATAAATGGATTAGTTTTCTTGCACTAAACTATCATTGGTTTTCGCACGATGAAAACAAGTCGTCCACATGCAACACCCTTGTGGCTTCAGCAGGAACTACTTCACATGAAGTTTGAATTGCAACTGTGTTGACTTGACTCGATTGATTACACTAGCATACCTTAAAAGATACTAAATCTCAAACACCTTTTTAATTCATCTTACCTCTTGTGGTTGATGGTAAATCCACTATATCTACATAATAAGGACTTTTTATTATGAGAGTGAATATTTAAAGACAAAACAAAAGTCATTTATTTGGTTTGGCACCACGAAATTATGGCAATAATGACTTTCCCATGAATCTCTGCTAAAGAGGATTGAAGCTATCCTCTTACAATATTTATTGTTGCTTACCTAATTTCATGGACTAAAATTCCAATACATTGACGGTGTAAAATAATTACTTTGCTAGCTGGATAAAAATACTGATTCCATTATAAACTGAATGCTTTGATCTCAGGATTGTTAATCGTGCAAAATCATTTCACGTTAGTGTGTGTTTTAGCAAAAAAATAATGATAGAGAGATTAAAAATTAATCTTAATGTCCTAATATTACTATCTAACAAAAATTAAAATAAAAATTAATTTTTATTAAACTTGACATCAACTCTAATCGGGATTATAGATAGGCATGAAATCAGTTTAAGTACCAAAATATTATTGTTGTTGCATCAGTTTGAGGGACAAAGAGAGCAAGTAGATAGATGTCTCTTACCTATTCCAAGTAGACTTCCTGGAGCAGACCGGTGAACGGGATTAGATCAACGACAGTAATCCAGCAAGCACGAGCACTAGGTTCAAACGAGCAGGAAGAGAACACTGTTGAGAGGGGGGCGTGCACTAGTTTCGGCGGATCACAGTTTGTGTATTGTGAATTCTGCTCCGGCAATTCGTGGCCACTGCTTGCAACGACGAACGACAATACTGATGGAGCTACGACTATAGCAGGTTTGTAGGGGATTTGGCAGATCAAAGATGGTGGTGATTGGCAACAATCAACATGCATGCGAGAAGCGAACTGAATGAAAGGGGAGTCTGTGGGCGTGAGTTTGAAGCTGATGATGGTGGTTGAGGAAAAAGTGAGGCGGTGTGGCTTTAAGGTGTGCATTTTTTATCAGAGGTTCCCATTTTATCTTTTCTTTTCTGTTTTTTCTTTGGGGATTAAATTCGAAGGAACCTAATCCTATTTGTTAAAATTCAGGTATATGCTTATAAAATTATGAACTCAACCTTATAGCGGATTTCATATCATTACTCAATTGGAATTAACCTGGTCAAATCGATTTTGCTTCTCGCCTTCCTATACAAACCTGCTCCAATTTCTGATCTGTTGCCCATTTGCAAAATTTTTTGAAACTCTCTTCTTCTTCTTCTTCGCTGAGCAAACCAACCTGCGATCACACAGACGCAAAGAAATTTGAAACTTTCACATTGCGGGACTGAGACGAGTATAAAACCGAGCAAAATCAAATCGAGTTATTAAATGCGAAATAAAAAAATGAAACCCAATTTATTCTATCCCTCTTTAGGAATGGATCTTGTAAATTCTTAAAATAAGATACATTAAACCTCAATTTATAATATCTATTTCGGAATAATAAAACTCAATTAAACATCTTTTTTTTTTAAAGAAAAATAAGGCAAGAGCCCTTCTTCTCGCTTCCCGCCTCTCTACATATGTATAAGACACACACACACACACACACATATATATATAAGATTCCCTCCCATCTCCGATCGTTTCCCATCCTCAAAAATTTGAAAGTCTCTCCTTCTTCGCAGAGCAAGGAACTTCATCGCCGATCGCCACGCTCCATCGTCAACGATGATTTCATTTCTCAGGTGAGTTTCGCGAGCTCCGGCAGGTTTCGATTCATCGCCGAGGATGATTTCTGAGTTCCGGCTTGCGTTTCTCATTGATCTGCACAGCTGACGAAGAGCAGAGCTAGCTGCAGCTCGCGGAAAGAGAAGATGTCGACGATGGCGACGACGAGGACAATGTGATCGGACCGATCGACAAAGTAAGTGAGAGCGAAACGGAGCGCAGGCGACTGCTTTCTGTTCATGTCATTTATTCGTCAGAAGTTTTGGGGCTTGCGAGGCGAAGATTCGGTTTGATTATGAGATGATGATAATCGTTATTTTCTGATCAGCGAGTAGGCGATTATCGACTTTGCTAATTTTGTTTGGATTCAATTTCGTTCACCTGATTCTCTCGTCGTTGAAGTGAACTTTGTAGTCGACCTAGCTTGTTCGGTCTCCGTTCTGAAGTCGAAATAGAAAGCAAATCGTTCGACGCGTCTTTAACTGTAAATCTGTCTGAATATTGGTGTCAAGTGACTCTGAATACTGCTCAGCGGATTAGCTCGATTTCGGTTTGGTTGCTCAGTTACGAACGATTTTCCTGGAACATCACCGCGAATCCATTCATTATTTTACATCTCAACCTTTCCAGTGAACTCGTCGTGATTTTTCTGTGCATAAGATAGAGAAGTAACTTTCGCTACTGTTCAAACATGATATGTCTGATTCACCTCTTTGACGTATGTCTTCTGATCATACAAGAGCAATTCAGCTTTTGTTTATGTTATGCGGCATTCGAATTGCACCATGGCATGGCATGCGTTTTTTCCACGTATTCGTGACATGCAGGAATTAAGAACGAGTATCCTAAGCTAAATTCGTCAATAATCGCTATTGGAACACTAGATTGTCATAAATCTAGGAAATGCTTTTGTCCTGACATTCTACACCCGCTATCCTCATTTTTTTTTTTCTGTTTGCAATTATTTCTCGGGGAAAAAGCTAAAGGATGCAGGAATCTACACTTGCAATATTGTGAAAAAGCTACGAGATTCGGGATCCACCACTTGCAACAAAGCTATTGCAACTGGTGTACGCCAGAGTCTCTCAGCTTTTGCACCTCTCCAGCATTTATTCCCCGAGAAATGCTTGATGATGCATACAAAGAAGATATCTGATCTTCAGTTTTGAGAATTAAGTTGAGGTTCCTCTTCTTATTTGGCTAAGGTGATTTCCATTTTCTTTGTTTTGGTTTTTTTTTTAGCACTTTATTGGAATCAAAGGTTTCTCTGAAGCAAAAGTTGACAAGATATGCGAAGCAGCTGAAAAGATAGTGGTTAGAGCTTAAATTACTTGTTATCCTGAGATGGTGGCTGCAATCAATTGGAACTTCTATACGCATCTCACGTTAACTTCCCTTTGTTTTCACCAGAATTTTGGTTATATTACTGGAAGTGACGCTCTGCTGGGAGTACGTTCTTAATTTTACAAACTAAAATGGTTTGGTAGACCCGAATGAGTCATTGACCCTTGAAATAAAGCCTGCAAATTAGCACATGGACTGTAGAAAGCTGCACTTGCTCTAAACACTATTGACCTCACAGCACAAAAGTACTTTTAATGTCTTTGTTTCCAGAGAAAGTTGGTTGTACGCATCACAACTGGAAGCCAAGTCCTCGCTGAGCTTTTAGGCGGTAATAGACTACCTTTTGCAGATCGTGTATATTATCACGCGTTTCAACAAAAATGACTTTCACTGATCTGGAAATGTTAAACAAGTGGTATTGAAACTCTGGCAATTACAGAAGCATCTGGCAAATTTCGGTGAAAAGCACAGTCCAACAGCGTTAGCTTTGATGAACTTTTACTTGCTTTTGTTAGTTGGTTTTCTCAGAAAATGCTGCTAACGTCACTTCAGGTCTAGGAAAACAAAGCTGGCGCATACCCTTTGTGTTTCTACTCAGGTTGGTCTGAATTGCATATTAGGTTTCCGTCCTTAACTTCTGTTGTGTTTTATGTTTCCTAGATTAACAACGCAAATATGAACATAGTGATTGAATTTCTAGTAAAGAATACAGCCATGGGTGATCTTGGCATCAGAACGTGCGTATTAGGTGATTCTGGAAGGACGGCACTGTCATTTTCTGTAATCTGCAGCCAGTATACTGGAATGCATAATATGCAGTGGTTCAAACCCAGTAGAAAAAAGCCAGGAGAGCGTACTAGGTCATAACCAATCAGAAGCCTTAATCATTGTCAGACTTGGAATGTGATGCTTGAAGTACTCTACTCTATATGCAAATCCTACAACATTATTTTCCCCTCTTTCCAAGTTCGATAGGGTCCTTTCCTATTCCTTCTATCACTCGTTATTAAAGCTAATCCCATTCCATAAGATGATGATTTATGGTTTGTGGGTTCAATGATCGTAACAATTTTTCCAGCTGCCAACTCACATTAGAGGGGGAATGGGAATGGCAAGGTAGCTTACATCGACACAGACAGAACTTTGTATCCTATCATAATCTATCGGTCATTTTCTTGACCTCAACAAAGCTGCTTTTGTTTCATACTCGGCTTACGTCCATGTAAGTGCATATGCACTTCCTTAACTTGGTACACACGCAGTTGCCTTGATCAAATTGTAACAATAGCCGAAAGATTTGGCATGGATCCTGGTGCAGTCCTAGATAAAGTAAGCAATGCTTTCTACACTGGTGGCAATTCTTCCTTCTTTTCTGGCTAATGTACTTGCTGTAATCCAGTCTTTCCATGAATTTGAAGATCATTTATACCCGTGCCTATACTTACGAGCGTCAATACAACTTGCTTCTTGGTTTGGCTGCCGAAATGTCTGAAGAACCAATTAGATTACTGGTAAGATAGTGCTCGAGAATCAAACTGCACACATTTTGTGAGGTGTGTATGGTTGACCTTAGCTGAGTTATATCCTTCAGACTGTGGATCTAGTGATCGCGCTCTTTCGAGTGGATTTTACTGGAAGGGGAGAATTTTCAGAGCGTTAGGTCAATTCTGAAACCATCAAATCATACGAGTTGTAATTTTTCAGCTCATCTGGTTTGACACTAATAGATTCCCAATTGCAGCAAAAATTGGCACAAATGCTCTCACGCTTACTTAAGATAGTTGAGGAATTTAACTTGGCAGCGTGCATGACCAATCAAGGTAACACATCACATCTCATTTCTCCCCCATAGTCATGCATCCACTAAATGTTCTTCTCCAAGTTAGCCCTTTGATGGCTGCACACTGAAAATTAGCAATTTGGGGACTGCACTGAGCTCATACTAGTTCTTGTAAATCTCAAGAACTAGCTATTTGGTGTAAACTGGCGATGGATGCAATAGCTTCAGTCCATGAGCTAGGAAAAAGATTATTTTTTGATGACTTTGTCTTTATTTTATTTGTTTCAGTCGTAGATGATCCAGGCAGTCGTGTCTTCATATCATACTCAAAGAAACTTGCAGGCAAGCATGTTCTGGCACACGCCGCCACAATTAGGTTGATGTTTAGGAAAGGCAAAGGTGAGCAGCGCGTTTGCAAGGTGTTCAATGCCTCAAACCTATCCGAAGCTGAAGCTATATCCTTTTTGTGCGAGATCTTCCTCTAGTTACATACTTTATTGAAATTTATGAGATCATACTGCAGAGACTAAGTAAAATATCTGTAAGTCTATATCAAAATCTGAGAGAAAGTCGATATTGAGTCTACATATAGATAGGTGGAGACCTGATTTAAGCATGATGCTCATAGTATACTTGATGTTGTATGGAGATCGAGGAACACGTTGAATACCAAATTTGTGCAGAGGAATTAAACAAAAAGAAGTGGATATCGAGAATTTTTCAAATGTAACATCCTGAATTTTGACCCGTTATCGGGACCAATAAAGTGTATATTGATTCTCATGTGATTTTAGTAAGTCTCGCCCGGACTTGATAAATCACGGGATACTAACCAAATGGGAAAGGCTAAATAGGATTAGGTACGTGGACCGAGAACCCGATCGTGATGGAGTGCCGATTTCGACGGAAGTCGAGGAAATATTTTGAGCCAATATAGGCCGATCTTAGGAAAATGACAGGTTGATATTATCAGTGATGCACGATCGGATCGCGAGTAATTTCGCACGACCGAAAGTGCGCCTGACAAAGGAAACCCGATTTTCATCCAAACGATCGTGACCTGAGGTGCTAGTGATAATTCCTCCCGTTCTCTCTCGAAATTGAGACTATCACGACTCGGACAATCTTAGGTCGATACGCGTAACACCTAAACAACTGCCTGTCAGTGAGAGACCCTAAAACTGCAAAACGAGTGAATTAGATCGCGATATTGGACCCGAACTTCGATATCAAAATTTCAAAGGTAATTATGACTATTTTGCAAGACGGACGTCATTTTGGAGTGACCATTCATGTTTGGGATTATTACGTTTGGAAACTGAAAAGTTGACAGAAATTGAGAAAAGGACGGTTTTGCCCCTGTGGACACCGAGGCCGAATCCAGAGGCCGTTTGAGGTTATTTTTCGTGGCCAAGGTCATTTTGGGATAGCCATGCATATTTAAAGTGGTTTTGGACAAAAAGAGGAATTTTGACAAAAATTGAAAAATAATATTATTTTATTCCCGGAAACTTTGCGGACGATTTTCGAGGGCTTAGAAAGTGAATTTCGCGATTCGGACACCGGATTATGTCTTCCATGAATATTTAGGACCGGCATGGGCAAAAATTGAAAATTCGGTTCGGGATCGAAAAATGACGGAATTGCCCCTAGCCTATTTTTGTTTAATTCCGAATTTTGGGGCAATTTTGGGATTTAATTAGGGTTGGTTAAGGCTAACTAGACTTGGTTAACCATGGTTAAGGGATATTGACCATTTTGCCCTTGTATTATTGGATAAGGAGAGATCTAGACCCTTGGATGAGGGGTATTTTGGTCCTAAACCCTTGGATTTTGACATGTGGACCCCACTAGCCTCTCTCTTTGACCACCCTTGACCCTCTCTCTCTCTTCAGATCTCTCTCTCTCTGCTCACGTCTCTCTCCCTCCCGATTCTCCTCTCGACAGCTGCTTCTCCCCCGCCGATCAGCTTCGCCGGCCACTGTTCACGCCGGAACTGCTGTGCCGCCGGAGCTGCTGACCCCAAGCCGCCGTGTACCGCCCCCTAGCGCCACCCAGCCCCCGTCGACCAGCTTTCCCCTCTTCCCGTCGCCCTCAGCCGCTGTTCTAGCCGAGACGAGCAGGGACGCCGCCGGTCTTGCTCCGCCGGTGCCGCGCCGCCGTCCTCCGTCGTTCGCCGTCCCCCGCCGACCAGCCTAGCCCTCACCACCTCTCTTTCCGTTACCCTCAGCCACCGACCAGCCCTCCCCTGTTTTGGCCGAGCTAGGCCGTGAGCCGCCGGAGCCATCGTGAGCCGCCGGCTTGCCGCCGGAGCGTCGCCGTCGATTTGTATCGCTCGACTGTAATCGATCGCTCGCTCCCGTCGCCTCGCGTCGATATTAGGCGAGTAAAATCCCTAATCCTTGAATTAGCCTGATTGTGAAAATTAAGAGTAATTAGGGGTTGATTAAGCTAGATTATGGCTTAATTGAGTGTGATTTGTGCATAGGATGGTTAGGGGATTTAATTGGGGCTTAATGGACTAATTTAATGGTGATTTGGAGACCATTTGATGGCTGTTTTGGTGTGGTCCTCATTGGATCCGAATTTGCACAATTTACCCTAATTGAGCATTGAATGACCTAGTGAGTAATGACTTGGAATTTGCCATTTTGAAGATCAATTAAGATTAATGGGAACCTTATGGGATGATGCCATGTTCAAGGTTCAATGGTTGAGGTTAATTGATAGTGACAAGACCTAAGCGGACCCGGATTTTGAAATGTTAAATTGTGCATTAAGCGCCGAATGTAAATGGACTGGAATGAAATGAATTTAACAGGTTGATAATGTGCGGTATGAGTGGAAATTGTGATTCAAGGCACTTGGCACATCGAGACATGGCAAATGGTGTGAATCCCATGACGTGTGAATTTCCATATTTTGCTTTGATATGATGGCAATTTAATTATTGATGACCATTGGGTCATGGCCTTCGGGTCGATTTAACTGTTGATGACCATTGGGTCATGGCCTTCGGGTCGATTTAACTGTTGATGACCATTGGGTCATGGCCTTCGGGTCGATTTAATTATTGATGACCATTGGGTCATGGCCGTCGGGTCGATTTAAGTATTGATGACCATTGGGTCATGGCCTTCGGGTCGATTTAACTGTTGATGACCATTGGGTCATGGCCTTCGGGTCGATTTAATTATTGATGACCATTGGGTTATGGCCTTCGGGTCGATTTAACTGTTGATGACCATTGGGTCATGGCCTTCGGGTCGATTTAATTATTGATGACCATTGGGTCATGGCCTTCGGGTCGATTTAACTATTGATGACCATTGGGTCATGGCCTTCGGGTCGATTTAACTGTTGATGACCTTTGCGTCATGGCCTTCGGGTCGATACCTTGTTTATGAGTTATAATGATATTGAAAGCCTAACCTGCAGGGCTGGAGTAGTAAAATTAGGGCTGAGGGCCTGAATGGCTTTATAATGATTGATTTACTGGTTTAGTGATTCACGCATTTTATTTACCTTCTGGAGGTGCACATTAGCCTAGTTTAGGAATAGGAATTTTTACTTGCTGAGTTTATCTCACGATTGTGGTAAAACCGAATTTTCAGACCCCCGTTCATAAGATGCCGAGGAAAGCCCCTCTTTTTGGATTTCCACAGAGAATACAGCGATCTTCTAGCGTGCATCCCTGTAGAGATGGATCAGCGTACATTAGATATCACTCCGTTGTAATTGTAAACGTGGGAGAGGATTATAGCGATACTTAGGAGTACGTAGCCTGGTGTTTCAGGGGAGCAGATGGCGTGACGGGACCCCCTATTAGGACTTTTGACGTTCCGGTGGACGTGAACGGAGTGATGATTCCTCAAATGGTGAGTGGTGAAATATCGGATCCTCCAGCTTCCCTTAGTGTGAGTAGTCAAGGCGAGACTGTGGATGGACCAGCGGCTATGGATGAGGAGGAGGGAGAACAGCAAGTTATACCTGTCAATGGAAACCCGGAGGAAGACGAAGAATTGAATCTGGAAGTAATAGGTGAGAATGTCGATGCAGACAGAGAAGTGGCTGAAGTTGGGATGGACGAAGAAATAGAATCTGGGAAAGACTCTTCTGAGGAATCTGCAGCACCATCCTATCCAGACTGGGAGCCTTAGAGTAGATCCCAGTGTTAGGAGTTTAGGCTAACCCTCTTTTTGAATGTAACCCTCTTCCAGATAGTTAGCTATTATCTCTAGGCCACCGATCCCTTTTTGCTTCGTGGCCTTTGGTGTATTCTTTTTGTTGTAAATAAATAGTATGTATATGTTTTTAAAGGATGTATATATATTAGTTTAATCTATTGTATATTGATACCTATTGCTGCTCATGGATGAGTTTTAATCATGTTTGGGTGTATATGTATATATATACGTCGCTTTCGCATGTGGCGTATTCTCTCTCTGATTTGGGTTTTCGGGTTGGTGACGAAATCCTGGGAACGTCACAACTAAAATCGACCCTTGCGCAGATGTTCAGGCTAAGTTGGAATACAGGGCGTGACATCCCCGTTCGAAATTGGTATCAGAGCAAGGACAGCTCTGTTTAATCTAGTTGAGCACTGGAGTAATAAGGAAGAGTGACCATGGGTAGCTATAGGGTGACTTAGCGTGCTAAGTGTACCTCCAGAATGTTTGAGTTTGGAATGTTTTAGTATTATTTGAGCCAGTATTATGCAGGTGCGGCAGGACCCAAGGTAAGTTTGCAAGTCCTTGGGTGAAATTATGTGCCGTTGTGCTAGCCGCGTGCTGAGTGTTTAAATGCTTTTGTGTTGTTTCCTGCCTAGGACTTAGACCGGTTAGTTAGTTTAAGTCTCTAATTCCTGGATGGAATTATATCAGGTAGTTGAGCACTCAGAGTTGTAAGATGAGCAGTGAAAGAGGAAGTGTGGGAAGAGTCCCAAGGAGGAGCACAGGAAGAGGAGCTCGAGGTGGAGGTCGTGCTAGAGCTAGAGCGGTAGAGGACCTTGGTGTGGGTGCTAGATTGGAAGAGAATCCTAGAGTTGGCATTGGGGCTGCAGTGGACCCCAGAGCTGATGTCAGACCTGCGGAAGATCCGCGTATGGAAGGAGTCCTCAGAGCACTAGAGAGGATTGGTAATGTGATGGATAGGCAAGCTCAGGAAAGAGAAAATGCGACCGCTCAGGCTGCTGAGGCTGCAGCAGTTGCTGCCATCCATGAGAATCAAGCCCAAGCCCAGCAAGTTCAAGCTCAACCAATGGTGACACCTAGACTAATGCACCAGTTGGTGGAGCAGTTTCTTAAGTTGAAACCGCCCAAGTTCACGGGCAGAGGTGACCCAGAAACCGCCCCTCATTGGGTGGAGGAGCTAGAGAAAGCGTTTGACTTGTTGGGGTGTACTGAGACAGAAAAGATTTCTTTGGCAACCTATCAACTGCAGGATAATGCCCATGATTGGTGGAAGGCAGTTAAGGATAGAGTGTTTCCAAGAAATATGGAACAGACCTGGGCAATATTTGTTGAGCATTTCTATGGACAGTATTTTTCGGAAAGTGCCCAAGAAAAGAAGATGGCAGAATTCATGAGGCTTCGTCAGGGGTCGATGACAGTAGTACAATACGAAGCAGAGTTTGCCAAACTATCCAGATTTGCCCCAAGGATGGTTGAGAATCCTCTGGACAAGGCTCGAAGATTCCGGGATGGACTGAAGCCGGATCTTCGCACCCAGATGCTTTTGCTGAATATTAGAGATTATAAAGAATTGTATGAGCGAGCCCAAACCATGGAGCGAGATCAGATAGAAAGGACAGCAGCATCGGGTTCGAGGTTTATTCCGAATCGGGACAATCGTCGCTTTGGAAAGAGACCAATGGCCAGTAATAGAAGGTTTGTTCCGCCCCCGAGGAGGAATATAGGGAAACCCAGTCAGACGCCAAACAAACTTGGAGCTTGTTTTCGTTGCGGGAGTTTGGGACACCAGATAAAGAATTGCCCCCAGAAACGACTTTCGGGACCCCCAGGACAACAGCAGCAACCCAGAGTGGGAAACCAGGTTGGAAATTCCCCACCGGCTATTTAGGGCAGACCACCTGCGCAAGGACGAGTATATGCAATGGCGCGAAAGGATGCCGAGGACGCGCCGGGCGTGGTCACAGGTACCATTTCTCTCTGTGATCATGCTGCTTATGCGTTATTTGATCCCTGTGCAACCCATTCGTTTATTTCAGATCAGTTTGTTAAATTGGTTGGTCTGGAGCCTATTTTACTTGAAATCATGTTATGTGTGACGACCCCACTGCATGATAGGGTGTTAGTGTCATTGGGGTGTTTGGACTGTAAAATTGTGATTGGGAATGTAGAGGAAAGGATTGATCTGGCTGTGTTAGCCATGTATGACTTCGATGTGATCATTGGTATGGATTGGCTGACTAAACAGAAAGCCGTTATGGATTGCGGCATTAGGACGATCCAATTTAATCCGATTGGTCATCCTAGGTTTGAATTTCAGGGAAATCGAGGAGGAACCTCGATCCCTTGGATTTCCTCGGTAGAGGCAACTGAGATGCTCGAAGAAGGTTGTGAGGAATATTTGGTTAATGTTAAGGATCTGACATTGGTGGAACCTAAGTTGGAAGAAATCCCTGTAGTGTGCAAT
Source organism: Syzygium jambos (assembly GCA_031216235.1). Lineage (NCBI taxonomy): Eukaryota > Viridiplantae > Streptophyta > Magnoliopsida > Myrtales > Myrtaceae > Syzygium > Syzygium jambos. Next base: position 7,162,862 of record CM062221.1, read on the forward strand.
TTCCCCGAGGTTTTTCCTCAAGAGTTGCCGGGCTTGCCGCCAGAACGGGAAGTGGAATTCGTAATAGAATTGGCCCCAGGTACAGAGCCAATTTCTAAGGCCCCGTATCGGATGTCTTTGTCGGAACTGAAGGAGTTGAAAGTTCAGATGCAGGAGTTATTAGACAAAGGATTTATTCGTCCTAGTGCGTCTCCATGGGGAGTGCCAGTCCTGTTTGTGAGGAAAAGGACGGGACGTGAAGATTATGTATAGACTATCGGCAGTTGAATCAGGTGACTATAAAGAATAAGTATCCACTGTCAAGGATCGACGACTTGTTTGATCAATTACAAGGAGCGTCAGTATTTTCCAAGATTGATCTACGGACAGGGTATCACCAGTTAAGAATTCGGAAAGAGGATATACCCAAAACTGCATTTAGGACGAGGTATGGGCATTATGAGTTTACAGTCATGCCCTTCGATTTAACGAATGCCCCCGCAGCTTTCATGGATATGATGAACAGAGTTTTTAAAGAATTTTTGGATCAGTTCGTCATCGTGTTCATTGATGATATTCTGGTTTACTCGAAGAGCTCGGAAGAACACGAAGCGCATTTGACTGAAGTACTACGACCATTAAGGGAGCATGCACTTTATGCGAAGTTGAGCAAATGCGAGTTTTGGCTTAGCAAGGTAGCCTTCCTTGGACACATTGTATCGGGAGAAGGAATATCTGTGGATCCGACTAAGATTGAAGCAGTGCTTAAGTGGCCCAGGCCGACATCAGTGACGGAAGTCAGGAGTTTCTTAGGATTGGCTGGCTATTATCGACGTTTCGTGAAAGGATTTTCGTCGATAGCCACGTCATTAATGCGATTACTGAAAACGGAGACTAAGTTTGAATGGGATGACAAGTGTGAACGAAGTTTTCAGGAGCTTAAGCATAGATTGACAACAGCTCCAGTTTTAACTATTCCATCTGGACCTGGTGGATTCGAGGTATACAGTGATGCCTCGCTCAAAGGGCTTGGTTGTGTGTTAATGCAGCATGGAAAAGTAGTTGCATATGCGTCACGTCAGTTGAGGCCACATGAATTGAACTATCCGATGCATGACCTCGAGTTGGCTGCCATTGTTTTTGCACTCAAAATCTGGAGACATTATTTATGTGGGGAAAAGTTTTAGATTTATACTGATCATCAGAGCCTCAAATACCTGTTCTCGCAAAAGGAACTGAATATGAGACAGCGTAGATGGATGGAACTTCTAAAAGATTATGACTGCGACATCATGTACCACCCTGGGAAGGCGAATCGAGTAGCAGATGCGCTAAGTCGCAAATCAAGTATGGCGCACTTGATGATCAAGGAATGGACGTTATTGGAAAAGTTTCGAGACTCAGAATTTAAATTGGAATTGAGTCATGTGTCGAACCTACTAGCTACTTTAAGAATCGAGCCGGAGATTCAAACCAAGATTAAGGCGCTGCAGTCCATGGATCAGGAAATTCAGAAGATTGTGGGAATGGATGCCACTACAAGAAAGCCAGATTTTCAAGTATCAGAGGATGGAATCCTGAAGTTTAGGGGACGATGGTGTGTACCTGATGATACTGAGCTTAAGGAAGAAATATTAAGAGAAGCTCATCGTAGCAATTATAGTATCCACCCTGGCAGTACGAAAATGTATCAGAATCTACGACAACATTATTGGTGGAACGGAATGAAGACGGATGTGGCCAGGTATATGGCTAAGTGTTTGACATGTCAGTAGGTAAAGGCACAACACTGTAAACCTGGAGGACTGCTGCGACCATTGGAAATTCCTGAGTGGAAATGGGAACATATTACCATGGACTTCGTAACAGGATTACCGAGAAGTCAGAGAGGACATGATTCTATTTGGGTGATCGTGGATCGACTCACAAAATCGGCTCATTTCTTAGCTGTACGAAAGGATTTTGAGCTAGAAAGGTATGCAGAACTATACGTAAGACAGATTGTTAGACTGCATAGAGTGCCGGTGACGATTACATCAGATCGTGACCCAAGGTTTACGGCGAATTTCTGGAAAAGTCTGCAGACGGCCTTAGGGACAAAGGTGCAGTTTAGTACAGCGTACCATCTGCAGACTGATGGACAATCAGAAAGGACTATCTAGACTCTCGAGGATATGTTACGAGCTTGTGTACTGGATTTTCAAGGTAAATGGGAAGAATAGCTGCATTTGGTGGAGTTTGCGTATAATAGTTATCAGCAGAGTATCTAAATGGCCCCATTCGAAGCCTTATATGGCAGAGCGTGTAGGACTCCCGTGTGTTGGGATGAAGTCGGAGAACGAAGCATTACGGGCCCAGAGTTGGTACAGCAAACAGTGGAAGCTGTTGAGATTATTCGAGAGAGGTTAAAGACAGCACAGAGTCGACAGAAAAGCTATGCCGATCGGAGACGACGACCTTTGGAATTTCAAGTTGGAGATCATGTGTTTCTCAAGGTATCACCTATGAAAGGGTTATCCCGATTTGGCAAAAAAGGGAAATTGAGTTCGAGGTTTGTTGGACCATTTGAGATTTTGGAAAAGATTGGCGATATGGCGTATAGGCTTGCCCTGCCAACAAATTTGTCCCAGGTACACAATGTCTTCCACGTGTCGATGTTGAGAAAGTATAAACCAGACCCGATACACGTTCTGAGATACGAAGAAATAGATGTAGACGACAGGGTGTCGTACGTGGAGACACCAGTCAGAATTGAAGATCGGAAAGATCGAGTACTTCGGAATAAGACAATCCCGATGGTTAAGATAGTTTGGGAGCACCACGGGACAGAAGGCGCTACTTGGGAAAGCGAGGAAACCATGCGACGTCAACACCCCCAGCTGTTCGAGGAGCAAGTATGAAGTACAAATTTCGAGGACGAAATTTTTATAAGGGGGAGGAGTTGTAACATCCTGAATTTTGACCCGTTATCGGGACCAATAAAGTGTATATTGATTCTCATGTGATTTTAGTAAGTCTCGCCCGGACTTGATCAATCACGGGATACTAACCAAATGGGAAAGGTTAAATAGGATTAGGTACGTGGACCGAGAACCCGATCATGATGGAGTGCCGATTTCGACGGACGTCGAGGAAATATTTTGAGCCAATATAGGCCGATCCTAGGAAAATGACAGGTTGATATTGTCAGTGATGCACGATCGGATCGCGAGTGATTTCGCACGACCGAAAGTGCGCCTGACAAAGGAAACCCGATTTTCATCCAAACGATCGTGACCTCAGGTGCTAGTGATAATTCCTCCCGTTCTCTCTCGAAATTGAGACTATCAGGACTCGGACAATCTTAGGTTGATACGCGTAACACCTAAACAGCCGCCTGTTAGTGAGAGACCCTAAAACTGCAAAACGAGTGAATTAGATCGCGATATTGGACCCGAACTTCGATATCAAAATTTCAAGGGTAATTACGACTATTTTGCAAGACGGACATCATTTTGGAGTGACCATTCATGTTTGGGATTATTACGGTTGGAAACTGAAAAGTTGACAAAAATTGAGAAAAGGACGGTTTTGCCCCTGTGGACACCGAGGCCGAATCCAGAGGCCGTTTGAGGTTATTTTTCATGGCCAAGGTCATTTTGGGATAGCCATGCATATTTAAAGTGGTTTTGGACAAAAAGAGGAATTTTGACAAAAATTGAAAAATAATATTATTTTATTCCCGAAAACTTTGCGGACGATTTTCGAGGGCTTAGAAAGTGAATTTCGCAATTCTGACACCGGATTATGTTTCTCATGAATATTTAGGACCGATATGGGCAAAAATTGGAAATTCGGTTCGGGATCGAAAAATGACGGAATTGCCCCTAGCCTATTTTTGTTTAATTCCGAATTTTGGGGCAATTTTGGGATTTAATTAGGGTTGGTTAAGGCTAACTAGACTTGGTTAACCATGGTTAAGGGATATTGACCATTTTGCCCTTGTATTATTGGATAAGGAGAGATCTAGACCCTTGGATGAGGGGTATTTTGGTATTAAACCCTTGGATTTTGACATGTGGACCCCACTAGCCTCTCTCTTTGACCACCCTTGACCCTCTCTCTCTCTTCAGATCTCTCTCTCTCTGCTCACGTCTCTCTCCCTCCCGATTCTCCTCTTGGCAGCTGCTTCTCCCCCGCCGATCAGCTTCGCCGGCCACTGTTCACGCCGGAACAGCTGTGCCGCCGGAGCTGCTGACCCCAAGCCGCCGTGTGCCGCCCCCTGGCGCCACCCAGCCCCCGTCGACCGGCTTTCCCCTCTTCCCGTCGCCCTCAGCCGCTGTTCCAGCCGAGACGAGCAGGGACGTCGCCGGTCTTGCTCCGCTGGTGCCGCGCCGCCGTCCTCCGTCGTTCGCCGTCCCCCGCCGACTAGCCTAGCCCTCACCACCTCTCTTTCCGTTACCCTCAACCACCGACCAGCCCTCCCCTGTTTTGGCCGAGCTAGGCCGTGAGCCGCCGGCTTGCCGCCGGAGCGCCGCCGTCGATTTGTACCGCTCGTCGGTAATCGACCGCTTGCTCCCGTCGCCTCGCGTCGATATTAGGCGAGTAAAATCCCTAATCCTTGAATTAGCCTAATTGTGAAAATTAAGAGTAATTAGGGGTTGATTAAGCTAGATTATGGCTTAATTGAGTGTGTTTTGTGCATAGGATGGTTAAGGGATTTAATTAGGGCTTAATGGACTAATTTAATGGTGATTTGGAGACCATTTGATGGCTGTTTTGGTGTGGTCCTCATTGGATCCGAATTTGCACAATTTACCCCAATTGAGCATTAAATGACCTAGTAAGTAATGGCTTGGAATTTGCCATTTTGAAGATCAATTAAGATTAATGGGAACCTTATGGGATGATGCCATGTTCAAGGTTCAATGGTTGAGATTAATTGATAGTGACAAGACCTAAGCGGACCCGGATTTTGAAATGTTAAATTGTGCATTAAGCGCCGAATGTAAATGGATTGGAATGAAATGAATTTAATGGGTTGATAATGTGCGGTATGAGTGGAAATTGTGATTCAAGGCGCTTGGCACGTCGAGACATGGCAAATGGTGTGAATCCCATGACGTGTGAATTTCCATATTTTGCTTTGATATGATGGCAATGTAATTATTGATGACCATTGGGTCATGGCCTTCGGGTCGATTTAACTGTTGATGACCATTGGGTCATGGCTTTCGGGTCGATTTAACTGTTGATGACCATTGGGTCATGGCCTTCGGGTCGATTTAATTATTGATGACCATTGGGTCATGGCCTTCGGGTCGATTTAATTATTGATGACCATTGGGTCGATTTAACTGTTGATGACCTTTGCGTCATGGCCTTTAGGTCGATATCTTGTTTATGAGTTATAATGATATTGAAAGCCTAACCTGCAGGGCTGGAGTAGTAAAATTAGGGCTGAGGGCCCGAATGACTTTATAATGATTGATTTACTGGTTCAGTGATTCACGCATTTTATTTACCTTCTGGAGGTGCACGTTAGCCTAGTTTAGGAATAGGAATTTTTACTTTCTGAGTATATCTCACGATTGTGGTAAAACCGAATTTTCAGACCCCCGTTCGTAAGATGCCGAGGAAAGCCTCTCTTTTTGGATTTCCATAGAGAATATAGCGATCTTCTAGCGTGCATCCCTGTAGAGATGGATCAGCGTACGTTAGATATCACTCCGTTGTAATTGTAAACGTGGGAGAGGATTATAGCGATACTCAGGAGTACGTAGCCTGGTGTTTCAGGGGAGCAGATGGCGTGACAGGACCCCCTATTAGGACTTTTGACGTTCCGGTGGACGTGAACGGAGTGATGATTCCTCAAATGGTGAGTGGTGAAATATCGGATCCTCCAGCTTCTCTTAGTGTGAGTAGTCAAGGCGAGACTGTGGATGGACCAGCGGCTATGGATGAGGAGGAGGGAGAACAGCAAGTTATAGCTGTCGATGGAAACCCGGAGGAAGACGAAGAATTGAATCTGGAAGTAATAAGTGAGAATGTCGATGCAGACGGAGAAGTGGCTGAAGTTGGGATGGACGAAGAAATAGAATCTGGGAAAGACTCTTCTGAGGAATCTGCAGCACCATCCTATCCAGACTGGGAGCCTTAGAGTAGATCCCAGTGTTAGGAGTTTAGGCTAACCCTCTTTTTGAATGTAACCCTCTTCCAGATAGTTAGCTGTTATCTCTAGGCCACCGATCCCTTTTTGCTTTGTGGCCCTTTGGTGTATTCTTTTTGTTGTAAATAAATAGTATGTATATGTTTTTAAAGAATGTATATATATTAGTTTAATCTATTGTATATTGATACCTATTGCTGCTCATGGATGAGTTTTAATCATGTTTGGGTGTATATGTATATATATACGTCGCTTTCGCATGTGGCGTATTCTCTCTCTGATTTGGGTTTTCGGGTCGGTGACGAAATCCTGGGAACGTCACAACTAAAATCGACCTTTGCGCGGATGTTCAGGCTAAGTTGGAATACAGGGCGTGACACAAGTAGATAGATGTCTCTTACCTGTTCTAAGTAGACTTCTTGGAGTAGGCTGGTAAATAGGATGAGACCAATGACAGAAATTCAACAAGCACAAGCACTAGGTTTGGACGAGCAAGAGGAGAACACTGTTGAGCAGGGGGACAAGCATGGATTATGGTGAAGCCAAGGGATTATGGTGAAGCCAAGTGATAATGAGCGAATGCAGAGAGAAAATTATAAAGTTTAAGAAGACCAAGACTTTCACCTACCAAAGAGGTGAAAAGAAGACCAAGACTTTTAAAGATGCACATAAAAAATTAGAGAAATCAATATAACATACGTTTTGTCCACAAGTGCTCGGAATATTTAGAGAATATCCCCATAGACTATATTGGACACCATGTGCTTTTTGTCCGGAAAGATGTGCTTTTTTGTCTGGAAAGTGAAGCAAAAGTAGATAATTTCCACGCGTTACATGTGAAGCAAAAGTGAAGCACTTTCAAGAAAAGAGTGCTGATGGGAAAGAAACTTTAATAAAATCCGGGAAGACCAAGACTTTGCGGGCCGCAAATATTGTTAGTATGATATTGGGGATTTTCTTTTTTAAGATTATTCATTCTCCCATGTCAAAGAGATCAGGAGATAGTTTTGTTGATTTGATGCCCCAAAAAAAAATCATTGGCTAAATGTCAAGCACATTGGGAGACTAAGTTCTCAATATCGATTTCCTTTAAATTTTCTTCTTGGAACCATGCGATCATAGAAATTAGAGATTTACACTCGAAATATTTTAGTGGATTATCAAACATCTGATTGAAGATTTCTCCGTACTCGATTTACTTTCAATTGGAAATTATATTAATAATATTATCATAAGATGTAACTGTACGGGCACACATAATATAAAACTTTATTGGGATTTCTTAACCAATTACAACGGTATTGCCAATATAATATTTTTTGTAGATAATTTGTTCACACTATTTGAGAGACAAATGATATCGTCTAGAACGTCTATTTTGACCTGAAAGATACAAAATTGATACTACAAGGAACATATCGGATGCCAATGTTTTAATAGTGTTGGTGTCATATTGATATTTTTCGTTCTCAATTTCAATGGAGGTCTCGCGTTGACCCACATTTGAAATGTTGAGATAATTTATTGAACGGAAAAAAGCTTGAGATACTTGATTGCCAGCACATAGGTAAGAAATTTCATGCACCTCATTATCTGGTTTTATTTAAGTCAATTTGATAAGTTTTGGAAGCCATAGATATAGAATGAAATTGATGGGGTTCCTTTATGGAATTTTTATTTAAGTCAATTTAATTTTGGTGCTTCTCACTGGCTTTATGGTAAGTCTTGTATTTGTTTTTTTTTTTTACTTTTAATAGTCAATTAAAATTGACATTGCTTACAGTTGAGGCCTCTACGAACCAAATTAGATTATTGCATTTGACGATTTTAATTTTGTTGTAGGTAATTATGTTTGGTTCAAGTATGCCAAGTTCTAAGGTTGGAGTGATATTTTGAAACAATCAACCACGGAAACAGCTCATTTTGTTCTAATTCCTAATTTTTAATTACATGTAATCTGAAAATATGTGCGCAATATTCATATGTCTACATCTGTGTGTAGCATGCGTACGAACATTAGTTTTCTAATAAAATTTCATATTTCATAATCAATTGACCTCATTAATTGGGTTCACATCTAAATAGATTTTTAGATTAAATCATCTGTTTTTTTTAATTAATAACTTTTAAGGAAAGGGAAAGTAAATAATTGACAGGGCTCATCAAGGAGGAGTGACCAACTATATATATATACACAGACAAGTAGAGTACCCATGCTAACGCATCAGCTTATAATCGATATGTACGTATTTTATAAATTGAATCTTTCAATTTAGAAACTCATGAGCAACAGTTGAAATTGTCCAGAACTTATTGAATTTTTCCTATCTTTTTGCTTAGTTCTATCTTATTTTAAGAAGAAGTGGGCTGATGGAGTGAGAAAACTATTTAGTCCAGGAAGACCAAGACATTCGCCAACCAAAAGCATAAAATCAGCTGTATTTGGAGTGAGAAAACTCGTGTACCCACTTGCTCCTAAAATCAGCTGGCAAACCATACTCTCTCCTGAAATGCGCAATTTTGTCCAGAGGAAGCCGTTTATCGACCGACATCATCAACATCCTAGTCACGTATTCAGCAGCTGTGCCAGAGCGTTCCCTTACCAATCTCTCCTCTTCCTCTAAGAGGACTTCAGCTTCTTTAGTCATTCCACAGCACAATACCCCCTTCTGATCCTTATACAACTCAAATAGTTTCGGTGACTTCCGAATAAAATCCACTATACTGTGTGGCTTGGGCAAATTAATTTGTTTCCGGTATCGATCCACCGACCTCACAGGGATTATCAGCTCGGGTTCCTTCTTCAGCATTTCCATCAGAACCAACACCTTAGACACCACTTTATGCTTCTCGGTGGCGATTTCAAGATCATGCACCCTCTTGTTCGTGCTCCTATCTTGCACTCTCTTGCTACTGGTCATGAATCTACGCTGCGACCCCATAAGTACAACCTCACCAAAACTCCAATTTCTTCTCAGGGTAGGCGAACGCACTAGCGAGGTGACAAAGCATCCAAACTCTCTTGCCGCACTCCATTCGTTCGAGGAAGCTACGGTTTTAACAATGAACTGAAAATGGGTCATCTCGAGATGCTAATATGGCTTTGCTCCAAATTCAAGAAACAGGACCAAGAAAAGCAAATGCCTCTCACTGAGGACACAAATCAAACAGCTTACGTGCAACGGAACGAGGAAGAACAAGAGCCCAAGACGAAGCTATTGGAGAAGATCAGCCGCAAATGCGCCACGACCACCTCTCTTGGATCATCGATCAGCATCAGTTTTTGACTTCAACAGAAGCCGGTTGGGATTGCAGGCGTGCTTTGTGCGGAGAATGAAGAAGAAGAAGAGAAGAGGGAATGGGCGGTAGAGCGGCACCGGCTCGCTTGTAGTTTTGGTTTTTCGCGTTTTTTGTAGTAATAGAAATGATATTTTGATTTAAATAATTAAAAGAGCTCCAGGGTCTTAAGTGATATTCGTGTGTTTTTAAAAAATTTAGGGCTTTGAGATTACATATAAAATCTGATTTAAAAGTATAATAAAGATTAGTAAAAGAAATCAATTGAACCATAACAAAACCAAGCATTGTATCTTGTAATTTAGCCAAGTATTGTATCTTGTAATTTGTAGACACCTGAACCTCTTCTCATTATATATACACGTTCAAAAACTTACGTAAAAAGTTAATTTGATAATTTTTTTAGTAATAACTTCTTAGTCTAATCTGCTTATTTTGTGAATTGGAGTCAAAAGGATTCGATATCAAATAAAAATCAAATTTTACAAATTAAACGTGCTCCATGTCCGTCACCCTTTATTGAATCACTAAGTTACAAATTTTAGGATAGTTGCCAGCCTAAGCACAGCACAACCAAACCGGTCACGACCAAGTGTTTGGCTAGTCATTTCGAATAACTTAATTGTCGGTTCATATTCTCGCGATTTTAGGAGCAATAAGTGTGGAGTTTGAGCACAATGCAGTTAACCCATCTAGATTCTTTTTCTTTTCTAAGTAGAGCTTTATTCGGTCCAATTTGAGAAAATTGGCTTTCTCAGAAAATACTGCTAACGTCACTTCAAGTCTGGGAAAACACAGCTTGCGCATACCCTGTGTGTTACTACACACGTTGGTCTGAATTGGATATTAGGTTTCTGTCGTTGACTTCTGTTGCATTTTTTGTTCAGATGAACAATGCCAAATAGTAACATAATGATTGAATTTCTACAAAGAATAAAGGCATGGGTGATCTTGGCATCAGGACGTGTGTATTAGGTGATTCTAGAAGTATGCCACTCTCATTTTCTGTAATCTGCAGTCAGTATACTGGAATGCATATACAGAGGCTCAAACCAAGTAGGAAAAAGGCCAGAAGAGTTTGTACTATGTCATAACCGAGTAAATGCCTTAATTATTGTCGGACTCGGACTTGGGGTTAAATCATCAGTCGAATGTGATGCTTCTTGGAGTACTCTACTTTATTTGCAAATCCTACAACAGTATTTACCCCTATTCTAAATCATTCTTTATTTATGGTTTGTAGATTCCATGTTCATAAAAAATTTTCAGCTGCCAACTCACATGAGAGGAGGAAATTGCAAGGTTGCTTATATCGACACAAAAGGAACTTTGTATCCTATCATAATCTGTCTGTATTTTTCTTGACCTCTACAAAGCTCCTTGTGTTTCGTAATCGTCTTATGTCCATGTAAGTGCATGTGCCCTTTCTTAACTTAGCACACCTGCAGTTGCCGTGATCAAACCGTGCCAATAGCTGAGAGATTTGACATGGATCCTGGTGCAGTCCTAGATAATGTAAGCCAAGCGTTCTATACTGGCGGCAACTCCTTTTTTTTTCTGGCTAGTGTACTTGCTATAATCTAGTCTTTCCATGAATTTCAGATCGTTTGTAGCCGTGGCCACACTCATGAGCATTAGTACAAATTGCTTCTTGGTCTGGCTGCCAAAATGTCTAAAGAAAAATTTAGGTTACTGGTAAGACACTGCTCGAGAATCAAACCGATAGAGATTTTTTGAGGTGTGGATGATTGACCTTAGGTGAGTACCATTTTCAGATTGTGGATTCAGTGATCGCTCTCTTCCGAGTGGAGTTTACTGGAAGAGAAAAACTTGCAAAGCGCCAGGTAAGTCCTGAAACCATAAAATCATGCTAGTTGTGATTTTTCAGCTCATTTGGTTTGACACTTTTAAATTCCGAATTGCAGCAAAAATTGGGACAAATGCTCTCATGTTTAATTATGATAGCTGAGGAATTTAACGTCGCAGTCTACGTGACTAACCAAGGTATCGCATCACATCTCATTTATCCCACATAGTCTTGCTACCATTAAAAGATCTCATCCAATTTAGCCCTTTGCTAAAAGATAGCAATTTGGGGACTGCACTAAGCCCATACTAATTCGTGAAATCTCAACAACCAGCTATTTAGTGTTAACTAGAGATACATAGAGAAGCTGCAGCCTGTGAGTTCGGAGAAAAATGATCTTTTGATGACTTTGTCTTTGATTTATTTGTTTCAGTGGCATCAGACCCAAAGAAACCTGTAGGTGGGCATGTTTAGGTTGACGTTTAGTAAAGGCGAAGGTGAGCAGCGGGTTTGCAAGGTGTTTTATGCCCCAAACCTACCCGAAGCCGAAGCTATATCCTTTATGTGCTGGATCTTCATCTAGCTATACACTTTGCTCTGTTGAAATTACCAAATTATACTGCAAAAACCCAACGAATTACCTAGAAATCTATATCATAATCGGAGTGAAAGTCAATACTAAGTCTATATATGGATAGTGGAGACCAGATTTTAAGCAGCATACTTATAGGATACTTGCATGCGCAGCCTATGCTATGGACAGAGCGCACATCTATCAATATGATCAATTAATCTCCTCAGAAACCTTATGGAGAGCTTGCCATGGCAATAAGAGAAAACTGAGATATGTTCTATGGGTGTTAAACTTAACAAACACACGTTGTTTCAGATAACACCAGGAGGCATAGCTGATGCAAAGGACTAAAGAGGTCTCTACAACCAGAACGGTAAGGCCAGGCGAAGTACCCTCTTTGTTATCCGCAATTTGACATTAGCTATGGTATTGACAGCTTCCTCTATCTTCTTTCATGTCAATTCTGTATCAGCATGTGTCAAGTTCCTGTTGATAGCTTAGCTTGACTGCTGCTTTAGCCCTAACATAAAAAATTCTTCGTTGTCTGTTATTAAAGTACTTATGACCCTTCATAAGGCATTGTGCTAACTCGATTTCCAATATGGGAACTCGCAGGCTCCGAGTTACGTGGTCTAATATACTAGTAGAGAAATCAGAAACACAATTAGACTAATAAGCGAAAAAAACATAACATTGGATAAACTCTGCATGATGGCTAAATGAAGTGCCAGGTATTATTGCACAGAGCATGTAAGGTAATGTCAAGGCTTGGTTTTATAAGCAACATATACAGCCTGCATAAAAACGATGCCATTTCAAATCCTCAACATAGAGTGACCAACCATTAGAGCTGAAAATTGCCAGTGTATGAGTTATAAGCAATAGAAGGCCATTCAATAACTAATGGCCTGGCCAGAAAAGGGCCATAAACCATAAGATTCAGTAGTGCGAGGACCAATTCGCAGCACTCCCGACTCTAGGCATGCTGGACTCCTCCTTAGTCTCCGCATCGACTTTGAATGTAGCGCTGCACACTTGGCCAGAGCTGTCCACCCTAGGAACCGGCTTCACCTCATTCATTGGGTGCTCGTAACTCCTCAAACCTCCAGAGCTGGTAAAGAAGCATCCTGAGTAGGAAAAGAAGGCAACATTAAAAGGATTAACAATTTGGCGCTCAAAAACCATTGGAAGAGCAACATTGTAGGTGAAAATGCACATGTCAAAACATGCATACAGATAAAGAATACCAATTTAACCCCTTCCAACTCTTTCCAAACCTTATAAATCTTTACTTCCTATAAGTCTTCCCATATGTTTTTACCTAAAAATATAACCTTTTCCTATGAACTCTGCTTAATATCAGCAGAATTCATCCATCCTTACTTTTCACATTCCAATGCATGGACGAAACTCCAATGAAGCCACATCAGCAATCCGTAAAAATAATTACCTTTAGGGAATGGTGCGAAAGATTTCCCTCAGCCCTTCTTCACAACTTCTGCATCATCCGAGAGAACAAGATTGCCTTCAGAATAACTTCCCCAGAAGAAAGGAACATTTCCATCAACATCCTGCAAGATGAAGAGGACAGAAAGGATTAGATAGATCGCAGGTGGAGGGAGAGCTTGAGAGCGCTAATCCCAGAAGGAAACCACGAAAATCACTGTTACTTACAGAGCCCAGAAAAGCGGTTTTACAAGAGCTGTCGAAGAGCACAAAAGCAAACTTCCCGCTGATGTCTCTCACGACTTGATCAGCAGGGTAAGGCCCCCGATCCCTCAGAGTTCTGTAAGCCTCTATGACGATAATGACCTCATTGGCGGTCTTGTTCAATCCATATTGCTGCTTGAGAAGAGCAACATTCTCTATGTGCCCTTGAAACAAGCAGAAGATGTCATCGACAACCGCGAACAATCTGCCACAGCAGGTAAGGCATGTCAGATATCTATGCCTGATGACCCAATTAAGTAGAGCAGTACTGAAACTCCCGTGAACTAACAAACACAATAGATTTCATGTCCCGGCTTTCCAAATGAGCCGGAGACTCGAATACCACTTTCTCCTTTAGGCTGATACTTTCAACCTCCAATGCTATCACACCCAATTCCCACCAAAATCAGTTTGATTTAAACATTTGCCTCCCTAAAAAGTGAAGTCACAAGTCTGTTTTTTCCCTCTAAGCTACCACTTTCTCTAGTTGGAGCTATGGCCAATGCTTGACCTTTCCCTTAAAAAATTCGTAACCAACAGTAAGTCTTTGCTTTGGCATCCCACAAACTTCAATTTAAGATGCTAATAAATCTTAGTCAAGAGGGAAAAGAGTTAACATCTACCGCTTCATTTAGTTTACAATCAATAATGAAAAACAGTGCTATAACACCGGAAAAAAAAAAAAGAGAAAATCAGAAAGGGCTCCACCAACGAAGATAAAAGATTACACAAAGAAACAGCAAATTTAGAATTATTTTGAGTATGCACTAAATCAAATAAGGAAACTTAACTCTAAATATCAATATATCCTCCACAAAAAGAAGAGAAAGGATCTTTCTAGTTTATTTGACTAAAAAGTGCCATACCCAGGAACATCATCTCTTACATCGCCCTTTCCATCCTAATCTTCGATATGCAGGGTGACATCCGTCCACCATCACCTCAGCGTCACTTCTAATCACATTGCAGCGTCGCTAGAGGCATATAATGAGCTCCCAAGCACTTGATCATTTCCCTTTCTCTTCAGTGGACACTTTGTTCCCCTTGTCATAGATGTCCCTAAGTTTCCTGTGCTCGACAACACGCCATTCATCTATGACAAGAAAACTTTCTTTACCTGCGATGCTAAGCCAAAAGGTTTGTCAACTACATTGTCAACTTTGTGTATCAAATGCAAAAAATATTGCCAGGGTAAGGCCGAAGTATCTTTTCTGTTGCTTCTGTTTATGTTAAGTCAAACAAATTTAAATAACACAACCTTATATGCTCTTAGGAACTTAGTCGAGTGTGGCATGCTATCAAGAGGTCATAGGACTATGTCGGGCTTGAGAAGAGATCTAATCGCCACAATCAAAAGAAAATTATTTCAGTGTCATCTCGAATAAACCTCAAAAGAAATGAAATCTATCAACCATGGTATTTGGTTATAAAGCAAAAACCAGAAAAATGCAGAGCAAAATATTTTTAGCTATACAGTAGCAGTTCAATTCGTCGCAGGCAGTTTAAGATATCATGGTTTTTATGAGCAAGAGAAGAAATCTAGTGGCAACATTTGAAAGCAAATTACTCAACATTGTTTCCAGTGAGTTTGCTAAGAATTTTGATAAGCAAAAGAAATTTATTGCAAAATGGCGTCAAGCAGATGCTAGCCTGCGTAACAAATCATGAACACAATTCATGTTATGAGGTATAAGAAAGAATGCACATTAGTTATGTCATTTCCACACAACCAAAAGCTGGGGAAAGCCATCTATGATTCAAACTAAAAAACCAGTCTTCCTATTTTCAAAGGCTCTCCTATTTCTTTCTTCCAAACAAATCAGTAAGCTAAAGAAATGAATCAACCATAAACACAGCCCAACATAAACAAAGAGTTATATAAACTACTTATCGTTCAATGCTGGGCTCTAAAAAACAACAAAAGGAAGTTCTCTAGTAGAACCCAAAAACATGAGTGTGCCATAGTTTCATGGAGATTTTGAATAGAAATTGCAAGACCTATGGAAGAGGCAATCAGATAGAAAGCAAATGAAAGTATGTTGCAAAAGGAAGTTTTAGACATTGTGCACCTGAATATCCATGCACAGCGATGAACAAGGGCATTACTGCAGGGTGAGCTCAGAATCTAATTTGAAACAACAATAGAGAGAATGTTAATTATTGCAGCGGCAGATAGGCTATGTTCTCCATGATTGCTACTACCCAATCATCTCTTTGACCCAACAATTGAGATTCCAATAACTTGCAGGGTTGCAAGTTCAACTTCAGAATAGCAGATTAGTGTCGCAGAACTCATTAACTCTGACCAATAACTGGGAATGAACCGGTCACCGTACATAGACTGCTTCTGATGTCCTTGCTGGCACCAAGGCGGGCTGAGAGTTGCCAAAAGCACTATCTGCACATTTCTTAATCATTGATTCAGGAGTTCCAGTGGCAATGTTTAGGACTAACAAGGAATGAGATGGATCGGTCCGTTATTGGTTAACTTAGTTTATAGATGTAAGGACGAGTTTGTCTAATTAAATCTGTACAGAAAATACGCCAAACTTTGAACTTGTGAAGAAGAAACTTTAATGGATTGGATTCCAAGAAGACCAAGTTTGCATGTCCTTCTTGCCATTACCAATAGAATTTCCCAGCGTTACAAGTCTTGCTCAAAATTAACAATACCATAAGTTTCCTCCAACTCTTTTCGGGTTTAATCATTTTGTGATTTTTTTCATTCATTAATATCTATTTTACTTGTCTATTAGAATTATGTTTAGATTTTCATGTATCTTTTCAAATTTGAGTTCAACAAAAGAAAAGGAAAAGCCAAGAGAAAAACTAAAAAGAAGAAAGAGCAAAAAGTCAAAAAAGAAAAAAAAGAAGAAGGAATAAGGCGACAGAGAGCACCACCATAGGAAGGCCACTGCCGCGCTGTTGCCATTAGCCCCACCACCAGGGCAACTATTTCCAACGTCGCCACCTTATGGTGACCTTCGTAGACAACATTTTTCTTGAGATGTTTTTCTTAGATCAGTTTAGGAGTTAAGGAATAACACCTTAATTACCAAAGCTTTTGCTCGGTTTATAATCGATAACCTAAACTTTTCTTTTTTCAACCAAGTACCTTGATTTTTCAAATTTGACTCAATTTGAGCCACTCGTTAAATAAATGGTAATGTCATGTGATTTTTGCTGACATGACTCACTTACTCAACAAAAGTTAAGCTTGATAGTTGACATGGCTTGCTTACCCTCCAAATTGGGGGATTAGGAGAGAAGCATGTCTTCACTTGGACGATCTTAGAGTCTAATATCTCTGCTGACGTGATAGCATCTCAAGATACGATATCAGAAGCCAATATGGATAGTTAATGGCTATTTAACAGCATGATATCAACATTGTTCCCCTGCAATTTTAACGGAGGCCTTGATCTACATTTGAGAAGTGGAGGTAATTGATTGAACGAAAAAAATAACTTACATGCTTGATTACAAAACGGGTAATAATTCGGATACTTGTGTCATTATCCAAGAATTTATCATGCGATGATCGATCTAGATTCAAATCTCAAACGTAATTTTGTTTACATAATATTTATTCTACAAACCCATCCTCCCAATTCATTGCTTGGTCTCACTTTAAAATCTCTTTTAAAGATTTTTCATTCTTTCATGTGAAAGAGAATATAAAGTAGTTTTGTTAATTTCAAGCCGTTGCAAAAAGATTTAAGTGGCTATGTGTCAAGCACATTCGGATACTATAAAGTTCTCAACGCTATATTCCTTTAGATTTTCTGGAATCATTCGATCATAAAGTATTGCTCTTGGCCCTTTTATTTTTGCCAATTCCACTGCTTTCCCTCTGATCTCCTCACCAAAAGCTAAAAAAGCAAGTGCTGATATTGTTAAATTATGTTTGAAATTTGAGCCACCGCACGAAAAATGAAAAGAAAGAAATCAAAGAGTACGAAGCTTGGCCGTGGACAGGAGCTGGAACACACATAGATTTGTGTCGAGTCTTTATATCCAAGTGAGTTGTTTTAATTGTAAATGCTATGGGTGTTTGATTTTAATTTAGATGTGGAAAACACTCCAGCGTGCGAGCAATTGTAACATTTGATTCTCCGATTATTAGTGGATTATTATTGACGGCTCTCCCATGGATGTAGGTACTGATACTCAAATCAAATTACATAAATCTTAAGTGTCATTTATCGTTCCTCGTTTATTTCTCTGACTCTCTCTCGCATTGACTTAATTTGCAAGATCCGGATTAGGTTCCCCGTTCGCTAATATTACAAAAGGTAGCTTGGCCAAAATCATATCAAACCGGTTGGACCGCCAGTTCACTCGCTAAACCAGCGAAACAGACTTTTTTTCAAAATATGGATCCATCCGGTTTTAGAATCTCACGGGTGCAGAACTAGGCTTCTGGCTGCTATTGCACATGGAGGGACTCTAGCACTCAACTCCACGGACCACCGGCACTCCGCTTTATCACCAAGGCTGAACGATTCACATGTTCACGGGCCATCAACAAAATTGCATATCTATAGTTGTTTGCTCATGACATCATTACCGGTTTGACAGTAGTCCAACCACTTGCAACCATTGAACCACAAATCGGCAACTTAACTGGTTCTCTGACCGGCCCAAATTTGAAAACAATGGTGCAAAGCTCCACTCCTTACTTTAAACAAGTAGTTATGACCATCATATATGAATTGAGCTGTTATGCACGCAATGCTTTTACCACGTAACGGAAGAAGATAGCAAGTGATTATACGTGATAGAGGCTCGGTTATTTATAGAATTACTGTCGTGGATGCTCCTCTCTCTCCTTGAGCATATGAGAGGAAGGAAAACCTTCGTAATGCTCCAAATGAGGTTGATGCTCCACCACCATGTCCATGGTACATTACTCCTGTCGTTGCTCTAGTTAGAGTTATGACTGATGCTTGACCTTTCTCTTAAAAATTTAGTATTCAAGTAAGTCTTTGCTTTGGCATCGCACAAACTTCAAATTTTTTTCTTTTGGTCGTGAACACAAACTTCAATTTAAGATGCTAATAAATCTCAGTCAAGAGGGAAAAGAGTTGACATCTACCGCTTCATTTAGTTTACATTTAATAAGGAAAAACAGTGCTATAACACCGGTAAAAAAGGGGAAAATCAGAAAGGACTCCACCAACGAAGATAAAAGATCACACGAAGAAACAGCGAATTTAGAATTATATTACGTATGCGCTAAATCAAATAAGGAAACTTAACTCTAATAATCAATCTTTCCTCCACAAAAAGAAGAGAAACAATCTTTCTAGTTTATTTGACTAAAAGGTGCCATACCCAGAAAAATCATCTCTTCCATTGCCTTTTGCATCCTAATCTTCGATATGCAGGGTGAAATCCGTCCATCATCACCTTCAGCGTCACTTCTAATCACATTGCAGCATCGCTAGAGGCATATAATGAGCTCCCAAGCACTTGTTCATTTCCTTTCTCTGCAGTGGACATTTTGTCACCCTTGTCATTGATGGCCCTAAGATTCCTGTGCTCAACAACACGCCGTTCATCTATGACATGAAAACTTTCTTTACCTGCGATGCTAAGCAAAAAGGTTTGTCAACTACATTGTCACCTTTGTGTATCAAATGCAAAAAATATTGCCAGGGTAAGGCCGAAGTATCTTTTCTGCTGCTTCTATTTATGTTAAGTCAAACAAATTTAAATAACACAACCTTATTTGCTCTTAGGAACTTAGTTGAGAGTGGCATGCTATCGAGAGGTCATAGGACTATGTCAGGCTTGAGAAGAGATCTAATCGCCACAATCAAAAGAAAATTATTTCAGTGTTATCTCGAATAAACCTCAAAAGAAATGAAATCTATCAACCATGGTATTTGGTTATAAAGCAAAAACCAGAGAAATGCAGTGCCAAATATTTTTAGCTATACAGTAGCAGTTCAGTTTGCCGCATGCAGTTTTAGATATCATGGTTTTTATGAGCATGAGAAGAAATCTAGTGGGAACATTTGAAAGCAAATTACTCAACATTGTCTCCCGTGAGTTTGCTAAGAATTTGCTTTTGATAAGCAAAGGAAATTTATTGCAACGTGGTGTCTAGCAGATGGTAGCCCATGTAATCTTGAACGCAATTCATGCTATGAGGTATAAGGAATGATGCACATTAGCAATGTCATTTCCACACCACCAAAAGCTGTGGAAAGCCATCTATGATTCAAACTAATAAACCAGTCTTCCTATTTTCAAAGGCTCTCCTATTTTTTTCTTCCAAACAAATCAGTAAGCTAATGAAATGAATCAACCATAAACACAGCCCAGCATAGACAAAGAGTTATATAAACTACTTACTGTTTGATGTTGGGTTCTAATATCCAACAAAAGGAAGTTCTCCAGTAGAACCCAAAAACATGAGTGTGCCATAGTTTCATGGAGATATTGAATAGAAATTGCAAGACCTATGGAGGAGGCAATCAGATAGAAAGCAAACGAAAGTATGTTGCAAAAGGCAGTTTTAGATATTGTGCGCCTACATATCCATGCACAGCAATGAACAAGGCATTACTGCAGGGTGAGCTCAGAATCTAATTTGAAACAACAATAGAGAGAATGTTAATCATCGTAGCAGCAGATAGGCTATGTTCTCCATGATAGCTATACTACCCAATCATCTCTTTGACCCAACAATTGAGTTTCAAATAACTTGCAGGGTTGCAAGTTCAACTTCAGAATAGCAGATTAGTATGGCAGAACTCATTAACTCGGACCAATAACTGGGAATGAACCGGTCACCATACATAGACTGCTTCTGATGTCGTTGCTGACACCAAGGCAGGCTGAGAGTTGCCAAAAGCATTATCTGCACATTTCTTAATCATTGATTCAGGAGTTCCAGTGGCAATGTTTAGGACTAACAAGGAATGAGATGGATCAGTCCGCTATTTGTTAACTTGGTTTATAGATGTAAGGACAAGTTTGTCTAATTATATCTGTACAGCAAATACTCGAAACTTTGAACTTGCGAAGAAGAAGACTGGAAAGCAAGTAATTTTGACTGCTCAAACAAGAACATATGACCTTAAAACGAATCACGAGGCTTGTGTTCATTGTTGATTTCATATATATCCATGAAGGAGCTGTCTCCAACTGCAATATCCTCCAATTCACTAATGGCTTCTTCTTGGTCAAGCTGCATAGGGATGCCTTCATCCTCAGAGCTACCCTCGAGAAAAACATTATCTTCCATATCCGATATGTCAGTAAAAGTTTCTATCTTTTTCTTCCTCCCTCTATATCCAATAAGGCTTAGGACCTTTTCCTTCCACAGAACCAGCAGACATTTCTGAATCAGCTCTGCACCTCCATAAGCTCTTGTCAAGAACACACTAAACCTCTTCCCCCTCTCAGAGACATAAAAAACGCCAAGATGCTTCAACAAGAGTCTCATCAGCTTCTGAGGCATCACGAATTCTCGTCGAAAGTGGGTGAGGTGATCAGTTACCAACCTCTTTTCCATTGTGAAGCTGAGTAGCTCATGCATCACCGCAATGGCCCTCTTATCGCATTCTTTTGATCCAGCTTGGAGGCCACGTGCATCAGCCTAAGGAGATAAGTAAGATCTTTTCTGAAAGTGCTCAATTGACCCTCCATATCTATAGATTTTATTGTAACTGGCAGGAATTTTCAAGGGAAAAGATAGGGAAAGCAACCCTGGAGTATGAGAGGCAGATTCCGATACCCCCAATATGGCTTTCTCCAACTCTGTGATAGCCCAAGCAGGATTCCACTCGACGAGCTCGAGATAATCAACTTCATCGGGAGAGTTAACCACTTTGAAGTGCTGTGGATACTCGTGTACCCGCTTGCTCTTAAAATCAGCTGGCAAACCAAACTCTCTCCTGAAATGAGCAATTTTGTCCAGAGGAAGCCGTTTATCAACTGACATCATCAACATCCTAGTCACGTATTCAGCAGCCGTGCCAGAGTGTTCCCTAATCAATCTCTCCTCTTCCTCTAACAAGTCTTCAGCTTCTTTAGTCATTCCACACCACAATACCCCCTTCTGATCCTTGTACAACTCAAACAGCTTCGGAGACTTCCGAATGAAATCCACTATACTGTGTGGCTTGGGCAAATTAATTTGTCTCCGGTGTCGATCCAGCAACCTCACAGGGATTATCATCTCGGTTTCCTTCTTCAACATTTCCATGAGAACCAACACCTTAGACACCACTTTATGCTTCTCGGTGGCGATTTCAAGATCATGGACCCTCTTGTTCTTGCTCCTATCTTGCACTCTCTTGCTGGTGGTCATGAATCTACGCTGCGACCAGGTAAGTAAAACCTCGCCAAAACTCCAATTTCTTCTCAGGGTAGGCAGACGCACCAGCGAGGTGGCAAAGCATCCAAACTCTCTTGCCGCACTCCATTCATTCAAGGAAGCTACGTTTTTAACAGTGAATCGAAGATGGGTCATCTCAAGACGCTAATGCCTTGCTCCAAGTTCAAGAAACAAGCCCAAGAAAAGCGAATGCCTCTCACTCGGGACAGACATCAAACAGCTTGCGTGCAACGGAAAGAGGGAAAACAAGACCGTGAAACGAAAACATTCGAGAAGATCACCGTGAATGCACGATTACCACCACCTTGGGTCCCTCGATCAGCACCAGTTACGGTTGGATTTCAAGTGTGGTTTGCGCGGAGAACGAAGAAGAAGCGAGGCGAGAAGGAGAGAGCGAAGGGGCGGCAGTTCTGGTTTTCGCGAGAAACGTTGGCATTCCTCTCTTATTATTACGGTTTTGCCCACAAGCTTAATAAGAAGTTAGGCTAATATCACGAAAAATTTAAACTAGTACATATATTATAAATTTACCTTTTATTAGTTTTGATTAAATTTTATCGTAAAATTACTAAGTTGGATGACACGTGATATTTAACGAGTATACCGATTTGGGGTTTAACTCTCCATATCAATTTGTAGTTTTTTGTGATATTATTCCAATTTAACAGAAATTAATAGAGGGTAAATTTGTCACAAATGCATTAGTTTGTGGTTTTTGGTAGTTAAAAATTAATTTGGGATAAATTTTTTATAGAAATATCAGTTTTTGGTTTTTCGTGATATTAACCCAAAAAATAAAGACATATCCGCTTTTGTTTTGCTTTTAAGTTGCCCAACAAGTTTTGCATTTCTCGTTGTAATTAAAATGATTTTTGATTTTAAATAATTAAAAGAGCTCGACAGTGTTACAAATGGTTTTATTCACGTGTGTATAAAAAAATGAGGTGTTTGAGATTACTTGAAAAATCTAGTGTAAATTCAAAATGTAGTTTAGCAAAAAAACTAAATTGATTCATGTGAAACCAAACATTAATATCATGTAATTCGTAAAGAGTTAAATCTCTTCTCATTATATATAAGTCTAAAAAGTTAACGTAAGAAAATAATTTTTTTAGAAAAAGATATGTAAGAGATTGCTAATGATTTTAACTATCAAGCCTGATTTGCGTATTCACGAAATTGGAGCAGGAAGGGCCCAATACTATATAAGAATCAAATTTCAAACATTAAAACAATAAATCAAGCGTGTTCCATGCTTGCACCCTTTAACGAAATTACTATGTCGGTAGTGCTAGGAAATGTGTCGGCCGAGGCAAGCATGCCCTACTCTGACATGATCCCGGCAAGCTATTCCGAACAGCTTAATTGTTGTTTCATATTCTCATATGACTCAAGAGCGATGGGTGTGGAGTTTGAGCATGATGCAGTTCAACAAGGCATATATCATAATGCATAATCAATTTTTTCCTCTTCCAAAAAGGATTTTATTTGGTCGATAGTTTGAGCAAATTATAAACCGAGCAAATTGATGCGAGTATAAAACCAAATTCTATTTACCTGGGCTGCCAATCCATGATAAATTGAATTGGAGTTTTTTGACGAGAAAAAAAACATAAACTGAATTTTCTCTGGCGCTCTTATACTCAATTCGAATTAATCTGGTCAAATCGATTTTGCTTCTCGCCTTCTTATACAAACTTGCTCCAATTTCTGATCTGTCGCACATTTGCAAAATTTTTTGAAACCCTCTTCTTCTTCTTCTTCACTGAGCAAACCAACCTGCAATCACACAGACGCAGAGAAATTTGAAACTCTCACATTGCGGGACTGAGACGAGTATAAAACCGAGCAAAATCAAATTGAGTTATTAAATGTGAAATAAAAAAATCAAACCCAATTTATTCTATCCCTCTTTAGGAATGGATCTTGTAAATTCTTAAAATAAGATACATTAAACCTCAATTTATAATATCTATTTCGGAATAATAAAACTCAATTAAACATCTTTTTTTTTTAAAGAAAAATAAGGCAAGAGCCCTTCTTCTCGCTTCCCGCCTCTCTACATATGTATAAGATTCCCTCCCATCTCCGATCGTTTCCCATCCTCAAAAATTTGAAAGTCTCTCCTTCGCAGAGTAAGGAACTTCATCGCCGATCGCCACGCTCCATCGTCAACGATGATTTCATTTCTCAGGTGAGTTTCGCGAGCTCCGGCAGGTTTCGATTCATCTCCTCTTCCGCGATTTCATCGCCAAGGATGATTCCTGAGTTCCGGCTCGCGTTTCTCGTTGATCTGCAAGCTGACGAAGAGCAGAGCTAGCTGCAGCTCGCGGAAAGAGAAGATGTCGACGATGGCGACGACGGGGACAATGTGATCGGAACGATCGACAAAGTAAGTGAGAGCGAAACGGAGCGCGGGCGACTGCTTTCCGTTCATGTCATTTATTCGTCATAAGTTTTGGGGCTTGCGAGGCGAAGATTCGGTTTGATTCTGAGATGATGATAATCGTTATATTCTGATCAGCGAGTAGGCGATTATCGACTTTGCTAATTTTGTTTGGATTCAATTTCGTTCACCTGATTCTCGTCGTTAAAAGTGAACTTTGTAGTCGACCTTGCTTGTTCGGCCTCCGTATCGTTCGTTCGACGCATCTCTAACTGTAAATCTCTTTGAATATTGGTGTCAAGTGACTCTGAATCATGCTTAGCAGATTAGCTCAATTTCGGTTGGTTGCTCAGTTACGATCGATTTTCCTGGAACATCACCGCGAATCCATTCGTTAGTTTACATCTCAACCTTTCCAGTGAACTCGTCGTGATTTTTCTGTGCATAAGATAGAGAAGTAATTTTTGTTACTGTTTGAACATGATATGTCTGATTCACCTCTTTGACGTATGTATTCTGATCATACAAGAGCAATTCAGCTTTTGTTCATGTTACGCGGCATTCGAATTGCACCATGGCATGGCATGCGTGTTTTCCACGTATTCGTGACATGCAGGAATTAAGAACGAGTATCCTAAGCTAAATTCGTCAATAATCGCTATCGGAACACTAGATTGTCATAAATCTAGGAAATGCTTTTGTCTTGACATTCTACATCCACCAACGTATGGTTAACACGATGGCCTGTTGTTTTCATGTTCTTTCTCCGAACTATTCTCATTTTTTTTTTTTGGTTTGCAGTTATTTCTCAGGGAAAAAGCTACAGGATGCAGAGATTCGGGATCCACCACTTGCAGTAAAGCTATTGCAACTTGTGGATGCCAGCATCTGGTCTGGAAATGTTAATCAGGTGGTATTGAAACTCAGGCAATTACAGAAGCATTTGGTGAATTTTGGTGAAAAGCAGAGTCCAACAACGTTAGCTTTGACGAACTTTTACCTGCTTTTGTTAGTTGGTTTTCTCAGAAAGTGCCGCTAACGTCACTTCAGGTCTGGGAAAACACAGCTTGCACATACCCTGTGTGTTTCTACTCAGGTTGGTCTGAATTGGCTTTTAGGTTTCCATCCTTAACTTCTGTTGCGTTTTATGTTTCCTAGATTAACAATGCAAATATGAACATAGTGATTGAATTTCTAGTAAAGAATACAGCCATGGTTGATCTTGGCATCAGAACGTGCGTATTAGGTGATTCTGGAAGGATGGCACTGTCATTTTCTGTAATCTGCAGCCAGTATACTGGAATGCATAATATGCAGTGGTTCAAACTAAGTAAAAAAAAGCCAGGAGAGCGTACTAGGTCATAACCAATCAGAAGCCTTAATCATTGTTAGACTTGGACTTGGGTTGATCATCAGTTGAATGTGATGCTTGAAGTACTCTACTTTATATGCAAATCTTACAACATTCTTTTCCCCTCTTTCCATCACTCATTATTAAAGGTAATCCTGTTCCATAAGTTGATGATTTATAGTTTGTGGATTCCATGATCCTAACAATTTTTCCAGCTGCCATCTCACATGAGAGGGGGGAATGACAAGGTAGCTTACATCGACATGGACGGAACTTTGTATCCTATTATAATCTGTCAGTCATTTTCTTGACCTCAGCTAAGCTGCTTTTGTTTCATACTCGACGTATGTCCATGTAAGTGCATATGCACTTTCTTAACTTGGTACACATGCAGTCGATTTGATCGAATTGTACCAATAGCCGAAAGATTTGGCATGGATCCTGGTGCCGTCCTAGATAATGTAAGCAATGCTTTCTACACTGGTGGCAATTCTTCCTTCTTTTCTGGCTAATGTACTTGCTGTAATCTAGTCTTTCCATGAATTTGAAGATCATTTATGCCCGTGCCTATACTTATGAGCATCAGCACAACTTGCTTCTTGGTTTGGCTGCCAAAATGTCTGAAGAACCAATTAGGTTACTGGTAAGACAGTGCTCGAAAATCAAATTGCACACATTTTGTGAGGTGTCGATGGTTGACCCTAGCTGAGTTATATCCTTCAGACTGTGGATCCAGTGATCACTCTCTTTTGAGTGGATTTTACTGGAAGGGGAGAATTTTCAGAGCGTTAGGTCGATTCTGAAACCATCAAATCATGCGAGTTGTAATTTTTCAGCTCATCTAGTTTGACACTAATAGATTCCCAATTGCAGCAAAAATTGGCACAAATGCTCTCACGCTTACTTAAGACAGCTGAGGAATTTAACTTGGCAGTGTACATGACCAATCAAGGTACTGCATCACATCTCCTTTCTCCCATATAGTCATCCACTAAAATTTCTTATCCAATTTATCCCTTTGAGGGTTTCTCACTGAAAAATAGCAATTTGGGGACTGCACTAAGCTCATAGTAGTTCTTGTAAATCTCAAGAACCAGCTATTTGGTGTAAACTGGCGATGCATACAGTAGCTGCAGTCCATGAGTTAGGAAAAAGATGATTTTTTGATGACTTTGTCTTTATTTTTTTTTGTTTTAGTCGTAGTTGATCCAGGCAGTGGTGTGTTCATATCAGACCCAAAGAAACACGCAGGCAGGCATGTTTTGGCTCACACAGCCACAATTAGGCTGATGTTTGGGAAAGGCAAAGGTGAGCAGCCCATTTGCAAGGTGTTCAATGCCCCAAACCTACCCGCAGCAGAAGCTATATCCTTTTTGTGCGAGATCTTCCTCTAGTTATATACTTTATTGAACTTTATGAGATCATACTGCAGAGACTTAAGTAAAAATGTAAAATATCTATAAGTCTATATCAAAATCTTCGAGAAAGTTGATACTGAGTCTACATATAGATAGGTGGAGACCTGATTTAAGCCTGATGTTCATAGTATACTCGATGTTGTATGGAGATCCGCGAACACTTTGAATACCAAATTTGTGCAGAGGAATTAAACAAAAAGAAGTGGAGAGCGAGAATTTTTCAAAACCATCACTTGTTTAAGAAATTTTAGCGAGAGCTCATATGTCAATAAGATGAGATTGAGATTTATTTCATCTATGTTGAACTTGACAGACACACGTTTTTCAGATAACACCGGAGGTCATAGCCAATGCAAAGGACTAAAGAGGTCTCTCCAACCAGGAAGGCCAGGCGAAGTACTTTTTTTTTTGAATCTGCAATTTGATATTAGCTATCGCATTGGTAGCTTTCTCTATCTTCTTTCATATTAAGTTTATATGGGCATGTGTCAAGTTCCTTTGACTCCTTAAAAATTGCATGAGAGTTTGCCGCTTTCGCCTTGATATCTAACTTGCTGTTTTGTCTATTATTAAAGTTCAGATGACCCTTAACAAGGCATTGTGTAAACTCGATTTCCATATGAGGACAAGCATGCTCCAAGTTATCATGGTTCACATTTGTCCACATATACCCGGCCTAATTTACTAGTAGAGATAACAATTACACAGTAGACATCTAAATAAAAAAAACACGACATTGAATAGACTCTCTGCATGATGGCTAAATGAAATGCTAGAAATATATTCTTGCACAGCATGATCAGGTTTTGTAAAGGCTTGGTTCTATAAGCAACATAAACAGCTGGATAAAACAATGTTATCTCAAATTCTCAACATAGAGCAACCAACCATTAGAGTTGAAAATTGTCAATGTATGAGAAAGGGTGACTGGGTAGTAAGCAACAAGAGGTCATTCGATAGCTAATGGCCTAGCCAAAAAAGGGCCACAAAGCATATGACTCGGTAGTGCGTGGACTAGTTCGCAGCGCTTCCAACTCTAGGCATGCTGGACTCCTTAGTCTCCGCATCCACTTTGAATATGGCGCCACACACTTGGCCAGAGCTGTCCACCATAGGAACCGGCTTCACCTCATTCGGTGGGTGCTCATAACTCCTCAAACCTCTGAAGCTGGAAAAGAAGCATCCTGAGTAAAAAAAGAAAACAACGTTAAATGGTGAACGCGATTTGGAGCTGGAAAACCATCGGAAGACTAACATTGTAGGTGAATATGCACATGTCAAAACATGCATACAAGTAAAGAACACCATTTTAACCTTAGATTAAAAATTTAGGTTTGAAACCAATTTTTTTCCAATATGTCGTTGCCCAACAACATAACATTCTCCTCTGAACTCTGCTTAATATCAGCAGAGCTCATCCATTCTTACTTTTCATATTCCAATGCTCGGAGGAAACTCCAGTGACGCAGCATTAATGATCCGCGCAAATAATTACCTTTAGGAAATGGTGCAACAGTTTCCCATAGCCCTTCTTCATGACTTCTACATCGTCTGAGAGAACAAGATTGCCTTTGGAATCACTTCCCCAGAAGAAAGGGAAACTTCTGTCAACATCCAGCATGATTCGCCTCAGTGGCTGGTTTTCGGATAGTTATGTGAAAAATCTCCATGAGGAAAATCAGTTTATATTAAGCATTGAATTAAGGAAACTGACTTCAGATGGAAGAATGAATTGCGGCAGTTAGCAAATAAAAGCGAATGTGGATCGATTTAACTTTATTGGATCTTAACCCAATCAATCTTGATGAGAGCGATTTCTTGGATGAGGGGCCAAGAGTTGCAGGTGAGTTTTGATCATCCATCTTTCAAAATCTCGCATCTACATATGTGCAATTGTTGGAGGGAGGGAGGCCATCCTCTGGCAATCACCTCAACTTCGGGCAATCTTCAATTTATAAATGTTGGAGAGAGGAGAGATGGATGTGAAGACTGCTTGATACTCTTTCCACGTTCCTCGTATCTGTCAAGTTATGAGAGGTTACAAAAGAAGGAAAGAGAAGACTCCACGCATCCTCATCCTCTGAAGGAAACCACACCTTCTCTTTGAATTCGTTTCCAGAGAAAGTCGGTTGTTCAGATCACAACTGGAAGCCAAGCCCTCGATGAACTTTTAGGCGGTAAAAGACTTTCATTTACAGATTGTGTATATTATTCTTCATTTGTTTCAACAAAAACAACTTTCTCTAGTTTGGCAATGTTAAACAGGTGGTATTGAATCTCTAACAATTACGGAAGCATTTGGCGAATTTCGGTGGGAAGCACAGTCCAACAACATTACCTTTGATGAACTTTTACTTGCTTTTGTTAGTTGGTTTCCCACAAACTCGTGCATCCGTTAGAAGATCTTATCCCATTTATCCCTTTGATGGTTGCTCACTGAAAGACAGCAATTTGGGGACGGCGCTAAGCTCATACTGATTCGTGCAAACTAGTGATACATAGAGTAGCTACAGTCCGTGAGTTAGGAAGAAGATAATTTTTTGACGACTCTGTCTTTGATTTGTTTGTTTCAGTCGGAGCTGATCCACGCGTTAGTGTCTTCATATTAGACCCAAAAGAAACCTGCAGGTGGGCATGTTCTGGCTCTTGCAGCCACAATTAGGTTGATGTTTAGGAAAGGCAAAGGTGAGCAGCGCGTCTGCAAGGTGTTCGATGGCCCAAACCTACCTGAAGCTGAAGCTATATCCCTTTTGCGCCAGATCTTCGTCTAGCTGTATACTTTACTCCATTGAATTTTACCCAATTATACTGCGGAGACCAGGTAAAATATCTAAGAATTTATATCAAAATACGTGATAAAGTCGATACCGAATCTTCATATGGATAGGTGGAGTCTTGATTTAAGCATGATATTTACAATATACCTAATGTTGAATGGAGATCGATGAACGTGTCGAATATGAATATTGTGTGGAGGAATTAAATAAGAAAGTGGATGTCGAGAATACTTCTAAGCAGGACTGGTTGATTAGCTGTGCAGCTTGTGCTATGTATATGATGCACATCTATCAATACCATCACTTAATTTCACTCAGAAAATTTAGTGAGAGCTCATCATGTCAATAAGAGAAGACTGAGACTTGTTCCATGTGTGTTAGACTTGACAAACACTTTTTTCAGATAACACCAGGAGGCATGGCTGCTGCAAAGGACTAAAGAGGTCCCTGCAAGCAGAACAATAAGATCAAGAACTAAAAATGATAATGAAAGAGGGCGCCATGTTTGGACGGGCGGGCGGAATGGATGAGCAAAAGGTGCCATGGACTGAGGAAGATCCCGAGTCTCATCTAAGACAACTAAATGCACCCCGAGGTTCTGCCGAGGAACTGGGGGACCTTCTTGAGCACAGGATAGGCAATTGAGAGATAGAGCTAGCCTATTCCCTTTTTTGTTGATCTGCAATTTGATATTAGCTGAGTATTGACAGCTTCCCTCTATCTTCTTTTTCCTATTAAGTTTGTATTGTATCGGCACGTGTCAAGTTCCCGTTGACATCTTCAAAATTGCAAGATTGACTGCTGCTTTAGCCCTAATCTCTAACATGCTATCATTGTCTGTTATCAAAGTTCAGATGATCCTTCATAATGCGTCGGGTTAACTCGATTTCCATATGAGAACCAGCATGCTCCAAGTTATTTCGGTCCACTTTTTTCCTCATTTAACAACTACTAGAGATAACAGCATTACAATAGACATCTAATTCGAAAAAAAGTAACATAAGAAAAATTGCATGATGGCTAACTGAAATGCCAGAAAGATACCATTGCACATGATCAGGTTCTTTAAAGGCTTGGTTTTATAAAAAACATGTACAGCTGCATAAAACGTCATCTCAAACTCTCAACATAGAGCAACCGACCAATAGAGCTGAAAATTGTCAATATATGAGAAAGGGTGACTGGGTTATAAGCAACAGAAGGCCATTCAAAAACTAATGGCCTGGCCAAAAAAGGGCCATAAACCATAAGACTCAGTAGTGCGAGGACCAGTTCGCAGCACTCCCAACTCTAGGCATGCTGGACTCCTCCTTAGACTCCGCATCCACCTTGAATGTCGCACCGCACACTTGGCCAAGCTGTCCACCCTAGGAACTGGCTTCACCTCATTCAGTGGGTGCTCATATCTCCTCAAAACCTCCAGAGCTAGTAAAGAAGCATCCTGAGAGGAAAAGAAGGCAATGTTTAGAGGTGAACAGTTTGGTGCTCGAAAACCATTGGAAGAGCAACATTGTAGGTGAAAATGCACACGTCAAAACACGCATACAGATAAAGATTGCCACTTTAACCTAGATCAACAAGTTAGATTTGAAACCAATTTTTCCAACTCATGCCAAAGCTTATGCACCTTTACTTCCTATAAGTCTTCCAATATGTTGTTACCCAACAATGCAACATTCTCCTGTGAACTCTGCTTAATATCAGCAGAGCTCACCCATCCTTACTTTTCACATTTCAATGTGCAGAGTAAACTCCAGTGAAGCTGCATCAATAATCCCTGAAAATGATTACCTTTCGAGAATGGTGCAAAGGATTTCCCACAGCCCTTCTTCACAACTAATGCATCATCCGAGAGGACAAGATTACCTTCAGAATCACTTCCCCAGAAGAAAGGAACACTTCCATCAACATCCTGCATGATTAAGACAAGAGAAAGGATTAGATGGATCTCAGGTGGAGGGAGAGATTGAGAGAGACATTCCAGAACGAAACCAATGAATAAAGTCCAACAAAAATCAGTTTGATCTAACCATTGCTTCTCTAAACAATGAAATCAAGAATCTTTGTTTTTTTAGAGCGACCGTTACTATTCTTTTTTCTAAAGCTACCATTATCAAGAGATGGACTGGTTATTTGAATAGAAGAAAGATGAACTTTAATTTTTGACCAGGCAATCAGTTTTTAAAAGGGTTTTGATCTGCAAGTTCATTCGTAATTTAGCTGTTAAATTCGCACATTCAAAACCTCTGTTTTCAGTCTATTCTTCCATCTACACAATAAGTGTTATAAGAAGAAAGAAAGCTTCTTATTTTGAATATGACCTGAAAATGTTGAAAGGATATTATCTAACCAATTCACATACAGAATTTCATTATAGTATTTTTTGGCTAGGGACGACCTACGATATAGTTACTAAAAGCAATTCTGTACTTAGAGTTGAAAGTACAAATTTTTTGTTGATCATGAAAATATTATCAAAATTAATTCTCCTGAACAGTGCCAAACAACGAAAATGGGGAAAATATCTTCGTACATCTAATTTCTCATAAATTATACCAGGATTGCAATCCAGACTCAGTTTTTAAGCTATTGGTAAATGATACTGCATATTCAATGTCCAAGACTTAGACTCGTCCTTCTGCAAACCCTAATCAAATGACACACGTCTGCTGCTGTAAATGTGAGTACATCCTGTATATCAGCGACAATCGTCTCCTCATCCTTTTTTATATGTTTTGTAAGGTACCATGACCCCATTGAACCACTCTTGGATGATTAAAAGAACTAAACTTGCCTGATTCAACGAGGATTGAAGGATCTTCTTATGATCCTGGAAATTCCCATGGAAAGGCGCCACCTTGCCTTGAGAAACCACCCAGAGCTCGTCCATGCTTCCAGATATTACATGCTCATTGTGATTAACCTGCAAATCAAGGTGAAAAGAGGGCTATTATATGTGAAGACGATAGATCATTGGTCAAATTGAAGTATTTAGGCAAGAAAATCAATCTCACCATCAGAATTCCTCTTTGGAACAAGACCAGACCTTGAATGAGCACCTCAACTGCATTCAAATCCTGCAGTTTGGGATAGTAAAAAATGCAGAATCATACTCATCAATCCTTAGACAAGAAACTAGCAATTTACAAAGATAACACTTTAGTAGTCACTGGTCATTAAAGCAGAACTTAAAGTCCACATTTATAAACAAAGAGATTTCCGCATAAGTTATGTGCAAAGCCCAATACTGCCTATAGGCACAGATATCTGAACTACTTGGTATTATAAATTTCTGTAATACAAAGACACTGATCAGGCTAGCATAACTATTCTATTCCCAAAATTTTGCAAGTTGGAACAATTACATTGGTTTCTATTCCATTATAAGTTAGATGTATGGTGAAGGAGGCTCCCTGAAGTCGTGATCACGGATTGGTTCTACTGTATTTTCAATGTAAAAAAGACCAGGTTCCAATAAGTTCAATTAGTGCAAGACAATAACAAGCTAACTGAAACAGTAATATAAGTCACAAGGCGGAGAAAAATGAGTTGACTTACCAGATGATTGGATGGCTCATCAAGCAAAACTATGTGAGGTTTCTTGAACTCTGGTTTTCTGACCACCCATTTATAAGGTCAAAGCACCATGTTATATGTGCAACAACATCCAAAAAGCCTCAGAGAAAATACAGAGCCAACCGCAATTCAGATTGAAAATTAACTAACCTCTAATAGAGCTTCACAATGTCATACGAAAATTGCTTCAACAAAAAAATTTACATATCCAACAATAGCAGATAGGAGAGAGATGTATCGGACAAGGTATACATTGGTTGAAGTGCAATATTTCCAGTTACACCAAAGGAACACAAGTGAGCTTGAAGCTTTTGTTCCGGAACTCCCTGCAGGAAGAATGCCACATAAGAAGGTATTTTCAGATAAAATGACATGATGTATGACGAAATCTTATTCCGCGGCGGAGTAAACGCAAACAACTGATACTTTAAAGAACTGAATAGATTTGCCTCAAGGGTCACTGCTGACATTGCAAACACAGAGGCAGGCAGCATATCGTTACAATCTCAACCAAATAAGCATGAGTATATTGGCTAAAAATTTCTAGCATGCTGTAAGTGATAGTTCCTAACCCAACAGAGATGAAGACCCAAACGGAAGGTGGTTTATGAATATCGATCCTATCATGAATTGGAGTTGTATTGAAAGCTTGAAGCCATGAGCTGCCCCAGACAGACTGCTTCACACTACGAAGGATCATCGTCAACAAAAAGAAGGTTCTCGATGATAAAGAAAACCATACAAAAAAAAAACAGCATCCACTTTCTTCACAATCATATCACAGCTTCCGCATAACTAATCGTGCTTTTAGATTTTGAGCAAAATTATTCTTATTTAGATCATAATCACTAGACGAAAATTTAAAACATATCAATGAACCAAATAGAATTAAACGCTTCTACTTTTTCTGTAAATTGCAAAAAATGAGACATAACATTGACATACTAGGAAGAGGATAGTGCTGTCAAAATTGGGATCTGGATCCCCCATTCTTCTTACTGCATTTGCTTATAAGCATCAAATTGAAGTGCAGAAACGAAATTGATTCGATGCATTCAAGACCAAAGGACTTACCCGAACCCTTAGAAATCTGACCGTCGATGGAAGAAGGAACCGCGGCAGTTAGCAAATGAAAGCGAAAGTGGATCGATTCCACTTCATTGGATCTGAACCCCCAATCAATGCGGATGGTTAGGGATTTCTCGGATTTCCGAGAATTCATGCGATACTTCTCCACGGGAAAGTATTAGTTGGTATTAAGCGTCGAATTGAGGAAGCAGAAATGGAAACCGATGCCTCCAAAAACCATAAAACTCACCCGAACCCTAGAAAAACCCCCACCGTACATGGCCGAATCAATTCACTGGATCCGACGGCCATCAATGTAGATGAGAGGGATGTCTTGGATGAGGGGCCAATAGTCGCCACCGAGGTTTGAGCATCGGTCTTTCAGAATCGAGCATCCTCCTATCCGCAATCGTTGGAGGGAGGGAGGGAGGCCATCCTCTGGCAAGTACCTCAACTTCGGGCAATTTATAATCCCTAACCATTGGAGAGAGGAGAGATGGTTGCGAAGACCGCTCGACAGTCTTTCCACGTTCTTCATATCTGTAATGAAAAGAGTGGTTAGAGAGGAAGGGAAGAGAAGACTCCACGCATCCTCCTCCTCCTCCTCGTTCTCCTCCGAAGGAAACCTCACCTTCTCTCCCTCCCCTCCCATGCTCCTTCCGTCAATTGCCAGATAGTTGAGGGATGTGAGCATGTGTAAGCCCCATTCTCTCACTGGCTGCTTCAGGTTCTCGCACCCCCAAATTTCAAACGACCGCAAATTGGGAGGCAAATCCCCTTTGGGGAAGGATTTGATATTTTGGCAATTGATAATAAATAGAAACCGGAGGGAAGTAAGACGATGCCACTCATTTGGTAGGGACTTTATCTTCGGGCAGCAATGAAGTATAAGTCTCGATAGGGACACGGGAAGGCGCGGGAAGTCCTCCACCTCCAGTTCTGGACAGTCCCATATTTCCAATTCAGTGAGATTGATACAGCTGGCAATGTTACAGCTGGCAATAGACTTTATCTTTGGACAATTCGAAAGCACAAGTCTCGACAGGGTGATGGGAAGGGGAGGGAAGTCCTCCACCTCCGGTGCTGAACAGCCGCTTATTGTCAAATCAGTGAGATGGGCGAGCGTGCGAAAACACTGAGTTAGGCTTCCCAGATTCTTACAGCGGTAAATAGAAAGTGTCTTTAGAGCAGCAAGTATATCCTTGACAAATTGAAAGGACGTCAGAGAATCACAATTACTTATCTTCAAAAATTCAAGTTGAGACACCTGGTTATTGCTGCCGGGATTATATGAAGGAATAGTTCGTCCCGTGAGTTTTGGACACCTATAAATTTCCAAATTTCTGAGCGCGTGCATCTTGCTTGGAAGCCTTTCTAAACTCGTGCAATCCATCAATTCCATCCTTTCAAGGCTGCACAACAGCTCTGTCTCTCCTTCTTCCGCCACAAATGATGTGAATCGAGGACATTTTTTGATGACTACACTCTCGAGGCAAGTAAGATTTCGCATTTCATTTCCATCTTGCCACAAGTAGGTTAGCTTCTCACACCCTCTTATATCGAGCTCCTTCAGCTTATGCATGCAGCTCATAAACCCAGGATCAAAGCAAACAAGCTCCGCAAGATTTTCAATTTTCAATATGGTTAGAGAAGTTAGGTTGACGAAACTCTTTAAGATCTCCTTGTTACAATCCTTAAAATATAACTCATGGAGAGATGGAAGACAAACCACACCGGTTGAGTCATTCAAATGCGGGCAATGGTGAATTGTGAGCTGAAAGACATGATCAAGTTGATAAGGCAATGTCCCTATCAACTCAGGACAGCTCTGGACAACAAGATGCCGAAGACAGGGGAATGGTACTTCTTTTTCTTGGCCTCCGGCATGATGAGACCAATCTTTCCATGTCGACATTCGATCAAACTTCAAAATTGTTAAGGATGGAAAAGGGTGTTCATTTCCGTAAAATTCAGAGCCTATCATGCTTATGGCATTTAAACCTTCAAGAGATAATTCTTTGAGGTGAGGTAGCTGTCCAAGTGAGGGTAGCGATTTGACATTAGGACAGTCACACAAGCACAAAGACACTATCTTAACGTAAGATGGATCACCTAACCATGACGGGAATAGTCCACCACCATAGTACGAGATAGTGAGATTTTCAAGATTAGTGTGAGGTCGTAGAGCGCGAATCACCTGTTCTTCGCGCTCATCATTTCGGAGATTTCCAAAATCTTTATCCCAAAGCAAGATTAAGTTGCTGAGGCCCTCCTTTCCCAACAAATTAGCATCTCTAACTTCTTTCACCTTTTGCAATTCAGATAGGATTAACCCTCCTTGAAGATGCGGCAAGTTCTTTAACTCCTTTAACTGTGACCCTTTCTCTGATGCTACCACAAACTTGGACAAGATAATAAGATTCTTCAAATTACCGATACTCAATGGCATCTCTTTTAGACTCTCTGTATCTCTAATGTCAAGAAACTGTAAGCTGACCAAATTTGTGATATCCGGAGGCAACATAGAAAGGCGCCGACAACCTCTTAAGATCAAAGCTTGTAATTTGCACAAGGCACCAATTGACTCGGGTAGCCTTATGATGCTAGTGTACGAGAGATTAAGATATCGGAGATGTATTAAATCACTAACACGATCCGGTACCTCTATGATGTCACAATGACATAATGATAACACCCGCAAGTACTTCGAGTTTTTTAGCAACTCATGCAGCACCTTTTTGGAAATATAGATTGTTTTTCCGTCATCATTAAATTGAACAGTCAGCAGCATTAAACTTCTCAGTACCTTCATTCTAGCAAATGCTCTCAAGCTTCTTGATGTAACAAACCTCGATGAGATGAATGATGCATAGCGAGCTTTCTCTTCAAGAGAGGCATTATCTTCATCACCCACTAGCTAAGACTCGCTAGAGGTAAAGCATGTCACGTCCGCAATTGACTTTGCCAGGTCATTCAAAAGATCGTGCATCGAAAACTTGGATGTGTCAACACTGGATTGTTGAAAAAAGGATCTGGATACTAACTCATCGAAGTAATTACATCCTGATTTCAAGATATTCTCTTTTGCTTTATCTCCATCTAAAAAGCCCTCTGCTATCCATAAGAGTGCCACATCGTCCCTCTCAAATTCATAGTCCTTTGGAAATACTGCGCAATACGCAAAACATCTCTTCAAATAAGAAGGAAGATGCACATAGCTCAATTTCAACGCTGGAAGAACCTCATCATTTTCTCCCGTGGCTACATCCCAAATTCTATTTTTTAAGATAGCTTCCCATTCATCGGGATTCTCTTTATTACGTAGGAGACCGCCTAATATCTTCGCTACCAAAGGTAAACCTCTACATTTTTCAGCTATTTTCTTCCCAATTGTTTCAAGACCTGGGTGCCTCTCAAAATTTCTTACTCCCAGAGCATGATAGGCTAATAAGCTAGTACAGTTATTAGTGGACAACTCCTTCAAAGGATATGGCGAAGCTCCTGTCATGGAAACAACAGAAAGGTTGCGTGTCGTGATGATGATCTTGCTTCCCTTAGCCCCTGCTTCAAATGGCTTTAAGAGGGATGTCCATTCTCCATATTTCTCATTCCAAACATCGTCTAAAACCACAAGAAACTTCTTTCCAGACAAATCATCTTTCAACTTAACTTGAAGCCAATTAAGATCTTTGCCCTCGCAGGGTGATTTGCTGATTGACTGCAAAATAGTCTTCGTTATGTCGAGAACATCAAAAACATCTGAAACACAAACCCATGCTCTCCTCTCAAAATAGTTGTTCACTCTAGGATCATTATACAGCCGTTGAGCCAAGGCCGTCTTTCCAACACCACCCATCCCAACTATGGGAACTATGCTCAGAGTAGCATTGGAATTTTGTACGTCACTTATCAATTGTTGGAGTACCTGTGCTTCTTCCTCCTCCCTACCGAAAAACTGAAGCTCCGGCAAAGAAGTACTGGAGAGCCTTTTGTTGGTGTAGTTGGATTTTTCCACAACATTCTCTCTCAAGCTTAGATGAGCCTTCCTGGTGAGAATCTTTTCCAACCTGCCATTAATCTCATGTACCTTGGTTTCAGACACGTGCGAGGGCGGTTGGTTACAGAAAGGGAACTTCCTTTTCAACTGACCTCTGCTTGTGCTGGATTCTGCCTCCGACTTGGCCTGAGTAGCTTCGATATCGAACTCATCGAGCAAGTCTTCCATGTCATAGGCCAAGTCCCTAACATCGTCCAGCCACTGCTTCACTAGACGGTCACCACTCAGTTTCTTGTCCTCTGCACCATCTAGCACGGCATTGATTGTTTCCAGCATCACCTTCCACTCATCAAGGGCTTTGCTGATTCCTTCTCGCTGCGCATAGTCCAATGTGAGAGAAGTCAACTTGTCGAACAAGACCTGAAAGAAGGAACCCAAAAAGATCTCTCCAATGGCCATGGGTGAATTAGTCACTGTAGAGAACAACAAGGGTTACGGGGAAGCAAAGTGTTGATGAGCTACCGGAGAGAGAAAACTATAAAGTCCAGGAAGACCCAGACTTTCACCTACCAAAAAGATCAAACAAAAATCAGAGGTTAGAGAAATCAAAATAAATATAGGTTTTGTCCACAAGTGCTTGTTTCTTAATATTTGGAGAATATCCCCAGAGACTTTACTGTATATCATTTGCCTTTTTGTCCGGAAAGTGAAGAAAAAGTGAAAAAGAGCTAATGGGAAAGAAACTTCAATAGATTCCAGGAAGACCAAGACTTCGCAGGACGCAAATTGGAGTTTGTTGCTTCACTTTTCACATCCCTCCTCTTTCATCCCCATGGGAATGTCTCTTTTTCCTTTACCAGTAGAACTTCCACGTGTGTCTTGCTCAAAACTAATGATCCTATAACTCTCGTCCAATTCCTTTCATGTTCATTCATATTGTGATTCTTAAGTCATTAATCTCTGTTCTTGTCTATTATAATTATGTCTAGATTTTCATATATCTTTTCAAATTTAAGTTCAATAAAAGAAGAAAACGCAAAGAGAAAAACAAAAAAGAAGAAACAGCAAAAAATGAAAAAATGAAAAAAAGAATGCAGGAATGAAACCAGCGAGAGCACCACCGTCCCATGGCCATTACCACACCATTGCCGTCAGCACCGCTGCTAGGGTGACATTTCCAATGGCACCACCTTATAGTCACCTTCGTAGACAATATTTTTCTTGAGATGCTTTACTTAGAGCCATTTAGGAGTTAGGGATGATGATATCGTAAGTACCTAAACTTTTGTTCATTTTACAATCGAGAACCTACACTTTTTGTTTGTTCAGTCAAGTACCTCAATTTTCGAATTTGGCCCACTTTAAGGCATCCATTAAATCAATTGCCATATCGTGTGATTTTGCTGGCATGACTCATTTACCCAAACAAAAGTTAAGTATAGGGTTAATACCACGAAAAACCCTAAACTAGTACACATATGACAATTTTACCCCAAACTATTTTTTTGACCACAAAAAACCCCAAACTGGTACATTTGTGATAAATTTACCCCGAACTATTTTTTTGACCACCAAAAACCCCAAACTGGTATACTTGTGACAATTTTACCCCGAACTATTTTTTTGACAACCAAAAGCCCTACACTGGTACACCTGTGATAATTTTACCCCGTAACTAATTTTTTGATCACTAAAAATCCCAAACTAGTACATTTGTGACAAATTTACCCTCTGTTAGTGTCCGTTAAATTATATTAATATCACAAAAATCACAAATTAGTAAACTTGTGACAAACAAAGGGGTAAAACCCAAAACCGGTAGACATGTCAATTACCACGTGTCATTAAACTTCGCAATTTGACAGTAAAATTTAACGAAAACTAACGGAGGGTAAATTTATCACAGGTGTACCAGTTTGAGATTTTTAGTGGTCAAAAAATTAGTTCGGGGGTAAAATTATCACACGTTTGCCAGTGTGGGGTTTTTTCTAGTTAAAAAGATAGTTCATGGTAAAATTGTCACAAGTGTACTAGTTTAGAGTTTTTTGTGGTCAAAAAAATAGTTTGGGGTAAATTTGTTATAAGTGTACTAGTTTGGGGTTTTTCATGGTATTAACCCTTAAGTATAATAGCTTAATGTGGCTCGCTTACCCTACAGATTGAATGATGAGGAGAGAGTCTGTGTATGTGTGTTGACTCAGACGATCTAAACTGTCTAATATGTCTACTTATGCGACAGCATATCAATATACAAGATCGGATGCTAATGTGACAGTTTATGACTATTTGACGGCGTTAGCATCCTATCAACATATTTCGTCCGCAATTCTAATGGAAGTCTTGACACACATTTGAAATGTTGAGGTAATTGATTGAACGAAAAAAACTTTAGAGATTTGATTACGAAAAAGAGTAATAGTTTGGGTACTTGTACGATGATTGGTCTAGATTCAAATCTCAAAGGTACTTTTGTTTACGCGATATTTATTCTACAAACTCATCCCCTTGATTCATTGCTTGGTCTTGCCTTAATATTTTTCTTTAGTAAGAATATTCATTCTTTCATGTGAAGGAGAACGGGAGATGGTGGTGTTAATTTCAAGGGCCAAAAGATTTCAGTGGCTAAATGGCGAGCAGATTGGGAGGCTACAAAGTTCGAGCTTTACACTCGAAATATTTTCGTGGATTATCAAACATTTTATTGAAGATAGACTTTTTCTTTGTACTTGATTTTCTTTCGGTTGGACATTATATTAATAATATTATCATCAGATGTAACTGTACGAACACCCATAATATAAAACTTCACTGAGAATTCTTAACCAATTACAACGAAATTGCCTATATAATTTTTTTTGTAGATAATTTGTTCCAACTCTTTGAGAGATGGATCGATATCATCTTGAACGTCTGTTCTGACCCACAAGAGACAAAATTGATACCACAAGGAACATATCGGACGTCAATGTAAATAGTTAAAGGCTACTTAATAGCGTTGGTGTCATATCGACATTTTTCGTTCGCGATTTCAATGGAGGTCTCATGTTGACCCACATTTGAAGTGTCAAGATAATTTATTGAACTGAAAAAAAAAACTTTAGATACTTGATTACCAGCGCATAGGTAAGAAATTTGATGCACCTCATTATCTGGTTTTATTTCAGTCAATTTGAATATCTTTGGAAGCCATAGATATAAGAATGAAATTGATGGGGGTTCCTTTTATGGAGTTTTTGCTTTAACCACTCGCATGTAAAATCGAATAAGCGACTCCTCTTGAATGCAAATGCTTGAAATAAGGCAAAATCAAATTTTGTATTTTTTTTTATAGAAGCCAAGAAGTATTCTCTGATTTTCTTTGTCATGTATTACTCCTAGGCGATTATAAATGATAGTTGTAAAGTCAAATACACATGTCAAAAGTATTGAAGTACTAATGATGTCATCCATTTTATTTTGTTGCTTTTCATTGGCTTTATGGTAAGTCTTGTATTTTTTTTTTCTTTTCTTTTTTATAACTTTTAGTAATCAATTAGATTCAATTGATACAAAAAAAGAAAACCGGAAAATCGTATTGCTTGCAGTTGAGGCCTCTACGGAACAAATTAGATTAGTGCATTTGACGATTTTAATTTGGTTGTAGGTAATTATGTTCGGTTCAAGTATGCCGAGTTCTAAGGGTTGAGTAATATTGGGAAACAATCAACCAGAGAAACAGTTCATTTTGTTCTAACTCCTAATTTTCAAACACAGGTAATCTGAAAATACGTGCGCAATATTCGTATGTCTACGCCTATGCGTAGCACGTGGATGAACATTAGTAATCTAATAAAATTTCATATTTCATAATTAATTGACCTCATTAATTAGGTTCAAATCTAAATAGATTTTAGATTAAATCATCTGTTTTTTTCAATTAATAACTTTTAGGAAAGGGAAAGTAAATAATTGATAGGGCTCGTCATGGAGTGTACATCTTGTGTATGTATTTTATAAATTGAATCCTTTAATTTAGGAACTCATGAGCAACGGTTGAAATTGTCCAGAACTTGTTGAATTTTTCCTATCTTTTGCTTAGTTCTATCTTATTTAAAGCATAAGTGAGCTAATAGAGAGAGAAAACTATTTTGTTCACGAAAACCAAGACATTCACCTACCAAAAACATTTAAATAAGGTTTAATGTCACAAAAAACCGCGTATGACAAATTTATCCCAAACTAATTTTTTGACCACGAAAAACCCCAAACTGATATGTCTGTGACAATTTACCCCAAACAATTTTTTTTACTACAAAAAATCCCAAACTGATACACCCATGACAAATTTACCACAAACTAATTTTTTAACCACAAAAAACCCCAAACTGGTACACCTTTGACAATTTTACCGCAAACTAATTTTTTAATGACAAAAAACCCTAAATTGGTGCATTTGCGACAAATTTACCCTCCGTTAAATTGGATTAATACCACGAAAAACTACAAATAGGTAAACATGTGACAAATAGAGGGGTAAACCCCAAACTGGTACACCTATCAACTGCCACGTGTCATCTAATTCAACAATTTAACGGTAAAATTTAACAGAAACTAGCGGAGGGTAAATTTGTCACAAGTGTACCAGTTTGGGATTTTTTTGAGGTCAAAAAATTAGTTTTGGGTAAATTTGTTACATGTGTACCAGATTGGAGTTTTTTGTAGTCAAAAAATTAGTTTTAGGTAAATTTGTCACATATGTACCCATTTTGGGTTTTTCATCGTCAAAAAATTAGTTTTGGGTAAATTTGTCACAGGTATACCAGTTTAGGGTTTCATGGTATTAACCCTTTAAACAAAGACCAAGAACAAGGTTTTTTTTTTTTTCATGCGTGCATTCTCAGTAACCTTATGATTTCAATGTCTTCGTTTTTACACGTTATTGGTGAATATGTGATCAATGTAGGCCTTTACGTGGCAGTTACGTGCTGAAAATTTGCAGCAACAATGATATGCTGAAGGTTGCTGAGGTAGTAGTTGATGATCGAGAATTGTGGTCCTTCGCACAATTTTCCTGTTCATAAGTGTGATGCCTACAGTATAATTTCTAGTAGATTGTACATTGTTAGTTGGCGATGCTTGACCCTTTTTCTTGTCCAGTGATGAATGAAGCTGGCCAAAATTAATAAGACTGACAAACGAGCATCTTTGTGCAACTTGCACCGATGGAGATAAATGTTGACGATCCACCTGACAATGGCATATTACTTGCTATTATACATCTACAAATCATCAAAGATAGCTAACTCTGACTGTTTGATATGGAGAATAGAAACACGTGCTTTGGGCTAACAAGAAATAAAGTAGGGTGCACCAACAAATCCACAAAGCAAGTTGCTTAATTTTACTCTGTAAATAGTAAACGATTCACAAAATCACCAACTAATTCATTAAGTAAGTTGCTTTGGGCTAACTTTTTTTGTCCTATCAAGCGATTTGCAATCATCAACAACTACTTCAACAGTCTTCGGCAGATTATTGTAGCCCATCTTGCTACGAAATTTTCAGCACTGTAGCTGACACGTAAAAAGCCTATAACTTAAAAAAAAAAACCAACAAAACACTTGGGGAAGTAAATAAATTTTTGACGAAGATATAAATGTCCTCTAAGTTGGTCATGTGAAGAAATATCACCTCTTATCCTCTTTCTAACGATACCCAAAAGTCTTGATCCGGAGAAAGAGGAGAACAGTTGATTTATCTAACTCAAGAACACAATGTGCATCAAAACATGGTCTCTTCGGTCTAACTCAAAATTGCTGGTCGTGATAGTATACTCATCAAGTACTTTTCATCAGGAAGACAAAGACTTTGCTAGATATCATCTACTTTTTTTTTGTCTAGAAAGTGAAGAAAAAGTGAAAAAGAGGGAGTGGGGGAAGAAACTGTAATAAAATCCAGGAAGACCAATACTTTCCAGGGCGCAAATTGGCTTCACTACTTCACTTTTCACATCTCTCTTCCATCCCTATGCGAATGTCTCTTTTCGATTACTAGTAGACTTTCCACGCGTTACATGTCTTGCTTCAAATTAATAATTCTATAAATTAGTATAAGAAGGAAGCTAAGAAGGAGCCCAAAAAGATCTTTCAGTGGCCATGGGTGAATCAGTCACTGTAGAGAACACCCAAGGGTTATGGTGAAGCAAAGTGATCACGAGCTGATCGAAAGAGAAAATTATAAAGTCCAGGAAGACCAAGACTTTTCACCTACCGAAAAGATCAAACGAAGACCAAGACCTTTCAAGGATGCTTTCTGTCCACAAGTGCTCTCTGTTCATGTACATAAACCATAAACTCA
The DNA here is from genome assembly GCA_031216235.1 of Syzygium jambos. Taxonomy (NCBI): domain Eukaryota; kingdom Viridiplantae; phylum Streptophyta; class Magnoliopsida; order Myrtales; family Myrtaceae; genus Syzygium; species Syzygium jambos. The sequence goes on from CM062221.1 coordinate 7,207,639, forward strand.
GGAAGGACCAAGACTTTACTGGACATCATGTACTTTTTTGTCTGGAAAGTGAAGCAGAAGCAAAAGAGAGCAAATGAAAAAAGACGAGACTTTGCAGGACGCAAATTGGCATTGTCGCTTCACTTCTCACACCCCTCCTCTTCCATCCATCCCTATGCGAATGCCTTTGTTTTCCGATTACTACTACATGCCATGCTTAAAATTGACTGTCACTATAATTTTCGATCACAAAAATTCAAAAAATAAAGTATTGTTCTTGCCCCTTTTTTGGCCAATTCCATTGCTTTCCCTGTGATCTCCTCACCCAAATCAACAAAAGTATATGCTCAGGTAGTTTGGGACACACGTGCATGTAATTGGAGATTTAATATATATTTAAGCCTAGGAATCTTCTTTTCTTCCGCTTGAAATATTTTAATGGATTATCAAACATCTGATTGAAGATAGAATTTTTGTATTTACTTGATTTTCTGTCGGTTGGACATTATGTTAATAAATAATATTATTATTACATGTAACTGTTCAGGCATACATAATTTAAAATTTTACTATGATTTCTTTTTATTCATTTGAAGAAATTCGCACATTTATATGTTCTTTATTTGTCTGTCGGGTCTACCAAATACAACCAATTTGCCAAATAGTGTTTTTTTGTAGATAATAGTTTGTATACTTTTTTGTAAGCCAATAAATGTTTCTCGATTTTCTTCGCAATATATTATTACAAGGCAAGCATTAATGATAGTTGTAAAGTCATGGGATAATTATCTTAAAGATCCTAAACCTATTATACAACGGCCACTTCAGTCCTAAACTTTTCAATTTAGTCAATTTAATCCTAAACCTTTGACAATGTGTCAATATAGTCATTTCGGCCAATTTTAGCCCAAAGTTGCCGATGTGGATGCTGGCCATCCTCCATAACATGATCGTAAATTCAGCGTTTTCTGGCCAAAAAGGATTATATTAGCAAATCATCAAAAAGTTTAGAACTAAATTGATCAAATTAAAAAGTTTAGGACTGAATTGATCGATGTATAATAAATTTAGGACTTTTTCGACAAATTTTCCCATAAAGTTACATACATATGTCAAAAGTATTGAAGTAGTAATGATATTTTCTTGGGACAAGGCTATAGCACTTCTGTCATCCATTCAATTTTGGGTGCTTTTCACATGAACATCAGTGGTAAGAGGAATGAAAATGAAATATTTTTTGTTCAGAAGTGCTTGTTTCGTAGTATGCAGAGAACATCCCCGAAGACTTTACTGCATATCACGTGCTTTTTGTCTGGAAAGGAAAGTGAAGCAAAAGTGAAAAAGACCTAACGGGAAAGAAACTTCGATAGATTCCAGGAAGACCAAGACTTTGGCTATGTGAATGTCTTTGTTATCATTACCAGTAACACTTCCATGCATTATATCAGTATTAATCTCTATTTTTTTTTTCAAATTTTGCTCAATTTGAAGTTGCATCAAATAAATTGCCACGTCGTAATGATTTTGTTGACATGGTTTGCTTAACCTACAAGTTAGGTGATGAGGAGAGAGAGAGTGTGTTGGCTTAGACAATCTTAGCATCATTGTCTCTACCGTCTAACACGGCACCATCTCAAGATATCTTATTGGACGCCAACATGGACATTTAATAGCTATTTAACAGTGTTAGCGTCGTCTCAACGTTTTCCATCCGCAATTTTAACGAAGATCTTACATTGACCCACACTTGAACAATTGAGGTAATTAATTGAACGAAAAAAAATTCACTTATTTGATTGCCAAAAGAATTATAGTTCAAGTACTTATGATGTCATTGTCCCCAAAAGTTTAACATACAATCATTAGTTTAGGTTCAAATCTCAAACATACTTTTGTTTACGCGATACATGTTCTACAAACTCATCTTCTTTGATTTGTTGCTTGGTCTCACTTTATTAATCATAAAACGAATGGCATCTTCTGCTGGAAATCCTAGTTATTCTGAGCATTATATTGGGGATTTTCTTTTGTAAGATTATTCATTCTTCAAGAGAACAGGAGATAGTTTTGTTAATTTCAAGCGCAAAAAAAAATTATTGGTTAAATGTCATGCACATTGGGAGACTACAAAGTTCTCAATGTCGATTTCCTTTAGATTTTCTTCTTGGAACCATTCGATCATAAAAATTGGAGCTTTACACTTGTAATATTTTAGTGGATTATCAAAGATTTGATTGAAGATTTCTTTGTGCTAGATTTACTTTCAATTGGAAATTATATTAATAATATTATCATCACATGTAACTGTATGGGCACACATAATACAAAACTTTACTAGGATTTCTTAACTAATTACAACGAAATTGCCTAAATAATATTTTTTGTAGATAATTTGTTCCCACTCTTCAAGAGAAGGATGATATCATCTGGAACATCTACTCTGGCTGCAAGATACAAAATTGATACCACAAGGAACATATAGGACGCCAATGTAGACGGTTAACAGCTATTTAATAGTGTTGGTGTCATATTGACATTTTTCGTTCACGGTTTCAATGGAGGTCTCGTGTTGACTCACATTTGAAATGTCGAGATAATTTATTGAACGGAAAAAAAAAACTTGAGATACTTGATTACCAGCATATAGGTAAGAAATTTCATGCACCTCATTATCTGGTTTTATTTCAGTCAATTTGATAATTTTTGGAAGCCATAGATATAGAATGAAATTGATGGGGTTCCTTTATGAAGTCTTTATTTAAGTCAATTTAATTTTGGCGCTTTTCACTGGTTTTTATGGTAAGTCTTGTATTTGTTTTTTTAAACTTTTAATAGTCAATAAAAATCAACATTGCTTGCAGTTGAGGCCTCTACGGACCAAAGAAGATTAGTGCATCTGGCAATTCTAATTTTGTTGTAGGTAATTATGTTTGGTTCAAGTATGCCAAGTTCTAAGGTTTGAGTAATATTTGGAAACAATCAACCAGAGAAACGGTTCATTTTGTTCTAATTCCTAATTTTTAATTACAAGTAATCTTAAAATATGTGTGCAATATTCATATGTCTACTTGTCTGCGTAGCACTTGTATGAACATTAGTAATATAATAAAATTTCATATTTCATAATTAACTGACCTCATTAATTGGGTTCAAATCTCAATAGATTTTAGATTAAATCATCTGTTTTTTTTAATTAATAACTTTTAAGGAAAGGGAAAGTAAACAATTGATAGGACTCATCAAGGAGATGGGTGCAACTTTATATATATATAAACTCACACTAGTAGAGTATCCATACTACGCATCGGCTTATAATCAGTGCGTATGTATTTTATGAATTGAATCTTTCAATTTAGAAACTCATGAGCAACAGTTGAAATTGTCCAGAACTTATTGAATTTATCTTATCTTTTTGCTTAGTTCTATCTTCTTTAAAGCAGAAGTGAGCTAATGGAGAGAAAAAACTATTTAGTCCAGGAAAACCAAGACATTCACCTACCAAAAACATTAAACAAAGATCAAGACCAAGGCTTTTTTTTTTGCGTCCGTACATTCTCAGTAACCTTATGATTTCAATGTATTTGTTTTATGCGTTATTGGTGAGTATGCGATCAATGTAGGCTTTTACGTGGCAGTCACATGCTGAAAATTTGCAGCAAGATGGGCAATAATGATCTGCGGAAAGGTGTTGAGGTAGTAGCTGATGATTGAGAATCGTGGTCATTTGCACAATTTTCATGTTCATAAGTGTGATGCCTACAGTATTTAATAGATTGAACATTGTTAGTTGGCGATGCCTGACCCTTTTTCTTGTCTAGTGATGCATGATGCGGACCACAATTAATAGGATTGACAAACAAGCATCTTTGTGCAACTTGCACCAACTGAAATAAATGTTGACGATCCACCTGACAATGGCATTTTACTTGCTATTATATATCTACAAGTCATCAAAGACTGTTAATTTTGACTATTTGATAAGGAGAACCAAAAACACGTGCTTTGGGCTAACAAGAAAAAGAGTTGGGTACACCAACGAACCCACGAAGCAAGTTGCTTAATTTTACTCCAGTAATATTAAACGATTCACAAATCACCAACTAATCTGTTAAGCAAGCTTCTTTGGACTAACTTTTTCTATTCAAAGGACCATGAATCTCGTATCAAGCGATTCACGATAATCAACAACAACTTTAACACTCTTCAGTAGATCATTGCCGCCCATTTTGCTGTGAATTTTTAGCACTTTTGCTGCCACGTAAAAAGCCTATAGCTTGAAATAATAATAAAAAACCAACAAAACACTTGGTAAGTTCTAAATTTTTGACAAGGATAGGCATGCCCTCTAAGTTGGTCATGTGAAGACATATCGCCTCTTATCCTCTTTCTAACGACAGCCAAACGTATTGATCTGGAGAAAAAAGAGAATAGGTAATTTATCTAACTCAAGGACACAATGTGCATCAAAACATAGGGGGTGTTTGGTTCAGCTTTGGGATTAGCATTGGCTAAATGCTAGCATTCCAAATGCTGAAAGCCCAAGGCTGGTCCGGACCTGCCTTGGGCTTTCAGCCTTCGTGGAATGCTACTGTTCATTTTTTTTTTTTTTTGGTTTGACTGTCACGCCCCGTACCCCACGAAGCATGATCATCCGCGTAGGTCGAAATAAAATGTGACACTCCCAGGATTGCGTCACCGACCCGAAACCCAAATCAGAGTAAATACACGACACATGCGGAAACACGTATATATTATATATACACCCAGACATGTAAACATAACCATGAATAGTCAAAGACAATAATATACTAATAAACACTAACATAAATACACCCTTTTAAAATACTTATACAATCTATTCATTTACAACCAAAAAGAATACATAAAAAGGCCACTAAACAAAAAGGATCGGTGGCCTAGGGTGACGACTAACTATCTAGGGAGAGTTACATCAAAAAGAGGGGTAAATCTAAACTCCTATCATGCCGTTCTATTCTAAGGATCCCGACCTGGGTTGGATGATGCTGCGGACTCCTCAGATGAGTCTTCATCCGTCAGTATTTCCATATCTGATCCAACTTCGGCCACTTCCCCAATTGGTTCACCGTTCTCGCCTACTATTTCCAGATTCTGCTCCTCTTCTTCTTCCTCCACAATGTCGTCAGCTATAACTTGCTCCTCACCCTGCACCTCGTCCTCGGGTATAGGTCCATCCACCGTATCGCCCACGCTGCTTCCACTAAGGGAGGCGGGAGGATCAGAGACTTCTCCACTCACCATTTGGGGAATCATGACGCCATTAACATCTACTGGCACGTCAAAAGTCCTCATCGGGGGTCCTAATAAGCCGTCTGTACCCCTATGGCACCAAGCCACATACTCCTGAGTATGATGGAAGTCTTCTCCCACGTCTACTAACACTGCCGACTGAAATCTAACGTAAGCTGTTCCATCCCCACACGGGTGTACACTATTCGATCTCTGAATACGGTACGGGTATCCAAAAAGAGGACCGTTCCTCGGCATCCTATGGACGGGGATCTGAAATTCGGTTTTACCACAACCGTGAGATAAACTCAGCAAGTAAAATCTCTAATCCTAAACTAGGCCAACGTGCACCTCCAGAGACAATTAAAACACGTGAAACACTGAACCAGTAATTAAATCAATATAAATTCATATGGGCCCACGGCCCGATTCCAATACTCCAGCCCTGCAGATTAGGCTTTCACATCATTATAATTTACAACAGAGCATCGACTCGGAGGTCATGACCCAATGGTCATCAATCATTCGGCCCGAAGGCCCGACCCGAAGGCCTGACCCGTCGGTCACAATTACACTCGACCCGTAGGCCTGACCCGTCGGTCACAATTACACTCGACCCGTAGGCCTGACCCGTCGGTCCTCACAAATAAATCGACCCGTAGGCCTGACCCGTCGGTCCTCACAAATAAATCGACCCGTAGGCCTGACCCGTCGGTCCTCACAAATAAATCGACCCGTAGGCCTGACCCGTCGGTCCTCACAAATAAATCGACCCGTAGGCCTGACCCGTCGGTCCTCACAAATAAATCCTTAAATCATATGAAAAACCAACGTGGACTTTCCCAATCAAGGGCCCATTTAATTTCCAATGGGCTTAAACCAATTCAAATCAATCTACATCAGGGCCCATTAAATTTCCAATTTTCTCCAACGGGCCTCAACAAGCCCAACTCAATTTCTCACTCAAGGGCCCATTTCATTTTCTAATTTGGGCTTCACCAATTTAATTCAATTCCACCACAAGGCCTATTTCAATTTCTAATTGGGCTCATTTAACTTCCAATTGGGCCCACTTAAATTTTCATTGGGCCAAATAATGCAAATTCGGAGCCCATGAAGCCCCCTCCATTTCAGCCCACTATTCCTCTCCAAATTAACACTAAACCATTATAATTAGGCCTAATTAAGTCTACTAATCATCCACTACACAAAACACAATCAATTAGGCTCTAATTAACACAATTTAATCCCTAATCAAGCACAATTAGACTAATTTAGCGATTAGTAATTTTACTCGCCTAATGACGACGCGAGACGACGGGAGCGAGCGGCCGATGACCGGCGAGCGGTACGATCGACGGCGGCGCTCCAAGGCAAGCCGGCGGCCTACGGCGGTCCGGCGAAGCTCACGGCTTCCTCACGGCCAGAACAGGGGAAGCTTCGGCTGAGAGGGGCTGAGGACGGATGAGAGTGAGATGGGGAGGCGAAGCTGGTCGGCTGGGGTGGCGCACGGCGGCGCGGCCAGGCGGACGAGCCCAGCGACGGCGACGGCGTCCTTGTCGCACCTCGGCTGGAGTGGCTGCAACGGGCGGTCACGGGCGGCGGAAGAGGGAGATGGTGTTGCGACTGGGCTGAGGGTGAGGCCTAGAGGTGGCACACGGTGGCCGGCGGCCAGCAGCTCCGGCGAAGCCCACTGTTCCGGCGTGCACAGTTGGCTGGCGGTGATCGGCGGAAGAGAAAATGGAACAGCCGAGAGGGAGAGAGAGATTCGGGAGGAGAGAGAGACGCGGGAAGAGAGAGAGTGAGCTGAGGAGAGAGAGAGGGTCAAAGTGGTCAACCTTATCCTTGGGGTGGATGCCACATGTCAACAATCTAGCCCATCATGCCCAAAATGCCCTTGATCCAAGGGTTCACATCCAATCTCATCCAATAATGCAAGGGTATTATGGTCATTTGCCCCTAACCATGGTTAATCAACTCTAGTTAACCTTAACCAACCTTGGTTAATCTCCAAAATTAATTCAAAATTCGAAATAAATCAAAAATGGCCTAGGGGCAATTCCGTCATTTTTCCGCCCGGAACCGAAATTCCAATTTTCGCACATACTGGTTCTAAATATTCATGTGATACCTAATCCAGAGTCGGAATCGCGAAATTCACTTTCTAAGCCCTCGAAAATCCTCTGTGAAGTTTCCGGGAATAAAATAATATTATTTTCCAATTTTTGCCGAAATTCCACTTTCTGTCCAGAATCATTCCAAACACACTCGGATACCCCAAAATGATGTTGGCCGCGAAAAATAACCTCAAACGGCCTCCGAAATCGGCCTCGGTGTTCCCAGGGGCAAAATGGTCTTTTTCTCACTTTCTGCCGAATCTTCCGTTTTCAACTGTTTTAATTCCAAACAAGAATGGTCACTCCCAATTGACGTCCGTCTTGCAAAATAGTCGTAATTACCCTTGAGATTTTGATATCGAAACTCGGGTCCAATATTGTAATCTCAATATGCTCGTTTCACAGTTTTAGGGTCTCTCACTAACGAGCGGCAGTTTAGGTGTTACGCGTATCGACCTAAGATTGTCCAAATCGTGATGGTCTAAATTTCGAGAGAACGAGAGGAATTATCACTAGTACCAGGGTCGCGATCGCTTGGATTACAATCAGGTTTCATTCGTCAGATGTACTTTTGGTCGTGCGAAATCACTCGCGATCCGATCGTACGTTACTGACAAAATCAACCAGTCATTTTCCTAAGATCGGCCTATATTGGCTCAAAATATTTCCTCAACGTTCTTCGAAATCAGCGTTCAGTCGCGATCAGGTTCTAGGTCCACGTACATGTTCCTATTTAGCCTTTCTCATATGGTTAGTGTCCCGAGACTGATCAGGTTCAGGCGAGACTCACTAAAATTACACGATAATGAATATACACTTTATTGGTCCCGATAACGGGTCAAAATTCAGGATGTTACATTGACACTGTTCATCTTCTTCGCTAGAAGGGCCGGCGACGGCGGCCGGTGAGGTCGCCTGGGGTCGGGCGACCCCCGGCGAGCCAGATCTGCCGCCGCCGGCGGTCGCCCGAGGCCAGGCGACCCCCGCCGAGGGTCGCCTGGGGTCGAGCGACCGCCGGCGGCGGCCGATCTGGCTCGCCGGGGGTTGCCTGACCTCGGGCGACGGCGGCCAGTGGCCGGCTCCGGCGATGGGTAAGTTTTGTATATTTTTTTTAATAAATAAAATAATTTTCAAAGTCCATTTGCAAAAAAAAGTTTACCAAACACTATATTTTGGCCAAAGTAACTTTACAAAATATTTTTACCAAACATCATTGCCTTTCCCCAATGAGCTTTCACCCAAAGGTATTTACATTTCCCCAAATGCATTCTCCCAAAGCCGAACCAAACGGGCCCATAGTCTGTTCAGTCTAACTCAAATTACTGGTCGCGATAGCATACACTCATAAAGTACTTTCCATGAGGAAGACATAACTCAAATTGTTGGTCGTGATAGCATACACTCATAAAGTACTTTCCATCAGGAAGACCAAGACTTTACTGGATATCATGTGCTTTTTTTTGTCTAGAAAGTGAAGCAAAAGTGAAAAAGAGAAAGTGGGGAAGAAACTGTAACAAAAAATCCAGGAAGACCAAAACTTTCTGGGACGCAAATTTACTTCATTGCTTCACTATTCACATCCCTCCTCTTCCATCCCTATGCAAATCTCTTTTTCCATTACTAGCAAAATTTCCACGCGTTACATGTCTTGCTTCAAATTAACAATACTATAAATTAGTACAAGAAGGAAGCCAAGAAGATCTTTCAATGGCCATGGGTGAAATAGTCCCTGTAGAGAACAACCTAGGGTCATGGTGAAGCAAAGTGATAATGAGCTAATTGAGAGAGAAAACTTTATAGTCCAGGAAGACCAAGACTTTTCATCTACCAAAAAGATCAAACGAAGACCAAGACCTTTCAAGGATGCTTTCTGTACACAAGTGCTCTGTCCATTTACATAAACCATAAACTCAGGAAGACCAAGACTTTGCTAGACATCATCACGTACTCTTTTTTCAAGAAAGTGAAGCAGAAGCCAAAGAGAGCAAATGAAAAAGACAAAAGACTTTGCAGGACGCAAATTGGCATTGTCGTTTCACTTCTCACACCTAGACACGGCCACGGTTCAGAACCGGCCGGTTCGTGGCCATGTATGAACCAAAACCACCCCTGGCGGTTCCGGTTCCGGGCTGGTTCCAATTCCGGCCCGATTTGCAACCGGCCAAGAAACAAAAAACAGCAGGTCTTGCACGTCTACAGCCTGCAGGCAGTAGGCCCAACTGCAGTTTTTTTTCTTCCGTCTACAAGCCCTGTTGTAGTTTTTTTTTTTTTGGAACCGGCGGTTCCGGGCCGATTTTGAACCGCTGGCCCGATCAACGGGCCGGTCCCGGGTTTGACCCAGGTCGGTTCTGGGCCAAAACCGGCCCGTGACCATGTCTACTCACACCCCTCCTCTTCCGTCGATCCCTACGTGAATGCCCTTGTTTTTCCCATTCCTAGTAGAATTTCCTCACCCGTTACATGTCATGCTTAAAATTGACTGCTTCTACAATTTTCATCCAACTCTTTTCATGCTTAATCGTACTGTGATTTTTCATTCAGTAATCTCTCTTGTACCTGCCTATTAGAATTATGTCTAGATTTCCATGTATCTTTTCAAATTTAAGTTCAATAAAAGAAAAAAAAAGCAAAGAGAAAAAACAGCAAGAACTTAAAAAAGGAAGAAACAAAAAAGTACGAATGGGGCAAGAGAGCGCACGACTGTCCCACGGCCACTGTCATGCCGTTCCCATCAGCAACGCTGCTTATAGTCACCTTCATAGACAACATTTCCTTGAGATGTTATTCTTAGGGCAGTTTAGGAGTTAAAAGAATAATGACATCGTAAGTACCTGAGCTCTTGCTCTATTTAAAATCGAGTACCTGAACTTTTTTTTTTTCAATCAAGAACCTCAATTTTTCAAGTTTGGCTCAATTTGAGACATCGCTTAAATAACTTGCCATGTTATATGATTTTGCTGATGTGACTCGCTTACTCAGCAAAAATTAAGCATAATAGTTGACGTGGCTCCTTACCCTAAAGATTGAGTGATGAGGAGAGAAAAAGTATGTTAACTTAGACGATCTTAGTGTTTAATATATCTCAGCTGACGTGATAGCATCTTAAGATACTATATCAGATGTCAATATGGACAGTTAATGACTATTTAACAGCATTGGTATCATATCAACATTTTTTGTCTGTGATGTTAATGGAATTCTTGACCTACATTTGAAAAGTTGAGGTAATTAACCGAAGAAAAAAAAATGTAGGTTCTTGATTACAAAAAGGGTAATAATTTAGATACTTGCGCATCGTTTCCAAGAATTTATCATGCGATGATTCGTCTATATTCAAATCTCAAATGTACTTTTGATTACACAATATTTATTCTACAAACTCATCCTCTCGATTCATTGCTTGGTCTCGCTTAACAATCTCTTTTTTAAGATTTTTTTTTTTTTTGGTATGGTCTTTTTTAAGATTTTTCATTCTTTCATGTGAAAGAGAATATTAATTAGTTTTGTTAATTTCAAGCCGTTGCAAAAAGATTTCAATGGCTAAATGTCAAGCAAATTCGGAGACTATAAAGCTCTTGCCCCTTTTTTTTTGGCCAATTCCATTGCTTTCCCTTCGATCTCCTCGCCCAAAACTAATAAACTATGTGCAGGGAGTTTGGCCAAAATCAGATCGAACCAGTTTGATCACCGGTTCTCTCGCTAAACCAGCGAAATAGACCGTTTTTCAAAATTGGGTTGACCTAGTTTTAGAGTCTCACAGGTACAGAACCGGGCTTCCGGCTGCTATTGCACACGGAGGAGCTCGACCACCCGACTCCATGGACCGCCGGCACTCCGCTTTACCCCCAAGGAGCTACACTTGGGAAGTTGAATGGTAAGCAGACTGTCCCACGTCATCACTGGCCAAAACTAAATATACAAAAAATACGTGTGGTCGCCTCCACCAAGACAAGAATGGTAAGCACAGCGATACTGTGCTGTTATTAAGTCTATCATTCTTTTAATGGATGATTTTTTTCTGCAGTTTTGCCGTTCCTTGATCAATCACCATCACAGATGTCCAAATCTCCACGTCCTTTCGTCCACCGCTACTGGACAAATTTCCTTAATTAGGGTACTTGGGTGAGAGAGATGAATGCGACAACTTCCTATTCAAGCATCCTCATGAATGTGTGACAACTGATTGGAAAGAAGCTTTCCACTTCACTTCAATTAACCTTTAGTTGCGCGAGGATATGTGCTGTCCCGTGAAGAGTTCAAGAGATGGGTAATCTCCATGATTTGCCAATGTAGAGATTACGTATTGAATAGCAATTTTTGATAATGTTCTCCTTATTGACACGCTAGATTTGGACTAACTTATTAGACTCTTATGTCGCATTGATATTAACCATTAGTTGAAAATATGTCTTGACTTTCCATGCATTATCTTTCGTAGATTTGTTGACAAAATGCCCCTCTAAGCATCACTTTAAGTGAAATAAAAACTCAATCCACAAAATAAAATTGAAGTTGTTTAATTTTTATGCCAACAATAATTATTAGATTAGAATGTGAAATAATTATCATAGAATTGCCATATGATGATATGGTTGGAATTTGGTTAATGTCTCTCTGTTCTTACTCTTTTAAAAGTTACTTATTGATATGAGTTTAATCTAATAGATTAATATTATGAAAGACCCTAGACTGGTATATCTATGATAAAGTTGTCCATAACTAATTTTTTTACCATAAAAAATCCCGAACTGGTACGCATGTGACAAATTTACCTCAAATTAATTTTTTTACTATAAAAAATTCTAAATCGGTACACTTGTGACAAATTGATAAATTTATGACAAACAGAGGGATAAAACTTTATACTGGCATAACTATCAACTATCACGTGTCATCTAACTTAACAATTTGACGATAAAATTTAATGGAAACTAATATAGAATAAATTTGTTACAAGTTTATCAGTTTGGGATTTTTGGTAGTCAAAAAATTAATTTAAGGTAAATTTATCATAAATGTATTGATTTGAAGTTTTATGTGGCATTAAACCTAATGTAATGTTTCCTATTATTCTTAAACAACAACATCGATACAACAATTTTCTTTGACTTTTCTTCTCGTAAAGAAAGAGCGGGTCTCGCACCAATAATGCATAATATGTAACATCCTGAATTTTGACCCATTATCGGGACTAATAAAGTGTATATTGATTCTCGTGTGATTTTAGTAAGTCTCGCCCGGACTTGATCAATCACGGGATACTAACCAAATGGGAAAGGCTAAATAGGAACAGATACGTGGACCGAGAACCCGATCGTGATGGAGCGCCGATTTCGATGAACGTCGAGGAAATATTTTGAGCCAATATAGGCCGATCTTAGAAAAATGACAGGTTGATATTGTCAGTAACGCCCGATCGGATCGCGAGTGATTTCGCACGACCGAAAGTGCGCCTGACAAAGGAAACCCGATTTTAATCCAAACGATCGCGACCTGAGGTACTAGTGATAATTCCTCTCGTTCTCTCGAAATTGAGACTATCATGACTCGGACAATCTTAGGTCGATACGCGTAACACCTAAACAGCCGCCCGTTAGTAAGAGACCCTAAAACTGTAAAACGAGTAAATTAGATCGCGATATTGGACCCGAACTTCGATATCAAAATTTTAAGGGTAATTACGACTATTTTGCATGACGGACGTCATTTTGGAGTGGCCATTCTTTGGGATTAATACGGTTGAAAACTGAAAATTCGATAGAAATTGAGAAAAGGACGGTTTTGCCCCTGTGGACACCGAGGCCGGATTCGGAGGCCGTTCGAGGTTATTTTTCGCGGCCAAGGCCATTTTGGGGTGGCCGCGCACATTTAGAGTGGTTTTGGACAAAAAGTGGAATTTCGACAAAAATTGGAAAATAATATTATTTTATTCCCGAAACTTCGCGGGTGATTTTCGAGGGCTTAGAAAGTGAATTTTTCAAATCCGACACCATATTATGTCTCCCATGGATATATAGGACCGGTATGGGCAAAAATTGGAATTTCGGTCCGGGACTGGAAAAGGACGAAAATGCCCCTAGGCTATTTTTGATTTATTCCGAATTTTGGATAATTTTGGGGTTTAACAATGGTTAGTGAGGCCAACCAAGCTTGGTTAACCTTGGTTAAGGGACATTTGACCATTTTGCCCTTGCATTTGTGGATAAGGAGTGATCAAGCCCTTGGATGAGGGGCATTTTGGTCCAAAACCTTGGATTTTTGACAAGTGGATCCCACTAAGACTTTGGTTGACCACCCTTGACCTCTCTCTCTCTCTTCAGACTCTCTCTCTCTGCTCACGTCTCTCTCTCCCCCGATCGTTCCCTCGGCAGCTGCTCCTTCCTCGCCGTTTCAGCTTCGCCGGCCACTGTTCACGTCGGAACAGTTGCACCGCCGGAGCTGCTGACCCCGAGCCGCCGTGTGCCGCTCCCTGGCGCCACCCAGCCCCCATCGACCAGCCCTCCCTCTGTTCCGCCGCCCACAGCCGCTGTTCCAGCCGAGGTGAGAAGGAACGCCGCCAGTCTTGCCTCGCCGGTGCTGCGCCGCTGTCCACCGCCGTGCGCCGTCCCAACCGGCCAGCCTCGCCTCACCATCCCCCTCTTCCCGTCCTCAGCCCCCTCACCTCATCCCTCCCCTGTTTTTGGCCGAGTTGGGCCGTGAACCACCGAAGCGCCGCTGTGACCGCCGGCTTGCCGCCAGAGCGCCGCCGTCGATTCTCACCGCGAGTCGGTAATCGACCGCCCGCTCCCATCGCCTCGAGTCAATTTTAGGCGAGTAAAATCCCTAATCCTTGAATTAGCCTAATTGTGCAAATTAGGGGTTAAATTAGGATTATTTAGGTTAAATTGTGGCCTAATTAAGTGTAATTGTGTGTGGGATGATTAGGGGACTTAATTGAGGATTAATTAGGCCATTTAAATGTGGTTTAGGACTGGAAAATGAGTGCTGTTCAGCACTGTTCATCAAGATCCGAATTTGCATTAATTTGTCTAATGTGATCATTAAATGGATTAATGAATAATGACTTGAAATCAGGCATTGTGGAGGCCAAATGGGACTTGTTAGGACCTTGAGGGATGATGCCATGTCCGTGGGTTTAATGGTTGAGACTGGTTGGTCATGTCGAGTCCTAAGTGGACTGGAATTCTGTAATGCTAAGTTGTGCATTAAGTGTCGAGTGTAAATGGACTAGAATGAAATGAGTTAGAGGTGCCAATAATGCACTGTATGAGTAGGAATTGTAATTTATTATACTTGGCACACCGTGGCATGACAATTAGCTTGAGTCCCATGACATGTGAATTCACATCATGCTTTGATAAGGCTGAATTTGAATACGTTGATGCACGTGTCTGATGTGAATAAACTGTTGCCTTCGGGTCGTTATAAACTATGGCCTTCGGGTCGGGCCTTCGGGTCGGGCCTTCGGGTCGTTATAAATTGTGGCCTTCGGGTCGGGCCTTCGGGTCGGTATAAATTGTGGCCTTAGGGTCGTGGCCTTCGGGTCGATATAATGGCAATTGTGTGCCGAGATGGTCTCTTGAGTATCTGTTCGACAGTTTGTACGTGATTATTGCTGATAAATTGCCTAACCTGCAGGGCTGGAGTAGAGAAATTGGGCTGTGGGCCCGAGTGAGTTAACATCAATTAATGTACTGGTTCAATGATTTATGCATTTTATTTACCCTCTGGAGGTGCACGTTAGCCTAGTTTAGGATTAAGGATCATTACTTGCTGAGTTTTTCTCACGGTTGTGGTAAAACCAAATTTTCAGACCCCCGTCCGTAAGTTGCCGAGGAAAGCCCCTCTTTTTGGATTCCCGCAGCGAATTCAGCGATCGTCTAGTGTACACCCTTGCGGGGATGGAACAGCATATATTAGATATCATTCAGTTGTATTTATAGACGTGGGAGAAGATTACAGCCACACTCAGAAGTACGTAGCCTGGTGCCATAGGAGAGCAGATGGCGTGACGGGACCCCCGATCAGGACTTTTGACGTTCCGGTAGATGTAAACAGCGTCATGATTCCTCAGATGGCAAGTGGCGAAGTATCGGACCCTCCAGCTTCCCTCAGCGTGAGTAGCCAGGATGAGATGGTTGATGGACCGGCGGTTATGGACGAGGAAGAGGGAGAACAGCAAGTTATAGCCGTAGATGTAAACCCGGTGGACGACGAAGAATTAGATCTTGAAATAATGGACGTGAATATCGATGCCGCCGGAGAAGTGGCTGAGGTTGGATCGGACGAAGAGATAGGAAGTGAGGAGGACTCTTCCGAGAAGTCTTCAGTGCCATCCGATCCAGACTAGGAGCCTTAGATTAGGTCCCAGTGTTAGGAGTAGAGGCTAACCCCTTTTTGATCGTAGCCCTCTTCCCGATAGGTAGTGGATATCCCTAGGCCACCAATCCCTTTTTGCTTCGTGGCCCTCTGGATGTACATTTTTGTTTATAAATGGGTAGAGTTTGTAAGTTTGTAAAGAATGCATATTTTGGTTCAGTCTATTGTAAATTATTATCTCTTGCTACTCATGGTTACGTTTTAAATTGTCCGGGTGTATATATATTATATACATATATATACGTTGTTTTCGCATGTGGTGTGTTTTCTCTGATTTGAGGTTTTCGGGTCGGTGACGCAATCCTGGGAGCGTCGCACCTCTTTTCGACCTATACGCGGATGTTCAGACTTCGTGGGGTACGGGGCGTGACATAATAGACTCAATAATAGAGTCTTCTGGGGCATCGTGCAAGATGCCTTGCACTTTACACCCAGTCTAGCATTTGTGTGGCTTTTTTCTCTTTCAAATATCTTGATGAGCTGTTCCATTTCCCACTCTTCAATAGCCTGTCCTCACCTCATGGGTTCGCTAGAATCGTATTATTGATCTTGTGAATATGCTCAATGCACTCGGTTGGGCGCACCTTTTGAGAATTCCCGGACAAACGCATCTATTTCGGCAGAGACTGATGGGAACTTGATGGTACATCAACGGAGCTCGCTGGGACATGTGCTGGCATTGGCATTGGCCCACAAAGTAAATGTAGTTTGCAGACTGTGCACACCATGCACGAATCGATAAGGCAACATGTGAAACAAAGTTGTTCCAGGGACTTCATCACCAAAATGTGTACACCTCAAATGATACTCAGTAATATTTTGTGAGTTGCGACGCATATTTTATTAAAGACTGATGAAAAAAGAATGGTTTCATTCATTGCATTTTCCAAAAAAATAGATGATTGCTCGAACTAGTTATGGAGCAGGATTCAATAATTAATAAGGGATTTAGGCATCGTAGTAATTGAATTTTTTGTGAAAATTGTAGGTAGGTCTTTGAACTCTTTTTTTTTTGTCGATTGCGTCCATACATTGTGTGTGTGTGTGTATATATATATATATATATATATATATATATATTATTCTTTCAAATCTTTTTTTTTAACATGCAGATGGAGCTGATGATGATGTGGACTATATACATGGGATGTAGATCGTCTGCTAAGATATGCACGCGTGTTGATTGTCTACCGCGCCATCAGGATGATAGGAGACACCCCCTCCCCCCGCCCAAAAAACAGAGAAATAGAGAGAGAATGATGAATAAGAGGAGCAGATGCTGAAGAAAAGGAAGGAAAGAGGAGGAAAAATGGTTGTGCCGAGAAGAAGAAATGGTGAAACAGAGCAAGAACGAGCACTGACGAAGAAGGCAAAGAGATTTGAGTGCAAAAAATGAATGAAGCAAGGGCGGCATCAAAACACAGCGACTTTTTGCTGGAAAAAATCAATAATGTCTCGGTGGTTGCTTGCTGTGCATGAGGCGTGCTCGGACCTAACAATCGAAATTTCATGATTCCTATACATATTTTGCTACCGAAGATCTCGTTATAACCCCCTTGGCTTATCATTAATCTATTGATTTATTTCCCCGGTGTAGCCTAAATCTCTCATGTTTGATGCGCTCCGCTTTCGTCTATTCAGCTTTTTCAAAAAGCATTCTTGTACTCACCGGAGGGGGAGGGAGATGGGACTTCCACCTATTTAATGTCTAGTCAAATCGTTGTATCTTCTCGGCCTAACAACCAACATGCAAAGCTATTTTCCAACGACTGAGCTCTGTTAGACAAAAGAGTACGTATGGACCCCACTTTTGCATGCATCATTCAATGATGGGATTGGGTTAATAATAACATAGCTACTTTCTTGGACTTTTTTGAAAATTATCAACATTCCTCTATATTTATTGTTACGGCACTTTTCCGTTCTTTATATTTTCATTAATTTTTTTCATATCACTATAGGACTGGTCCTTATGGCTATTTTTTGATATACTAATATGATCTTGCATGGGAGTGAAATTGAATGATGGGGTGCCATAATTTTGGAACTACACATCAATCTAGGCTAATCTCATTTAATAAATCGCCGACGCCATGCCAATGTTTGATTGAATTCATGCACTTATTAAGTAGCCTTTGGTAAGTTCACAATTCCACTGAATTGTATCCTTAGTTTAAATTAGTGATTATGTTGTTGTACAATTGCACATCATTATAATATCTCTGAAGAACTCTCTTTGAATAATATTACGCGAAAAGAGGAGTTCCCTTTATATTTGAAAACCATGAGGTCAACATGACCAATGAAGTAATGCTTCGTGAATCCCCGACATCCTTTCCACAACAAGAAGATGTTAGTGTTTCGTTTTTCTAGTCTACAGTCCAGCTTGAACTGGCTGGAGCCTTGAGAAGCATCGAGATATCATTTCCACAGCTTTTCAAGAAATCTTTTGGAGTTAATTCTTTATTACACAATAACTCATCATGGTCAAACTGAAAGTGCAGAAAGAAAAGGACGAGAAGTAAGAAGTTTTAAATTCTCCCACATGGATCCAAGATCAGTTTCCATAAGCAGTGTGCTGCGCATTGAATTTTAGTGATAATTGCTTGATTTCACAAGTGTAAAGCTAGAGAATCCAAACTATTGTTTACACAGTGATTGGTGCAATGATGATATAACGCACAGCTTAATACTTTTGGCGTGAGGTATGGGATAGTGGGATTTGGCGGGATAGTATCATCAAGCTAAATCCAACAGTCGACATCCATTTTCTTTTAGCCGATGGCTGGGATCGTGCCCGTAACTTTGAGCGCGTTACTTTATTACATTAATTTTTGTTAGTTAAACCTGTGTATCCGTGTAGCTACTCCTCTTTTCAGAACAGTAAATAAAGGTTGAAAGGACGTTTCGGAAACCTGAACCATCATGCATAGAACCATCATGCATAGAACACTTTATCACGTTTGGTACTGGACAATCATTTACGAATCCTATGAAGATATTCACATCTTTCTCGTAGTATAGTTTGAAAAAGGACAAATAGATCTTAACTGTCGAGGAACACTGCTTTCCCACTTCACCCCTCTCGAGGCAATGATCAATTAAGCAAAGAGTCGCCAATTATTAAGCTAAAACTAACGACTCTCTTGATGAGGCCCAAATTAACAAGCTTTCCCTTCACTTGAATTAGCCCTTGTTGCATGAGGATCGTGATGTCCCATTAAGAGTTAAAGAGATGGGTGTTCCGGATGATTTGCCATTGTAGAGATTATATATTGAATAACAATTTTTGATAATGTTGTCCTTATTGACACGTAGTCTAACGTGGATCCTTACATCCAATTAATGTTAACGATTAATTGAAAATAAGTCTTGACTTTTCATGTATTGTCTTTCATAGATTTATTGGCGGAAAGCCTCTCAAGGCACCCCTTTAAGTGAAAAAAGAAACTCAATTCACAAAATAAAATTGAAATTGTTTGATTTTTATGCCAACCATAATTATTATATTAGAATGTGAAGTTGCTCCTAGATCCGTACATCTATTATGACTATTTGAAAATGTTGGGACTAATTTCTAACAAAAAAAATGTTGTGATTAATTAAAGTCATGAGAGACGTTCTCTTTGTAATTAAGTTGATAAGGATCTTTTGCATAATAACTATCTAGTTTATGATGAATAAGTGCATATAAAAAAATTATCTTGTAAAGTTAGCATCATCCTATATAAACTTACAAGATTAATAAAAATAAAAAACAATGAGAAATTAGAAGCCGGTTTGATATTTTAAATAAGCGTGAAGTCACACCTATCTTGAGAGTCTACCAAGACTTCCTCCGAATTTGAAACAATCCAAGGAGTCTATTATATTTTCATAGAGAAAAAAGAGAGAGTTATAAATGTGAGTTGGGTTTGAAAAAATTGTAAATTCATTTAATACCCATATATTTTTGGGTTTTGAGATTCTAAATCCATTTATAACCCATTTACTAAATACAACTAACTCATATAATGATTCACTCATCAAATATGAGTCCATTTTGACAAGTCGACTGAATTGCATGCTTAGTTTATTTTAGTGATTGCATTTTTGTACCACTATATGTCATCATAATATCTCCGAAACACTCTCGTTGAATAATATTAGGCGAAAAGAGGAGTTCCCTCTATATTGGAAAACTATGAGGTGAACATGACCAATGAACTAATGCTCCGTGATGTCAAGCCACCCTTTCCACTGCGAAACCATATCATCGTATCGCTTTTCTAGTTCTATAATTTAGTTCGAACCGGACGGAACTTTGAGAAGCACCGAGCTCGAGAGCATTTCTATAGCTTCCCAAGAAACTCTTTGGAATTAATTATTTATTATAAAAAATTCAAAAAGTCCATAACAATAACTCATCATAGTCAAACTGAAGTGCACAAAGAAAAGGAAGAAACTTGGGAAGTCTCAAATTCTGCAACATGGATGCAAGATTAGTTTCCATAAGCAATGTGCTTCAATATGGATGCGTAGTCATTTTTAGTGATAATTGCTTCATTTCACAAGTGTAAAGGTAGAGAATCCAAACTATATAGTTTACGCACTGATCGGTGCAATATTGATATGGCACGGCTTATTATTTTTGGTGTGAGGTATGGGACAGTGGGGCTTGGCAGGACAAAATGATCATGCCAAATCCAACAGTTGACATTAATTTTCTTTTATCCGATGGCTGAGATCGTGCACATAACTTCGATCCCATTACTACTTATTATTTTTGTTACATCGATTTTTGTTAAATCTGTGTATCCGTGCAACTACTCTTCTTTTCAGAATAGTAGATAATGGTTGAAAGGATGTTGTGGAAACTTGAATCATGTGCATAATACATCCCATGTTTATCACGAGTGGTTCAGGACAATCGATTACGAATCCTACGATGATATTCATATCATTAAAGTCTGAATCAGACCAAAGAAAAAGTCTGAAAATAGGACAAAGAGATTGCTCGGTGATCGAGGCAAAGATGCCTGACCTTGTGTAACTGAAACAAAGTGAGAAAAGAAGCGATGAAGTTTGAGGAACATGCAAAGCTATTTTCCAACCAAAGAGTTTATCAGACAAAAGAGTACAGATGGACCTCACTTTTGCAGGCATAGTTCAATCATGGAATTGTGGTAATAATGCATGGCTGCCTTCTTGGAAATAATAACTTTAATAATCAAATCATTCACCAAGTAATGCTTATTATTAATAAGAACTCATATTTTCAGGTACCCGCCATTTGTAAAATATGTGATTGAATTAAACACCAATTAAAAGATCACGATGCGAGAAAAACTATGGCTTATAAAATTACAAGCGACGTTACCAAACTCTTGTGATTGCAGTTCGGACTTGGTAGAGAGCAAGACAAATGTAATCTAGTCCTCGTCTTTTTAACAAGATGTAATGGATCTACAGTTTCGTCGAGCATGATTTGTTTGAATGCCCCAGAGTTGCAATTCAATTATTTCCCCCACTATTTCCCTTGAAGAATGCAAAGAGAATTGTCTGCCCGTATGCATATCGATCTAAACAAGCAAAGTATGAATATGAAAGACCATAATATAAGCACATAGAATGAGAGAACACAACAATATGTATATTCACGGCACTTGACATTATTTGCTAGTTTTAGAAGTTATAACCTGCAGCTTTTAACTATATGATAGGCCAGGTGCATAATCTGAAAGTCATCTATCTTAGCATGTCAAAATTTGTGCTCTTAGACTATGCATCAGGTACATAATATAATCTCCAGTCTTAGCCACAGGTATAAGGTATAAAGCAAACAAAGTGATACAAGGCAATCTTTCCATGAATATCTTCATATAAGATGGCCGCACCACCACATTGAAAAATGGATCGCTCCGATTCAAATTTGTTGGCTAATTGAATCCTACCAAGAATAATACATTTGGAAATGATTGATCAAACATGTGATAGTCCGACCAACTTATTCACATCACTTTTATAAATCAATTTTATAAATTAATTCTTATAGTTGTAGTATTATTCTTTCTTGATAATACTCAAACGATATGTGTGTAAAAGAATTAAAAAAAATTATCTTAATTAGTGCTTGGCGAGACACATGCTTACTCTAAACTCTAGACTGAGAAGACATTACAATTTCAAAAATAGTAGTGCTCGAAAAAAACGAGCTATATCGACCCAAATAATTGTAAAAATAAGAAAAATAGAAAAGATCAACTTGACCTGGACTATAAGCATGGCTTGCCATCAAAGCCAAATTTTTTAAGGAAAAAAATGGTTTGTTAATTGCATGAACCCAGTGTTCTGGAGCCCAAATGATCTCACTTTTTATATTTCGTGATTTCCACTCGAGACCCAAGTGATACGCATTGAAACCCAAATATCACTCTATCTAATTATTTTAATAGCATGGAGTTTTTAACATGTTGAAATAGAGTTTCATGATGGAGGGAGAACATAAAATTAGACGATCAAAATTGACAGGTGCAAATTTTCAATTTACTTGAGAAATTACGAAATGTATGAGGTTAAGATTGTGTCATGATCAATATAGAGACATGCATAAGGATGTTTTATTTTCATCAAAGTTTGAGGTATTGGTGTTTTACTATTGCTGGAAAAATTGCACAGTCGGTATTAAACGTATTGTACAGAATGTAATCGAGTCATAAATCTTTCAATTGAACTAATTTAGTCTTAGCTTCTTTGAGAAAAAGTATAATCAAGTCCTCTTGATTAAGTTTCACTTGATTTATTGGACGTGTCATCCTAATTATGGCTAATTGTCCTACGTGTAAGGGCGAAGGTGTGACGTGGACAAAAATTACATGAAACAACGTTATTTGTTCTTAGATAAACGGCGTGGATGCTTGGTCGAGCAACTAAAGCCTCTAATTACCAATGAAAAAGTAATAGTAGATCCAACCACATATTTACTAAATGTGGACATGAGTGGGAGTGGGGACACCTCATTTATCTAATGTCTAGACAAATTATTGCATCTTGTGGACCTAAGCAACATACATGACTTTTTTTCCAATGACAAAGCACTATCGATTGGGAATCCTATGAAGATATTCATATCATTATAGTCTGAAAAAGGACAAATAGATTGTCCGGTGACCGAGGCAAAGATGCTCGACAATAAGACAGACACTGAAGGGAAGTGAACAAAAGGAGCGAAGAGTGACTCCAGGAACACAGGCCACCGTGAAGTGGGGGCGTGGAAGTAGCTTTACGGAGAACTTTGGGCCGGTTTTAATCCGGGAGATATATAGTCCAATTTACTTTGTCGATTCTCCTTGGACGAGCTAAAGACATATAAGGGGTTCAGAAGGGGGCTTTTTCTGGCTCGTGGCCCAATTCACATAGCTCATCAGAAGATAAAATTTTCGTTTTGAGTCCGTCAAAGCGTATCAAGCCCATCGGCTCCAGCCCAGTTTATCCACCAATTAGGCCGTAGAAGCTGCAGCCCCGCTAGCCGGTGACCCTATCTGCTAAAGATCCGCTTGAAATCTTGGAATCCCATCGTTTCCGACGCTATTCATCGTTGTACGCCACCACTCATCGACGCCATTGGTCGTTGTACGCCCGTTAACCGGAAATGACACTGGGTCAATTTTCCAATTAGAGGAAATTCAAATAGAAATCTCAAATTGAAAGACCTATCGAAAGTAAAATATCTCTTCAAAGTTGAAGTTGCTAGAAATAAAAGTGGAATTTTCCTTTTCACAAATGACATCAAAACACTATTCATTCAAGCAAGAACATACCGCGGACAACAAACTCGCACGATTTCCAAAAGCGAATTTCAAGCCGCACATAGCACATATGAGCAATCTAGAGACAAAAATACCTTCCCTAACAATAATAGGGAAATGAACAAATATGTGCAGCAACAATAAGAGACGAATGAATCGAGATCAAGTCGGATTCAAGAATGATACTCAACAAGCGAAACCTCAACACAAACTAATAGCATGGGAATGGGTAAGCATGACATTATAAGACACAGCAATGCGGTCATCTCATCAAATCGTGTATCAATAAAAGCAATCCAACTCCTAGAATGACTAGGAATACTACCTCAAATTGGCCTCCACTCTAAGGAAATCTAGGAGGGATAGGGCGACGGGAGTCTGGTGGTGGCTCGACGGTGGCTGGTAGATGGCAAGTGGATGGAGTTGCTTCCGTGAGAGAAATTGGTGTATTCCCCTAACTATTGATGGAGTCGAGAGAAAAAAATAATAGAGAGGAAAAAACTACAAAAAAACCTGAAACTATATCCACTGCGACACTTTTACGACACTTTTACCCTACACTCATAAATGTGTCGCACGTGTTACAGGTTTTGGGTTTTCTGATGTCAAAAGAAAAAGTTTGTTCTAATGTACATAATTTTAGATTTTTAAATGTCAAGTAAATTTATCATAATGAATATAATTCGAAATTTTGGGTGTTTTTTTTTTTAAAGAAGATAATTTGTGAGTCGTCGGATGAATCTTCCTTTTTTTTATTCTCGTCGTTTTCTCTTCAAGCTCCTCGCCGCCGCCCATCTTCACGCTCCGGCCTATCGTCTCGGGCAATGACGACTCTCGATTTGGCCTCGGATTCCGTCGTCGCCGGTGGGAGTGGCCACCGGTCAATCGGATGAAGCTCTTGTGAGCACCAGGCCACATCCCCCTTCCCCTCTGCGCGCGGCTTAGACGGGGCGAAACGATGGACGCAAAGCTGACGCAAAGCTGGAATCCGAAAGGCGGCGAGCAAGCCAAAAACCCACCGAAAGGTTCAATCGCATACGAAACGACCTGATGGTGCAGCGGCGGCGGTAGCGGCGTGAGAGAGAGAGAGAGAGAGAGATGACTCGACTCCAATGGAATGAAGGGGGGGATTGATCCCTCTAGCTGATGATGATTCACTGCAACCGCCGATGGGAAGCACCGCCCAGCCATTCGTCCAGGCCGAGCTCTCTGCCGTTCGTTGCTTCCAACACCCACCGAAGCACGAAAACCGTTGGTTCCGGTTTGAAGACGTCGCTCGCCTCGCCACTGTGACGAGACGGACTGTGAGAGAGGATCTGAATACAGCGCTTGATAAGGAAATGCCTGCAGATCCAGAAGTCAGTCTTTCTAATGGGTGGTGAGGAGGTCGGAGAATACCAAGGAGCCTTACAAGGTGTCTTAAAAGGTTCTTTTTTTTTTTTTCCGGACAAGTATGGACCTGAGAGGGTTGTTGGTTCTCCAATCACAGAGGCTGGTTTCGCTGCAGTTGAAGTCGGCGCTGCTTTCTGTGGTCTCAGGCCTGTCGTGGAGTTCATGACATTCAATTTCGCTATGCAGGCGTCCCCCATCCCACCCGGAGGAAGCTTTACGGATCCGGCCTCGTTAAATCACTCATCACCCTCAGGATCTACCGGACACGAGAATCGTCCACCGCGTACGAAATGAGAGTTGCTCATGAACTGTGTAACATCTCGGGTACGTTCCTCCAACCAAAGTACTTCCTCATCCTCTGCTTTTTCAGATTTGCAGTCACTAATTTCTTAATGCAGTGTGTTGGTTGCATTATTTGAATGCGTTGTCATCAAGGAGTGGATAGTTTGCGTGGTCACAGATTTAATTGGTGTTTACTCAAGTCTCCTTTTCAGTTGCTATTA
This sequence comes from Syzygium jambos, assembly GCA_031216235.1. Taxonomy (NCBI): domain Eukaryota; kingdom Viridiplantae; phylum Streptophyta; class Magnoliopsida; order Myrtales; family Myrtaceae; genus Syzygium; species Syzygium jambos. The sequence goes on from CM062221.1 coordinate 7,233,064, forward strand.
GTATGGTGTCAACATAAGCGCAGAAATATGAGATAAACATGACACATAGGTTCAATATAATATCTTAGGCGCAGGATGGGACCATTATTATTACTCTGATTAACTCAGCTTGTAATGTTTGGTGTTAGCCTCAGAAAGCTTCATGTCTCCTTCGTCCTTTTCCTGCCTTCTTTTCTTTAAAAGGGTAAGCAATCATTCGCAAATTCTGGACATGGTCGTCCTGTTGTGAAGTAGCAATTGCTTTTGCTATTCAATGACTCTTTGCCCTCATAAACTTTGATTGGTGACCCATTGTTATTCCATTTGGTAACGAGGGTAATTACTCGTTGATTCAGTCTCGTTGAATTCAATTTGTTAATTACGTGCTCCGGTGTTCTAGGAGTCGAATAAATTTTTATGTGAATCTGCTTTGCTTCATGGTTATTAGCATGAATATTTTGTGTTGTTTCGTTTCATTCTGTTATAGGGCATTGTAGGAAATTGGCAAACTCCTAAAGCTCACTCCTAGGCAACGTCGCCATTGATTATAGGCCATTTGCTGCATTTCTTTCTCTTGTACATGTATTTAGTGACAGCAGATTAGCATAGAGACCCTCTGGAAATACAAATCATGGAGATCCGAGGAAGCATCTTTGTGGGATTTTCGACACTACATGGGGGCAAAGAAAACCACATAATTATGTAGAGATATCGTAGTTGATAAGCCATCAGATATTATTTGTGATGATGTCAATCAACAAGCTGTTGCTGCAAAGAATGCAGGCCTTCAGGTGACTACAGGGGCGTCTATCGGGCCAATTCTGAAGAAATTCGTAACCGGACCCATGTACTTTGTTCAATGTGAATGCATTATGTCTAAAGTATCTATGTGCCGAGAAATCCGAAAGCAAGACTACGCCAATTTCAATGCTTTTGTTTAGGGGTTCATCCTATCATTGTGGTTGAATTTGATTCCTGATTTTCGATGAAAAGAATGTGAAGGCAAAAATTTAGGTGTCAACAATTGATAAGGCGAGAGACTATTAATCCTTTTTTCCCTGTTAAACAATGAGCAAGACATTGGTTTGAAAATTTCTTTAATTGACTAATTATGAAAAGATGTAGCACAGATTAGAAATTGCTCTGCCATACATATCAAGAGTCAGTTAATATTTCAGTTAATATGACAAAATGAAATCTGATTGCTCTTCACATGATAAGAAACTAATAAACTTCAATTTGCGCCGACATGTGAAAAGGCTTACACAAAATCTCAAGAATTCTAAAAGAGAATGGAAAGAATCTAATGTAAGTTCACATTGAGCTTGTAAAAACATGGGTTGTGCCTCGAAATTCAGAGTTGGTATATGGCTTAAGGGAAGTATATTCGATGTTTCTACACTATTCAGTTCCAAAGGTCGGGTTGAGCCCCCAGAAACCTTAAAGAAGCACCTAATTTTAGAGATTCTTTCCAAAATGGAAGATATAGAATCAACATTAGCAATCATGCCCGCCTTGTGACTATCAACACTAGGATCAAGGAAAGGTATCGTACACATTCAGGACCATTCCATTCATTAGAACAAAACTCATGCTTTTATCCATTTTGCCGAATTGGAAGTAGATTTCAGCCTAGCAATTCTGAAGTTCTGTTCTCACCAAAAATGAGCTAAAGCGATGCTTCCTCTGCATCCTACTGCATAGTATTATTCACCCAAGTCTTATCAGTGGATCTGAAGATAGATACTCTGAACACGATATTGTCCCTTTTGATAGAGCTCGAACACACGCGTCTTACACCTTCAGAGAAGTTTCTCTCATGAATGCAGCCCAACCGGCAGATAACTTTCCATAATGTTCGTGGTTTATGAGCTTCAATGGCCATGATCTGTCTTGAAATATGAGAGCCATGGTCTGTGGGCTTTTCTTAATGTGCGTCTTTGGGAATGAACTGCGAACTCTTTGCTCAAGTAGACGCTTCACAATTTTGTCATCAGAAAAAAGAAAACAACCAATGATTTATGAGGAAGTACGAGGATCCTTTTCAAAGAATGTGAAGGATAACAACAGAAACTATTGACACGATGCACGATTAAAATTAGAGTTCACATAGTCTAGCGACTCTCTTTGATTTATATCCAAGAGTTGTCATTGTCATGAGGATCTTACCACATTGCTTTTCTTCATATATATTCACCGAACGATTCACGTGCTCACGGGCAATGGACAACATTACATACCTATAATCATGTGCTCATGACATCATTACCGGTTCACTCGTCGTCCAAGCGCTTGAACCGATTGAACCACAAACTGGCAACCTAACTGGTTCTCTAATCGGCCCAAGTTTGAAAACATCAGTGCAAAGCTTAATCCCTGCTTAAAACAAGTAAATATGACTATCTTATATGAATTGAGTTGTAATGCACGAATTACTTTTACCCCCTAACAAAAGATGATAGCAAGTGATTATACCTGATAGAGGTCCGGCTATTATAGAATTACTGTCGTGGATGCTCCTCTCACTCCTTGAGCATACGAGATGCAAGAAAACCTTCGTAATGCTCCAAATGAGATTGATGCTCAACCTCCACGTCCTAGCTACATTACTCCTGTCGTTGCTCTAGTTGGAGCTATGACCAATGCTTGACTTTTCCCTTATAAAATTCGTAACCAACAGTAAGTCTTTGCTTTGGCTTCGCACAAACTTTAATTTAAGATGCTAATAAATCTTAGTCAAGAGAGAAAAGAGTAAACATCTACCGCTTCATTTAGTTTACATTTAACAATGAAAAATAGTGCTATAACACCGGAAAAAAAGGGAAAAATTATAAAGGGCTCCACCAACAAAGATAAAAGATCACACGAAGAAACAGTGAATTTTGAATTATATTGAGTATGCGCTAAATCGAAAGAGGAACCTTAACTCTAATAATCAACTTATCCTCCACAAAAACAAGAGAAACAATCTTTCTAGCTTATTTGACTAAAAAGGGCCATGCCCAGGAATATCATCTCCTCCATCGCCCTTTCCATCCTAATCTTCGATATGCAGGGTGACATCCGTCCGCCATCACCTTCAGCGTCACTTCTAATCACATTGCAGCATCGCTAGAGGCATATAATGAGCTCCCAAGCACTTGTTCATTTCCTTTCTCTGCAGTGGACACTTTGTCACCTTTGTCATAGATGTCCCTAAGTTTCATGTGCTCGACAACACGCCATTCATCTATGACATGAAAACTTTCTTTACCTGCGATGCTAAGCCAAAAGGTTTGTCAACTACATTGTCACCTGATAATGTTTTTTGGTTTTTTGAAAAAGATTTTTGATCCGTTCATTTGAAATATTCTATATTGAATAGAGAATTTTCAGTCCTCTGCTCTACCAGCTGAGCTATCCCGACCATTCCTCACACATCATCCTCATTTTACTAGATGACTTGGTTCTATGTCAATTAAAAAGACGAAAGGGCTAGAAAAAGTCATACAATAACTGTCCTAGCTCTACCGCATCTTTTGTTTCATTTCTTTTGGAACAATCACAAACACTTTTTTGATTATGGATCTACTACCAAAAATTCAATGCGTAATCTTAGCATTCAATGTAAGCTCCAATAGAAAAATATTGGAAAGGAAAAATACTTCGAAGATTAACCTGTTCCCATGCAATAATTAGGAATTCTTGACGGTGTTGAGCTAGAACAACCTCTGCTTCTTGAATACCCTGATTCGGCGCTAAAGAATTTCCCGCCGCTACCATGTAGTATTCATCTCTACTTGTATTTTATACATTGGAAGAATCCGTTTTGTTATTAATAAACTAGGAAAAGAATAACTGAAAGAAAGGAAATCAATTAGTTATTCATGAAAGTTTCATTTATTCAATGACTAGAATTAGACGAGGATATATAGCTTGGAGACGTAGAACAAAAATTCGTTTATTTGCATCAAGCTTTCGGGGGGCTCGTTCAAGACTTACTCGAACAATTATTCAACAGAAAATAACATCTTTGGTTTCGTCTCATCGAGATAGAGGTAGAAAAAAGAGAGATTTTCGTCGTTTGTGGATCACTCGTTCATGCTTTTCCTGGAGGTCTAGAGAAACCTGCAACCAATAGGATTTTCCTAATCCTCCTTTCCCGAAGGGAAGAACGTGAAATTCTTTTTCCTTTCCGAAGGGACCCGGAGATTGGATCTAGCCGTAAGAAGAATGCTTGGATGATAAATAACTCTGTATCAAACGAAAAAATATTGCAAGGGTGAGGCCGAAATATCTTTTCTGCTGCTTCTATTTACGTTAAGTCAAACAAATTTAAATAACACAACCTTATATGCTCTTAGGAAATTAGTCGAGTGTGGCATGCTATCGAGAGGTCATAGGACTGTGTCAGATTTGAGACAAGATCTAATCGCCACAATCAAAAGAAAATCATTTCAGTGTCATCTCGAATAAACCTCAAAAGAAATGAAATATATCAACCATGGTATTTGTTTATAAAGCAAAAACCAGAAAAATGCAGTGCAAAAATTTTTTAGCTATACAGTAGTAGTTCGGTTTGTCACATGCAGTTTAAGATATCATGGTTTTTATGAGCCCGAGAAGAAATCTAGTGGCAACATTTGAAAGCAAATTACTCAACATTGTCTCCAGTGAGTTTGCTAAGAATTTTATTTTGATAAGAAAAAGAAATTTATTGCAAAATGGCATCAAGCAGATGCTAGCCCGCATAACAAATCATGAACGCAATTCATGTTATGAGGTATAAGAAAAAATGCACATTAGTAACGTCATTTCCACACACCAAAAACTGTGGAAAGCCATCTATGATTCAAACTAAAAACCAGTCTTCCTATTTTCAAATTCCTTTCTTCCAAACAAATCAGCAAGCTCAAGAAATTAATCAACCATAAACACAGCCCAACATAAACAAAGAGTCATTTAAACTACTTACCGTTTGATGCTGTGTTCTAAAATCCAACAAAAGGAAGTTCTCTAGTAGAACCCAAAAACACGAGGGTGCCATAGTTTCATGGAGATTTTGATTGCAAGACCTATGGAAGAGGCAATCAGATAGAAAGCAAATGAAAGTGTGTTGCGAAAGGCAGTTTTAGATATCGTGCACCTGAATATCCATGCACAGCGATGAACAAGGCATTACTGCAGGGTGAGCTCGGAATCTAATTTGAAACAACAAGAGAGAGAATGTTGATCATCATAGCGGCAGAAAGGCTATGTTCTCCATGATAGCTACTACGCAATCATCTCGTTGACCCAACAATTGAGATTCAAATGCAGGGTTGCAAGTTCAACTTCAGAATAGCAGATTAGTATTGCAGAACTCATTACGTCGGATCAATAACTGAGAATGAATCGGTCACCGTACATAGACTGCTTCTGATGTCCTTGCTGGCACCAGGGTAGGCTGCGAGTTGCCAAAAGCATTACCTGCACATTTTTAAATCATTGATTTCAGAAGTTCTAGTGGCAATGTTTAGGACTAACGAGGAAAGAGATGGATCACTCTGCCATTGGTTAACTTGGTTTATAGATGTAAGCAAGAGTTGACTAATTAAACCTGTACAGCAAATACTCGAACCTTTTTACTTGTGAAGAAGAATACTGGAAAGCAAGTTATCTTGACAGCTCGAACAAGAACATATGACCTTAAAATGAATCACGAGGCTTGTATTCATTGTCAATTTCATATATATCCATGAAGGAGCTGTCTCCAACTGCAATATACTCCAATTCACTAATGGCTTCTTCTTGGTCAAGCTGCATGGGGATGCCTTCATCCTCAGAGCTACCCTCGAGAAAAACATTATCTGCCATATCCGATATGTCAGTAAAAGTTTCTATCTTTTTCTTCCTCCCTCTATATCCAATAAGGCTTAGGACCTTTTCCTTCCACAGAACCAGCGGACATTTCTGAATCAGCTCTGCACCTTCATAAGCTCCTGTCAAGAACACACTAAACCTCTTCCCCCTCTCAGAGACATAGAAAACGCCAAGGTGCTTCAACAAGAGTCTCATCAGCTTCTGAGGCATCACAAATTCTCGTCGAAAGTGGGTGAGGTGATCAGTTACCAACCTCTTTTCCATTGTGAAGCTGAGTAGCTCATGCATCACCGCAATGGCCCTCTTATCGAATTCTTTTGATCCAGCTTGGAGGCCACATGCATCAGCATAAGGAGATAAGTAAGATCTTTTCTGAAAGTGCTCAATCGACCCTCCATATCTATAGATTTTATTGTAACTGGCAGGAAACTTCAAGGGAAAAGATAGGGAAAGCAACCCTGGAGTATGAAAGGCAGATTCCGATACCCCCAATACGGCTTTCTCCAACTCTGTGATAGCCCAAGCAGGATTCCACTCCACGAGCTCGAGATAATCAACTTCATCCGGAGATTCAACCACTTTGAAGTGCTGCGGATACTCGCGTACCCACTTGCTCCTAAAATCAACTGGCAAACCAAACTCTCTCCTGAAATGAGCAATTTTGTCCAGAGGAAGCCGTTTATCGACCGACATCATCAACATCCTAGTCACGTATTTAGCAGCCGTGCCAGAGTGTTCCCTAATCAATCTCTCCTCTTCCTCTAACAAGTCTTCCGCTTCTTTAGTCATTCCACACCACAATACCCCTTTCTGATCCTTGTACAACTCAAACAGTTTCGGCGACTTCCGAATGAAGTCCACTATACTGTGTGGCTTGGGCAAATTAATTTGTCTCCGGTGTCGATCCAGCAACCTCACAGGGATTATCATCTCGGGTTCCTTCTTCAGCATTTCCATGAGAACCAACACCTTAGACACCACTTTATGCTTCTCGGTCGCGATTTCGAGATCATGGACCCTCTTGTTCTTGCTCCTATCTTGCACTCTCTTGCTGGTGGTCATGAATCTACGCTGCGACCAGGTAAGTAAAACCTCGCCAAAACTCCAATTTCCTCTCAGGGTAGGCAGACGCACCAGCGAGGTGGCAAAGCATCCAAACTCTCTTGCCGCACTCCATTCATTCGAGGAAGCTACGTTTTTAACAGTGAATCGAAGATGGGTCATCTCAAGACGCTAATGCCTTGCTCCAAGTTCAAGAAACAAGCCCAAGAAAAGCGAATGCCTCTCACTCGGGACAGACATCAAACAGCTTGCGTGCAAGGGAAAGAGGGAAAACAAGACCCCAAAACGAAAACATTCGAGAAGATCACCGTGAAAGCACGATCACCACCTCCTTGGGTTCCCTCGATCAGCACCAGTTACGGTTGGATTTCAAGTGTGGTTTGTGCGGAGAACGAAGAAGAAGCGAGGCGAGAAGGAGAGAGCGAAGGGGCGGGAGTTCTGGTTTTCGCGAGAAACGTTGGCATTCCTCTCTTATTATTACGGTTTTGCCCACAAGCTTAATAAGAAGTTAGGGCTAATATCACGAAAGATTTAAACTAGTACATATATTATAAATTTACCTTTTGTTAGTTTTGATTAAATTTTATCGTAAAATTACTGAATTGGATGACACATGATATTTAACGAGTATACCGATTTGGGGTTTAACTCTCCATATCAATTTGTAGTTTTTTGTGATATTATTCCAATTTAACGGAAATTAATAGAGGGTAAAATTGTCACAAATGCATTGATTTGTGGTTTTTGGTAGTTAAAAATTAATTTGGGATAAATTTTTTATAGAAATATCAGTTTTGAGTTTTTCGTGGTATTAACCCAAAAAATAAAGACATATCGGCTTTTGTTTTGCTTTTAAGTTGCCCAACGAGTTTTGCATTTCTCGTTGTAATTAAAATGATTTTTTGATTTTAAATAATTAAAAGAGCTCGAGAGTGTTGCAAATGGTTATATTCACGTGTGTATAAAAAAATGAGGTGTTTGAGATTACCTGAAAAATCTAGTGTAAATTCAAAATGTAGTTTAGCAAAAAAATAAATTGATTCACGTGAAACCAAACATTAATATCATGTAATTCGTAAAGAGTTAAATCTCTTCTCATTATATATAAGTCTAAAAAGTTAACGTAAGAGAATAATTTTTTTAGAAAAAGATATGTAAGAGATTGCTAATGATTTTAACTATCAAGCCTGATTTGCGTATTCAGGAAATTGGAGCAAAAAGGGCCCAATACTATATAAGAATCAAATTTCAAACATTAAAACAATAAATCAAGCGTGTTCCATGCTTGCACCCTTTAACGAAATTACTATGTCGCTAGTGCTAGGAAATGTGTCGGCCGAGGCAAGCATGCCCTACTCTAACATGATCCCGGCAAGCTATTCCGAACAGCTTAATTGTTGTTTCATATTCTCATATGACTCAAGAGCGATGGGTGTGGAGTTTGAGCATGATGCAATTCAACAAGGCATATATCATAATGCATAATCAATTTTTTCCTCTTCTAAAAAGGTTTTTATTTGGTCTATAGTTTGAGCAAATTATAAACCGAGCAAATTGATGTGAGTATAAAACCAAATTCTATTTACCTGGGCTGCCAATCCATGATAAATTGAATTGGAGTTTTTTGACGCGAAAAAAAAAAAAAAAAAAAAAAAAAAACTGAATTTTCTCTCGCGCTCTTATAAAAACGGATTTCATAAATTCATAAGCTCAATTAAATCTCTTTCTCTTAAAAAAAAAAAGAGAAGAAAAAAATGAACTCAACCTTATAGCGGATTCACGTCATTACTCAATTCGAATTAATCTGGTCAAATCGATTTTGCCTCTCGCCTTCTTATACAAACTTGCTCCAATTTCTGATCTGTCGCACATTTGCAATTTGAAACTCTCTTCTTCTTCTTCTTCACTGAGCAAAACCGACCTGCAATCACACGAACGCAGAGAAATACATCGTCGAGGATGATTTCATTTCTCAGGTAAGTTTCACAAGCTCCGGCAGATTTCGATTCATCTCCTCTTCCGCGATTTCATCGCCGAGGATGATTTCTGAGTTCCGGCTCGCGTTTCTCGCTGATCTGCACAGCTGACGAAGGGCAGAGCTAGCTGCAGCTCGCGGAAAGAGAAGATGTCGACGATGGCGACGACGAGGACAATGTGATCGGAACGATCGACAAAGTAAGTGAGAGCGAAACGGAGCGCGGGCGACTGCTTTCCGTTCATGTCATTTATTCGTCATAAGTTTTGGGGCTTGCGAGGCGAAGATTCGGTTTGATTCTGAGATGATGATAATTGTTATTTTCTGATCAGCGAGTAGGCGATTATCCACTTTGCTAATTTTGTTTGGATTCAATTTCGTTCACCTGATTCTCGTCGTTGAAGTGAACTTTGTAGTCGACCTAGCTTGTTTGGTCTCCGTTCTGAAGTCGAAATAGAAAGCAAATCGTTCGACGCATCTTTAACTGTAAATCTGTCTGAATATTGGTGTCAAGAGACTCTAAATACTGCTCAGCGGATTAGCTCGATTTCGGTTTGGTTGCTCAGTTACGATCGATTTTCCTGGAACATCACCGCGAATCCATTCGTTATTTTACATCTCAACCTTTCCAGTGAACTCGTCGTGATTTTTCTGTGCATAAGATAGAGAAGTAATTTTCGCTACTGTTCAAACATGATATGTCTGATTCACCTCTTCGACGTATGTCTTCTGATCATACAAGAGCAATTCAGCTTTTGTTTATGTTATGCGGCATTCGATTTGCACCATGGCATGGCATGCGTTTTTTCCACGTATTCGTGACATGCAGGAATTAAGAACGAGTATCCTGAGCTAAATTCGTCAATAATCGCTATTGGAACACTAGATTGTCATAAATCTAGGAAATGCTTTTGTCCTGACATTCTACTCCCACTATCCTCATTTTTTTTTTTGTCTGTTTGCAATTATTTCTCGGGGAAAAAGCTACAGGATGCAGGAATCTACACTTGCATTGTGAAAAAGCTACGAGATTCGGGATCCACCACTTGCAACAAAGCTATTGCAACTGGTGTACGCCAGAGTCTCTCAGCTTTTGCACCTCTCCCGCATTTATTCCCCGAGAAATGCTTGATGATGCATACAAAGAAGATATCTGATCTTCAGTTTTGAGAATTAAGTTGAGGTTCCTCTTCTTATTTGGCTAAGGTGATTTCCATTTTCTTTGTTTTGGTCTTTTTTTTTAGCACTTTATTGGAATCAAAGGTTTCTCTGAAGCAAAAGTTGACAAGATATGCGAAGCAGCTGAAAAGATAGTGGTTAGAGCTTAAATTACTTGTTATCCTGAGATGGTGGCTGCAATCAATTGGAACTTCTATACGCATCTCACGTTAACTTCCCTTTGTTTTCACCAGAATTTTAGTTATATTACTGGAAGTGACGCTCTGCTCGGAGTACGTTCTTAATTTTACAAACTAAAATGGTTCGGAAGACCCGAATGAGTCATTCACCCCTGAAATAAAGCCTGCAAATTAGCACATGGACTGTAGAAAGCTGCACTTGCTCTAAACACTATTGACCTCGCAGCACAAAGTACTTTTAATGTCTTCGTTTCCAGAGAAAGTTGGTTGTACGCATCACAACTGGAAGCCAAGTCCTCGCTGAGCTTTGCCGCTTTAGCCTTAATATCTAACTTGCTATATTGTCTATTATTAAAGTTTAGATGACCCTTCACAAGGCGTCGTGTAAACTCAATTTCCATATGAGAACCAGCATGTTCCAAGTTATCTTGGTTCGCATTTGTCCTCATACAACAATGTCGTCCCAGCCTAATTTACTAGTAGAGATAACAATTACACAATACACATCTAAGTAGAAAAAAAACATGACATTGAATAGACTCTCTGCAGGATGGCTAAATGAAATGCTAGAAAGACATTATTGCACATAGCATGACCAGGTTTTGTAAAGGCTTGGTTCTATAAGCAACATATACAGCTGTATAAAACAATGTCATCTCAAACTCTCAACATAGAGCAACCGATCCATTTGAGCTGTATAAGAGTGACTTGTTTATAAGCAACAGAAGGCCATTCAATACCTAATGGCCTGGCTGAAAAAGGGCCACAAACCATAGTTACCGTGTGACTCGGTAGTGCGAGGACTAGTTTGCAGCACTCCCAACTCTAGGCATGCTGGACTCCTTCTTAGTCTCCGCATCCACTTTGAATGTGGCGCTGCACACTTGGCCAAAGCTGTCCATCCTAGGAACTGGCTTCACCTCATTCGGTGGGTGCTCATAACTCCTCAAACCTCTGGAGCTAGTAAAGAAGCATCCTGAGTTAAAAAAGAAGGCAACCTTAAAAGGTGAACGGTTTGGCGCTTGAAAACATTGGAAGAGCAACATTGTAGTGAGAATGCACATGTCAAAACATGCATGCAAGAAACGAACACCATTTTAACCTTAGATTATAAATTTAGGTTGGGAACCAATTTTTCCAATATGTTGTTAATCAAAAACATAACATTCTCCTATGAGCTCTGCTTAATGTTAGCAGAGCTCATCCATCCTTACTTTTCACGTTCCAATGCTCGGAGGTAACTCAAGTGACGCTGCATTAAGGATCCGTGAAAATAATTACCTTTAGGAAATGGTGCAACAGTTTCCCATAGCCCTTCTTCACGTCTTCTGCATCGTGCAAGAGAACAAGATTGCCTTTGGAATCACTTCCCCAGAAGAAAGGGGAACTTCTGTCAACATCCATGATTAAGAGGACATAAAGGATTAGATAGATCGCAGGTGGAGGGAGAGATAGAGATATTTCAGAATGAAACCATGAAAATCATTATTGCTTACATCCGCCAGAAAAGTGGTTTTTGGTGGGTCGTCAAAGAGCACAAAGGCAAACTTTCCGGTGACGTCTCTCACAACTTGATCAGCAGGGTAAGGCCTCTGGTCTCCCGGAGTTCTATAAGCTTCTATGACGATAATGGCCTCATTGGCGGTCTTGTTCAATTTATATTGCTGCTTGAGAAGAGCAACATTCTCTATGTGCCCTTGAAACAAGCAGAAGATGTCATCCACAACAGCAAACAATCCTGCCACAGAGGGTAACATGACAAATATCTATACAATAACCGGAAGAAAGAAAGCTTCTCATTTTGAATATTGACCTGAACATGTTGAAAGAGATTGTTCTTATTTAGATCATATACACTAGAAGATAATCCAGAACATATCAGTGCACCAAATAAAATTAATAGCTCTTTTTGTGTTTTGTTGAATTGGAAAAAATGACTCGTATAATTGACTGCATTAGTCCAACCTCAGCAGCGCTTGCACATGATCCTCCCAAGAGATTTTGCCAATACAGATCACCATGGTATCTGCAAAACAACCACAGCGAATGAGCTAGGGCACAAGAAAAATATGTTGGGAAGAGAACAGACAACAAACGCTGAAAATGCAGAGGAATATAATTGTGGAACGCTATGATTGCTGGTGATTCTCATGCAAAGCATAGTGAATTTTCATTCACAATTTGCTTGGTAAGTCACTCAAGTGCAAAAATAAGCAAGCTTTTTGGGCATCAATCGGAGTTGAAAATATGTCTTCAGTATAGCAAGGGACAGCACTGTGAACATTTCGTCCTTTAGATGTCAATCTTTCACCTTCAGTGGCTGGTTTCGGACATTTATGTGAAAAATCTCCTCGAGGAAAATCAGTTTGTATAAAGCATCGAATTGAGGAAAGTGACAGTAGATGGAAGAATGGATTGCGGCAGTTAGCAAATGAAAGCAAAAGTGGATCGATTTTACTTCATTGGATCCAATCCAATCAATTTTGATGAGAACAATTTCTTGGATGGGGGGCAATTGTTGGAGGGAGGGGGGGAGGCCATCCTCTAGCAAGCACCTCAACTTCGGGCAATCTTCAATCCATAAATGTTGGAGAGAGGAGAGATGGTTGTGAAGACTGCTTGATAGTCTTTCCACGTTCCTCGTATCTATCAAGTTAAGAGAGGCTAGAGAAGAAGAAAAGAGAAGACTCCACACATCCTCGTCCTCAGAAGGAAACCAGACCTTCTCTCTGAATTCGTTTCTAGAGAAAGTCGGTTGTTCGCATCACAACTGGAAGCCAAGCCCTCGATGAACTTTTAGGCGATAGTAGACTTTCTTTTGCAGATTGTGTATATTATTCTTTATTTGTTTCAACAAAACAGCTTTCTCTGGTTTGGCAATGTTAAACAGGTGGTATTGAATCTCTGACAATTACAGAAGCATTTGGCGAATTTCGGTGAGAAGCACAGTCCAACAACGTTACCTTTGATGAACTTTTACTTGCTTTTGTTAGTTGGTTTTGAATCTCCCACAAACTTGTGCATCCGTTAGATCTTATCCCATTTAGCCCTTTGATGGTTGCTCACTGAAAGACAGCAATTTGGGGACGGCACTAAGCTCATGCTGATTCGTGCAAACTAGTGATACATAGAGTAGCTGCGGTCCATGAGTTAGGAAGAAGATGATTTTTTGATGACTTTGTCTTTGATTTATTTGTTTCAGTCGGAGCTGATCCAGGCGGTGGTGTATTCATATTAGACCCAAAACAAACCTGCAGGTGGGCATGCTCTGGCTCTTGCAGCCACAATTAGGTTGATGTTCAGGAAAGGCAAAGGTGAGCAGCGCATCTGGAACACGTTCGTTGCCCGAAACCTACGCGAAGCTGACGCTATATCCTTTTTGTGCTGGATCTTTGCCTAGCTATATCCTTTTTGTGCCGGATCTTTGCCTAGCTATATACTTTACTCCATTGAATTTTACCCGATTGTATTGTAGAGACCAGATAAAATATCTAGGAATCTATAACGAATTATGTGAGAATATTGATATCGAGTCTACATATGAATAGGTGGAGTCTTGATTTAAGCATGATGTTGAATGGAGATCCATGTATGTGTCAAATATGAATATTGTGTAGAGGAATTAAACAAGAAAGTGGAAGTCGAGAATACTTCTAAGCAGGACCGGTTAGTTAGCTGTGCAGCCTGTGCTATGTATACGATGCACATCTATCAATGCCATCACTTAATTTCTCTCAGAAAATTTAGCCAGAGCTCATCACATCAATAAGAGAAGACTGAGACTTGTTCCATGTGTGTTAAACTTGACAACCACGTTTTTCATAAAACACCAGGAGGCATGGCCGCTGCAAAGGACTGAAGAAGTCCCTGCAAGCAGAACAAAAAGGCCAGGCGAAGTGCCTTATTTGTTCATCTGCAATTTGATATAAGCTATCGTATTGACAGCTCCCTCTATCTTCTTTCCTATTAAGTTTGTACCGGCATGTGTCAAGTTCCCGTTGACATCTTAAAAATTGCAAGCTTGACTGCTGCTTTAGCCCTAATGTCTAACATGCTGTCATTGTCTGTTATCGATTTCAGATGACCCTTCATAATGCATCAGGTTAACTCGTTTTCCATATGAGAACCGGCACGCTCCAAGTTATTTGGTCCACTTTTTTCCTCATTTAACAATATCGTCCCGGTCTCATTCCCTAGTAGAGACATCAAGGCGAAAAAATGTAACACAAAATAAACTCTGCATGATGGCTAACTGAAATGCCAGAAAGATATTATTGCACATAGCATGATCAGGTTCTGTAAAGGCTTGGTTTTATAAGCAACACGTACAGCGGCATAAAGCAATGTCATCACAAACTCTCAACATAGAGCAACCGACCATGAGAGCTGAAAATTGCCAATATATGAGAAAGGGTGGCTGAGTTATAAGCAATAGAAGGCCATTCAATAGCTAATGGCCTGGCCAAAAAAGGGCCATAAACCATAAGACTCAGTAGTGCAAGGACCAATTTGCAGCACTCCCAACTCTAGGCATGCTGGACTCCTTAGACTCTGCATCCACTTTGAATGTCACGCCGCGCACTTGGCCAGAGCTGTCCACCCTAGGAACTATCTTCACCTCATTCAGTGGGTGCTCGTATCTCCTCACAACCTCCAGTGCTAGTGAAGAAGCATCCTGAGTGGAAAAGAAGGCAATGTTAAGAGGTGAACAGTTTGGTGCTCGAAAACCATTGGAAGAGCAACATTGCAGGTTTTAATGCACATGTCAAAACATGCATACAGATAAAGATTGCCACTATAACCCTAGATTAACAAGTTAGGCTTGAAACCAATTTTTCCAACTCATGCCAAACATCGAAAATGGGGAAAATATCTTCATGCAGCTAATTTCTCATAAATTATACCGGGACTGCAATCCAGTCTCAGTTTTTAAGCTATTGGCAAATGATACTGCATATTCAATGTCAAAAACTTAGACTTGTCCTTCCACGAGCCCTAATCAAACAGCAAACGTGGGCCGCTGTAACTGTGAGTACATCCTGTATATCAGCAGCAATTGTCTCCTCGTCCTTTTTCGTTTTCTCTCTGTAGCTAAGCCTCATTATATGTTTTGTAAGGTACCGCGACCCCATTGAACCACTCCTGGATGATGACAAAAACTAAACTTGCCTGTTCAAAGAGGACTGAATTATCTTCTTATGATCCTGGAAATTCCCATGGAAAGGCGCCACCTTGCCTTGAGAAACCAGCCGGAGCTCGTCCACGCTTCCAGATATTAGATGCTCATTGTGACTAACCTGCAAATGAAGGCGAAAAGAGGGCTATTAGCTGTGAAGACGATCGATCATTGGTCAAATTGAAGTACTTTGTCAAGAAATCAATCTCACCATCAGAATTCCTCCTTGGAACAAGACCAGACCTTGAATGAACTACTTGTTATTATACATTTCTGTAATACAAAAACACAGATCAGGCTGGAATAACTACTCTATTCCCAATATTTTGCAAGTTGGAACAATTACACTGGTTTCTATTCCATTATAATTTAGATGTATGGTGACAGAGGCTCCCTGAAGCTGTGATCACTGATTGATTCTTCTATATTTTCAATGTCAAGACCAGATCCCAATAAGTTCAACTAGTGCAAGATTATTCTTATTTATATCATAATCACTAGAGGAAAATTTAGAACATATCAATGCACCAAATAGAATTAAACGCTTCTTCTTTTTTTTTGTAAATTGCAAAAAATGAGACATAACATTGACATACAGGAAGAGGATAGTGCTGTCAAAATTGGGATCTGGATCCCCCATTCTTCTTACTGCACTTGCTTATAAGCATCGAATTGAATAAACAGAAACGAAATTGATTCGATGCATTCAAGACCAAAGGACTTACCCGAACCCTTAGAAATCTGACCGTCGATGGAAGAAGGAACCGCGGCAGTCAGCAAATGAAAGCGAAAGTGGATCGATTCCACTTCATTGGATCTGAATCCCCAATCAATGCGGACGGTTAGGGATTTCTCGGATTTCCGGGAATTCATGTGATACTTCTCCACGGGAAAGTATCGGTTGGTATTAAGCGTCGAATTGAGGAAGCAGAAATGGAAATCGATGCCTCCAAAAACCATAAAACTCACCCGAACCCTAGAAAACCCCACCGTACATGGCCGAATCAATTCACCGGATCCGATGGTAATCAATGAGGATGTAAGGGATGTCTTGGATGAGGGGCCAATAGTCGCCACCGAGGTTTGAGCATCGGTCTTTCAGAATCTCGCATGTCCCTATCCGCAATAGTCGGAGGGAGGGAGGGAGGCCATCCTCTGGCAAGTACCTCAACTTCGGGCAATCGTAAATCTCTAAAACTCGGAGAGAGGAGAGATGGTTGCGAAGACCGCTCGACAGTCTTTCCACGTTCTTCATCTGTCTAATGCCAAGAGTGGCTAGAGAGGAAGGGAAGAGAAGACTCCACGCATCCTCCTCCTCCTCCTCGTTCTCCTCCGAAGGAAAGCTCACCTTCTCTCCCTCCCCTCCCATGCTCCTTCCGTCAATTGACAGATGGTCGAGGGAAGCGAGCATGTGTAGGCCCCATTCTCTGATTGGCTGCTTCAGGTTCTCGCACCCCCAAATTGAAAACGACCGCAAATTGGGAGGCAAATCCCCTTCGGGGAAGGATTTGATATTTTCACAATACCTAATAAATAGAAGCCGGAGGGAAGTAAGACGATGCCACTCATTTGGTAGGGACTTTATCTTCGGGCACCTAAAAAGTTTAAGGCTCGATAGGGACATGGGAAGGGGAGGGAAGTCCTCCACCTCCAGTTCTGGACAGTCCCATATTTTCAATTCAGTGAGATTGATACAGCTGGCAATGTTACAGCTGGCAATAGACTTTATCTTTGGACATTTCGAAAGCGCAAGCTTCGACAGGGTGATGGGAAGGGGAGGGAAGTCCTCCACCTCCAGTTCTGGACAGTGACTTATTGTCAAATCAGTGAGATGGGCGAGCGTGCGAAGGCACCCAGTTAGGCTTCCCAGATTCTTACAGTAGGAAATAGAAAGTGTCTTTAGAGCAGCAAGTATACCCTTGGCAAATTGAAAGGATGTCAGAGAATCACAATCATTTATCTTCAAAAATTCAAGTTGAGACACCGGGTTATTGCTGCCGGGATCATATGGAGGAATAGTTCGTCCCGTGAGTTTTGGACACCTATAAATTTCCAAATTTCTGAGTGCGTGCATCTTGCTTGGAAGCCTTTCTAAACTCGTGCAATCCATCAATTCCATCCTTTCAAGGTTGCACAACAGCTCTGTCTCTCCTTCTTCCGCCACAAATGATGTGAATCGAGGACATTTTTCGATGACTACACTCTCGAGGCAAGTAAGATTTCGCGTTTCATTTCCATCTTGCCACAAGTAGGTTAGCTTCTCACACCCTCTTATATCGAGCTCCTTCAGCTTATGCATGCAGCTCATAAACCCAGGATCAAAGCAAACAAGCTCCGCAAGATTTTCAATTTTCAATATGGTTAGAGAAGTTAGGTTGACGAAACTCTTTAAGATCTCTTTGTTACAATCCTCAAAATATAACTCATGGAGAGATGGAAGACAAACCACACCGCCGGTTGAGTCATTCAAATGCGGGCAATGGTGAATTGTGAGCTGAAAGAGATGATCAAGTTGATAAGGCAATGTCCCTGTCAACTCAGGACAGCTCTGGACAACAAGATGCCGAAGGCAGGCGAATGGTACTTCTTTTTCTTGGCCTCCAGCATAACGAGACCAATCTTTCCATGTCGACATCCGATCAAACTTCAAAATTGTTAAGGATGGAAAAGGGCGTTCAATTCCGTAAAATTCAGAGCCTATCATGCTTACTGCACTTAAACCTTCAAGAGATAATTCTCTGAGGTGAGGTAGCTGTCCAAGTGATGGCAGTGATTTAACATTAGGACAGTCACACAAGCACAAAGACACTATCTTAGAGTAAGATGGATCACCTAACCATGACGGGAATAGTCCACCACCATAGTACGAGATGGTGAGATTTTTAAGATTAGTGTGAGGTCGTAGAGCACGAAGCACCTGTTCTTCGCGCTCATCATTTCGGAGATTTCCAAAATCTTTAT
The DNA here is from genome assembly GCA_031216235.1 of Syzygium jambos. NCBI lineage: Eukaryota > Viridiplantae > Streptophyta > Magnoliopsida > Myrtales > Myrtaceae > Syzygium > Syzygium jambos. The sequence continues at coordinate 7,251,416 of CM062221.1, forward strand.
CCCAAAGCAAGATTAAGTTGCTGAGGCCCTCCTTTCCTAACAAATTAGCATCTCTAACTTCTTTCACCTTTTGCAATTCAGATACGATTAATCCTCCTTGAAGATGCAGCAAGTTCTTTAACTCCTTTAATTGTGACCCTTTCTCTGTTGCTACCACAAACTTGGACAAGATAATAAGATTCTTCAAATTACCGATACTCAATGGCATCTCTTTTAGACTCTCTGTATCTCTAATGTCAAGGAACTGTAAGCTGACCAAATTTGTGATATCTGGAGGCAACATAGAAAGGCGCCGACAACCTCTTAAGATCAAAGCTTGTAATTTGCACAAGGCACAAATTGACTCGGGTAGCCTTATGATGCTAGTGTACGAGAGATTAAGATGTCGGAGATGTTTTAAATCACTAACACAATCCGGTACCTCTATGATGTCACAATGACATAATGATAACACCCGCAAGTACTTTGAGTTTGTTAGCAACTCATCCAGCACCTTTTTGGAAATATCGATTTTTTTTCCGCCATGACCAAATTGAGCAGTCAGTAGCATTAAACTTCTTAGTACCTTCATTCTAGCAAATGCTCTCAAGCTTCTTGATGTAACATACGGCGATGAAATGAATGATGCATAGCGAGCTTTCTCTTCAAGAGAGGCATTATCTTCATCACCCACTAGCTGAGACTCGCTAGAGGTAAAGCATGTCACATCCGCAATTGACTTTGCCAGGTCATTCAAAAGATCGTGCATCGAAAACTTGGATGTGTCAACACTGGATTGTTGAAAAAAGGATCTGGATACTAACTCATCAAAATAATTACATCCTAATTTCAAGATATTCCCTTTTGCTTTATGTCCATCTAAAAAGCCCTCTGCCATCCATAAGAGTGCAACATCGTCCCTCTCAAATTCATAGTCCTTTGGAAATATTGCGCAATACGCAAAACATCTCTTCAAGTAAGAAGGAAGATGCTCATAGCTCAATTTCAACGCCGGAAGAACCTCATCTTTTTCTCCTGTGGCTACATCCCATAATCTATTTTTTAAGATAGCTTCCCATTCGTCTGGATTCTCTTTATTACATAGGAGACCGCCCAATATCTTCGCTGCCAAAGGTAAACCTCTACATTTTTCAGCTATTTTCTTGCCAATTGTTTCAAGTTCTGGGTGCCTCTCAAAATTTCTTGATCCCAGAGCATGATAGGCTAATAAGCTAGTACAGTTATTAATGGACAACTCCTTCAAAGGATATGGCGAAGCTCTTGTTATGGAAACAACATAACGGTTGCGCGTCGTGATGATGATCTTGCTTCCCTTAGCTCCTGCTTCAAATGGCTTTAAGAGGGATGTCCATTCTCCATACTTCTCATTCCAGACATCGTCTAAAACTATAAGAAACTTCTTCCCAGACAAATCATCTTTCAACTTAACTTGAAGCCAGTTAAGATCTTTGCCCTCGCAGGGCGATTTGCTAATCGACTGCCAAATAGTCTTCGTTATGTCGAGAACATCAAAAACATCCGAAACACAGACCCATGCTTTCTCCTCGAAACAGCTGTTCACTCTAGGATCATTATACAGTCGTTGAGCCAAGGCCGTCTTTCCAACACCACCCATCCCAACTATGGGAACTATGCTCAGAATAGCATCGGAATTTTGGACGTCACTTATCAATAGTTCGAGTACCTGTGCTTCTTCCTCCTCCCTACCGAAAAACTGAAGCTCCGACAAAGAAGTGCTGGGGAGCCTTTTGTTGGTGTAGTTGGATCTGCCCACAACACTCTCTCTCAATCTTAGATGAACCTTCCTGTTGAGAATCTTTTCCAACATGCCATTAATCTCTTGTACCTTTTTTTCAGACACGTACGAGCGCGATTGGTTAAAGAAAGGGAACTTCCTTTTCAACTGACCTCTGCTTGTGCTGGATTCTGCCTCCGACTTGGCCTGAGTGGCTTCAATATCGAACTCATCGAGCAAGTCTTCCATGTCATAGGCCAAGTCCCTAACATCGTCCAGCCACTGCTTCACTAGACGGTCACCACTCAGTTGCTTGTCCTCTGCACCATCCAGCACGGCATTTATTGTTTCTAGCATCCCCTTCCACTCATCAAGGGCTTTGCTGATTCCTTCTCGCTGCGCATAGTCCAATGTCATAGAAGTCAACTTGTCGAACAAGACCTGAAAGAAGGAACCCAAAAAGATCTCTCCAATGGCCATGGGTGAATTAGTCACTGTAGAGAACAACAAGGGTTAGGGGGAAGCAAAGTGATGATGAGCTAACGGAGAGAGAAAACTATAAAGTCCAGGAAGACCAAGACTTTCACCTACCAAAAAGATCAAACAAAAATAAGAGGTTAGAGAAATCAAAATAAATATACGTTTTGTCCACAAGTGCTTGTTTCTTAATATTTGGAGAATATCCCCAGAGACTTTACTGTATATTATTTGCCTTTTTGTCCGGAAAGTGAAGAAAAAGTGAAAAGCTAATGGGAAAGAAACTTCAGTTGATTCCAGGAAGACCAAGGCTTTGTACGACACAAATTGGAGTTTGTTGCTTCACTTTTCACATCCCTCTTTCATCCATGGGAATGTCTCTATTTCCTTTACCAGCAGAACTTCCACTTGTGTCTTAAAACTAATGATCCTATAACTCTCGTCCAACTCTTTTCATGTTCATTCATATTGTGATTCTTAAGTCATTAATCTCTGTTCTTGTCTATTATAATTATGTCTATATTTTCATATATCTTTTCAAATTTAAGTTCAATAAAAGAAGAACACGCAAAGAGAGAAACAAAAAAGAAGAAACAGCAAAAAAAGAAAAAAAGAAAAAAAAATGCAGGAATGAACCAGCGAGAGCACCACCGTCCCATGGCCATTACCGCACCGTTGCCGTCAGCACCGCTGCGAGGGTGACATTTCCAATGGCGCCACCTTATAGTCACCTTTGTAGACAATATTTTTCTAGAGATGTTTTACTTAGAGCGGTTTAGGAGTTAGGGATGATGATATCGTAAGTACCTAAGCTTTTGTTCATTTTACAATCGAGAACCTACACTTTTTGTTTGTTCAATCAAGTACCTCAATTTTTCGAATTTGGCTCACTTTAAGGCATCCATTAAATCAATTGCCGTATCGTGTGATTTTGCTGGCATGACTCATTTACCCAAACAAAAGTTAAGTATAATAGCTTAATGTGGCTCGCTTACCTTGGAGATTGGATGATGAGGAGAGAGTGTGTGTGTGTGTGTTGACTCAGACGATCTAAACCGTCTAATATGTCTGCTTACGCGATAGCATATCAATATACAAGATCGGATGCCAATGTGGACAGTTTATGACTATTTGACGGCGTTAGCATCCTGTCAACATATTTCATCCGCAATTCTAATGGAAGTCTTGACACACATTTGAAATGTTGAGGTAATTGATTGAACGAAAAAAACTTTAGAGATTTGATTACGAAAAAGAGTAATGGTTTGGATACTTGTACGATGATTGGTCTAGAGTCAAATCTCAAAGGTACTTTTGTTTACGCGATATTTATTCTACAAACTCATCCCCTTGATTCATTGCTTGGTCTTGCCTTAATATTTTTCTTTAGTAAGAATATTCATTCTTTCATGTGAAGGAGAACAGGAGATGGCGTTGTTAATTTCAAGCACCAAAAGATTTCAGTGGCTAAATGGCGAGCAAATTAGGAGGCTACAAAGTTGGAGCTTTACACTCGAAATATTTTCGTGGATTATCAAACATTTTATTGAAGATAAACTTTTTCTTTGTACTTGATTTTCTTTTGGTTGGACATTATATTAATAATATTATCATCATATGTAACTGTACGGACACCCATAATATAAAACTTTATTGAGAATTCTTAACCAATTACAATGAAATTGCCTATATAATTTTTTTTGTAGATAATTTCATCCAACTCTTTGAAACATAGATCGATATCATCTTGAACGTCTATTCTGACCCACAAGAGACAAAATTGATACCGCAAGGAACATATCGGACGTCAATGTAAATAGTTAAAGGCTACTTAATAGCGTTGGTGTCATATCGACATTTTTCGTTCGCGATTTCAATGGAGGTCTCACGTTGACCCACATTTGAAATGTCGAGATAATTGATTGAACGGAAAAAAAAAACTTTAGATACTTGATTACCAGCACATAGGTAAGAAATTTGATGCACCTCATTATCTGGTTTTATTTCATTCAATTTGAATATCTTTGGAAGCCATAGATATAAGAATGAAATTGATGGGGGTTCCTTTTATGGAGTGTTTGCTTCAACCACTCGCATGTAAAATCGAATAAGCGACTCCTTTTGAATGCAAATGCTTGAAATAAGGCAAAATCAAATTGTGTATTTTTTTTGTCAGCCAAGAAATATTCTCTGATTTTCTTTGTCATGTATTACTGCTAGGCGAATATAAATGATAGTTGTAACGTCATGTACACTTGTCAAAAGTATTGAAGTAGTAATGATGTCATCCATTTTATTTTGGTGCTTTTCACTGGATTTATGGTAAGTCTTGTATTTGTTTTTTTTTTTTAACTTTTAGCAGTCAATTAGATTCAATTGATACAAAAAATAAAACCGGAAATTCGTATTGCTTGCAGTTGAGGCCTCTACGGAACAAATTAGATTAGTGCATTTGACGATTTTAATTTTGTCATAGGTAATAATTATGTTTGGTTCAAGTATGCCGAGTTCTAAAGGTTGAGTAATATTCGGTAACAATCAACCACAGAAACAGCTCATTATATTCTAATTCCTAATTTTTTATCACTTGTAATTTGAAAATATGTGCACAATATTCATATGCCTAGGTTTGTGCGTAGTGCGCGGATGAACATTAGTAATCTAAGATAGTTTAATATTTCATAATTAATTGACCTCATTAATTGGGTTCAAATTTAAATAGGTTTTAGATTAAATCATCTGTTTTTTTCCTGTTTTTCTATTAATGACTTTTAGGAAAGGGAAAGTAAATAATTAATAGGGCTCATTAACGAGGAGTGATCAACTTTATATACCGGTAGAGTACCCATGCTACACATCGGCTTATGATCAGTGCGTACGTATTTTTTTAAACTGAATCTATCAATTTAGGAACTCAGGAGCAACAATTGAAATTGTCTAGAACTTAATAAATTTTTCCTTTCTTTTTGTTTAGTTCTATCTTTTTGAAAACAGAAGTGAGCTAACGGAGAGAGAAAACCATTTAGTCGAGGAAGACCAAGACTTTCCACATACCAAAAACATTAAAGAAAGACCAAGACTTTCAAGGATGCACATCAGTGATTAGAGAAATCATCCTAAAATACTTTCGAGGATTTTAAAGGCCAGGAAGACCAAGACTTTCGCCTGCCAAAAACATTAAACAAAGACCAAGACTTTCACCCACCGCCAAGACTTTCAAGGATGCTCATCAGTGGTTAGAGGAATCAAAATAAAAAAAAAAATTTCGTGCTTGTCTCGTAACGTTAGAGATTATCTTCAGACATTTGTAGTTTCCACAATCATATATTCTCAGGAAGACCAAGACTTTTGGATATACAACTACAAGTCATCAGATGGCTAAATTTGTCTGTTCAATAAGGCAAATGCTTACTTTGTTTGTTCGTCCACTTTGAAGGAGGAATCGAGGAACGTGCTATATTTCCACAATATAGTCAAATTATTTCAATAAATTATTTTCTTAAACATATGCGAATCTTTAGCACTGTAACTGCCATGTAAAGCCTACATTTATTGCATATTCACTAATAAAGCAGAAAACAAAGACATTGTAATCGCAAGCATACCAAGAATATATGGAAAAAAATATGCGTGCACTCGAAGTTGATTATTGAAGAAAAGTCACCTCTTATCCTCTGTTTTGGACGGTCACAAGAAAAAGGTCCTCTGTTTCAAACACAAGCCCAAAGTCTTGATCTAAAACAGAGGACAAAAGTCGATTTTTCTTCGTATGACCAACTTAGAGTGCATGCAAATCATCGTTAAAAATTTTTTACTCGCGAGTGTTTTGTTGGCTTGTTTTTTTTTTGCATCCCTACATTCTCAATAACCTTATGGTTTCAATGTCTTTGTTTTATGCGTTGTTGGTGACATTTGATCAATGTAGGCTTTACAGTGCTAAAGATTCAAAGCAAGACGGGCAGCAATGATCTACTGAAGGGTGCCGAGGTAGTAGTTGATGATAGAGAACCACTTTATAGGAGAATCTCCTTTGCACGATTTTCCTGTTTTTTCTTTTTTTTACTTTTATTGTTAGTTGGCAATGCTTGCCCTTTTTCTTGTCTAGCGATGAATGAAGCTAACCACAATTAACAGGATTGACAAACAAGCATCTCTATGCAACTTGCACCGATTGAAATAAATATTGACGATCCATTGCACAATGGCATCTTACTTTCTATTATGCATCTACAAGTCATCAAAGATAGCTAACTTTGACGGTTCGATAAGGAGAATAGAAACACGTGCTTTGGGCTAATAAGAAAAAAGAGCCGGGTACACCAACGAATCCATGAAGCAAGTTGCTTAATTTTACTGTCACGCCCCGTACCCCAAGAAGCATGATCATCCGCGTAGGTCGAAATAAAATGTGACGCTCCCAGGATTGCGTCAACGACCCAAAACCCAAATCAGAGAAAAACGCACGTCACATGCGGAAACCACGTATATATATATATATATATATATATATACACCCAGACATGCAATTATAACCATGAATAGTAGTAGGCATTAATATACTAAAGAAATACTAACATATAATCTTCCTTTTTAAAACTTATACAAACTATTTATTCACAATCGAAAAGGAATACATCAAGAGGCCACTAAACAAAAAGGATCGGTGGCCTAGGGTGTCAGCTAACTACCTAGGGAGAGTTACATCAAAAAGAGGGGTTAATCTAATCTCCTATTCTTGGGATCTGCCCTATGGCTCCTCGCCAGGATTGGATGGCGCTGCTGACTCCTCAGCCGAGTCCTCCTCCGACAGAACTTCCTCGTCTGACCCCACTTCTGCCACTTCTCCAGCTGGTTCACCGTTCTCTCCCACTACTTCCAGATTCAGTTCTTCGTCTTCCTCCTCGATCATATCGTCAGCTATAACTTGCTCACCACCTTGCACTTCGTCCATCGGTATCGGTCCATCCACCGTATCGCCCACGCTGCTTACACTAAGGGAGGCGGGAGGATCAGAGACTTCTCCACTCACCATTTGGGGAATCATGACGCCATTAACATCTACTGGAACATCAAAAGTCCTCATCGGAGGTCCAGTAACACCATTAGCTCCCCTATAACACCAGGCTACGTACTCCTGAGTCTCGTTGTAATCTTCTCCCACATCTATCAGTACAACCGATTGATATCTAACGTAAGCTGATCCATCTCCACAAGGATGAACACTAACACCTCGTTGAATCCTATGTGGATATCCAAAAAGAGGGGCCCTCCTCGGCATTCTATGGACGGGGGTCTGAAAATCGGTTTTACCACAACCGTGAGATAAACTCAGCAAGTAAAATTTCTAATCCTAAACTAGGCTAACGTGCACCTCCAGAAACAAATAAAACTCATAATTCACTGAACCAGTAAATAAATCATCATAAGTTCACATGGGCTCACGGCCCGATTTCAATACTCCAGCCCTGCAGGTTAGGCTTTCGATATCAATATAATTCATAGACAATTAAATCGACCCGAAGGCCATGACCCAATGGTCATCACAATTTAACTCGACCCGAAGGCCATGACCCAATGGTCATCAATCATTCGACCCGAAGGCCCGACCCGTCGGTCACAGTTATAAATCGACCCGTAGGCCTGACCCGTCGGTCACAATTACACTCGACCCGTAGGCCTGACCCGTCGGTCACAATTATATATCGACCCGAAGGCCTGACCCGTCGGTCACAATTACACTCGACCCGTAGGCCTGACCCGTCGGTCACAATTATATATCGACCCGAAGGCCTGACCCGTCGGTCACAATTACACTCGACCCGTAGGCCTGACCCGTCGGTCACAATTATATATCGACCCGAAGGCCTGACCCGTCGGTCACAATTATATATCGACCCGAAGGCCTGACCCGTCGGTCACAATTACACTCATAATTCATATCAAAACCAACGTGGAATTTCAAAATCAAAGGCCCATTTAATTTCCAATGGGCTTCAAACAATTTCAAACAATTCCACAATCAAAGGCCCAATTTAGTTCCTAATGGGCTTCCACAATTCAAGTCCATTCACATCAAGGCCCATTCCATTTTCCAATTGGGCTTCAACAATTTCAATTTAATTCCAACTTCATGGGCCCATTTCATTTCTAATTCCAAGGCCCATTTAAATTCTAATTTGGGCCCATTTAAACACAAAATTCGGAGCCCATGCAGCCCACACCAATTCAGCCCACAAATCCTTTCTAAATTACCACTAAACCACTATAATTAGCCCTAATTAAGTCCACTAATCAATCCTTGCATAAAACACACTTAATTAGGCCCTAATTAACATAATTTAACCCCTAATCAAGCACAATTAGACTAATTTAGTGATTAGTAGTTTTACTCGCCTAATGACGACGCGAGACGACGGGAGCGAGCGGCCGATGACCGGCGAGCGGTACGATCGACGGCGGCGCCCCAAAGCAAGCCGGCGGTCTACGGTGGTCCGGCGAAGCCCACGGCCAAGTCTCGGCCAAAACAGGGGAGAGCCGGCTGAGAGGGGCTGAGGACGGAGGAGAGTGAGATGGGGAGGCGAAGCTGGTCGGCTGGGGTGGCGCACGGCGGCGCGGCCAGGCGGAACACGCCCGGCGTCGGCGACGGCGTCCTTGCACGTCTCGGCTGGAGCGGCTGCAACGGGCGGTCACGGGCGGCGAGAGAGGGGGATTGGGTTGCGACTGGGCTAGGGACGGCGCCAGAGGTCGGCACGTGGTGGTTGGCGGCCAGCAGCTCCGGCGAGGCCTGCTGTTCCGGCGTGAACAGTGGCCGGCGGTGCTGGAATGGCTGGAACGAGCAGCTGCCGAGAGGATTTCGGGAGGAGAGAGAGACGCGGGAAGAGAGAGAGTGAGCTGAGGTGAGAGAGAGAGAGTCAAAGATGGTCAAGAGAGAGGGTGAGTGGATGCCACATGTCACAATCCTAGCCTAAATGACCAAAATGCCCTTGATCCAAGGGTTGAAATTGCTTCTTATCCAATAATGCAAGGGTAAAATGGTCATTTGCCCCTAACCATGGTTAACCAACCCTAGTTAACTTTAACCAACCTTGGTTAATCTCCAAATTTAATCCAAAATTCGAAATAAATCAAAAATGGCCTAGGGGCAATTCCGTCATTTTTCCGTCCCGGACCAAAATTCCAATTTTCACATATACTGGTCCTAAATATTCATGTGATACTTAATCCAGAGTCGGAATCGCGAAATTCTCTTTCTAAGCCCTCGAAAATCCTCTGCGAAGTTTCCGGGAATAAAATAATATTATTTTCCAATTTTTGTCGAAAATCCACTTTTTGTCCAGAATCACTCCAAACACACTTGGCTACCCCAAAATGACGTTGGTTGCGAAAAATAACCTCAAACGACCTCTGAAATTAGTCTCGGCGTTTCCAGGGGCGAAATGGTCCTTTTTCTTAAATTCTGCCAGAACTTCAGTTTTTAACCATTTTAATCCCAAATATGAATGGTCATTCCAAATTGACGTCCGTCTTGCAAAATAGTCGCAATTACCCTTGAGATTTTGATATCGAAACTCGGGTCCAATATTGTAATCTCAATATGCTCGTTTTGCAGTTTTAGGGTCTCTCACTAACGAGCGGCTGTTTAGGTGTTACGCGTATCGACCTAAGATTGTCCGAATCGTGATGGTCTAATTTTCGAGAGAACGAGAGGAATTATCACTAGCACCAGGGTCGCGATCGTTTGGATTACAATTAGGTTTCCTTCGTCAGGTGTACTTTCGGTCGTGCGAAATCACTCGCGATCCGATCGTACGTTACTGACAAAATCAACCAGTCATTTTCCTAAGATCGGCCTATATTGGCTCAAAATATTTCCTCAACGTTCTTCGAAATCAGCGTTCAGTCGCGATCGGGTTCTCGGTCCACGTACATATTCCTATTTAGCCTTTCTCATATGGTCAGTGTCCCGAGACTGATCAGGTTCAGGCGAGACTCACTAAAATTACACGAGAATGAATATACACTTTATTGGTCCCGATAACGGGTCAAAATTCAGGATGTTACAACTCTTCCCCCTTACAAAAATTTCGTCCTCGAAATTTGCACTTCAACCCTGCTCTTCGAACAACTGGGGGTGTTGACGTCGCATAGTTTCCTCGCTTTCCCAAGTAGCGCCCTCTGTCCCGTGGTGTTCCCAAACTACCTTCACCATCGGGATTGTCTTGTTCCGAAGTACTCGATCCTTTCTGTCTTCGATTCTGACTGGTCTCTCCACGTACGACACCCTGTCGTCCACGTCTATTTCTTCGTATCTTAGAACGTGTGTCGGATCCGGTTCATACTTTCTCAACATCGACACGTGGAAGACGTTGTGTATCTGGGACAAATTCGGTGGCAGGGCCAGTCTGTACGCCATGTCGCCAATCTTTTCCAAAATCTCAAACGGCCCAACAAATCTCGGACTCAACTTTCCTTTCTTGCCAAATCGGGATAATCCCTTCATAGGCGACACCTTGAGAAACACATGATCCCCAACTTGAAATTCCAGATGTCGTCGTCTCCGATCGGCATAACTTTTCTGTCGACTCTGCGCTGTTTTTAACCTCTCTCGAATGATCTCAACAGCTTCCACTGTTTGCTGTACCAACTCTGGGCCTGTAATGCTCCGTTCTCCCACTTCATCCCAGCACACGGGAGTCCTACATGCTCTGCCATACAAAGCCTCAAACGGGGCCATCTGAATACTCTGTTGATAACTGTTATTATATGCAAACTCCACCAGATGCAGCTGTTCTTCCCATTTGCCCTGAAAATCCACTACACAAGCCCTCAACATATCCTCAAGGGTCTGAATTGTTCTTTCTGATTGCCCATTAGTCTGCGGATGATAAGCTGTACTGAACTGCACCTTTGTCCCCAAAGCTGTCTGCAGACTTTTCCAGAAGTTCGCTGTAAACCTCGGATCACGATCTGAAGTAATCGTCACTGGCACTCCATGCAGTCTCACAATCTGTCTTACATACAGCTCTGCATACTTTTCTAACTCAAAATCCTTGCGCACTGCCAGAAAATGCGCTGATTTAGTCAGTCTATCCACTATCACCCAAATGGAATCGTGCCCTCTCTGACTCCTTGGTAGTCCCGTTACAAAGTCCATGGTAATATGTTCCCATTTCCATTCGGGGATTTCCAATGGTCGCAGCAATCCTCCCGGTTTACAGTGTTGTGCCTTGACCTGCTGACACGTCAAACACTTAGCCACATGCTTGGCTACATCCGCTTTCAATCCATTCCACCAATAATGTTGCCTTAAATTCTGATACATTTTCGTACTACCAGGGTGGATACTGTAATTGCTGCGATGAGCTTCTCTCAATATTTCTTCCTTAAGCTCAATATCATCCGGCACACACCATCGTCCCCTATACTTTAGGACTCCATCCTCTGATACCTGAAAATCTGGCTTCCTTGCCGCGACATCCATTTCCACAATCTTCTGAATCTCTTGATCCGTGGACTGCAGAGCCTTAATCTTAGTTTGAATCTTCGGCTCGATCCTCAAAGTAGCCAGCAGATTCGTCACATGGCTTAATTCCAATTTAAATTCCGAGTCTCGGAGCCTTTCCAATAACGTCCATTCCTTGATCATCAAGTGCGCCATGCTAGACTTGCGACTCAGTGCATCCGCAACTCGATTTGCCTTCCCAGGGTGATACATGATGTCGCAGTCATAATCCTTTAGAAGTTCCATCCACCTACGCTGCCTCATATTTAATTCTTTCTGCGAGAACAGGTATTTGAGGCTCTGATGATCCGTATAAATCTGAAACTTTTCCCCACACAAATAATGTCTCCAGATTTTGAGTGCAAAGACGATGGCAGCCAACTCTAAGTCATGCGTCGGATAATTCACTTCATGGGGTCTCAACTGACGCGACGCATACACAACTACTTTTCCATGTTGCATTAACACACAGCCAAGTCCTTTGAACGAAGCATCACTGTATACTTCAAATCCACCCGGTCCAGAGGGGATAGTCAAAACTGGAGCTGTCGTCAGTCTATGCTTAAGTTCCTGAAAACTTCGTTCGCACTTATCGTCCCATTCAAACTTAGTTTCCTTTTTCAGTAATCGAGTCAATGGCGTGGCTATCGACGAGAATCCTTCCACGAAACGTCGATAATAGCCAGCCAATCCTAAGAAACTTCTTATCTCTGTCACTGACGTCGGCCTGGGCCACTTAAGCACTGCTTCAATCTTAGTTGGATCCACGGATATTCCTTCTCCCGACACGATATGTCCAAGAAAGGCTACCTTGCTAAGCCAGAATTCACATTTGCTGAACTTCGCATAAAGCGCATGTTCCCTTAACGTCCGTAGAACTTCCGTCAAATGCACCTCATGCTCCTCTGAACTCTTTGAATACACCAAAATATCGTCAATGAACACGATGACGAACTGATCCAGAAATTCCTTAAAAACTCTGTTCATCAGATCCATGAAAGCTGCAGGGGCATTCGTTAAACCAAAGGGCATGACTGTAAACTCATAATGCCCGTATCTCGTCCTAAATGCAGTCTTGGGTATATCCTCCTTTCGAATTCTTAACTGATGATACCCCGTCCGTAGATCAATATTAGAAAACACTGATGCCCCTTGCAATTGATCAAACAAATCGTCGATCCTTGGCAGTGGATACTTATTCTTTATAGTCACCTGATTCAACTGCCGGTAATCTATACATAATCTCAATGTCCCGTCCTTTTTCCTTACAAACAGGACTGGCGCTCCCCATGGAGACGCACTAGGACGAATAAATCCCTTGTCTAACAACTCCTGCATCTGGACTTTCAACTCCTTCAGTTCCGACAAAGACATCCGATACGGGGCCTTAGAAATTGGCTCAGTTCCTGGGGCCAACTCTATTACAAATTCCACTTCTCGTTCGGGTGGCAAACCCGGCAACTCTTGAGGAAAAACTTCAGGAAAATTACATACTACAGAGATTTCTTCCAACTTAGGCTCCACCAATGTCGGATCCTTAACGTTAACCAAATACCCCTCACAACCTTCCTCAAGCATCTCTGTTGCTTCCACTGAGGAAATCCAAGGGATCGAGGTTCCTCCTCGGTTTCCCTGAAATTCAAACTTAGGACGACCAATCGGATTAAATTGGATCGTCCTGCTGCCGCAATCCATAACGGCTTTCTGTTTAGTCAGCCAATCCATACCAATGATCACATCAAAGTCATACATGGCTAACATAGCTAAATCAATCCTTTCCTCAACATTTCCAATTACAATTTTACAGTCCAAACACCCCAATGCTACTAACACCCTATCATGCAGTGGGGTCGTCACACACAACATAATCTCAAGTAATACAGGCTCCAGACCAACCAGTCTAACAAACTGCTCAGAAATAAATGAATGGGTTGCCCCGGGATCAAACAACGCATATGCCGAATGATTACAAAGAGAAACGGTACCTGTGATCACGCCTGGCGCGTCCTCAGCATCCTTTCGCGCCATAGCATACACTCGTCCTTGAGCAGGTGGTCTGCCCTGAATAGCCGGTGGAGGATTTCCGGCCTGATTTCCAATTCTAAGCGGCTGCTGTGGTTGACCTGGGGGTCCCAAAAGTCGTTGTTGGGGGCAATTCTTGATCTGGTGCCCCATACTCCCACAGCGAAAACAAGCCCCAATCCTATGTTGCGTCTGACTGGGCTTCCCGATAATCCTTCTCGGGGGCGGAACAAATCGTCTATTACTGGCCATTGGTCTCCTTACAAAGCGACGATTGTCCCGGTTAGGAATAAACCTCGAACCCGATGCTGATGCCCTTTCAATCTGATCCCGTTCCATAGTCTGGGCTCGCTCATATAATTCTCTATAATCTCGAATATTCAACAAAAGCATCTGAGTACGAAGTTCCGGTTTCAGTCCATCCCGGAACCTTCGAGCCTTGTCCAGGGGATTCTCAACCATTCTTGGGGCAAACTTGGACAATCTGATAAACTCTGCCTCATACTGCACTACCGTCATCGACCCCTGACGAAGTCTCATAAACTCTGCCATCTTCTTCTCCTGGGCACTCTCAGAGAAAAACTGTCCATAGAAGTGCTCAACGAAAATTGTCCAGGTCGGTTCCATAAACTCTGGAAACACTCTATCCTTAACCGCCTTCCACCAGTCATGGGCATTGTCCTGCAGTTGATACGATGCCAAGGAGATCTTCTCCCTCTCAGTACACTCTAACAGCTCAAATGCTTTTTCCAATTCCTCAACCCAACGCGGGGCGGCTTCGGGGTCACCTCTACCCGTGAACTTGGGCGGTTTCAGCTTAAGGAAATGCTCCACCAACTGGTGCATTGGTCTAGGTGCCACCATTGGTTGAGCTTGCACTGGCTGGGCTTGAGCTTGGTTCTCATGGACGGCAGCAACGGCTGCGGCCTCAGCAGCCTGAGCGGTCGCATTCTCTCTTTCCTGCGCCTGCCTATCCATCACATTACCAATTCGGTCTAACGCTCGGAGAACTCCTTCCATGCGCGGATCTTCCGCCTGTCTAACATCAGCTCTGGGGTCCACTGCAGCCCCAACACCAACTCTAGGGTTCCCTTCCTCTCTAGCACCCGCAACTATATTCTCTATCGCTCTGGCTCTACCACGACCTCTACCACGAGCTTCTCTGCCTGCGCCCCTCCTTGGGGCTCCTCTCACCCTTCCTCTTTCACTGCTCATCTAGACTCTGAGTGCTCAACTACCTGCTATAATTCCATCCGGGAATTAGAGACCTAAACCAACTAACCGGTCTAAGTCCTAGGCAGGTATAAACACAGAAACAATTAAGCACTCAGCATGCGGCTAACACAACAGCACAAAATTTTCACCCAAGAACTCGCACACTAACCTTGGGTCCTGCCGCACCTGCACAATACTGGTTCAATCAATCACCACAAATAGTCAAGCACAAACATTCTGGAGGTACACTTAGCACACTAAGTCACCCTATAGCTACCCATGGTCATTTCTCCTTATCACTCCAAGGCTCCACTAAATCAAACAGAGCTATCCTTGCTCTGATACCAATTCGAACGGGGATGTCACGCCCCGTACCCCACGAAGCATGATCATCCACGTAGGTCGAAATAAAATGTGACGCTCCCAGGATTGCGTCAACGACCCAAAACCCAAATCAGAGAAAAAACGCACGTCACATGCGGAAACCACGTATATATATATATACACCCAGACATGCAATTATAACCATGAATAGTAGTAGGCATTAATATACTAAAGAAATACTAACATATAATCTTCCTTTTTAAAACTTATACAAACTATTTATTCACAATCGAAAAGGAATACATCAAGAGGCCACTAAACAAAAAGGATCGGTGGCCTAGGGTGTCAGCTAACTACCTAGGGAGAGTTACATCAAAAAGAGGGGTTAATCTAATCTCCTATTCTTGGGATCTGCCCTATGGCTCCTCGCCAGGATTGGATGGCGCTGCTGACTCCTCAGCCGAGTCCTCCTCCGACAGAACTTCCTCGTCTGACCCCACTTCTGCCACTTCTCCAGCTGGTTCACCGTTCTCTCCCACTACTTCCAGATTCAGTTCTTCGTCTTCCTCCTCGATCATATCATCAGCTATAACTTGCTCACCACCTTGCACTTCGTCCATCGGTATCGGTCCATCCACCGTATCGCCCACGCTGCTTACACTAAGGGAGGCGGGAGGATCAGAGACTTCTCCACTCACCATTTGGGGAATCATGACGCCATTAACATCTACTGGAACATCAAAAGTCCTCATCGGAGGTCCAGTAACACCATTAGCTCCCCTATAACACCAGGCTACGTACTCCTGAGTCTCGTTGTAATCTTCTCCCACATCTATCAGTACAACCGATTGATATCTAACGTAAGCTGATCCATCTCCACAAGGATGAACACTAACACCTCGTTGAATCCTATGTGGATATCCAAAAAGAGGGGCCCTCCTCGGCATTCTATGGACGGGGGTCTGAAAATCGGTTTTACCACAACCGTGAGATAAACTCAGCAAGTAAAATTTCTAATCCTAAACTAGGCTAACGTGCACCTCCAGAAACAAATAAAACTCATAATTCACTGAACCAGTAAATAAATCATCATAAGTTCACATGGGCTCACGGCCCGATTTCAATACTCCAGCCCTGCAGGTTAGGCTTTCGATATCAATATAATTCATAGACAATTAAATCGACCCGAAGGCCATGACCCAATGGTCATCACAATTTAACTCGACCCGAAGGCCATGACCCAATGGTCATCAATCATTCGACCCGAAGGCCCGACCCGTCGGTCACAGTTATAAATCGACCCGTAGGCCTGACCCGTCGGTCACAATTACACTCGACCCGTAGGCCTGACCCGTCGGTCACAATTATATATCGACCCGAAGGCCTGACCCGTCGGTCACAATTACACTCGACCCGTAGGCCTGACCCGTCGGTCACAATTATATATCGACCCGAAGGCCTGACCCGTCGGTCACAATTACACTCGACCCGTAGGCCTGACCCGTCGGTCACAATTATATATCGACCCGAAGGCCTGACCCGTCGGTCACAATTATATATCGACCCGAAGGCCTGACCCGTCGGTCACAATTACACTCATAATTCATATCAAAACCAACGTGGAATTTCAAAATCAAAGGCCCATTTAATTTCCAATGGGCTTCAAACAATTTCAAACAATTCCACAATCAAAGGCCCAATTTAGTTCCTAATGGGCTTCCACAATTCAAGTCCATTCACATCAAGGCCCATTCCATTTTCCAATTGGGCTTCAACAATTTCAATTTAATTCCAACTTCATGGGCCCATTTCATTTCTAATTCCAAGGCCCATTTAAATTCTAATTTGGGCCCATTTAAACACAAAATTCGGAGCCCATGCAGCCCACACCAATTCAGCCCACAAATCCTTTCTAAATTACCACTAAACCACTATAATTAGCCCTAATTAAGTCCACTAATCAATCCTTGCATAAAACACACTTAATTAGGCCCTAATTAACATAATTTAACCCCTAATCAAGCACAATTAGACTAATTTAGTGATTAGTAGTTTTACTCGCCTAATGACGACGCGAGACGACGGGAGCGAGCGGCCGATGACCGGCGAGCGGTACGATCGACGGCGGCGCCCCAAAGCAAGCCGGCGGTCTACGGTGGTCCGGCGAAGCCCACGGCCAAGTCTCGGCCAAAACAGGGGAGAGCCGGCTGAGAGGGGCTGAGGACGGAGGAGAGTGAGATGGGGAGGCGAAGCTGGTCGGCTGGGGTGGCGCACGGCGGCGCGGCCAGGCGGAACACGCCCGGCGTCGGCGACGGCGTCCTTGCACGTCTCGGCTGGAGCGGCTGCAACGGGCGGTCACGGGCGGCGAGAGAGGGGGATTGGGTTGCGACTGGGCTAGGGACGGCGCCAGAGGTCGGCACGTGGTGGTTGGCGGCCAGCAGCTCCGGCGAGGCCTGCTGTTCCGGCGTGAACAGTGGCCGGCGGTGCTGGAATGGCTGGAACGAGCAGCTGCCGAGAGGATTTCGGGAGGAGAGAGAGACGCGGGAAGAGAGAGAGTGAGCTGAGGTGAGAGAGAGAGAGTCAAAGATGGTCAAGAGAGAGGGTGAGTGGATGCCACATGTCACAATCCTAGCCTAAATGACCAAAATGCCCTTGATCCAAGGGTTGAAATTGCTTCTTATCCAATAATGCAAGGGTAAAATGGTCATTTGCCCCTAACCATGGTTAACCAACCCTAGTTAACTTTAACCAACCTTGGTTAATCTCCAAATTTAATCCAAAATTCGAAATAAATCAAAAATGGCCTAGGGGCAATTCCGTCATTTTTCCGTCCCGGACCAAAATTCCAATTTTCACATATACTGGTCCTAAATATTCATGTGATACTTAATCCAGAGTCGGAATCGCGAAATTCTCTTTCTAAGCCCTCGAAAATCCTCTGCGAAGTTTCCGGGAATAAAATAATATTATTTTCCAATTTTTGTCGAAAATCCACTTTTTGTCCAGAATCACTCCAAACACACTTGGCTACCCCAAAATGACGTTGGTTGCGAAAAATAACCTCAAACGACCTCTGAAATTGGTCTCGGCGTTTCCAGGGGCGAAATGGTCCTTTTTCTTAAATTCTGCCAGAACTTCAGTTTTTAACCATTTTAATCCCAAATATGAATGGTCATTCCAAATTGACGTCCGTCTTGCAAAATAGTCGCAATTACCCTTGAGATTTTGATATCGAAACTCGGGTCCAATATTGTAATCTCAATATGCTCGTTTTGCAGTTTTAGGGTCTCTCACTAACGAGCGGCTGTTTAGGTGTTACGCGTATCGACCTAAGATTGTCCGAATCGTGATGGTCTAATTTTCGAGAGAACGAGAGGAATTATCACTAGCACCAGGGTCGCGATCGTTTGGATTACAATTAGGTTTCCTTCGTCAGGTGTACTTTCGGTCGTGCGAAATCACTCGCGATCCGATCGTACGTTACTGACAAAATCAACCAGTCATTTTCCTAAGATCGGCCTATATTGGCTCAAAATATTTCCTCAACGTTCTTCGAAATCAGCGTTCAGTCGCGATCGGGTTCTCGGTCCACGTACATATTCATATTTAGCCTTTCTCATATGGTCAGTGTCCCGAGACTGATCAGGTTCAGGCGAGACTCACTAAAATTACACGAGAATGAATATACACTTTATTGGTCCCGATAACGGGTCAAAATTCAGGATGTTACATTTACTCTGGAAATAGTAAACGATTCACAAATCACTAACTAATCCGTTAAGCAAGCTGCTTTGGGCTAACTTTTTCTCTTCATAGGACCACGATTCTCTTATCAAGCAATTCACGATTATCAATAACTACTTTAGCACTCTTCAGCAGATCATTGCTGTCCATTTTGCTACGAATTTTTAGCATTGCAATTGCCACGTGAAAAGCCTATTACTTAAACAAAAAAAAAACCAACAAAACACTTGGTAAGTTTATAATTTTTGACGAAGATACGGATGCCCTCTGAGTTGGTCATGTGAAGAAATATCACCTCTTATCCTCTTTCAAACGACAGCCAAAAGTCTTGATCGAGACAAAAAGGAGAACAGTTGATTTATCTAACTTTTCATCCGGAAGACCAAGACTTTACTGGATGTCATGTACTTCTTTTTGTCTAGAAAGTGAAGCAAAAGTGAAAAAGAGATAGTGGGAGAAGAAACTGCAATAAAATCCAGGAAGATCTAGACTTTCCGGGACGCAAATTGGTTTCATTGCTTCACTTTTCACATCCCTCCTCTTCCATCCCTATGTGAATGTCTCTTTTTCTATTATTAGTAGAATTTCCACACGTTACATGTCTTGCTTCAAATTAACAATACTATAAATTAGTATAAGAAGGAAGCTAAGAAGGAATCCGAAAAGATCTTTCAATGGCCATGGGTATATCAGTATCTGTAGAGACCTTCCAGGGTTATGGTGAAGCAAAGTGAAAATGAGGTAATGGAGAGAGAAAACTTTAAAGTCCAGGAAGACCAAGACTTTCACTTACCAAAAAATCAAACGAATACCAAGACCTTTCAAGGATGCTTTCTGTCCACAAGTGCTCGGTTCATGTAAATAAACCATCAACTCAGGAATGACCAAGACTTTGCTGGACATCACGAACTTTTTTGTCTAGAAAGTGAAGCAGAAGCAAAAGAGAGGAAATGAAAAAGACACAGACTTTGCAGGACGCAAGTTGGCATCGTTGCTTCACTTCTCACATCCCTCCTCTTCCATCCATCCCTATGTGAATGCCATTGTTTTTTGAATTACTAGTAGAATTTCCCTACGCGTTATACGCCATGCTTAAAATTGACCGTCACTATAATTTTCATCCAACTCTTTTTATGCTTAATCGTATTGTGATTTTTCATTCAGTAATCTCTCTTGTACTTGTCTATTAGAATCATGTCTAGATTTCCATGTATCTTTTGAAATTTAAGTTCAACAAAAGAAAAAAAAAAGCAAAGAGAAAAATAAAAAGAAAAAACAGCAAAAACTTAAAACAGGAAGAAAAATAAAGCAAAAACGGGGCACGAGAGCGCACCACCGTCCCACGCCCACTGCCATGCCGTTGCCATCATCACCGCTGCTTATAGTCACCTTCATAGACAACGTTTCCTTGAGACGTTATACTTTTTTCTTTTTGGACAAAGAAACGCTTCTTTCATTAAACAACCAAACTAGAAACAACAACTAAACTAGAACCTCATGGAAGTTCGAAATCACAACATAAAAACGACCAAAGGGTAGCGGGGGTGTATACGACGTGATCGGAGCAATCGACAAAGTAAGTGAGAGCGAAACGGAGCGCGGGTGACTGCTCTCTGCTCGTGTCATCGATTCGTCATGAGTTTCGGTGGCGTCGTGTTTAGGCCTGCGGGGCGAAGATTCGGGTTTGGTTCTGAGATGATGATAATCGTTATTTTCTGATCAGCTAGTGGGCGATTATCAACTTGGCTAATTTTGTTTGGATTCAATTTCGTTCACCTGATGCTCTCGTCGTTGAAGTGAACTTTGTAGTCGACCTAGCTTGTTTGGTCTCTGTTCTGAAGTCGAAATAGAATGCGAATCGGTCGACGCATCTGTAGCTGTAAATCTCTGTGATTATTGGTGTTAAGTGACTCTGAATACTGCTCAGCGGATTAGATCGATTTCGGTTTGGTTGCTCAGTTTAGCTCGATTTTCCTGGAACATCACTGCGAATCCATTCGTGTTTTTACATCTCAACCTTTCTAGTGAATTCGTTGTGATTTTTCTGTACATAAGATAAAGGAGTAATTTTGCTACCACTCGAACATGATATGTCTAATTCACCTCTTTGACGTACGTCTTCTAATCATACAAGAGCAATTCAGGTTTTGTTTATGTTACGCGACATTCGAATTGCACCATGGCATGTCTGTTCTCCACGTATTCGTGACATACAGGAATTAAGAACGAATATCCTAAGCTAAATTCGTCAATAATCGCTCTCGGAAAATCTAGGAAATGTTTTTTCTCTTGACATTCTACGTCCGCCAACGTATGGTTGACACGATGGCCTGTTGTTTTCATGTTCTTTCTCCGAACTATTCTCATTATTTTTTTCTGTTTGCTGTTATTTCTCATCGAAAAAGCTACAGGATGCAGGAATCTACACTTGCAATAATGTGAAAAAACTACAAGATTCGGGCTCCACCACTTGCAGTAAAGCTATTGCACCTCTCCAGCATTTATTCCCCGAGAAATGCTTGATGATGCATACAAAGAAGATATCTGATCTTCAGTTTTGAGCATTAAGTTGATGTTCCTCTTCTTATTTGGCTAAGGCGATTTCCTTTTTCTTTGTTTTTTTTTTAGCACTTTACTGGAATCAAAAGTTTATCTGAAGCAAAAGTTAACAAGATATGCGAAGCAGCTGAAAAGATAGTGGTTAGAGCATAAATTACTTGTTATCCTGAGATGGCGGCTGCAATCAATTGGAACTTGTATAAGCATCTCACGTTAACTTCCCTTTGTTTTTCATCGGAATTTTGGTTATATTACTGGAAGTGAGGCTCTGCTCAGAGAAAGTCCTTAATTCTACAAACTAAAATGGTTCGGAAGACCCGAATGAGTCATTGACCCTAGAAATAAAGCCTGCAAATTAGTATATGGACTGTAGAAAGCTGCACTTGCTCTAAACACTATTGACCTCACAGCACAAAGTACTTTTAATGTCTTCGTTTCCAAAGAAAGTCGGTTGCTCGCATCACAACTGGAAGCCAAGCCCTTGATGAGCTTTTTTGGCGGTAATAGACTTTGTTTTGCAGATTGTGTATATTATTCTTCATGCGTTTCAACAAACACAACTTTCCCTGGTCTGGAAATGTTAATCAAGTGGTATTGAAACTCAGGCAATTACAGAAGCATTTGGCGAACTTCGGTGAAAAGCACAGTCCAACAACGTTAGCTTTGACGAACTTTTACCTACTTTTGTTAGTTGGTTTTCTCAGAAAATGCTGCTAACGTCACTTCAGGTCTGGGAAAACACAGCTTGCACATACCCTGTGTGTTTCTACTCAGGTTGGTCTGAATTGCCTTTTAGGTTTCCACCCTTAACTTCTGTTTCATTTTATGTTTCCTCGATTAACAATGCAAATATGAACATAGTGATTGAATTTCTAGTAAAGAATACAGCCATGGTTGATCTTGGCATCAGAACGTGCGTATTAGGTGATTCTGGAAGGATGGCACTGTCATTTTCTGTAGTCTGCAGCCAGTATACTGGAATGCATAATATGCAGTGGTTCAAACCAAGTAGAAAAAAGCCAGGAGAGCGTACTAGGTCATAACCAATCAGAAGCCTTAATCATTGTTAGACTTGGACTTGGGTTGATCATCAGTTGAATGTGATGCTTGAAGTACTCTACTTTATATGCAAATCTTACAACATTATTTTCCCCTCTTTCCATCACTCATTATTAAAGGTAATCCTGTTCCATAAGATGATGATTTATGGTTTGTGGATTCCATGATCCTAACAATTTTTCCAGCTGCCAACTCACATGAGAGGGGGGATTGACAAGGTAGCTTACATCTACATGGATGGAACATTGTATCCTATTATAATCTGTCAGTCATTTTCTTGACCTCAGCAAAGCTGCTTTTGTTTCATACCCGGCGTACGTCCATGTAAGTGCATATGCACTTTCTTAACTTGGTACACATGCAGTCGCCTTGATCGAATTGTACCAATAGCCAAAAGATTTGGCATGGATCCTGGTGCCGTCCTAGATAATGTAAGCAATGCTTTCTACACTGGAGGCAATTCTTCCTTCTTTTTTGGCTAATGTACTTGCTGTAATCTAGTCTTTCCATGAATTTGAAGATCATTTATGCCCGTGCCTATACTTATGAGCATCAGCACAACTTGCTTCTTGGTTTGGCTGCCAAAATGTCTGAAGAACCAATTAGGTTACTGGTAAGACAGTGCTCGAAAATCAAATTGCACACATTTTGCGAGGTGTCAATGGTTGACCCTAGCTGAGTTATATTCTTCAGACTGTGGATCCAGTGATCACTCTCTTTTGAGTGGATTTTATTGGAAGGGGAGAATTTTCAGAGCGTTAGGTCAATTCTAAAACCATCAAATCATGCGAGTTATAATTTTTCAGCTCATCTGGTTTAACACTAATAGATTCCCAATTGCAGCAAAAATTGGCACAAATGCTCTCACGCTTACTTAAGACAGCTGAGGAATTTAACTTGGCAGTGTACATGACCAATCAAGGTACCGCATCACATCTCCTTTCTCCCACATAGTCATCCACTAAAATTTCTTATCCAATTTAGCCCTTTGAGGGTTTCTCACTGAAATATAGCAATTTGGGGACTGCACTAAGCTCATACTAGTTCTTGTAAATCTCAAGAACCAGCTATTTGGTGTAAACTGGCGATGCATACGGTAGCTGCAGTCCATGAGTTAGGAAAAAGATGATTTTTTGATGACTTTGTCTTTATTTTTTTTGTTTCAGTCGTAGTTGATCCAGGCAGTGGTGTGTTCGTATCAGACCCAAAGAAACACGCAGGCAGGCATGTTCTGGCTCACACAGCCACAATTAGGCTGATGTTTAGGAAAGGCAAAGGTGAGCAGCCCGTTTGCAAGGTGTTCAATGCCCCAAACCTACCCGCAGCAGAAGCTATATCCTTTTTGTGCGAGATCTTCCTCTAGTTATATACTTTATTGAACTTTATGAGATCATACCGCAGAGACTTAAGTAAAAATGTAAAATATCTATAAGTCTATATCAAAAATTTTGAGAAAGTCGATACTGAGTCTACATATAGATAGGTGGAGACCTGATTTACGCATGATGTTCATAGTATACTCAATGTTGTATGGAGATCCGTGAACACGTTGAATACCAAATTTGTTCAGAGGAATTAAACAAAAAGAAGTGGAGATCGAGAATTTTTCAAAACCATCACTTTTTTAAGAAATTTTAGTGAGAGCTTGTATGTCAATAAGATGAGATTGAGATTTATTTCATCTGTGTTGAACTTGACAGACACATTTTTCAGATAACACCGGGGGTCATAGCCAATGCAAAGGACTAAAGAGGTCTCTCCAACCAGGAAGGCCAGGCGAAGTACTTTTTTTTTTTTGAATCTGCAATTTGATATTAGCTATCGCATTGACAGCTTTCTCTATCTTCTTTCACATTAAGTTTGTATGGGCATGTGTCAAGTTCCCTTTGACTCCTTAAAAATTGCACGAGAGTTTGCCGCTTTCGCCTTGATATCTAACTTGCTGTATTGTCTATTATTAAAGTTCAGATGACCCTTCACAAGGTGTTGTGTAAACTTGATTTCCATATGAGGACAAGCATGCTCCAAGTTATCATGGTTCACATTTGTCCACATATACCTGGCCTAATTTACTAGTAGAGATAACAATTACACAGTAGACATCTAAGTAAAAAAACCACGACATTGAATAGACTCTCTGCATGATGGCTAAATGAAATGCTAGAAAGATATTATTGCACAGCATGATCAGGTTTTGTAAAGGCTTGGTTCTATAAGCAACATATACAGCTGGATAAAACAATGTTACCTCAAATTCTCAACATAGAGCAACCAACCATTAGAGTTGAAAATTGTCAATGTATGAGAAAGGGTGACTGGGTAGTAAGCAACAGGAGGGCATTCGATAGCTAATGGCCTAGCCAAAAAAGGGCCACAAAGCATATGACTCGGTAGTGGGTGGACTAGTTTGCAGTGCTCCCAACTCTAGGCATGCTGGACTCCTTAGTCTCCGCATCCACTTTGAATATGGCGCCACACTTGGCCAGAGTTGTCCACCCTAGGAACCGGCTTCACCTCATTCGGTGGGTGCTCATAACTCCTCATACCTCTAGAGCTGGTAAAGAAGCATCCTGAGTAAAAAAAGAAAGCAACGTTAAAAGGTGAACGCGATTTGGAGCTGGAAAACCATCGGAAGAGCAACATTGTAGGTGAATATGCACATGTCAATACATGCATACAAGTAAAGAACACCATTTTAACCTTAGATTAAAAATTTAGGTTTGAAATCAATTTTTTCCAATATGTCGTTGCCCAACAACATAACATTCTCCTCTGAACTCTGCTTAATATCAGCAGAGCTCATCCATTCTTACTTTTCACATTCCAATGCTCAGAGGAAACTCCAGTGATGCTGCATTAATGATCCGTGCAAATAATTGCCTTTAGGAAATGGTGCAACAGTTTCCCATAGCCCTTCTTCATGACTTCTACATCGTCTGAGAGAACAAGATTGCCTTTGGAATCACTTCCCCAGAAGAAAGGGAAACTTCTGTCAACATCCTGTATGATTCGCCTTAGTGGCTGGTTTTCGGATATTTATGTGAAATATCTCCATGAGGAAAATCAGTTTATATTAAGCATTGAATTAAGGAAACTGACTTCAGATGGAAGAATGAATTGCGGCAGTTAGCAAATGAAAGCGAATGTGGATCGATTTTACTTCATTGGATCCGAGCCCAATCAATCTTGATGAGAGCGATTTCTTGGATGGGGGGCCAAGAGTCGCCGGTGAGTTTTGATCATCCATCTTTCAGATTCTCGCATCTACGTATGTGCAATTGTTGGAGGGAGGGAGGGAGGCCATCCTCTGGCAATCACCTCAACTTTGGGCAATCTTCAATCCATAAACGTTGGGGAGAGGAGAGGTGGTTGTGAAGACTGCTTGATAGTCTTTCCACGTTCTTCGTATCTGTCAAGTTAAGGGAGGTTAGAGAAGAAGCAAAGAGAAGACTCCACGCATCCTCGTCCTCAAAAGGAAACCACACCTTCTCTCTGAATTTGCTTCCAGAGAAAGTTGGTTGTTCGCATCACATCTAGAAGCCAAGCCCTCGATGAACTTTTAGGCGGTAATAGACTTTCTTTTGCAGATTGTGTATATTATTCTTCATTTGTTTCAACAGAAACAATTTTCTCTGGTTTGGCAATGTTAAACAGGTGGTATTGAATCTCTGACAATTACAGAAGCATTTGGCGAATTTCGGTGAGAAGCACAGTCCAACAACGTTACCTTTGATGAACTTTTACTTGCTTTTGTTAGTTGGTTTCCCACAAACTCGTGCATCCGTTAGAAGATCTTATCCCATTTAACCCTTTGATGGTTGCTCACTGAAAGACAGCAATTTGGGGACGGCACTAAGCTCATACTGATTCGTGCAAACTAGTGATACATAGAGTAGCTGGGGTCCATGAGTTAGGAAGAAGATGATTTTTTGACGACTTTGTCTTTGATTTATTTGTTTCAATCGGAGCTGATCCAAGCGGTGATGTATTCATATCAGACCCAAAAGAAACCTGCAGGTGGGCATGTTCTGGCTCTTGCAGCCACAATTAGGTTGATGTTTAGGAAAGGCAAAGGTGAGCAGTGCGTCTGCAAGGTGTTCGATGCCCCAAACCTACCCGAAGCTGAAGCTATATCTTTTTTGCTCCAGATCTTCGTCTAGCTATATACTTTACTCCATTGAATTTCGCCCAATTATACTGCAGAGACCAGGTAAAATATCTACGAATCTATATCAAAATATGTCAGAAAATCGATACTGAGTCTACATATGGATAGGGGGAGTCTTGATTTAAGCATGATACTTACAGTATACCTAATGTTGAAAGGAGATCCATGAACGTGTCAAATATGAATATTGTGTGGAGGAATTAAACAAGAAAGTTGATGTCGAGAATACTTCTAAGCAGGACTGGTTGATTAGCTATGCAGCCTGTGCTATGTATATGATGCACATCTATCAATACCATCACTTAATTTTACTCAGAAAATTTAGCGACAGCTCATCATGTCAATAAGAGAAGGCCAAGACTTGGTCCATGTGCATTAAACTTGATGAACACATTTTTCAGATTACGCCAGGAGGCATGGCCGCCGCAAAGGACTAAAGAGGTCCCGGCAAGCAGAACAATAAGGCCCGGCGAAGTGCCCTTTTTGTTTATCTGCAATTTGATATTAGCTATCTTATTGACAGCTCCCTCTATCTTCTTTCCTATTAAGTTTGTATTGGCATGTGTCAAGTTCCCGTTGACATCTTAATTAAAAATTGCAAGTGTCTGCTATCATTGTCTATCATCAAAGTTCAGATGACCATAATGCGTTGGGTTAACTCGATTTCCATATGAGAACCAGCACGCTCCACGTTATTTTGTTCCACTTTTTTCCTCATTTTAACAATATCGTCCCGGCCTCATTTCCTAATAGAGATAACAGTAACACAATAGACATCTAAGCGAAAAAAACGTAGAATAAAACAAACTCTGCATGATGGCTAACTGAAATGCCAGAAAGATATTATTGCACATAGCATGATCAGGTTCTTTAAAGGCTTGGTTTTATAAGCAACATGTACAGCTGCATAAAACACTGTCATCTCAAACTCTCAACATAGAGCAACCGACCATTAGAGCTGAAAATTGTCAATATATGAGAAAGGCTGACTGGGTTATATGCAATAGAAGGCCATTCAACAGCTAATGGCCTGGCCAAAAAAGGGCCATAAACCATAAGCCTCAGTAGTGCAAGGACCAGTTCGCGGCACTCCCAACTCTAGGCATGCTGGACTCCTTCTTAGGCTCCGCATCCACTTTAAATGTCACGCTGCACACTTGGCCAAGGTGTCCACCCTAGGAACAGGCTTCACCTCATTCAGTAGGTGCTCATATTTCCTCAAAACCTCCAAAGCTAGTAAAGAAGCATCCTGAGTGGAAAAGAAGGCAATGTTAAGAGGTGAACAGTTTGGTGCTCGAAAACCATTGGAAGAGCAACATTGTAGGTGAAAATGCACACTTCAAAACATGCATACAGATAAAGATTGCCACTATAACCCTAGATCAACAATTTAGGTTTGAAACCAAATTTTCCAACTCATGCCAAAGCTTATGCATCTTTACTTCCTGTAAGTCTTCCAATATGTTGTTACCCAAAAATGTAACATTCTCCTGCAACTCTGCTTAATATCAGCAGAGCTCATCCATCCTTATTTTTCACACAGCCCTTCTTCACAACTTCTGCATCGTCCGAGATGACAAGATTACCTTCAGAATCACTTCCCCAGAAGAAAGGAACACTTCCATCAACATCCTGCATGATTAAGACAAAAGAATGGATTAGATAGATCTCAGGTGGAGGGAGAGATTGAGAGTGATATCCCAGAATGAAACCAATTAATATTATTATTACTCACAGAGGCCAGAAAAGCGGTTTTAGAAGAATAAAGTCCAACAAAAATCAGTATGATCTAACCGTTGCCTCTAAACAGTGAAATCAAAAATCTTTTTTTTTTTAAAGCTACCATTATCAAGAGATGGACTGGGAATTTGAATAGAAGAAAGATGAACTTCAATTTTTGACCAGGCAATCAGTTTTTAAAAGGGTTTTGATCTGCAGGGTTCATTCATAATTTAGCTGTTAAATTCACACATGCAAAACCTCTGTTTTCAATCTATTCTTCAAATCTACACAATAACTGTTATGGGAAGAAAGAAAGCTTCTTATTTTGAATATCGATCTGAAAATGTTGAAAGGATATTATCTAACCAATTCAAATACAGAATATCATTATAGTATTTTTTGGCTAGGGACAACCTACAATATAGTTACTAAAAGCAATTCTGTACTTAAAGTTGAAAGTACAAATTTTTTGTTGATCATGAAAATATTATCAAAA
This sequence comes from Syzygium jambos, assembly GCA_031216235.1. NCBI lineage: Eukaryota > Viridiplantae > Streptophyta > Magnoliopsida > Myrtales > Myrtaceae > Syzygium > Syzygium jambos. The sequence continues at coordinate 7,280,439 of CM062221.1, forward strand.
TTAATTCTCCTGAACAGTACCAAACAACGAAAATGGGGAAAATATCTTCGTACGTCTAATTTCTCATAAATTATACCAGGACTACAATCCAGACTCGGTTTTTAAGCTATTGACAAATGATACTGCATATGCAATGTCAAAAACTTAGATTCATCCTTCCACGAGCCCTACTCAAATGACAAATGTGGGCTGCTCTAACTATGAGTACATGCTGTATAATCAGCAGCAATCGTTTCCTCATCCTTTTTTGCTTTCTCTCTGTAGCTAAGCCTCGTTATATGTTTTGTACGGTACCGTTGACCCCATTGAACCACTCTTGGATGATGACAAGAACTAAACTCGCCTGATTCAACGAGGACTGAAGTATCTTCTTATGATCCTGGAAATTCCCATGGAAAGGCGCGACGTTGCCTTGAGAAACCACCCAGAGCTCATCCATGCTTCCAGCTATTACATGCTCATCGTGACTAACCTGCAAATCAAGGTGAAAAGAGGGCTATTAGCTGTGGAGACGATCGATCATTGGTCAAATTGAAGTATTTTGGCAAGAAAATCAATCTCACCATCAGAATTCCTCCTTGGAACAAGACCAGACCTTGAATGAGCGCCTCAACCGCATCCAAATCCTGCAGTTTGGGATAGTAAAAAACGCAGAATCATACTCATCAATCCTTAGACAAGAAACTAGCAATTTACAAAGATAACACTTTAGTAGTCACTGGTCACTAAAGCAGAACTTAAAGTCCACATTTACAAACAAAGTGATTTCCGCATAAATTATCTGCAAAGCCAATACTGCCTATAGGCACAGATATCCGAACTACGCGGTATTATAAATTTCTGTAATACAAAAACACTGAGCAGGCTAGCATAACTATTCTATTCCCAATATTTTGCAAGTTGGAACAATTACATTGGTTTCTATTCCATTATAAGTTAGATGTATGGTGACAGAGGCTCCCTGAAGCTGTGATCACTGATTGATTCTTCTGTTTTTTCAATGTCAAGACCAGATTCCAATAAGTTCAACTAGTGCAAGACTATAACAAGCTAACTGAAATAGTAACATAAGTCACAAGTTGGAGAAAAATGAGTTAACTTACCAGATGATTGGATGGCTCGTCAAGCAAAACTATGTGAGGTTTCTTGAAAGTTATCTTGGCAAATGTAACTCTGCTTTTCTGACCACCTATTTATATGGTCAAAGCACCATGTTATATGTGCAATAACATCCAAAAAGCCTAAGAGAAAGAACAGAGCGAACCGCAATTCAGATTTTACACATTAACTAACGTCTAATAGAGCTTCACAATGTCATGCGAAAAGTGCTTCGACATAAAATTTACACATCCAACAGTAGCAGAGAGGGAGGAGATGTATCAGACAAGGTATACATTGGTTGAGGTCCAAGATTTCCAGTTCCACCAAAGGAACACAAGTGAGCTTGAAGCTTTTGTTCCGGAATTCCCTGCAGGAAGAATGCCACATAAGAAGGTAATTTCAGATAAAATGACATAATGTATGACGAAATCTTATTCCGCGGCGGAGTAAACGCAAACAACCGATACTTTAAAGAACTGAATAGATTTGCCTCAAGGGTCACTGCTGACATTGCAAACCCAGAGGCAGGCAGCATATCGTTACAATCTCAACCAAATAAGCATGAGTATATTGGCTAAAAATTTCTAGCAATTTACAAAGATAACACTTTAGTAGTCACTGGTCATTAAAGCAGAACTTAAAGTCCACATTTATAAACAAAGAGATTTCCGCATAAATTATGTGCAAAGCCCAATACTGCCTATAGGCACAGATATCTGAACTACTTGGTATTATAAATTTCTGTAATACAAAGACACTGATCAGGCTAGCATAACTATTCTATTCCCAATATTTTGCATGTTGGAACAATTACATTGGTTTCTATTCCATTATAAGTTAGATGTATGGTGAAGGAGGCTCCCTGAAGTCGTGATCACTGATTGGTTCTACTGTATTTTCAATGTAAAAAAGACCAGGTTCCAATAAGTTCAATTAGTGCAAGACAATAACAAGCTAACTGAAATAGTAATATAAGTCACAAGGCGGAGAAAAATGAGTTGACTTACCAGATGATTGGATGGCTCATCAAGCAAAACTATGTGAGGTTTCTTGAACTCTGGTTTTCTGACCACCTATTTATAAGGTCAAAGCACCATGTTATATGCGCAACAACATCCAAAAAGCCTCAGAGAAAATACAGAGTGAACCGCAATTCAGATTGAAAATTAACTAACCTCTAATAGAGCTTCACAATGTCATACGAAAATTGCTTCAACAAAAAAATTTACATATCCAACAATAGCAGATAGGAGAGAGATGTATCAGACAAGGTATACATTGGTTGATGTGCAAGATTTCCAGTTCCACCAAAGGAACACAAGTGAGCTCGAAGCTTTTGTTCTGGAACTCCCTGCAGGAAGAATGCCACATAAGAAGGTATTTTCAGACAAAATGACAGAATGTATGACGAAATCTTATTCCACAGTGGAGTAAACGCAAACAACTGATACTTTAAAGAACTGAATATATTTGCCTCGGAGCTCATTGTTGACAATTCAAACACAGAGGCAGGCAGCATATCGTTACAACCTCAACCAAATAAACATGAGTACATTGGCTAAAAATTTCTAGCATGCTGTAAGTGATAGTTCCTAACCCAACAGAGATCAAGACCCAAACGGAAGGTGGTTTATGAATATCGATCCTATCATGAATTGGAGTTGTATTGAAAGCTTGGAGCCATGAGCTGCCCCAGACAGACTGCTTCACACTACGAAGGATCATCGTTAACGAACAGAAGGTTCTCCATGATAAAGAAAACCATACAAAAAAAAAAACAGCATCCACTTTCTTCACAATCATATCACAGCTTCCGCATAACTAATCATGTTTTTAGATTTTGAGGGAAATTATTCTTATTTAGATCATAATCACTAGACGAAAATTTAAAACATATCAATGCACCAAATAGAATTAAACGCTTCTTTTTTTTGTAAATTGCAAAAAAATGAGACAGAACATTGACATACTAGGAAGAGGATAGTGCTGTCAAAATTGGGATCTGGATCCCCCACTCTTCTTACTGCATTTTCTTATAGGCATCGAATTGAAGTGCAAAAACGAAATTGATGAAATTCAAGATCAAAGGACTTACCCGAACCCATAGAAATCTGACCGTAGATGGAAGAAGGAACCGCGGCAGTCAGCAAATGAAAGCGAAAGTGGATTGATTTCACTTCATTGGATCTGAATCCCCAATCAATGCGGATGGTCAGGGATTTCTTGGATTTCCAGAAATTCATGTGAGACTTCTCCACGGGAAAGTATCAGTTTGTGTTGAGCATCGAATGGAGGAAGCAGAAATCGAAATCGACGCCTCCAAAAACCATAAAACTCACCCGAACCCTAGGAAACCCACTGTGCATGGCCGAATCAATTCACCAGATCCGATCGCCATCAATGACGACGCGAGGGATGTCTTGGATGAGGGGCCAATAGTCGCCACCGTGGTTTGAGCATCGGTCTTTCAGAATCTTGCATCTTTCTATCCACAGTAGTTGGAGGGAGGGAGGGAGGCCATCCTCTGGCAAGTATCTCAACTTCGGGCAATCGTAAATCTTTAAACGGCTGAGAGAGGAGAGACGGTTGCGAAGACCGCTCGATAGTCTTTCCACGTTCTTCAGCCGTCTAATCTCAAGAGTGGTTAGAGAGGAAGGAAAGAGAGGACTCCAGGCATCCTCCTCCTCGTCGTCCTCCGAAGGAAACCGCACCTTCTCTCCGTCCCCTCCCATGCTTGCTCCGTCAATTCCCACTCTCTCGAGGGAAGCGAGCATGTGTAGGCCCCATTCTCTCATTGGCTGCTTCAAGTTCTCGCACCCCCAAATTGAAAACGACCGCAAATCGGGAGGCAAGCCTCCTTTGGGGAAGCGTTCGATATTTTCACAACACATAATCTGTAGATCCCGGAGGGAAGCAAGACGATGCCACTCATTTGGTAGGGACTTTATCTTCGGGCACCTAGAAAGGTGAAGTCTCGATAGGGACGTGGGAAGGGGAGGGAAGTCCTCCACCTCCAATTCTGGACAGCTACTTATTTCCAAATAAGTGAGATCTTTGCAGCTGGCAATGTTCCAGTTGGCGATAGACTTTATCTTCGGACATTCATAGAGAGTGAAATATGACAGGGTGATGGGAAGGGGAGGGAAGTCCTCTATCTCCAGTGCTGGACAGTCACTTATTACCAAACGAGTGAGATGGGCGAGCGTGTGAAGACATTGAGGTAGGCTTCCCAGATTCTTACAATCGAAAATAACCAAAGATTTCAGTGTTTCTACGGTGATCTCTTGCAGCGACTCCAGTCCCTCGTACTGCCAAATATGAAGTTCCCTCAGAGCAGCAAGTCTACCCTCGGCAAACGGAAAGGATATTCGAGAATCCTGACGAATAATCTGCAGATATTCAAGTCGTGACATCGTGTTATTGCTGTTGGGGTCATCTTGAGGAATGGTTAGTCCCATGATTTTTGGACAATTCGAAATGCTCAAATGTCTAAGTGCGTGCATCTTGCTTGGAAGCCTTTCTAAACTCATGCAATTTGTCAATTCCATCCTTTCAAGGTTGCACAACAGCTCTATCTCTCCTTCTTCCGCCACAAATGATGTGAATTGAGGACAATTTTTTATGACTACACTCTCGAGGCAAGTAAGTTTTTGCGTTCCATTTCCATCTTGCCACAAGTAGGTTAGCTTGCCACAGCTTCTTATATCGAGCTCCTTTAACTTATGCATGCAGCTCATAAATCCAGGATCAAAGCAAACAAGCTCCGCAAGATTTTCAATTTTCAATATGGTTAGAGAAGTTAGGTTGACGAAACTTTTTAAGATCTCCTTGTTACAATCCTCAAAATATAACTCACGGAGAGATGGAAGACAAACCACACCGGTTGAGTCATTCAAACGTGGGCAATGACGAAGTTTCAGATCTAAGAGATGATCAAGTCGACAAGGCAATGTCCCCATCAACTCAGGACAGCTCTGGACAACAAGATGTCGAAGACGGGAGAATGGTACTTCTTTTTCTTGGCCTTTGGCATAACGAGACCAATCTTTCCATGCCAACATATTATCAAACTTCAAAATTGCTAAGCATGGAAAAGGGCATTCAATTCCGTAAAATTCAGAGCCTATCATGCTTACTGCATTTAAACCTTCAAGAGATAATTCTTTAAGTGAAGGTAGCTGTCCAAGTGATGGCAACAATTTAACATTAGGACAGCCACACAAGCACAAAGACACTATCTTAGAGTAAGATGGATCACCTAACCATGACGGGAATAGTCCACCACCATAGTACGAGATAGTGAGATTTTCAAGATTAGTGTGAGGTCGTAGAGCGCGAAGCACCTGTTCTTCGTGCTCATCATTTCGGAGATTCCCAAAATCTTTATCCCAAAGCAAGATTAAGTTGCTGAGGCCCTCCTTTCCCAACAAATTAGCATCTCTAAATTTTTCCACCTTTTGCAATTCAGATACGATTAATCCTCCCTGAAGATGAGGCAAGTTCGTTAACTCCTTTAACTGTGACCCTTTCTCTGGTGCTACCACAAATTTGGACAAGATAATAAGATTCTTCAAATTACCGATACTCAATGGCATCTCTTTTAGACTCTTTGTATCTCTAATGTCAAGAAACTGTAAGCTGACCAAATTTGTGATATCCGGAGGCAACATAGAAAGGCGCCGACAGCCTCTTAAGATCAAAGCTTGCAATTTGCACAAGGCACCAATTGACTCGGGTAGCCTTATGATGCTAGTGTATGAGAGATTAAGATATCGGAGATGTTTTAAATCACTAACACAATCCGGTACCTCTATGATGTCACAATGACATAATGATAACACCCGCAAGTACTTCAAGTTTGTTAGCAACTCGCGCAACACCTTTTTGGAAATAGAGAAATTACTTGAACCCCCACCAATTCCAACACGCAATACCATTAAACTTCTTAGTATCTTCATTCCGTCATATGCTCTCAAGCATCTTGATGTAACATACTGTGATGAGATGAATGATGCATAAAGAGCTTTCTTATCAAGAGAGGCATCATGTTCATCATCCCCCGGTCGAGACTCCCTAGAGGTAAAGCACGTCCCACCCGCAATCGACTTTGCTAGGTCATTCAAAAGATCGTGCATCGAAAACTTCAATGTGTTAACACTGGATTGTTGAAAAAAGGATCTATATACTAACTCATCGAAGTAATTCCGTCCTGATCTCAAGATATTCTCATTTGCTTTTCGTCCATCTAAAAAGCCCACTGCTATCCATAAGATCACCAGCTCATCCCTCTCAAATTCGTAGTCCTTGGGAAATATTGCGCAATAAGCAAAACATCTCTTCAAATAAGAAGGAAGATGGACATAGCTCAATTTCAAAGCTGGGAGAACCTCATTATTTTTTTCCATCGTTGCCTCCCATATTCTATCATTTAAGATAGCTTTCCATTCATCAGGATTTTCTTTGTTACGTAGGAGGCCACCCAATATCTTCGCTGCCAAAGGTAAACCGTTACATTTTGCAGCTATTTTCTTGCCTACTGTTTCAAGATATGCATGCCTCTCAAAATTTCTTTCTCCCAGAGCATGCTGGGCTAATACGCTTGTACAGTTATCAAGGGACAACTCCTTCAAAGTATACGGTGAAGCTCCTGTTATGTAAGCAATAGGAAGGTTGCGCGTTGTGACAATGATCTTGCTTCCCTTAGCCCCCGCTTCGAATGGCTTTAGGAGGACAGTCCATTCTTCGTACTTCTCATTCCAAACGTCGTCTAGAACCACAAGAAGCTTCTTTTCGGATAGACTGTCCTTTAACTTAACTTGAAGCCCGTTAAGATCTTCGCCCTCGGATGGCAACCCGGTGAAGGACTGCAAAATAGTCTTTGTTATGACGAGAACATCAAAAACATCTGAAACACAAACCCATGCTCTCCTCTCGAAACAGCATTTCACTCTGTCATGATTATACAATCGTTGAGCCAAGGCCGTCTTTCCAACACCGCCCATCCCAACTATGGGGACAATGCTCGGAGTGGCATCAGAATTTTGAACGTCACTGATCAATAGTTCGAGTATCCTTGCTTCTTCCTTCTCCCTGCCAAAAAAATGAAGCTCCGGTAGAGAAGTGCTGGGGAGCCTTTTGTTGGTGTAGTTGGATCTGTCCACAACATTCTCTCTCAAGCTTAGAGGAGCCTTCTTGGTGACGATATCTTCAAACCTTCTCTTGATCTCATGTACCTTGGGGTCAGACACGAGCGAGCGTGATCGGCTTAAGAAAGAGAACTTCCTTTTCCATCGACCTCTGCTTGTGTTGGATTCTTCCTCCGACTTGGCCCGAGCAGCTTCACTCTCGATCTCATCAAGCAAGACTTCCATGTCATTGGCCAAGTCCCTAACATCGTCCAGCCACAACTTCACCAGATGGTCACCGCTGAGTTGCTTGTCCTCTACAGCATCCAGCACTGCATTGATTTTGACTAGCATCCCCTTCCACTCATCGAGGATGGTGGTGCTGGTTCCTTCCCATTGCACATAATCTAATGCCAGAGAACTCAACTTGTCGAAGAGGACTTGAAAGAAGGAACCCAAAAAGATCTCTCCAACGGCCATGGCGAATCAGTCACTGTAGAGAACAACAAAGGTTATGGAGAAGCAAAGTGATAGTGAGCTAACGGAGAGAGAAAGCTATGAAGTCCATAAAGACCAAGACTTTCACCTGCCAAGACTTTTAGGGATGCACATCAGAGGTTAGATGACAAATCAAAGTAAAATAAGTTTTGTCCACAAGTGCTTTTTTTGTAATATTTAGAGAATATTCCCAGAGATTTTACTGGATATCATGTACCTTCTTTGTCTGGAGAGTGAAGCAAAAGTGAAAAAGAGCTAACAGGAAACAAACTTCAATGAATTCCAGGAAAACCAAGACTTTGCATGACGCAAATTGGAGTTTGTTGCTTCACTTTTCACATCCCTCCTGTTCTGACCCCATGTGAATGTCTCTTTTTTTTTTATTAGTGGAACTTCCCCGTTACATGTCTTTGCTTAAAAGTGACGATACTATAATTTTCGTCCAACTCTTTTCCGGTTCATTCATATCGTGATTTTTCCTTCATTTATCTAGAATTATGTCTAGATTTTCACGTATCTTTTCAAATTTAAGTTCAATAAAAGAAAAAAGCAAAGAGAAAAACTAAAAAGAAGAAAAAGGAAAAAACTAAAAAAGACAAAAAAAATCCAGGGATGGGGCAAAAGAGCACCGCCGTCCCACGGCCTCTGTCGCACTGATGTCGTAAGGACTGCCGCTAGGGTGACATTTCCAACATTGCCACCTTATAGGCACCTTCGTAGACAATATTATTCTTGAGATGTTATTCTTAGAGTGGTTTAGGAGTTAGGGCTAATGATACCGTAAGTACCTAAACTTTTGTTCATTTTCTAAACTTTTTTTTTTTGTTCAATGAAGTACCTCAAATTTTCAAATTGGGCTCACTTTGAGGCATCCGTTAAATAAATTGTCATGCTATGTGATTTTGTTGACATGTTTTGTTGACACGACTTGCTCACTTAACATAAGTTAAGCATAACAATTGACGTGGCTCGCTTAACTTGCAGATTGGGTGATAAGGAGAGAGAGAATGTGTGTGTTCATTTAGATGATCTTAGCGTTCAATATGTCTCGGCTAATGTGCAACATCTTCAAATATCATATCGGATGCCTGTGTGGACAATTAACGGCTATTTAATAGCGTTATCGTCATATCAACATTTTCCGTCCATAGTTTTGACTAAGGCCTTGACCCATTGAACAAAAAGAAAAAAAATTAGACACTTGATTACAAACAAGAGTAATAGTTTGGATACTTGTGTGCCAATATCCAAGAATTTATCATACGTTGATTGGTCCAGATTCAACTCTCAAACATACTTTTGTTTATGCATGTTTATGCAGGATAATCTAATGAGTGTTTATTTTGGCATGTTTATGCAGGATAATCTAATTGATATTTTAAGATTGGTAATCATAAGATCGTTCCTCAAATACGAAGAACTACACTTATGGAAACCTTGATTTGATTGTATGGGCGATCAAATCACTCGGAGATAATAGTTTTTCTTCTAACGGCTATGTATCCTATTTTGGGGAGAATCTCCAACGGGTTGATTTGGAGATCAATACTCTGAAGACTGTCCAACATATAGATTGGAAGTAGAGGAGTATAAAGGAGTGCAAACGTCGTACAAGAAAGAGGAACTAGAATTGAGAATTCCAAAGTTTGAATAGAGCTTCGATCTTGCACACTTGTGATTACTGTTTTCCACGTTGTGTTTTTAGAAAGAAAATTACTTGAGTGAAGAGTGTACATGATAGTGTTATCTATCATCTGAGAAGCACGACTCTTATAATCTTATGGTAATTCAATAGTGAAATACAGCCAACGGGCTGCCAGCGTGGAGAGTGGACGTAGGCTCAATAAAGCCGAATCACTATAAAGACCTGTGTGCAGTATTCTCTATCTGTAAACTTTTATTTATTATTGCTGAAATTATACTGTACATATATCTGTCAAACAAGTTCATCAGAACATCGTCTTAGTCATCAGACGCAATCATATGACAACAATTTATATACAAGTTTATTATACAAATCCATCTGATATTGATCGTATGAGTTGTTGACTTAGACTATATTCATTTCGCACATTTAAATCATATAATTTTGGTAAAATCACCTATTCACCCTTTCTAGGTGATAGCACTAGCCGTAACAATTGGTATCAGAGCCTAGTGTTCATTCTTCTTTGAAGTGTTATTTTACTTCTGAGCTAACGATTCTTGATGGCTAGTAATGCTAAGTGAGGTCACAACAACAGACCGCCTTACTTCAATGGAACTGAATACAGTGTCTGGGAAAACAAGATGAAGACATTCATCTTGGGAATAGACCAAGACATATGGGATATCGTTGAACATGGAATCATTCCAAATGAAATAAAATCCCCAGAAACTTCAAAAGGGAAAATTGAGATACCTTCTTCTGAAGGAGTTAGAAAGCAAATTAGACCTCAAGCTTTACCTCTCTCGGCCAAGGAAATTTCCAGAAGAATCCATCTGGATGCAAAGATTAGAATGGCCATATACAATGGTCTAGCAAGTGTTGAATACAAACGAATTGCAAATCTCAAAACTGCCAAAGAAATTTGAGATCGTCTCAAGCTTGTTCATGAAGGAACAAAAAGAGTTAAGGAGACAAATCTCAATATTCTCCTCAGACAGTATGAATCTTTCACTTAGAAATCAAATGAAACAATCTCTAAGATGCAGAGCAGATTCACTGAGATAGTAAATGGGCTTGAATTCCAAAACAATCCCATTTGTTGAAAATGGAATCATTCCAAATGAAACAAAATCCCCAGAAACTTCAAAAGGGCAAATTGAGATACCTTCTTCTGAACGAGTTAGAGAGCAAATTAGACCTCAAGCTTACCTCTCTTGGCCAAGGAAATTTCCAGAAGAATTCATCTGGATGCAAAGATCAGAACGGCCATATACAATGGTCTAGCAAGTGTTGAATACAAACGAATTGCAAATCTCAAAACTGCCAAAGAAATTTGGGATCGTCTCAAGCCTATTCATGAAGAAACAGAAAGAGTTAAGGAGACAAATCTCAATATTCTCCTTGGACAGTACGAATCCTTCACTTAGAAATCAAATGAAACAATCTCTGAGATGCAGAGCAGATTCACTGAGATAGTAAATGGGCTTGAATTCCAAAACAATCCCATTCCAGAACCTATGAAGGTGAACAAGTTGCTGAGAACTCTTTCAAAAGAATGGAACAACATTAAAGTCTCTATTTGAGAAACTCAGGGGATCAGACCACTCACGATGGATGAACATATCGGAACTCTTCAATCCTATGAAACTGAAAAGTTCTTAGAAATTGAAGAACCCAAAGGTAAAAAGTCGATTGCTTTAAAAACTAACATTAATTCTGATGACACAGATATAGATTCGGATGAAGATGAAGATGAAGAGTTGGCTTTAATAGTCAAGAAACTGAGAAAGATGGCAAAAAAGGTGAAGATGAATAAGTCAAAGAAGCAATTCAAAAATTTTGAGCCATCAAAAATCAAGAAGCTAAATTTTCAGAAGAGATCCAGTGCCGAAAACGAAAAAAACAAAGATGTGATATGTTTCCACTGCAAAAAGAACGGACATATAAAGCCCAAATGTTCCCTTCTCAAGAAGAACAAAGGAAAATATGAAAAATATAAGAACGCTTTCAAAGCTGAAACATGGAGTGATTCAGAGGATGAAGAAAGCGAACAAGAGTTTGCCAATATTTGTTTGATAGCAAAATCAGATTCAGAATCAAGTTCTAATGAAGAAAATGAGGTAAATAATTCAAATATTTCTGAAGCAGTTGCAAATTATATTGATGAATTAGTCTCTGTTAATAAAACTACTTTCAAAAAGATTTCTGTATTGAAGAAAGAAATTTTGTCTTTAAAAAATACGACTTAAAACAAGGAAATTGATGAATCAATCGAATGTTTAAAAAAGGAAAACAATCTTTTAAAACGGCAAGATATTTCACAAAAGGATAAGATTGATTTCTTGCAAAAAGAATTTAATCTTATCAAGAAAAATAAAGACTTTCTTGAAAAGGAAAATGATTCACTGAAAAAGGAAATTTCTAATCTAAAAAAAATTTCTAAGGAAAGTTTTGATCGCATCTCTAATGAAAAAGAACTTTTGAAAAATTACATGTCTAATATAACTAAGAAATTCTCAATGGTTTCTAAAAATCTTCATCATATTTTGTCGATTCAAATTCCTTACTATAATAAATCAGGTCTGTGTTTTGATAAAAATACTGAATTAAAAAATACTTTTCCGAATGTCAAAGAAAAACTAAAGAAAAGACCCTCTAAATTTGATTACAGAAATTATTTTCAAAAACAGTTTGTGAAATTCAATGGTCAAACTTCATAAAGATGTACAAATTGCAGTGATTCAAATCACTTTAAGAGTGACTGTCCAAAGGTTTGGAGACCTATTCAGAGAGATATCCTGAAAATGACTGATCCTAACCAAAATGGACCCAAGAAAATCCAAGCTTAATCCTGCGTAATCACGCCTCAGGACATTCCTCATGCATATACACCACGTAACAATTCGCCATTCTCACACGTCGTACAAATCCACTTCAAATCACAAACTCATCACACTAGTCCACCAATCCAACACTCAAGCTGGCCCAATTAAACATCCATTTCACCCACAAACGCCACGACAATTCGGTCATCACACCCACATAAATTAGCCACTAATTATGCCGCATAATCATCATAATTTAATCTACCAATTAACCACATTCACATATTGACTCTAATCCAAACTTAGCCACTAAACCGGTACTAATCAAACCCTAAAAAAGTTTAAATAATACCCATCATTTTGGCCCGGAAAAAATCGGCACGGGCCAAAAATGGCCCGGGTGAACAGTGGTGACTCAGTGCGGGCAAGGGTTCGACGGGCACAGCGGTCGGCAAAGTGCTCGGCCACCACCGGGGCGCTCGGCCACAACTGGGCACAGGGCCCAGCGCTTGGCCACGGCTGGGCACAAGGCCCAGGACACTCGGCAATGGCTTGGCAGGTGGCCGATGAGTTGGGATAGAGGTCAGACAGCGATGGCGATGAGCAGCGGCGACGGGAGGACGGCGGGCGGCGGCAAGCTAGCACGGCGGCATGATGGGGACGACGTGCGAGCAGGCGACGGCTGGCTGGCGAGCGATTGGCTCGGCCAAGGCATGAGCGGTCCGGCCAAGGCAGCAACGACGGCGGCTTAGGGGGGAAAGCTAGGTGGTGGCGGCGAGCTACGGCGGTGGGATGAGTGACAGCGGCGAGCTCACCCAGAATAGGGAGAAACCGGGGAAGAGAAAAATAGGGGGAAGGGAGGTTGCACGGTGGTCGGGGCGGTACGACGAGCGGTGGTTTGGCGACGCAGGACCAGCCGGCGAGTGGCTGAGTAGCACTGGGTGAGCTGCCGGCGCGGTTGCGAGCTGGCGGACGCAGGGGCGACGGGCGACGATGCGGCTTGGCTAGGGCAACGGTGGAGGCGGTGGCTGGGCTGGGGTGACGGTCAGGTGGCGAGCAGGACGGACGGCGTGGCAGCGGTCAGGCGAGCAGCGGCGTGAGGCGGATGGTGAGGGGCGGTCGGCGGTGACTGGTCGGGTGAGCAAAAGCAGACACAAAAACAGAAGGCGGAAGAGAGGAAGAAGAAGAAGAAGAAAGGAGAAAAGAAAAGAAAGAAAAAGGAGGAGAGAGAGAGTTTGCGTGGGGAAAGGGGGTGGACGTGCGCGAGGGGACGGAACGCGGCAAAGAGAAGAGAGAGAGAACAAAAGTCAACACAATGATTGCGCGATCCAACGGCCCACGTTCAAATCCAAAATCGATCTAACGGTCCACGAAAATTCTAATTAATAAATTAGGAAAAAGGCCAAAAGATAATAACTAAAATACACTACGAGGGAGGTCTACTTGTCTAAATCTACACCCGATCCAAATTTCACTTTTCACTTATCCTGGGCAATATTGATACTAACCACAATAATATCGACACCGTCCAATTAAATTCGTCACGAAATTCCGAGAAATTCGACACCAAAGTTCGGGCTCTAAATAATGACCAAATTCGATCGAGTGCGATTCTAGAGAAATCTCTAATTTTAAAAAAATAACCCAAGAGCGATCAGTTCCGGGCAAGATTTTATTATAAGCGCACTGACGAAATACACGTTTGATAAATTCCAAAAATGGATCGAAATTCGAAATGTCACACTGGGGGCCCGCCTCGGCGGGGGTTGTAGGGGGCAGCGCCCCTCAAAGCCAAAATGTTTTTTTATATTTTTAATTCGTGATTTTATTAGTAATTTGGGTTTGAACCCTTGAATAACTATTAGATATATATTCTCTTTCTTTTGTAGTTGAGGGATGTAACAGAGAGGTGTGATGTGCTAATTATAGTGGAATACTCAGCTGGACTTAGCTCTAGTTTAAGGGTGAACCAAAATAAAACCTTGCGTCTCAAATTCTCTTTCTAGCTTTTACTCCCTATTTTCTTTGTGATTGTGCGACGAACCCAACACCTCTTCCATCCCTTCTAAATGTCTCTTTTTCTATTACTACTAGAATTTCCATGCTTTACATGCCTTGCTTAAAATTAAAAATTCTATAAATTAGTATTAGAAGGAAGCCACGAGGGATTATGGTAAAGCAAAGTAATAATGAAAAGGATTTCTCAATGGCAATGTGTGAATTAGTCACCGTAGAGAGCAACAAGGGTTATGGTAAAGAAAAGTGATAATGAGCCTTCGGAGAGAAAAAGCTATAAAGTTCATGAAGACCAAGATTTTCACCTACCAAAAATACACTTTCAATGTAAAATACTTTTTGTCTACGAGTGCTTATTTCGTTATATTTAGAGAGTATCCCCAGAGACTTTACTGAATGCCATGTGTCTTCTTTGTCTGGAAAGGGAATCAAAAGCGCAGTACTGCTAATGGAAAAGAAACTTTAATAGATTCCAGGAAGACTATTACTTTGCAGGACGCATATTGGCTTTTTGGTGCTTTACGTTTCACATCCCTCCTCTTCCATCCCTACGTGAATGTCTTGTTTTCCATTACTAGTAGAATTTCCATGCGTCATGTGGGTTCTATTTTTTTTTTTGTGTGATTTGTGATATTATTTGACAATTTGCACTGATTATTGTTCTCTTGCTTAAAATTAACATTAATATAATTTTCGTGATTTTTCATTCATTAATCTCCATTCTACTTGTCTATTAAAATTATGTCTAGATTTTCATTTATCTTTTCAAATTTAAGTCTAATAAATGAAAAAAGAGCAAAAGGAAAGTTAAAAAAAGAAAAACAGCAAAAAACTGATAAAGACAGGAATGGGGCGATAATACTCTTCGTGACTTGCGGAGAGTTCCACTTTATTTTTTTTTTCGTTTTTTAAATGAAGATGCAATCTAAAATTACTAACATGCTAAATATGATTTTCCTAGACTTTCCGATGTATAACATGTGATTTATGAAAGGAAACGTGCAAATATGACAATTAATAATACTGCATTCCAAATGGCCTAGATGTGCATGTAGCTTTTCAAATATAATTTTCCTGACACGAATATAATAATATTCCATCCTAATATGTAATTAAAAATCCTAAATATGCTCAAATATGAATATAAGAACACACTATAAATTGTGAATATGACTTTCCCTAAATAAGCATATGTTTAATATGCAATTTCCTAAATCTAGAACACCTAATTAATGTACATGCGGTTTTATTAAACATGCCACCCATTATACAAATCTAGAATGCAACCAATGTTTATAACATGCCATGGATGACTTTTATGAAATGTGACATATGTAAATTCATGAAACTACATGTGAAGACGTGAACGAGAGGGACCTAGTGATATGCAATTTCATGAACACCGACGGGAAAAATATTCAACAAATCACCATGAATTATGCAATCAAGCCGCAACTTTAATCGGGACAGCAAGTATTTGACATCAACTTCCCCAAAATTTTGTTATTAAACTTGCAATCAAGATTATAGATAGGCAAGAAATCGGTTTAAAAACCAAACTTTTATTGCTGCCATTGCCTCTTCTTTTGCCTCCACTAATAGAAAGATTTCAAAAATATTAGGTGGTTGCTCTCATGAAATAACTGCCTACTAGACGCTTTAAGTAGTGAAGTTCTGGCTACATCAATTTGAGGGAAAACGAGAGCAAGTAGATAGATATCTCTTACCAGTTCCGAGTAGACTTCTTGGAGGAGACGGTGAACAGAATTAGATCAACGGCAGCAATCCAGCAAGAGTGAGCGCTAGGTTCGGACAAGTAGGAAGAGAACACTGTTGAGTAGGGGGACGAGTATGGGTAATAGTGAAGCCAAGTTAGAATGAGCCAATGGAGAGAGAAAACTATAAAGTCCAGGACTTTAGTGATATTTTTGTTAAACAGAGACCAAGACTTTCAAGAGATGAACATAAGAGGTTAGAGACATAAACATGAAATACTTTTTGTCCACATGTGTTTGTTTAGTAATATTTGGAGATTATTTTCTAGGAATATGGGAACAGCACATGGATAATCCTCGTGGGGATAAATGACAGATGGTTAGGCCCATCTATTTTCTTCTACATGCAAAAAACAATTTTTTTTTGCTTTTCCTTATTTTTCAATCAATCCAATGTTATGCGTACGTAACCACCTTATATATTTGGGTCGGATTCGATTGTTTATTAAATGGAAAAGTTTAAAAAAAAGAAGGAAAAATAGAGTATTTTTTGTGATTATAGTATAGTCCGCATTTGATGTGTGAATTTTTAAATTGTAGTCGATAGCAGCATGTTAGTTTTTATTTCATTTTATCATAATGATCACCGTTAGAACACTAAAGTGAGTGGCATACTAAAAAGGATTTGGATAAATGACTAATTTAATGGCAAAAGGACACTATAAGTGCCATAACTTGTGTACGGCGCTCACTTTGGCGCCATAACTTTTTTTCGGATCACTTTGGTGCTAAGTCGGAGGAAAAATGATCACTTAAGTGTCATAACTTTTTTTTGGATCACTTTAGTACTAAAATTTTTGAAAAACGATCACTTAAGTGCTAAAATTTTTGAAAAACGATCACTTAAGTGCCAATCTCCGGCGAGACTCCGGCGAGCCACGTCAGCTTCAAAAATTAATAAAAAAAATGCAACGTCAGATTTCTGGCGAAAAATTGTGTACGGCACCGGAGTTGGCACTTAAGTGATCGTTTTTCAAAAATTTTAGCACTAAAGTGATCCAAAAAAAAGTTATGGCACTAAAGTGAGCGCCTTACACAAGTTATGGCACTTGTAGTGTTCTTTTGCCCTAATTTAATGAGATATATAATACTTAATTTGTGTTCATTAAGAAAAGCCAAGGGTTGCCTTGAAATGTTTATTGCTGGGAAGGTTTTCCTTGACATTGCACTTAAAACAAAATACCCGGGAAGGATAGTACGTGGCATCCTTTTTTACGTGTAATTCCTCTTTAGAATTAACCTTAGCTATACAGATTGTATAACTTTCATTTACATTTCTTACATCCCCCACCGTTGGTATGATTAGGAGGCGCAAATTTCAGGATGGATAAGGTATTGCTCAACCCTGAAATCTACCATATAGGCACCAATTCAAAGTTCCTAAACCTGCAGAATATGTTTGTACCACACGTTCCAAGCTACCTTATATTACCCGGTGTTTTTTCCAATTTTTTTATCAAGTGAAAAAATGTCATTATTCAAATTATTAACACATTCAACATTCGACCCGTGTACAGGTAAATTCATAATAAGTTTTATTTTGGGAAAATTACCAAAACAGTCCTAAACCTATTGCAATTATGTCAATTAAGTCCTAAACATTTTTTTAACCAATTCAGTCCTAAATCTTTTGTATTTGTGTCAATTTAGTCCATCTAGCCAATTTTGGCCAGACGTCAGCATTGGCGGATGCTGACGTAGCATTTATATATATATATATATATATATATATTATTTTTTATTTTTTCGAATTTTTATTATTTTTTTTCCTTTTCTTCTTCCCCTGGCCGGTCTGGCGACCGGCCAGGGGCTAGGGCCGGCGACACTGGTCGCCGGTCACTGGCGAGGGCAAGCCACGACCTCGCCGTTGCGGGCGAGGTCAGCCGAGTAGCGGCCATGGCGAGGCCACTTGGCCTCCCCCAAATCTGTGCGAGATCAAGCGACCTCGCCATGGCTGCTCGACCTCGCCGTCGCCACAGATTTAAGTGGCGAGGCGAGCAGTGGCCTCGCCATGGCTGCTCGACCTCGCTGTCGCCACCGATTTGGGCGGCGGTGAGGCAAGCAACAGCCTTGGTGAGGCCGCTCAGCCTCCCCTAGATCTGGGTGAGGTCAAGCGGCCTTGCCATGGCTGCTTGACCTTGCCGTCGCCACAGATCTTGGCGACGGCGAGGTCGAGTAGCCATGGTGATGCCACTAGACCTCGCCCAGATCTGGGGGAGGCCGAGCGGCCTCACCATGATCGCTGCTCGACCGACCTCACCCTTGACGGCGAGGTCAAGGCTCGCCCTCACTAGTGCCGACGAGGGCGAGCCTCACTAGTGGCTATCGACCATTGTCACGGGCTCTAGCCCCTGGTTGGTCGCCGGAGAAGAAGAAAAGGAAAAATAATAATAAAAAAAAAATCAAAAAAATAAAATATATATTAAAAAAAATGCCACGTCAATGTCAGCCGGAGGGTCGGTCAGCACGTCTGCGCCAGCCTACCAAAATTGGCCGAATGGACTGAATTGACACAAATACAAAAGGTTAAGGACTAAATTGATTGAAAAAAAAGATTTAGGAATGATTGATACAATTGCAATAGGTTTAAGACTGTTTTGGTAATTTTCCCGTTTCATTTTCAATCTAATAGTAACATAATCCTACGAGAATAAATTTAAGGATAGATACAGGCGTTAAGTATGTTTCCTTCTATCATTTTACATATTTATATATGAAAAGTTTGTAAAGAAGAAAGAAAAGCATAAATTGTTTATTACATATACAAAAGTGACAATTTTCAACATGATATACAACTCAAACAAAGGACGGACATTCAGAAAGTTAAAATTTCATCTCGAAGATGCTATTCCAGCTAGTGTGCCACCTCCGACCGAAAAAAAAAAAAAAGCTAGTGTGCCACCTTTCAGGTTGGAATGCCCAAATTAATCCATTTTAATTATACGGGTTATGCGGGTCGCGTTTGAGTTGAGCTTTTTGTGACAAGATTAGTAAAGTGGTCGTGTTCTGATTGGCCTAATTATTAGTATACCCTTAAGTTGACATGACGTGAACATGATTGCCATCTCTCTCTCTCTCTCTATATATATATATGTATTGAAATGATGTACACGATATTGTGTATCTTTCTGCAGATTTGTTGTACAGGGTTACATGGTCTTGAGTACAGGATGGGTACACGGTGGAAATGAACCCAAGCTCCTGAATTTACGCCGTGCTGGTTTTACGGATCCCGCAAGCTCTATAGTATTTTTGCACACATCTATATATCAAAAGTTAATTAGTTACTTGCAACTATAATATGTTATAGATATGGATTGGTTACATAATTTGGCTTCATATGTTCTTGGATGGTAAAATGGATTTTCAATTGAAATAAAATTAGCGGAAAGATCTAAAAAGAATTATGTTTTACTCTAAATAATTTCACCACGGGATCTCAGCATCTGGAAAGAAGAGAAAAATTATGATATAGGGTGAGGAAGCCTAGGCCCTAGGGTTATCTTTTTAGGTTAGTGGGCAATTAAGACACACAATTAAAACAAGGATCAGTCAAAGATAAATTATACTTTCTATATTATGCTTATGACTAGGCTTGCATGGATTATAGCATGAATCATAGGAGTCCTAACCATGTGTAACCATGTGCTCCCATGAGAGTTGATTCTCTGGCCATGTGATAGCCAGTGTAAAGCTGAAACTAATTGATAACCACTACACCCCTAAATGGCCTATTTGCCCTGCGCAACATCGGACGTATTCTGGCATTATTTGTAATTTTGCTCCCTGGGTAGGGGCAATCTTGAGACCCAAATGACCAGAGGTAAACTAACATGGAGCTTCTTGGGAACTGCGGTTCTAAGATCATCCAGACAGCTGAATTACATAGGGCAATGCTAAAATCTTTTATTAATTTGTGGTCTGGGACTGTGATCTGAAATCAGTAATCTAGCGTTATATAAGCAGATGCCCTGTCAATCACCATCGAAAGATGCTCTGTCAATCACCACTGGAAAAAAAAAATGCTTTGTCACAACTGTAGCAGCACGAGCCACTTACTGTAGCATAACATGGCAGACAAGATACTATTCAATTAGTATTCAAAACATTGTATAATCATGAGTAGACTCGGCCATTAACTCTATAAAATTGCTTTGGCTCTCTCACTTTGGACTATGTGTATATGTTGCTGTCTCCGGCTATATCTGTGCCGTCCATTGCTCCATCATTGAAGGGGACAAACAATATCATAATGCTTGAATTGTTAATGTAACAGCTTGATCTGGTTGTAAATCGGTGGAGGTAACTCTCCCTTAAGATTCGTTGGAGGTAAGCTAAAATTAGTCACCGACAAAGACCATACATGAATAAGAATCGTTGTGACCAAACGAAGGTGTCATTGGTCAGAACGGGCCGAGAGTAAGTAGGTCACTCCTTGATCGACTGCACATTGCTTTGTGCTGCTACTTCGTATGTGTTCGAGACAAAAATACTTGGTTATGGTGAAGCAAAGCCGCGATAGCCAATGGAGAGAGAAAAAATATAAAGTCCAGGAAGACCTAGATTTTCACCCACCAAAAAGATTAAACAAAGACCAAGATCTTTTACGGATGCTTTCTGCCCACCCGTGCTCTGTTCGTGCTCTGTTCATGTAAATAAACCATAAACTCTTGAAGACCAAGACCTTTCTGGACATCATCGCGTACTTTTTTGTCTGGAAAGTGATGCAGAAGCGAAAGAGAGTAAATGAAAAGCACAGAGACTTTGCAGGACGCAAATTGGCATTGTTGCTTCACTTCTCACATCCCTCCTCTTCCATCCCTATGTGAATGCCTTTATTTTTTCCATTACTAGTAGAATTTCTCCACGAGTTACATGCCTTACTTAAAATTGACTGTCACTATAATTTTCATCCATTTCTTTTTATGCTTAATTGTACTGTGATTTTTCATTCAGTAATCTCTCTTGTACTTGGCTATTAGAATAGATTTCCATGTATCTTCTCAAACTTAAGTTCAATAAAAGAAAAAAAAAAGCAAAGAGAAAAATAAGAACAAAAACCAGCAAGATCTTAAAAGAAGAAGAAAAATAAAGCAATAACGGGGCTAGAGAGTGCACCACCGTCCCACGGCCACTGCCATGCTGTTGCCATTTCCTTGAGATGTTATTCTTAGAGCAGTATTGGAGTAAAGAATAATGACATCGTAAGTACCGAGGCTCTTGTTCAATTTACAATTGAGCATCTGAATTTTTTTTTTTTCAATCAAGAACCTCAAATTTTCAATTTTGGCTCAATTTGAGGCATTGGCTAAATAACTTGCCATGTTATATGATTTTGCTGACATGACATATTGAGTGATGAGGAGAGAAAAACTGTGTTGACTTGGACAATCTTAGCGTCTACTATATCGGCTGACGTGGCAACATCTCGAGGTACCACATTAGACGCCAATATGGACAATTAACGACTATTTAACGGCATTAGTATCATATCAACATTTTTTGTATGCGGTTTTAATGGTAGTCTTGACCTACATTTGAAAAGTTGAGGTAATTAATTGAACCAAAAAAAAAACTTAGTTACTTGATTACAAAACGGGTAATTATTCGGATACTTGTGCATCATTATCCAAGAATTTATCATGCGATGATTGATCTAGATTCAAATCTCAAATATACTTTTAATTACGCAATGTTTATTCTATAAACTCATCCTCTCAATTTATCGCTTGGTCTCACTTAATAATCTCTTTTTTAAGATTTTTGATTCTTTCAAGTGAAAGAATATTAAATAGTTTTGTAAATTTCAAGGCATTGCAAAAAGATTTCAGTGGCTATATGTCAACCACATTCAGAGACTATAAAGTTCTCAAGGTAAATTTCCTTCAGATTTTTTGGAATCATTTGATGATAAAGTATTGCTCTTGCCCTCCTTACCAAAAAAAGTATTGCTCTTGCCCTATTTTTTGGCCAATTCCATTGCTTTCCCTTTGATCTCCTCACCAAAACTAATCAAGTACGTGCAAGTAATTTGGCCAAAATCAGATGGAACCAGTTTGACCACCGGTTCACTCTCTAAACCAGCCAACTCACATGAAAGGAGGAAATGGCAAGGTAGCTTAATCGACACAGAAGAAACTTTATATCCTATTATAATCTCTGCATTATTCTTGACCTCGACAAAGCTGCTTGTATTTCATAATCGTCTTATGTCCATGTAAGTGCATGTGCACTTTCTTAACTTATTCCATCTGCAGTCGCCCTGATCAAATCGTACTAATTGCCGAGAGATTTGGCATGGATCCTAGTGTAGTCCTAGATAATTTAAGCTAAGCTTTCTATCGTGGTAGCATCTCTTCCTTCTTTTCTCGCTAGTTTACTTGCTATAACCTAGTCTTTCCATGAATTTCAGATCATTTATGCCCATGCCTATACTTAGGAGATCAGTACAACTTGCTTCTTGGTTTGGTTACCAAAATGTCTAAAGAACCGTTTAGGTTTCTGGTAAGACACTGCTCGAGAATCAAACCGTAAAAATTTTTTGAGGTGTGGATTGTTGAGCGTCATAGGCGCGGCAACAATATTGATTTGATGGAAGAAATTTTTGAAGGTGAAACAATCGTAATTCGCGTCTTTCTATTGCATGTCTCAATTACAAGAGAAATAGACTATATATAGGCCATAGTTTGATTCGAAATAGGAAACCTCTTTCTAGGAAACCTATTCTAATTAGGAAACCTACTTGACTTAGGAAACTTTCCTAAAATATAACTAGAAACAATATCTCACAATATCTTATCTTATCTCTTAATATCTCATCATATATATGAAAAATTAAAATATGGAAATACGAACATACTCAAAAAGGAAACAAGTACTAACAAATTTGGTTTAATTTCTAACACTCCCCTTTAAACCAAATTTTCTTCCATCAATCATTCCAAGCAGGCTCTTGAACTTTCGAAAAGCATCGATCTTGAGAGGTTTAGTAAAAATATCTGCTACTTGATCTTTGGTCTTCATATGCAATACTTCAACTTCATTCTCTTTAACCTGTTCTCGGATGAAGTGATATCGAACATCGATATATTTACTTCGTTCATGAAAAACTGGATTTTTCGCCAAAGCAATAGCAGAAATATTATCAACAAAAATCTCCGTTGCTTTCTTCTGCTCTATAAAAATATCTTTGAGTAGTCTTCTCAACCATATTGCATGACAAACACATGAAGATGCAGCTACATATTCAGCTTCACATGTCGACAGAGTAACACTTGATTGCTTCTTTGATGACCACGTGAAAGCAGCGTCGCACAAGAAAAATACAAATCCCTTAGTGCTTTTTCGATCGTCGATATCTCCACTATAATCACTATCCGAATAAGCTCTAAGTTTGAAAGATTCAGAGCAATAATAGTGTAAACCACGAGAAATAGTACCTTTGATGTACCGAAGTATTCTCTTTGCAGCTTTAAGATGAGATGATTTCGGCTTCTCCATGTATCGACTCACAATTCCAACACTATACATAATATCCGGTCTCGTGCATGTCAAGTATCTCAAACTTCAAATCAAGCTTCTATAATATATCGAATCAACATCGGCACCATCATCAAACTTCGAAAGCTTGGTTCCGCACTCCATTGTGTATTGACCGACATACAGTTATTCATGTTGAATTTTTCAAGGATATTTTCTGCATATCCTTTTTGGGAAATAAAAATCCCATCTGCACTTTGCTTCACTTCGATACCAAGAAAATAATTCATGAGACCATTATCGGTTATCTCAAATTCTTTCACCATCGATGCCTTAAAAGCATCAATCATCGTCGAATTATTTCCTGTAAAAACAAGATCATCAACATGTAAACAAGCGAGTGGAATATCACCTTTTTCTTGCTTCAAATAGAGTACATGCTCGTATGGACATTAAGAGAATCCATTCGCCTTGAAATATGCATCAATTCTGGAATTCCATGCTCTCGGTGCTTGTTTAAGCCTATATAGAGCTTTTTTTAACCTTAGCACTTTGTCTTCATGACCTTTCACAACAAACCCCTCGGATTGTTCAACATAAATTTCTTCTTCAAGGATACCATTCAAGAATGCTGATTTGACATTCATTTGATAAATCCGCCAATTATTTTGAGCAGCAATGAAAATAATCAATCTAATCGTTTTCGTGCGGATGACAGGGGCAAAAACTTCATCATAGTCGATTCCGGCTTTTTGCTTGTACCCCTTCGTGACTAATCTAGCTTTGTACCTTGTCACTTCACCTTTCTCATTCTTATTGACCTTGTACACCCATTTAACACCAATTGATTTCTTGTCCTTCGGAAGATTAGCAAGCTCCCATGTTACATTTTTCTCGATGGCTTCAATTTCTTCGTTCATGGCTTTCCTCCACTTTTCTTCTTTGGCCACATCATCATAAGCAAGTGGTTCATAATCTGCAAGAAGACATATAAGATGAAGCTCTTCGGTAGCTTCGTAAATTTCAGACAATCTTCTTGATCTTGGCAATAGCGGTTCATCGACACTATTTGAAGAGGATGATGTTGATGAACTTGAATAAGATGTTGGAGAAGAAGGTCAAGGTTGATCTTTCAACTCCGTTTGATTGAAATCACCACGAACATTCGCTTCTTCTTTTAGATTTTCTTCCCACATTCCATCTTCATCGAACTTGACATCTCTACTTACATACACTTTCAAAGTGTTAGGGTCAAATAATCGATAGGCTTTGGATGATGAGTCATACCCGATAAAGATGAGTTTTTTGCTCTTGTCTTCAAATTTCGATCTTTTTTTATCCGGGACATGAGCATAGGCAATGCTCTCAAAAATTCTCAAGTGCGAAACACTTGGTATTCTCCCAGTCCATGCCTCTTGTGGAGTTACGCCTTCAAGTCCATATGTGGGACATCTATTTTGAAGATAGACGGCACACGAAACAGCTTCAGCCCAAAGTTCCTTGGACAAATTTTTGCTCTTCAACATGCTTCGAACCATATCAAGAATGATTCTATTTTTCCGTTCAGCCACACCGTTTTGTTGAGGAGAATACGGGGCCGTCAAGAAACGCCAAATACCATTATTTTCACAGAATTTGTTGAATATGACTGAGGTGAATTCTCCACCACGATCAGTCCTCAAAGCCTTGATAAAATAGCCGTTTTCCTTTTTAGCCAGGTTCTTGAATTGTTTGAAAGTATCAAACACTTCTATCTTTTCTTTAAAAAAAATACACCTAAGTTTTCCGAGTAAAATCATCAATAAAAGTAACAAAATATCGATGATTACCATATGAGTGAGGATTGATCGGGCCACACAAATCAGAATGAATTAACTCAAGCGGCTTCTTCGCTCGATAAGTCACCTCCTTCGGAAAACTAGTTCTGGAATGCTTGCCGATAACACACCCTTCACATAATTGATCGGGATGATCAATATGTGGTAAGCCATAAACCATCTTCTTGCGAGAAAGCAAATTTAGTCTGCCAAAATTGAGATGGTCGAACCTCAAATGCCACAACCGTGAAGGATCATCTACGCACGCCTTTAGACATCGAGACATCTCACTCTTTATATTAAGAATAAACATCCTGCTCTTCGACATCTTTACATTTGCAATCAGTTTATTATTTCGATCTCTCAACATAAGATTAAGTTTTTTCATATGAACAGTATAACATTTCTCCAGAAGTTGTCCTAAACTCAAGATATTGCTTGACATTTTTGGAACATAATAAACATTAGTAATAAACTAACGTGCACCATTCTTTAAGCGAATCAAAATTGTACCTTTCCCTTCGACAAGAATTTTAGAGTTATCACCGAATGAGACAGTCCCTTTAATTGTCTCATCTAACTCGGCAAACATCTCCTTTCTCCCACACATGTGATTACTTGCGCCGGTATCCAAATACCATGCATCGCTTTAACCTTCTTCATCTTCTTTAAATGCCAATAAGAGAACTTGATCGGCATTATTCACCAAGTTCGTCTTTTCGTCTGCTCTGCTACTTTCTTTATTCCAGAGTTAGACGCATAATGACCAAATTTATTGCAATGATAACATCGGATTT
This sequence comes from Syzygium jambos, assembly GCA_031216235.1. Lineage (NCBI taxonomy): Eukaryota > Viridiplantae > Streptophyta > Magnoliopsida > Myrtales > Myrtaceae > Syzygium > Syzygium jambos. Next base: position 7,306,520 of record CM062221.1, read on the forward strand.
TAGATTTATCATACCATTGGCTTGTCGAGTTCTTTCCTCTTCCACGAACACCTCTTTGGTACTGGTATCCTCCATCACTTCGAGTAGGATCTCCTTTGCTTCGTCCACGACCTCTTCTTCGAAAGTGACCTCGGCCACGACTTCGATCACGATCTTGATTTGTCCCACGATTTTGTACGGGATCTCTTCTTTGCTCCTTCTCATCTCGTATGGTCAACTGCGTTTGAAGAACTTCCTCCACCAGTTCAATTTTTTTCTTTCTCAAGCTTTCTTCATGGGCTTGTAATGAACCCATAAGTTCATCGACTGTCATAGCATCCAAGTCTTTGGATTCTTCAATTGCAACCGCAATATGATCATACTTCTTGTCTAAGGACCGAAGTATTTTCTCGACAAAGCGAACATCGGAAACGTCTTCTCCGTTTCTTTTCATCTGATTAACAATTGCCAAAATTCTCGTGAAATAATCAGCAATCGATTTAGATTCTTTCATATGAATTACATCGAATTCACCTCTCAAGATTTGAAGGTGAATCTTCTGAACTTTCTAAACTCCTTGATGTGTGTTTTGAAGAATCTCCCATGCCTCTTTAGCGGTAGTGGCGTTCGAAACTTTTTCGAACATGGAATCATCTAACGCTTGATAGATGATCGACAAGGCATATTGATCTTTCGTTCGAACCTTCTCCAAGGCAATCCTCTAGTTCTGATTTAACGTGGCTTCATCCTCTGGCTTATCATAACCAGTGTTAGCAAGTTCCCACACACCATAGGCGCCGAGTAGAGCTTTCATTCTAACAGCCTAGCTACCATAATTTTCTTTGGTAAGACGAGGGTATTGAAGAGGAAGTTGATTGTTTGTTGAGGCCATAATCACGAACCGTAAGCTCTGATACCAATTTGTTGAGCATCAGAGGCGCGGCAACAATAATGATTTGATGGAAGAAATTTTTGAAGGTGAAACAATCGCAATTCGCGTCTTTCTATTGCATGTCTCAATTACAAGAGAAATAGACTATCTATAGGCCATAGTTTGATTCGAAATAGGAAACCTCTTTCTAGGAAACCTATTCTAATTAGTAAACCTACTTGACTTAGGAAACTTTCCTAAAATATAACTAGAAACAATATCTCACAATATCTTATCTTATCTCTTAATATCTTACCATATATATGAAAAATTAAAATATGGAAATACGAACAGACTCAAAAAGGAAACAAGTACTAACAAATTTGATTTAATTTCTAACATGGATGGTTGACCTTAGGTGAGTACCATTTTCAGATTGTGGATTCAGTGATTGCTCTCTTCCGAGTGGATTTTACTGGAAGAGGAGAACTTGCAAAGCGCCAAGTTGATCCCAAAACCATCGAATCATGCAAGTTGTCATTCTTCAGCTCAACTGGTTTGACACTAATAGATTCTGAATTGCAGCAAAAATTCGCACAAATGCTGTCGCGTTTAATTAAGATAGCTGAGGAATTTAACGTCGCAGTTTACATGACCAAGCATGGTATCGCATCACGTTTCATTACTCGCTCATAGTTGTGCATCCATTAAAAGATCTTATCCAATTTAGCCCTTTGATGGTTGCACTCTGTATGATAGCAATTTGGACACAGCACTAAGCTCATAATACTTCGTGAAATCTCAACATCCATACATAGAGTAGCTGCGGTCCATGAATTAGGAAAAAAGATGATTTTTTGACGACTTTGTCCTTGATTTATTTGTTTCAGTCGTAGCTGATCCAGGTGGTGGTGTATTCATATCGGACCCAAAGAAACCTGCAGGTGGGCATGTTGTGGCTCATGCTGCCACAATTAGGTTGATGTTCAGGAAGGCAAAGGTGAGCAGTGTGTCTGCAAGCTGTTTGAGGCCCCAAACCTACCCGAAGCTAATGCAATATCCTTTTTGCGCTGGATATTTGCCAAGCTATACTTTTATCTATTGAAATTTACTAGATTATACTGCAGAGACCAATCGAAATATCTAGAAATCTATATCAAAATCGATGAGAAAGTCACTACTAAGTGTCACGCCCCGAACCCCCGTCGGGCACGCGACATCCTCCACTGGTCTATTAGTGCGACATCCCAGTAATATCGCCGACCTCAAAAACTTCAAAGATTTACAACCACAGCGGACTACAATTAATCCCGGACAATAAAAACTGGGGAAGCATTAAGGGAGAATTTACATATCCATATCTCACTTCCAAACTTATACCAAAATATTTACAATTACAACGCCACCCCAACGCTTACAAGCCACCATATAAATACATGTGCACGCCACACTACTACGGTCAATAACAAAAAGGGCCTATGACCTGATCAACTTTCCATCCAAAAATGGTACTCGCAAAAACCCAATTCCATATCCGGATTTTACTCCCTACGCGCCTTACTAGGTGTCCATTTTGAATCCGATCCTCCGTCCTCTGAGTCGGAATCCCCTTGTGTCGATCCATCTACTAAGGACTCCAAAACGTTCTGGTGGCCGTGGCGAGATATTCATTGCTCTGGTGGGAGATCTGAAATTGTTTGGTTTATACAACCATGAGACACTTCTCAATAACTTGTAACCTAAACCCTACCTAGGCTATCACATTATTCCAGACATAAATAAACACACGACCAAACAACCACCACAGAACACACGAATACACGTACCTGGACTCTCGACACACGCAGCTCGCACGTTAGTCCATTTATAAAAATTTATTTTGAAAACACATAACATAATATGCGAAATTTTCCACAAATCACACACCCAACGAACATACCACGTTTTCAATCCACTTAACATACGCACATTCCACCTCCACTTCCTCATTCTTTCCATTCTCAATTCCTCTTTCCCACATCACTCGCCAGTGACCCGCGTAAACCTACACGCCTCAGGTACACTGCGATCAACACTCAGCCCGCACCAAATGCGACAGGCCTACATGATCAGAACCCGAGCTTATAATGCCTCGGTCCAATCCCGGTCTCACCTGAGCTGATCATGCCTCGGACCGAACTCAATCATGCTCTTTCGAGCCTCAGCCTGTGCCAAATGCAACAGGCCTACGTGATCGCTACCTCGAGTTTATGATACTCAGCCCGATCCCACCTCACTTTCTCATGCCATAGCCTCAAATTCCGTGCACACTTGCACCCCACACTTCACCACATCACCATTTTCACACAAAAGCACATTTTCGCATAAAACAGCATTTTTCTTTGTTCAAATGTTTTCAAATCATTTTCAGCCCTTCACGGGATTTTCATAAAATTCCAAAACGGACCTAACGGCACCAATCACGCGTCAAAAAAATCACCACAGCACAGTGCACAGTACCCCCACAGCTCGTGAACAGTAATTTCTGCACTCCATACCACAAAATCACACTTCCGACTCTTCACGACTCTTACATAAAACTCCAAGCCGGACTCAACGGTACCATTCTCGTACCCAACAGCACACCACAGCACACTAAGCCCCAATTCACAGCATTGATCGGCCCCTAAATTTTCACCAAAATTCTCGGAATTCAAACCCAGGGCCCGCAATTCAACTTAGCCCGCAAAATCGCAACAACCCACGTCTATCTAAACCCGAAACAACCCGATCTACTAGGCAAGGGTTTAGATCACAACTTACCTAGTTCTAGACTCTCTCAGCTAGAACAAAAGCGGCGGTAAAGCTTGGAATCTGACGAAGGCTTGCGGCGGCGGCTACAATCGGCGACGATCGGCGAGCGGTGGCTTGCGGCGATGTCCACGGCGGCTAGGAGGGCTCACGGCCAGAGATGGAAAGAGAGAGAGAGAGTCACGGTTAGATGGAGATGAGGCGGCAAGGACAACGGCTGGGGCGCGGCGGCGGTCCGGCGGGCGTGCGATCGGCGGCGAGGACGCGGCGGTGAACGGCAGAGGGAGAGATGGCCGGTGAGGGGTTCACGGTGGGGGGAGGGTTTTCACGAAGGGGGAGGTTTCATAATCAAAAGGGGAGAGAAATGAGAGAGAAATGGGTCTTTGGCTTTTTCTTCAAGTTTTGACCCCTTTTTGAAAAATGACCAAATTGCCCCTTGCCCTCAAAACTACCCCTTCTTTAATACTCAAGAGTAAAATGGTCAAATTCTCCGTTTCTTGCCCAAATCGAATTTTTCCGAAAGATTTAAGCGCACCAAAAATTGACACGTGTCACGTGCAACGTCGTCCTAACGTTCCGGCGCGACTTCCAAATTTTTCGGTGTCCAATTTGGGCAAAATTCAATAATTAAATTCTATTAACTGCAACTCGAGCGTTTCTCGAGCTAACGGGCGGCTTGTTGGGGAAATTCGCGAAATCGACTCATGACCGATACTAAATCGAGTCACGTGCAAGTCCGTTCGGTGCGTGACGACCTCGGTTATCATTAAAATCGCGAAGATCAATCACTTGATCCGAGGGGTACGATCGTTCGGTATAATTTCGGAATCATTCGTCGAGTCGTTTCGTGGTCCAACGGAATCACCCGCGATCCACTACTAGGACAGTGGCGAATTGACCCCTAACTATCATTGGATCGGCCAACAGTGGTTCAAAATATCACTTCCGCGATTTAATGATCGAAATTACTACCGAATTTCCTTTAGTCGCGCGAATTTAATTTCTCTATTAGCCTTTCCCTAATGATTAGCATTCCCAGGAATGATCAGTTCCGGGCGAGAATTTATTGCGAGCACATCTCATAAAACTCAATCATTCAATGAATTTCAATTGGTGGAAATTTCGGAATGTCACACTAAGTCTACATGATTTTAAGCATGATACTTACGGTATACTTGATGTTGCTTGGAGATCCATGAACATGTCGAATACAAATCTTGTGTGGAAGAATTAAACAAAAAAAGTGGATATTGAGAGTACCTCAGTAGTGTGAAGTAAGATTCACACTAAATGCAATTAATTAAATGCATCCGTAGTCAATCTAATTAAATGCAATTAATTGGGAGATTCTGAGTATGGGGACTTGGTTACGCTAATGACCCCAAATCGAGATTCCTAATACCCTTTCGATACCTAAGAATGATACGATGTCTAATATATCACGCAAGTTTTCGAGGCTTACTCACTAATCATATCCATTTTAATTGCGAGGAAAATCAATCAAGAATTAAATGCGCAATCAAGGCCAATCAAACCAAACAATCCTAAATTATCTCTAAAAATGAAAATCAATTGAAACATCCAAATCCTAATAAAGCCTTAAAGGCTTATTCATTTCATGATTTGTATCTTGTTAGGGTTTTAGGGTTTTTTAGGGGTTATAACCCTTGAATTTGAGATTTTCTAAAAATGCCACTTGGGCACTTCCAAAAATTCAAATTTCACTTTCCAAGGTTGTCCACAGTATTTTTGGACCATTCTGTGAATTTTTGCAAATTTTTTATTTTTTATATTTTTTTCAAAAATTGAATTTTTGAGAATTTCATTAACCGAGAATTGATTTTTATGATTTCCTGAAAATTTTTATGAATTTTCGAATTTTCTGATTTTTTTAGATTTTCTAAATTTTTCACATTTTTATTTGCATTTTCTGAATTTTCACGGGCTAAGTCTGTTCAATTTAAGCTTAGAACCATCCATAGTCAGTCTAATTAAATGCAATTAATTGAAATATGCTCCTAGAACTAAATGTTATTTAGTTAATTATTTTTGTTTAGGGGCTAAAGATTAGTCCCTAATTTTCCATACAACTAATTCTAAACAGTTAGTCAAAATTTAGGTATCGACAGTTGCCCCTTTTCAAAGATGAGGTTGAAGAGGTTGCATTCAAAGATAAATTGATACATATGTTTTTCCCATGCGAATGCAATAAAATTTATTTTTGTCTGAACCATGAATCCCATTTCAAAATGAAATAAAATGTGATGCTAGTGCAAATGGTAAAGAACATACCTTAAGCTACCTACCTTGAGGGAGCAGTAGAGTGAGCTCAAGGTATGGATCGCCTGTTTAGTATCTGGATTTCACTTCTTATTCGTGACAGTGCATAATGACTTCTGGAAAGGTTGCCTGTTTAGTATATGAATCTTACTTCAGACGTATGACTGTGCGATATGAATCTTGGAGATCCATGAACATGTCAATGTATGAGAAAGGGTGACTGGGATATAAGCAACTGAAGGCCATTCAATTGCTAATAGCCTGGCCAAAAAAGGGCCACGAACCATATGACTCAGTAGTGTGAGGACCAGTTCGCAGCACTCCCAACTCTAGGCATGCTGGACTCCTTAGTCTCCGCATCCACTTTGAATGTAGCGCCACACACTTGGCCAGAGCTGTCCGCCGGAGGAACCGGCTTCACCTCATTCAGTGGGTGCTCATAACTCCTCAAAACTCAACAGCTGGTAAAGAAGCATCCTGAGCTGGAAAAGAAGGGCAATGTTAACAGGTGAACAATCTGGCGCTCAAAAAGCACTGGAAGAGCAACATTGTAGGTGAAAAGGCATGCACATGTCAAAACATGCATACAGATTAAAAAAAAACCATTTTAAGCCCTTCCAACTCATGCCAAACCTTATTCATCCTTACTTCGTACTAGTCTTCCTATATGTTGTTACCCAACAATACGAAACTCTCATGTCAACTATGCTCGATATCAGCGGAGCTCGTCTATCCTTATTATTCACATTCCAATGCATGGAGGAATCTCCGGTGACGCTGCATCAATAATCCGTGAAAATAATTACCTTTAGGAAATGTTGCGAAAGATTTCCCATGGCCCTTCTTCACGACTTCTGCATCATCCGAGAGAACAAGTTTGCCTTCAGAATCACTTCCCCAGAAGAAAGGAACACTTCCATCAACATCCTGCATGATTAAGAGAACAGAAAGGATTAGATAGATTACAGGTGGTGGGAGAGATTGAGAGTGATATCCCAGAACGAAACCATGAAAATTTGCTACTTACAGAGGCCAGAAAAGTGGTTTTCGTTGGGCCATCGAAGAGCACAAAAGCAAACTTCCCGCTGATGTCCATCACGACTTGATCGGCAGGGTAAGGCCCCCGATACCTCAGAGTTCTAGAAGCTTCTAGGACAATAATGACCTCATTCACGGATCGCTGCTCAAGAAGAGCAACATCCTGTATGTGTCCTTGAAACAAGCAGAAGATGTCATCCACAACAGCAAACAATCTGCCACAGAGGGTAATACGTCAAATATCTATACAATAACCGTCATAGGAAGAAAGAAAGCTTCTTATTTTGAATATCCATCTGAAAATGTTGACAGAGATTATTCTTATGTAGAAACATCACTGAAGATACTACAGAACATATCAACGAGCCAAATACAAATTAAAAGCTTGTTTTTTCGTGTTCTGTTAAATTGGAAAAAAAAAATGACACTTATAATTGACTACATTAGTCGACCTCGGCAACATTTGCACGTGATCCTCCCAAGAGATTTTGTCAATACAGATCACAAAGTTATCTGCAAAACAACCAGGTTGAGTGAGCTTAAGGCACAAGAAAAAGACGTTGGGGAGAGAACACACAACAAATGCTGAAAATGCGGAGGAATATGATTGTGGAACGCTACGATCCTTGGTGATTCTCATGCAAAGCATAGTGCATTTTCATTCTAAATTTGTTCGGTGGGTCACGCAAGTATAAAAGAAAACTTTTTGGGCATCAAGAATAGTTGAAGATATGTCATCAATATAGCAAGAGGCAGCACTGTGAATATTTCGTCCTACAGATGTCAATCTTTCACCTTCAACGGCTGGTTTTCGGAAATATGTGTGAAAAATCTCAATGAGGAAAATCAGTTTGTATTAAGCATCCAATTGAGAAATCAGAATCGAAATTGATGCCTTCGAAAACCAGAAACTTATCCGAACCTTAGAAAACTCACTGTACATGGAAGATTGAAGCAGGCAGTTAGCAAATGAAAGTGAAAGTGGATTGATTTTACTTCATTGGACCCGAACGCCCTCAATGTAGATGAGAGGGATTTCTTGGATGAGGGGCCAATAGTCGCCAGTGAGTTTTGAGCATCAATCTTTCAGAATCACGCATTTTTCTATCCACAATTGTTGGAGGGAGAGAGGGAGGCCATCCTCTGGCAAGTACCTCAACTTCGGGCAATTGGAAATCAATAGCAGTTGGAGAGAGGAGAGATGGCTGCGAAGACCGTTTGATAGTCTTTCCACCTTCCTCATATTGTAAATGTGAAGTTCGGTTAGAGAGGAAGGAAAGAGAAGACTCCACGCATCATCCTCGTCCTCCCCCGAAGGAAACCTCACCTTCTCTCCCTCGTCTCCCATGCTTCTTCCGTCAATTTGGAGCAACTCGAGGGACATGAGCAGGGGTAAGCCCCATTCTCTCACTAGGTTTCAAATTCTCGCACCCTTTAATTCTAAGGTGCAGCAAATTGGGAGGCAAACCGCCTGCGGGGAAGCATTTGATATTTTGGCAGTCCAAAATGATTAGAGATGTAAGATGATGCCACTCATTCGGTAGGGACCTTATCTTTGGACAATTTTGAAGTGTAAGCAACCACAGAGTAATGGGAAGGGGAGGGAAATCCTCTATCTCCAATGATGGACACTCTAATATGTCCAATTCAGTGAAATGGAGGAGTGTGCGAAGGCACTTTGGTAGGCTTACCATATTCTTACACCTGGCAATATACAAAGATTCCAGCGCTTCTATGGTGATCTCTTCTAGCGACTCCACTCCCTCGCGCTCCCATATTTTAAGTGTCTTAAGAGTATCAAGTCTACACTTGGCAAAGGAAAAGGATGTCAGAGAATCACATTCACCTATCTCAAGAGATTCAAGTTGAGGCATCGCGTTATTGCCACTTGGGTCATCTAGAGGAATAGTTAGTCCCATGATTTTTGGACAAACCGTGGATGTAGGTACCGATACTCAAATCAAATTACGTAAATCTTGAATGTCATTTATCGTTCTTCGTTTATTTCTCTGGTTCTCTCTCGCATTGGCTTAATTTGTAAGATCCGGATTAGCTTTCGTGTTTGCTAATATTACAATAGGTAGCTTGGCCAAAATCGTATCGAGCCGATTGGACTGCCGGTTCACTCGATAAACCAGCTTTCCAAAATATGGATCCATCTGGCTTTAGAATCTCACGGGTACAGAACTGGGCTTCCGGCTGCTGTTGCACATGGAGGGACTCTAGCACTCAACTCCACGGACCACCGGCACTCCGCTTTACCACCAAGGCTGAATGATTCACATGTTCACGGGCCATCAACAAAATTACATATCTATAGTCGTTTGCTCATGACATCATTACCGGTTTGACAGTAGTCCAACCACTTGGAACCATTCAAACATATAAACAGCACTTCCTGCTGCGCTGCCTTGGTGTTGCTCTAGGAGTGTCTAGCTCTTCTCCATGCTACGACGGCCTTGACGATGTTGCTGGTGCTGATGTTCCACCGATGACCTGGTTTTCGCTAGTTTGCTGTTCTTGTCGTCGGTCCTTTGGAGCTTCTCCGATTTTTGGTTCCTGCTGCTGGCTGGATTAGGTCCTTCAGGCCTTCGTCCTTGGCTGTGTTGTTGCTGCTCCAGAGCCTTTGGCCTTCCTCCGAAGCTTCGGAGTGGTTTTTCCTTGTTTTTCGGGCTGTTCTTTGTTGTTTGGGTGGGCTTTTGCTTTGTAAAGTTCCGCTAAACCTGTCTTGACCTTGTGAGGACATGGTGTCCTAATTAGGTCAGGTGTTGGCTTGGGCTCTTCTTTGTATTTGGTTCTGAAAAGTATATATACACTTACCTTTACCAAAAAAAAAACAGTGCTCTTAATGTGCAGTATGTAAATAAAGAGATAAGGGATAGAAAAAATGCACACAAGTTTATAGTGGTTCGGCTTATAACAAGCCTACGTCCACTCTCCCACGCTTACAGCCTACCGGCTGGATTTCACTATGTAATCAAGAGAAATTTATAGATTCTGAGTGATAGCATTCTTGCGTATGATAGGACTCTCTATCTCACATAATCACTCTTACAAAGTAACCCTCAAGATCTTAATTTTTTGCTCAAAACGACAAGAAAAATGATTGGAGTATGCTCAGACTTTGGACTTGTTGATTCGTGAATCTGTTTTTTTTTTTTTTTGCTACTCGTTGATCTCCTTAAATACTCATCTACTTCCAAACTAGCCATTGGACAACTTTCAGAGGATCATCTTCCAATCTTCACCTTGGATAGATTTGTATAGAAAGAATTGAGTAGCTGTTGGATTTACAGATTCTGAATCCCGCTGATTCTGATCGCCCATACAATCAGAATCTTGGTTTTCATAAGTAGAGCTCTATCTGTTGTAAAACATACTTGTCGTAATGTTTGATTGTCAATCAATTTGATTGAGATCAAAACTTTTCTTTTGTGAAATCCATACTAGATCACTGGCTGTTATATTTCGTTCTGAGTTCTGCGTTTCAAGAATTTCTGCGTCTGCTTCTGAAAAATTTCAGCTTCTACGTCTGCTTCTGAAAAATTTCTCCGTCTGCGTCTGAATAATTTCAACGTCTAAATCTCAGAATTTAGATTATGTGGGTCTTCAATACGATATCAACCAGTTTGTAAAATTTGAAAAACTTCCTTCTGAGCTTCTAGAATATATATATATATATATATATATATATACCTGGAATAAAATAATTCATAATAAGTATAAGATTTACAAAGAATATGGAAGATTTTGTCAACTTCAAAATCAATAGGGGTTTTCGTCAACAAACTCCAATCCCTGCTTTAAACAAGTAGATATGACCATCTTATATGAATTGAGTTGTAATGCACGCAATACTTTTTCCACGTAACGGAAGATGATATCAAGTGATTATACTTGATAGAGGTTCGATTATTTATAGAATTACTGTCATGGATGCTCCTCTCTCTCCTTGAGCATATGAGATGCACAAAAACCTTTGTAATGCTCCAAATGAGGTGGATGCTCAACCACCATGTCCATGGTACATTACTCCTGTCGTTGCTCTAGTTAGAGCTATGTGTCACGGGCCGATAGTTTGGGAACGACCCGTGCGGCGACTTAGGCTTCCTTGGATCGTTGGAAAGCCTAGGCCAAGCCTTTTTGCCGATCACTCACTCGCTCGGACACCCGGATCGTAGAGAGAGAATCTAGAGAGAGAAGCTCTGGAAGAGAATGGAAGAGAAAGCAACTTCTTCTTTGTTGTTTGGATGTTTCAAATGAGGAGGAGGACACCCCTTTATATAGTAGAGGGCCTCGGTTTACAACCATTGATCGCTTTCTAGACGAGTGGCCGAGATCGTATCGTTCTCGTCGACCACCTACCGACATTTATTCCGAGAGCTATCTATCAACTACCGGCATTTATGCCGAGAACTCTCTAGAACCCCGGCACAATTACCGTCTCGCCCGTCCTCGGGAAAATTCCGGAAGCTTTGAACGGGTCTTTATTGATGTGTCACGGTTCTTGGTGTTGAAAACCTCTTGACCGTGACATTCTCCCCTACTCATTCGAGCGACGTCCTCGGCGCTCTTGGCTTGGGGTTTATTTGTTGGCTTTTTGGAGCGCCTTCGACTCTTCCGAGATTTCTTCGGCTTCTCAGTTTGTCGGGCATTTGGCTCCTTTGATTTGACTTTCTCCATGTTGGTCGGCAAGCTTGTTACCTCCGGGAATAGAACATGGATTGGCATGTTGTGTTGAAGAGGAGGATCCACCTTCGGCTTTGGCTTGGTGCAAAGTTCGGGCACGGACTTCTCAACTCTTCGGATTGTGGAGAGGACTTTGGCTTCGGTCACCCCATTAATCATTGGAACCATGGACGGACACTCCGAGTTGGTGATGATGATCGTGTTGCTCCTCATGTCGATCATGGCTCCCGCGGCATCGAAAAATTCAAGGCCTAGAATGAGATCATAATCATCGAGAGGGATTACCTCGAACGGGAGTTTGCCTTCCCAAGTACCGACTTGGAGTTTTACATTTTTGGCCACGCCTACGCCTAGTATCTCGTCGGAATTGGGGGTCTTGTAACGATTCCGAGTCGGCTCCACGTGAAGTCCCAAGTGTTTGGCCGCTTCGTTTGACAAAAACAAGCTCGTGGCACCCGTATCGACCAAGGCAAGGAGGGGTACGCCATTTACCTTGACTTCAACGAATGAGAGATGTGAATATGTCGGCTTCTCCCTTGGTGGAGCTTTGTCCTTCACGGAGTTGATTGAGTTGAAAACCTTCACGGTCCCAAGTCGCAACTCGCGTTTCTCCTTTTCTTGCTTCGGCTCTTCATCCTCTTCTACGGCAAGAATGGCATTGATCCTACTCTTCTTTGGGCACTTTTGTGTCCAATGAGGACCGTTGCAAATGAAACACGGAGACGGCGGTGGAGTATCAAACCTGTTCTTGTAGTCTCCTTGAGGTTGTTTCCATTTGGGATCACTTGACTTGGACGTTCCTTCTCCCCATGTCTTCCCACGTTCACCATGATCTCTTCGGCCACGGTTGGGACTTTTGTCCGAGTCTTTTCGACCACGAACGGCTTGTTCTTCTTCATCGTGGTGGCGATCCGATCTCCACCCGCTCCCTCTTGTTTTTGGGACTTCCTTGGTGAAGTCGGCGAGAGACTCGGCCGCGACTAGTGCTCGCGAAAGACTTTTGACGTCCCTTCGTTTGAGCTCGAGTAGTGCCCATGGCTTCAATCCATCCATGAACGCCCCGAGAGCCTCCTCCTCCCCAAGATTGGGAATTTGGAGTTTGAGCTCGGTGAATTCCTTCACGTACTCTCGGACTGTGCTACGTTGCTCAAGGCGATGGAGCTTGCTACGGGCTTCGTGTTGAGCATACTCGGGGAAGAAATAACCCCGAAACTCCTCGACAAATCCATCCCAAGTAGTGATGGGGTCGGCGCCTTGTTTTGTCTCTTCACATCTATTTCGCCACCAAAGCATGGCATTATCAACTAGGAACATAGAAGCGGTTCGTACCTTGGCCAAATCTTCTTGGATTCCAATGGCGTCGAAGTATTGTCCCATGCTCCATAGGAAGTTGTCTACCTCTTTGGCGGACCGGTTGCCTTTGAATTCTTTAGGCTTCGGCACATCTAGCTTGTGTGCCGCTTGGATGGGCAACGCACCGTTCGCGATGCTTGCTTTGCATAGGATGAGCTCGGTCTTGAGCTCTTGCACCTCCATCTTCAAGGCTTCGACTTCGGTCTTGGAGGAGTTGCCTTCTTTGATCTCCACGACCTCAAGCTTTAGCGCCTCGATGGATGCTTCAAGGAAATCATCCCTATCGAACAAAGGGGCCGTCGTGCGATTGACGACGTTTGTGAAGTCATGGCGGAGAGTTTCTTCACCCTCGTCGATTCGCCTTTTAACTTCGTCGAGTTCTTCGATGAACTCCAACATTGTTGTTCTCATTCTCGTGAGCTTCTCATCGATCGCGGCTATGGCGTTCGACGAAGCATCCCTTTTCTTGGATTTTCCACGAGTCTTTGGTTGGGCAGCCGGCTCATTGGGAACCGGTTCTTGAGGAGCCCTTTCATCCACAACAACCGAAGCGAGTTGTTCGTTGTTCGACATTCTCTCGACCAGTTGGTGTGCTCCTCGATCTCCTTGGATGGACTCTCTACTTGCTCTGATACCACTTGTCACGGGCCGATAGTTTGGGAACGACCCGTGCGGCGACTTAGGCTTCCTTGGATCGTTGGAAAGCCTAGGCCAAGCCTTTTTGCCGATCACTCACTCGCTCGGACACCCGGATCGTAGAGAGAGAATCTAGAGAGAGAAGCTCTGGAAGAGAATGGAAGAGAAAGCAACTTCTTCTTTGTTGTTTGGATGTTTCAAATGAGGAGGAGGACACCCCTTTATATAGTAGAGGGCCTCGGTTTACAACCATTGATCGCTTTCTAGACGAGTGGCCGAGATCGTATCGTTCTCGTCGACCACCTACCGACATTTATTCCGAGAGCTATCTATCAACTACCGGCATTTATGCCGAGAACTCTCTAGAACCCCGGCACAATTACCGTCTCGCCCGTCCTCGGGAAAATTCCGGAAGCTTTGAACGGGTCTTTATTGATGTGTCACGGTTCTTGGTGTTGAAAACCTCTTGACCGTGACATATGACTGATGCTTGACCTTTCTCTTAAAAATTTAGTATTCAAGTAAGCCTTTGCTTTGGCATCGCACAAACTTCAATTTTTTTTTTGGTCGTGAACACAAACTTCAATTAAAGATGCTAATAAATCTCAGTCAAGAGGGAAAAGAGTTGACATCTACCGCTTCATTTAGTTTACATTTAATAATGAAAAATAGAGCTATAACACCGGAAAAAAAGGGGAAAATCAGAAAGGGCTCTACCAACGAAGATAAAAGATCACACGAAGAAACAGCAAATTTAGAATTATATTAAGTATGCGCTAAATCAAATAAGGAAACTTAACTCTAATAATCAATCTTTCCTCCACAAAAAGAAGGGAAACAATCTTTCTAGTTTATATAACTAAAAGGTGCCATACCCAGAAAAATCATCTCTTCCATTGCCTTTTGCATCCTAATCTTCGATATGCAGGGTGGTGAAATCCGTCCATCATCACTTTCAGCGTCACTTCTAATCACATTGCAGCATCGCTAGAGGCATATAATGAGCTCCCAAGCACTTGTTCATTTCCTTTCTCTGCAGTGGACACTTTGTCACCCTTGTCATTGATTTCCCTAAGATTCCTGTGCTCAACAACACGCCGTTCATCTATGACATGAAAACTTTCTTTACCTGCGATGCTAAGCAAAAAGGTTTGTCAACTACATTGTCACCTTTGTGTATCAAATGCAAAAAATATTGCAAGGGTAAGGCCGAAGTATCTTTTCTGCTGCTTCTATTTACGTTAAGTCAAACAAATTTAAATAACACAACCTTATTTGCTCTTAGGAACTTAGTTGAGAGTGGCATGCTATCGAGAGGTCATAGGACTATGTCAGGCTTGAGAAGAGATCTAATCGCCACAATCAAAAGAAAATTATTTCAATGTCATCTCGAATAAACCTCAAAAGAAATGAAATCTATCAACCATGGTATTTGGTTATAAAGCAAAAACCAGAGAAATGCAGTGCCAAATATTTTTAGCTATACAGTAGCAGTTCAGTTTGCCGCATGCAGTTTTAGATATCATGGTTTTTATGAGCACGAGAAGAAATCTAGTGGGAACATTTGAAAGCAAATTACTCAACATTGTCTCCCGTGAGTTTGCTAAGAATTTGCTTTTGATAAGCAAAAGAAATTTATTGCAACATGGTGTCTAGCAGATGGTAGCCCGTGTAATCATGAACGCAATTCATGCTATGAGGTATAAGGAATGATGCACATTAGCAATGTCATTTCCACACCACGAAAAGCTATGGAAAGCCATCTATGATTCAAACTAATAAACCAGTCTTCCTATTTTCAAAGGCTCTCCTATTTTTTTCTTCCAAACAAATCAGTAAGCTAATGAAATGAATCAACCATAAACACAGCCCAACATAAACAAAGAGTTATATAAACTACTTACCGTTTGATGTTGGGTTCTAATATTCAACAAAAGGAAGTTCTCTAGTAGAACCCAAAAACATGAGTGTGCCATAGTTTCATGGAGATATTGAATAGAAATTGCAAGACCTATGGAGGAGGCAATCAGATAGAAAGCAAACGAAAGTATGTTGCAAAAGGCAGTTTTAGATTTTGTGCACCTATATATCCATGCACAGCAATGAACAAGGCATTACTGCAGGGTGAGCTCGGAATCTAATTTGAAACAACAATAGAGAGGATGTTAATCATCGTAGCGGCAGATAGGCTATGTTCTCCATGATAGCTATACTACCCAATCATCTCTTTGACCCAACAATTGAGTTTCAAACAACTTGCAGGGTTGCAAGTTCAACTTCAGAATAGCATATTAGTATGGCAGAACTCATTAACTCGGACCAATAACTGGGAATGAACCGGTCACCATACATAGACTGCTTCTGATGTCGTTGCTGACACCAAGGCAGGCTGAGAGTTGCCAGAAGCATTATCTGCACATTTCTTAATCGGCAAAAGTACACCACAAGTGCCATAACTTGTGTACGGCGATCACTTTGGTGCCATAACTTTTTTTCGGATCACTTTGGTGCCAAAATCGGAAAAAAAAAAAAAGATCACTTTAGTACCAATTTGGCCGGAAATCCAACGTGGCATTTTTTATTAATTTTTGACGCCGACGTGGCTCGCCGGAGGCTGAGTCAGCGTGTACAGTCAGCATTTTTTATTTTAAATAATTTTTTTCAACGTGTACAGTCAGCATTTTTAATTTTAAATATTTTTTTCTTTATTTTTTTCCTTTTTCTTTTCTTTTCTTTTCTTTTCTTTTTTTTTTCTCCCCTCGCCGGCCGGCCACCGGCGAAGCCCGACAAGGGCTGGGCGAGGGCGGCCTTGCCCATGGCCGGCGAGGGGCGGCCGACCCTCGCCGGCGACGGGCGAGGCCGGCCCTCGCCGGCGTCGGGCGAGGGTCGCCCGCGCCCGACTCAGGCGAGGGCGACCCTCGCCGGCCCAGGCGAGGGCTGCCCTCGCCGGCCCAGGCGAGGGCTGCCCTCGCTCGACGCCGGCGAGGGTCGCCCTCGCCAGATCCGGCTCGGGCGACCCTCGCCGGCGTCGGGCGAGGGCAGCCCTCGCCTGGGCCGGCGAGGGTCGCCCTCGCCTGAGTCGGGCGCGGGCGACCCTCGCCCGACGCCGGCGAGGGTCGCCCGAGCCGGATCTGGCGAGGGCGACCCTCGCCTGGGCCGGCGAGGGCCGACCTCGCCCGACGCCGGCGAGGGTCGCCCGAGCCGGATCTGGCTCGGGCGACCCTCGCCGGCGTCGGGCGAGGGCAGCCCTCGCCTGGGCCGGCGAGGGTCGCCCTCGCCTGAGTCGGGCGCGGGCGACCCTCGCCCGACGCCGGCGAGGGTCGCCCGAGCCGGATCTGGCGAGGGCAGCCCTCGCCTGGGCCGGCGAGGGCGAGCCTCGCCCAACGCCGGCGAGGGTCGCCCTCGCCGGATCTGGCGAGGGCCGGCCTCGCCCGTCGCCGGCGAGGGTCGGCCGCCCCTCGCCGGCCATGGGCAAGGCCGCCCTCGCCCAGCCCTTGTCGGGCTTCGCCGGTGGCCGGCCGGCGAGGGGAGAAAAAAAAAAAGAAAAGAAAAGAAAAAGGAAAAAATAAAGAAAAAAATATTTAAAATTTAAAATGCTGACTGTACACGTTGAAAAAAATTATTTAAAATAAAAAATGCTGACTGTACACGCTGACTCAGCCTCCGGCGAGCCACGTCGGCGTCAAAAATTAATAAAAAATGCCACGTCGGATTTCCGGCCAAATTGGCACTAAAGTGATCTTTTTTTTCCGATTTTGGCACCAAAGTGATCCGAAAAAAGTTATGGCACCAAAGTGATCGCCGTACACAAGTTATGGCACTTGTGGTGTACTTTTGCCTTTCTTAATCATTGATTCAGGAGTTCCAGTGACAATGTTTAGGACTAACAAGGAATGAGATGGATCAGTCCGCTATTCGTTAACTTTGTTTATAGATGTAAGGACAAGTTTGTCTAATTATATCTGTACAGCAAATACTCGAAACTTTGAACTTGTGAAGAAGAAGACTGGAAAGCAAGTAATCTTGACTGCTCGAACAAGAACATATGACCTTAAAATGAATCACGAGGCTTGTATTCATTGTCGATTTCATATATATCCATGAAGGAGCTGTCTCCAACTGCAATATCCTCCAATTCACTAACGGCTTCTTCTTGGTCAACCTGCATGGGGATGCCTTCATCCTCGGAGTTACCCTCAAGAAAATCATTATCTTCCATATCCGATATGTCTGTAAAAGTTTCTATCTTTTTCTTCCTCCCTCTATAACCAATATGGCTTAAGACCTTTTCCTTCCACAGAACCAGCGGACATTTCTGAATCAGCTCTGCACCTTCATAAGCTGCTGTCAAGAACACACTAAACCTCTTCCCCCTCTCAGAGACATAGAAAATGCCAAGATGCTTCAACAAGAGTCTCATCAGCTTCTGAGGCATCACGAATTCTCATCGAAAGTGGGTGAGGTGATCGGTTACCAACCTCTTTCCCATTGTGAAGCTGAGTAGCTCATGCATCACCGCAATGGCCCTCTTATCGAATTCTTTTGATCCAGCTTGGAGGCCACGTGCATCAGCATAAGGAGATAAGTAAGACCATTTCTGGAAGTGATCAATGGACCCTCCATACCTATATATTTTACTGTAACTGGCAGGAAACTTCAAGGGGAAAGATAGGGAAAGCAACCCTGGAGTATGAGAGGCAGATTCCAATAGCCCCAATACGGCTTTCTCCAACTCTGTGATAGCCCAAGCGGGATTCCACTCAACGAGCTCGAGATAATCAACTTCATCTGGATATATAAACACTTTGAAGTGCTGCGGATACTCGTGTACCCACTTGCTCCTAAAATCAGCTGGCAAACCAAACTCTCTCCTGAAATGAGCAATTTTGTCCAGAGGAAGCCGTTTATCGACCGACATCATCAACATCCTAGTCACATATTCAGCAGCCGTGCCAGAGTGTTCCCCAATCAATCTCTCCTCTTCCTCTAACAAGTCTTCAGCTTCTTTAGTCATTCCACACCACAATACCCCTTTCTGATCCTTGTACAACTCAAACAGCTTTGGTGACTTCCGAATGAAGTCCACTATACTGTGTGGCTTGGGCAAATTAATTTGTCTCTGTTTCCGATCCAGCGACCTCACGGGGATTATCATCTCGGGTTCCCTCTTCAACATTTCCATCAGAACCAACACCTTAGACACCACTTTATGCTTCTCGGTCGCGATTTCAAGATCATGCACCCTCTTGTTCTTGCTCCTATCTTGCACTCTCTTGCTGGTGGTCATGAATCTACGCTGCGACCAGGTAAGCAAAACCTCGCCAAAACTCCAATTTCCTCTCAGGGTAGGCAGACGCACTAGCGACGTGACGAAGCATCCAAACTCTCTTGCCGCACTCCATTCGGTCGAGGAAGCTACGTTTTTAACAGTGATTTGAAGATGGGTCATCTCAAGACGCTAATGCCTTGCTCCAAGTTCAAGAAACAAGCCCAAGAAAAGCGAATGCCTCTCACTCGGGACAGACATCAAACAGCTTGCGTGCAACGCAAAGAGGGAAAACAAGACCGTTAAACGAAAACATTCGAGAAGATCACCGTGAATCCACGATTACCACCACCTTGGGTCCCTCGATCAGCACCAGTTACGGTTGGATTTCAAGTGTGGTTTCTGCTGAGAACGAAGAAGAAGCGAGGCGAGGACGAGAGCGAAGGGGCGGGAGTTCTGGTTTTCGCGAGAAACGTTGGCATTCCTCTCTTATTATAACGGTTTTGCCCGCAAGCTTAATAAGAAGTTAGGGTTAGAATTACGAAAAATCTAAACTAGTACACATGTCATAAATTTACCTTTCGTTAATTTTCGTTAAATTTTATTGTAAAATTACTGAGTTTGATGACACGCGACATTTAACGGGTGTACCGATTTGGGGTTGAACCCTCCGTACCAGTTTGTAGTTTTTTGTGGTATTGATCCAATTTAACATAAATTAATAAAGGGTAAATTTATCACAAATATACCGGTTTAGAGTTTTTGGTAGTCAAAAAATTAATTTGGGATAATTTTTTTATAAATATATCAGTTTTGAGTTTTTCGTGGTATTAACCCAAAAAATAAAGACATGTCGGCTTTTATTTTGCTTTTAAGCTAGTTTTCCATTTCTCATTGTAATTAAAATGATTTTTTGATTTTAAATAAATAAAAGAGCTCGAGAGTGTTACAAATGGTTATATTCTTGTGTGTATAAAAAAAAATGAGGCGTTTGAGATTACCCGAAAAATATGGTGTAAATTCAAAATGAAGTTTAGTAAAAAAAATAAATTGAATCATGTGAACCAAACATTAATATCATGTAATTCGTAAATAGTTATATCTCTTCTCATTATATATAAGTCTAAAAAGTTACGTAAGAGAATAATTTTTTTTAGAAAAAGATATGTAATAGATTACTAATGATTTTAACTATCAAGCCTGATTTGCATATTTAGGAAATTGGAGTAGGAAGAGCCCAACACTATGTAAAAATCAAGTTTCAAACATTAAAACGATAAATCAAGCGTGCTCCATGCTTGTCACCCTTTAACGAAATTAGTAAGTCGCTAGTGCTAGGAAATGTGTCGGCCGAGGCAAGCACTGCCTACTCCGACATGACTCGTGCCTAGCAAGCTATTCTAAGCGGCTTAATTGTTATTTCGTATTCTCATATAACTCCAAAATCATGGGTGTGGAGTTTGAGCATGATGCAGTTCAACAAGGCATATATCATAATGCATAATCAATTTTTTCCTCTTTGAAAAAGAATTTTATTTGATTGACACTTTGAACAAATTATAAATCAACCAAATTGATATGAGTATGAAACCAAATTTCGTTTACTCTAACTGACCGTTGGTCCATGATAAATCGAATTGGAGTTATTTGACGTAAAAAAAACAAATTGAATTTTCTCTCTTGACTCTTATAGAAACGGACCTCATAAATTCATTAACTCAATGAAATCTTTTTCTCTTAAAAAAAGAGAAAAAAATGAACGCAATCTTTCAAGCCATTACTCAACTCGAGTTTTTCTCACCTTTCTATATAAACATGCACTAATTTCTGATCGTGTCATATCCGCACTTTTTTTTTGAAACTCACTTCTTCTTCTTCTTCACTGAGCAAACCAACTTGCAATCAAACACACACAGACACAGAGAAATTTGAAGCTCTCACATTGCGGGACAAGGATGAGTATAAAACCGAGCCAGATCAAATCGAGTTATTCAATGCGAAATAAAAAAAAAATCAAACCTAATTTATTCTATCCCTCTTCAGGAATGGCTATTATAAATTCTTAAAATTCATAAGACCCATTAAACTTCAATTTATAAGACCTATTTCGGAATAATAAAACTCAATTAAACATCTTTTTCTTAAAAAAGAAAAAGAGAAAAAGAAAAATAAGGCAAGAGCCCTCCTTCTCACTTCCCGCCTCTCTCTCTCTCTCTATGTACGATTCCCTCCCATTTCCTATCGTTTCCTATCCTCAAAAATTTCGAAAGTCTCTCCTTCTCCGCAGAGCAAAAGAACTTCATTGCCGATCCTCGCGCTCCATCGTCGAGGATGATTTCATTTCTCAGGTGAGTTTCGCGAGCTCCGGCAGACTTCGATTCGTCTCCTCTTCCGCGATTTCATCGCCGAGAACGATTTCTGAGTTCCGGCTCGCGTTTCTCGTTGATCTGCACAGCCGACGAAGAGCAGAGCTAGCTGCAGCTCGCAGAAAGAGAAGACGTCGTCGACGACGGGGACGATGACGTGATCGGAACGATCGACAAAGTAAGTGAGAGCGAAACGGAGCGCCGGCGACTGCTCTCTGCTCGTGTCATCGATTCGTCATGAGTTTTGGCGGCGTCGTGTTTAGGCATGCGGGGCGAAGATTCGGGTTTGGTTCTGAGATGATGATGATCGTTATTTTCTGATCAGCTAGTAGGCGATTATCGACTTTGCTAATTTTGTTTGGATACAATTTCGTTCACCTGATGCTCTCGTCATTGAAGTGAACTTTGTAGTCGACCTAGCTTGTTCGGTCTCCGTTCTGAAGTCGAAATAGAATGCGAATCGGTCGACGCATCTGTAGCTGTAAATCTCTGTGATTATTGGTGTTAAGTGACTCTGAATACTGCTCAGCGGATTAGCTCGATTTCGGTTTGGTTGCTCAATTTAGCTCGATTTTCCTGGAACATCACCGCGAATCCATTCATATTTTTACATCTTGACCATTCCAGTGAATCCGTCGTGATTTTCCGTGCATAAGATAGAGTAATTTTCGCTACTGTTCAAACATGATATGTCTGATTCACCTCTTTGACGTACGTCTTCTGATCATACAAGAGCAATTCAGCTTTTGTTTATGTTAGGTGACATTCAAATTGCACGTGTGTTTTCCACGTATTTGTGACACATATGAATTAATAACGAGTATCCTAAGCTAAATTTGTCAATAATCACTATTGGAACACTAGATTGTCATTGACCTAGGAAATGCTTTTGTCTCGACATTCTACGTCCAACAAGGTATGGTTAACTCGATGGCGTGTCATTCTCACGTTCTTTCTCTGAACTATGCTCATGTTTTTGTTTGCAGTTATTTCTCAACGAATAAATGCTGGAGATGTAGGAATCTGCACTTGCAATGGCTTGACGGCGCATACAAAGAAGGTATCTTCTGATCTTCAGTTCCGAAAATTAAGTGGAGGTATTATTTGGCTATGGTGATTTCCTTTGTCTTTGTTTTATTCTTTTGTAGCACTTAACTGGAGCAAAAGATGAGAGGATATGCGATGCGAAGCTGCTGAATATATAGTGGTTAGAGCTTAAATTCTTCTTATCCTGAGATGGTGGCTGCTATCAATCAGAACTTCTATATGCATCTCGCATTAACTTCCCCTTGTTTTCATCAGAATTGTGGTTATATTACTGGAAGTGACGCTATGCTCAGAATAAGTTCTTAATCCTACAAACTTCGAGCTAAAATGGTTCGGAAGACCTGAATGGGTCATTGACCCTAGAAATAAAGCCTGCAAATTAGCATATGGACTGTAGAAAGCTGCGCTTGCTCTAAACACTATTGACCTCACAGCACAACATACTTTTAATGTCTTCGTTTCCAGAGAAAGTCGGTTGTTCGCATCACAACTGGAAGCCAAGCCCTCGATGAGCTTATTAGGCAGTAATAGACTTTGTTTTGCAGATCGTGTATATTATTCTTCATGCGTTTCAACAAAAACAACTTCCACTGGTCTGGAAATGTTAAACAGGTGGCATTGAAACTCTGGCAATTACAGAAGCATTTGGCAAATTTCGGTGAAAAGCACAGTCCGACAGCGTTAGCTTTGATGAACTTTTACTTGCTTTTGTTAGTTGGTTTTCTCAGAAAATGCTGCTAACGTCAGTTCAGGTCTGGGAAAACACAGCTTGCACATACTCTGTGTGTTTCTACTCAGGTTGGTCTGAATTGCATATTAGGTTTCCGTCCTTAACTTCTGTTGCGTTTTTATGTTTCCTAGATTAACGATGCATATACGAACATAGTGATTGAATTTCTAGTAAAGAATACAGCCATGGTTGATCTTGGCATTAGAACGTGCGTATTAGGTGATTCTGGAAGGATGGCACTTTCTGTAATCTGCAGCCAGTATACTGGAATGCATAATATGCAGTGGTTCAAACCAAGTAGAAAGAAGCCAGGAGAGCATACTAGGTCATAACCAATCAGAAGCCTTAATCATTGTTAGACTTGGACTTGGGTTGATCATCAGTTGAATGTGATGCTTGAAGTACTCTACTTTATATGCAAATCTTACAACATTATTTTCCCCTCTTTCCATCACTCATTATTAAAGGTAATTCTGTTCCATAAGATGACGATTTATGGTTTGTGGATTCCATGACCCTAACAATTTTTCCAGCTGCCAACTCACATGAGAGGGGGGAATGACAAGGTAGCTAACATCGACATGGACGGAACTTTGTATCCTATTATAATTTGTCAGTCATTTTCTTGACCTCAGCAAAGCTGCTTTTGTTTCATACTCGGCGTACGTCCATGTAAGTGCATATGCACTTTCTTAACTTGGTACACATGCAGTCGCCTTGATCGAATTGTACCAATAGCCAAAAGATTTGGCATGGATCCTGGTGCCATCCTAGATAAGGTAAGCAATGCTTTCTACACTGGTGGCAATTCTACCTTCTTTTCAGGCTAATGTACTTGCTGTAATCCAGTCTTTCCATGAATTTGAAGATCATTTATGCCCGTGCCCATACTTATGAGCATCAGCACAACTTGTTTCTTGGTTTGGCTGCCAAAATGTCTGAAGAACCAATTAGGTTACTGGTAAGACAGTGCTTGAAAATCAAACTGCACAGATTTTGTGAGGTGTCGATGGTTGGCCTTAGCTGAGTTATATCCTTCAGATTGTGGATCCAGTGATCACTCCATTTTGAGGGGATTTTACTGGAAGGGAGGAATTTTCATAGCGTTAGGTCAATTCTGAAACCATCAAATCATGCGAGTTGTAATTTTTCAGCTCATCTGGTTTGACACTAATAGATTCCCAATTGCAGAAAAAATTGGCACAAATGCTCTCACGCTTACTTAAGACAGCCGAGGAATTTAACTTGGCAGTGTACATGACCAATCAAGGTACCGCATCACATCTCCTTTCTCCCACATAGTCATCCACTAAAATTTCTTATCCAATTTAGCCCTTTGATGGTTTCTCACTGAAAAATAGTAATTTGGGGACTGCACTAAGCACATACTAGTTCTTGTAAATCTCAAGAACCAGCTATTTGGTGTAAACTGGCGATGCATACAGTAGCTGCAGTCCATGACTTAGGAAAAAGATGATTTTTTGATGACTTTGTCTTTATTTTATTTGTTTCAGTCATTGCTGATCCAGGCAGTGGTGTGTTCGTATCAGACCCAAAGATACCCGCAGGCAGGCATGTTCTGGCTGACGCAGCCACAATTAGGTTGATGTTTAGGAAAGGCAGAGGTGAGCAGCCCGTTTGCAAGGTGTTCAATGCCCCAAACCTACCCGAAGCTGAAGCTATATCCTTTTTGTGCCAGATCTTCCTCTAGTTATATACTTTATTGAACTTTATGAGATCATACTGCAGAGACTTAAGTAAAATATCTATAAGTCTATATCAAAATCTTTGAGAAAGTCGATATTGAGTCTACATATAGATAGGTGGAGACCTGATTTAAGCATGATGCTCATAGTATACTCGATGTCGTATGGAGATCCGCGAACACGTTGAATACCAAATTTGTGTAGAGGAATTAAACAAAAAGAAGTGGAGATCAAGAATTTTTCAAAACCATCACTTTTTAAAGAAATTTTACCAAGAGCTCATATGTCAATAAGATGAGATTGAGATTTATTTCATCTATGTTGAACTTGATAGACGCACGTTTTTCAGATAACACCAGGGGTCATAGCCAATGCAAAGGACTAAAGAGGTCTCTCCAACCAGGAAGGCCAGGCGAAGTACTTATTTTTTTGAATCTGCAATTTGATATTAGCTATCGCATTGACAGCTTTCTCTATCTTTTTTCACATTAAGTTTGTATGGGCATGTGTCAAGCTCCCTTTGACTGCTTAAAAATTGCACGAGAGTTTGCTGCTTTCGCCTTGATATCTGACTTGCTATATTGTCTATTATTAAAGTTCAAATGACCCTTCACAAGGCGTTGTCTAAACTCAATTTCCATATGAGGACAAGCATGCTCCAAGTTATCATGGTTCACATTTGTCCACATATAACAAAGTAGACATCTAAGTGAAAAAAACAAGACATCGAATGGACTCTCTACATGATGGCTAAATGAAATGCTAGAAAGATATTTTTGCACATAGCATGATCAGGTTTTGTAAAGGCTTGGTCCTATAAGCAACATATACAGCTGGATAAAACAATGTTACCTCAAATTCTCAACATAGAGCAACCAACCATTAGAGTTGAAAATTGTCAATGTATGAGAAAGGGTGACTGGGTCGTAAGCAACAGGAGGCCATTCGATAGCTAATGGCCTGGCCAAAAAAGGGCCACAAAGCATATGACTCGGTAGTGCGTGGACTAGTGCTCAGCACTCCCAACTCTAGGCATGCTGGACTCCTTCTTAGTCTCCGCATCCACTTCGAATGTGGCGCCACACACTTGGCCAGAGCTGTCCGCCCTAGGAACCGGCTTCACCTCATTCGGTGGGTGCTCATAACTCCTCAAACCTCTGGAGCTGGTAAAGAAGCATCCTGAGTAAAAAAAGAAGGCAACGTTAAAAGGTGAATGCGATTTGGAGCTGGAAAACCATCGGAAGAGCAACATTGTAGGTGAATATGCACATGTCAAAACATACATACAAGTAAAGAACACCATTTTAACCTTAGATTAAAAATTTAGGTTTGAAACCAATTTTTTCCAATATGTTGTTACCCAACAACATAACATTCTCCTCTGAGCTCTGCTTAATATCAGCATAGCTCATCCATTCTTACTTTTCACATTCCAATGCTCGGAGGAAACTCCAGTGACGCAGCATTAATGATCCGTGCAAATAATTACCTTTAGGAAATGGTGCAATAGTTTCCCATAGCCCTTCTTCATGACTTCTACATTGTTTGAGAGAACAAGATTGCCATTGGAATCACTTCCCCAGAAGAAAGGGAAACTTCTATCAACATCCTGTATGATTCACCTCAATGGCTGGTTTTCAGATATTTATGTGAAAAATCTCCATGAGGAAAATCAGTTTGTATTAAGAATTGAATTAAGGAAACTGACTTCAGATGGAAGAATGAATTGCGGCAGTTAGCAAATGAAAGCGAATGTGGATCGATTTTACTTCATTGGATCCAAACCCAATCAATCTTGATGAGAGCGATTTCTTGGATGAGGGGCCAAGAGTCGCCGGTGAGTTTTGATCATCCATCTTTTAGAATCTCGCATCTATGTATGTGCAATTGTTGGAGGGAGAGAGGGAGGGAGGCCATCCTCTGGCATTCACCTCAACTTCGTGCAATCTTCAATCCATAAACGGTGGAGAGAGGAGAGACGGTTGTGAAGACTGCTTGATACTCTTTCCACGTTCCTCGTATCTGTCAAGTTAAGAGAGGTTAGAGAAGAAGGAAAGAGAAGACTCCACGCATCCTCGTCCTCAGAAGGAAACCACACCTTCTCTCTGAATTCATTTCCCGAGAAAGTCGGTTGTTCGCATCACAACTGGAAGCCAAGCCCTCGATGAACTTTTAGGCGGTAATAGACTTTCTTTTACAGATCGTGTACATTATTCTTCATTTGTTTCAATAAAAACTCTCTGGTTTGGCAATGTTAAACAGGGGGTATTGAATCTCTGACAATTACAGAAGCATTTGGCGAATTTCGGTGAGAAGCACAATCCAACAACGTTACCTTTGATGAACTTTTACTTGCTTTTGTTAGTTGGTTTCCCACAAACTCGTGCATCCATTAGAAGATCTTATCCCATTTAGCCCTTTGATGGTTGCTCACTGAAAGACAGCAATTTGGGGACGGCACTAAGCTCATACTGATTCGTGCAAACTAGTGATACATAGAGTAGCTGCAGTCTGTGAGTTAGGAAGAAGATAATTTTTTGACGACTGTCTTTGATTTGTTTGTTTCAGTCGGAGCTGATCCAGGCAGTGGTGTATTCATATTAGACCCAAAAGAAACCTGCAGGTGGGCATGTTCTGGCTCTTGCAGCCACAATTAGGTTGATGTTTAGGAAAGGCAAAAGCTGAGCAGCGCGTCTGCAAGGTGTTCGATGGCCCAAACCTACCTGAAGCTGAAGCTATATCCCTTTTGCGCCAGATCTTTGTCTAGCTGTATACTTTACTCCATTGAATTTTACCCGATTATACTGCAGAGACCAGGTAAAATATCTAGGAATTTATATCAAAATATGTGATACAGTCGATACCGAATCTTCATATGGATAGGTGGAGTCTTGATTTAAGCATGATATTTACAATATACCTAATGTTGAATGGAGATCGATGAACGTGTCAAATATGAATATTGTGTGGAGGAATTAAATAAGAAAGTGGATGTCGAGAATACTTCTAAGCAGGACTAGTTGATTAGCTGTGTAGCTTGTGCTATGTATACGATGCACATCTATCGATACCATCACTTAATTTCACTCAGAAAATTTAGTGAGAGCTCATCATGTCAATAAGAGAAGACTAAGACTTGTTCCATGTGTGTTAGACTTGACGAACACGTTTTTCAGATAACACCAGGAGGCATGGCCGCTGCAAAGGACTAAAGAGGTCCCTGCAAGCAGAACAATAAGATCAAGCACTAAAAATGATAATGAAAGAGGGCGCCATGTCTGGACGGCCGGGCGGAATGGATGAGCAAAGGGTGCCATGGACTGAGGAAGATCCTGAGTCTCATCAAAGACAACTAAATGCACCCCGAGGTTCTGCCGAGGAACTGGGGGACCTTCTTTAGCACAGGATAGGCAATTGAGAGACAGAGCTAGCCTATTCCCTTTTTTGTTGATCTGCAATTTGATATTAGCTAAGTATTGACAGCTTCCTTCTATCTTCTTTTTCCTATTGAGTTTGTATCGGCACGTGTCAAGTTCCCGTTGACATCTTAAAAATTGCAAGATTGACTGCTGCTTTAGCCCTAATCTCTAACATGCTATCATTGTCTGTTATCGAAGTTCAGATGATCCTTCATAATGCGTCGGGTTAACTCGATTTCCATATGAGAACCAGCATGCTCCAAGTTATTTCGGTCCACTTTTTTCCTCAATTAACAACTAGTAGAGATACCAGCATTACAATAGACATCTAATTCGAAAAAACTTAACATAAGAAAAATTGCATGATGGCTAACTGAAATGCCAGAAAGATATTATTGCACATGATCAGGTTCTTTAAAGGCTTGGTTTTATAAAAAACATGTACAGCTGCATAAAACGTCATCTCAAACTCTCAACATAGAGCAACCGACCATTAGAGCTGAAAATTGTCAATATATGAGAAAGGGTGACTGGGTTATAAGCAATCGAAGGCCATTCAATAACTAATGGCCTGGCCAAAAAAGGGCCATAAACCATAAGACTCAGTAGTGCGAGGACCAGTTCGCAGCACTCCCAACTCTAGGCATGCTGGACTCCTTCTTAGACTCCGCATCCACTTTGAATGTCGCACCGCACACTTGGCCAAGCTGTCCACCCTAGGAACCGGCTTCACCTCATTCAGTGGGTGCTCATATCTCCTCAAAACCTCCAGACCTAGTAAAGAAGCATCCTGAGTGGAAAAGAAGGCAATGTTTAGAGGTGAACAGTTTGGTGCTCGAAAACCATTGGAAGAGCAACATTGTAGGTGAAAATGCACACGTCAAAACACGCATACAGATAAAGATTGCCACTTTAACCCTAGATCAACAAGTTAGATTTGAAACCAATTTTTCCGACTCATGCCAAAGCTTATGCATCTTTACTTCTTATAAGTCTTCCAATATGTTGTTACCCAACAATGCAACATTCTCCTGTGAACTCTGCTTAATATCAGCAGAGCTCATCCATCCTTACTTTTCACATTTCAATGTGCGGAGTAAACTCAGTGAAGCTGCATCAATAATCCCTGAAAAGGATTTCCCACAGCCCTTCTTCACAACTTCTGCATCATCCGAGAGGACAAGATTACCTTCATAATCACTTCCCCAGAAGAAAGGAACACTTCCATCAACATCCTGCATGATTAAGACAAGAGAAAGGATTAGATAGATCTCAGGTGGAGGGAGAGATTGAGAGAGATATTTCAGAACGAAACCAATGAATAAAGTCCAGCAAAAATCAGTTTGATCTAACCATTGCCTCTCTAAACAATGAAATCAAGAATCTTTGTTTTTTTAGAGCGACCGTTACTATTCTTTTTTCTAAAGCTACCATTATCAAGAGATGGACAGGGTATTTGAATAGAAGAAAGATGAACTTTAATTTTTAACCAGGCAATCAGTTTTTAAAAGGGTTTTGATCTGCAAGTTCATTTATAATTTAGCTGTTAAATTTGCACATTCAAAACCTCTGTTTTCAATCTATTCTTCCATCTACACAATAAGTGTTATAAGAAGAAAGAAAGCTTCTTATTTTGAATATGACCTGAAAATGTTGAAAGGAAATTATCTAACCAATTCACATACAGAATTTCATTATAGTATTTTTTGGCTAGGGACGGCCTACGATATAGTTACTAAAAGCAATTCTGTACTTAGAGTTGAAAGTACAAATTTTTTGTTGATCATGAAAATATTATCAAAATTAATTCTCCTGAACAGTGCCAAACAACGAAAATGGGGAAAATATCTTTTTTTTTTTTGGGTAACCCAGGGAACCCCCGTACGGCCGACAGCCGGGAAGTAAACCCTGGGGGCGACACGTGCTAGCCACCACACACGTGCCACCGGTTAAGTCACCCTGCGGCGCCCGGGATTCGAACACTCAACCTTTTGCGAGAGGAAGAGTGCGCGCTCCAGCAGCGCCACCCAGGCGGGTGGTATGGGGAAAATATCTTCGTACAGCTAATTTCTCATAAATTATACCAGGACTGCAATCTAGACTCAGTTTTTAAGCTATTGGCAACTGATACTGCATATTCAATGTCAAAGACTTAGACTCGTCCTCCTAATCAAATGACACATGTCTGCCACCGTAAATGCAAGTACATCCTGTATATCAGCAGCAATCATCTCCTCATCCTTTTTGATTTTCCCTTTGTAGATAAGCCTCGTTATATGTTTTGCAAGGTACCATGACCCCATTGAACCACTCTTGGATGATGACAAGAACTAAACTCGCCTGATTCAACGAGGACTGAAGTATCTTCTTATGATCCTGGGCATTCCCATGGAAAGGCGCGACGTTGCCTTGAGAAACCACCCAGAGCTCGTCCATGCTTCCAGATATTAGATGCTCATCGTGACTAACCTGCAAATCGAGGTGAAATGAGGGCTATTAGCTATGAAGACGATAGATCATTGGTCAAATTGAAGTACTTTGGCAAGAAAATCAATCTCACCATCAGAATTCCTCCTTGGAACAAGACTAGACCTTAAATGAGCGCCTCAACTACATCCAAATCCTACAGTTTGGGGTAGTAAAAAATGCAGAATCATACTCATTAATCCTTAGACAAGAAACTAGCAAATTACAAAGATAACACTTTAGTAGTCACTGGTCATTAAAGCAGAACTTAAAGTCCACATTTATAAACAAAGATTTCCGCATAAATTATGTGCCAAGTCCAATACTGCCTATAGGCACAGATGTCTGAACTACTCGGTATTATAAATTTCTGTAATACAAAAACACTGATCAGGTTACCATAGCTATTCTATTCCCAATATTTTGCAAGTTGGAACAATTACATTGGTTTCTATTCCATTATAAGTTAGATGTATGGTGACAGAGGCTCCCTGAAGTTGTGATCACTAATTGCTTCTTCCGTATTTTCAATGTAAAGACCATATTCCAATCAGTTTGATTAGTGCAAGACTATAACAAGCTAACCGAAATAGTAACATAGGTCACAAGGCGGAGAAAAATGAGTTAAATTGACCAGATGATTGGATGGCTCGTCAAGCAAATGCAACTCTGGTTTTCTGACCACCTATTTATATGGTCAAAGCACCATGTTATATTTGCAAAAACATCCAAAAAGCCTAAGAGAAAGTACAGAGTGAACCGCAATTCAGATTACAAATTAACTAACCTCTAATAGAGCTTCACAATGTCATGCGAAAAGTGCTTCAACATAAAATTTACACGTCCAACAGTAGCAGAGAGGGAGGAGATGTATCAGACAAGGTATACATTGAATGAAATGCAAGATTTCCAAGTTCCACCAAAGGAACACAAGTGAGCTTGAAGCTTTTGTTCCGCAACTCCCTGCAGGAAGAATGCCACATAAGAAGGTAATTTCAGATAAAATGACATGATGTATGACGAAATCTTATTCCGCGGCGGAGTAAACACAAACAACTGATACTTTAAAGAACTGAATAGATTTGCCTCAAGGGTCACTGCTGACATTGCAAACACAGAGGCAGGCAGCATATCGTTACAATCTCAACCAAATAAGCATGAGTATATTGGCTAAAAATTTCTAGCATGCTGTAAGTGATAGTTCCTAACCCAACAGAGATCAAGACCCAAACGGAAGGTGGTTTATGAATATCGATCCTATCACGAATTGGAGTTGTATTGAAAGCTTGGAGCCATGAGCTGCCCCAGATAGACTGTTTGATACTAGGAAGGATTATCATCAACAAAAAGAAGGTTCTCGATGATAAAGAAAACAATAAAAAAAAAACAGCATCTCCTTTCTTCACAATCATATCACAGCTTCCACATAACTAATAGTGTTTTTAGATTTTGAGAGGGATTATTCTCATTTAGATCATAATCACTGGAGGAAAATTTAGAACATATCAATGCATCAATTAGAATTAAACGCTTCTTCCTTTTTTATTGCAAAAAATGAGACATAAGATCAACAACATTATTTGCTCTTCGAAAGAGCATTGCAGTGGCTAAAGAGAAAAGCCAGCCCAAGGCAGCAGCGGAGATGGATGCAGCTGTGGCATACAAGAATATCATCAAATTTCGCAAAGCAGTGCGATTGGAGAATAAAGTAAGCTCTTGCAGGGATTCAAGCAACTAAATATCATTTTTTTTTCATCTCTAAGTTTTAGTTGTAGGTCAGGGAAAGCAAATGTTCGCGCCCATTGGGTAAATTTGCATACTGGGAAGAGGATGTGCTGTCAAAATTGGGATCTGGATCCCCCATTCTTCTTACTGCATTGGCTTATAAGCATCGAATTGAAGTGCAGAAACGAAATTGATTCGATGCATTCAAGACCAAAGGACTTACCCGAACCCATAGAAATCTGACCGTAGATGGAAGAAGGAACCGCGGCAGTCAGCAAATGAAAGCGAAAGTGGATCGATTCCACTTCATTGGATCTGAATCCCCAATCAATGCGGATGGTTAGGGATTTCTCGGATTTCCGGAAATTCATGTGAGACTTCTCCACGGGAAAGTATCAGTTGGTATTAAGCGTCGAATTGAGGAAGCAGAAATGGAAATCGATGCCTCCAAAAACCATAAAACTCACCCGAACCCTAGAAAACCCCACCGTGCATGGCCGAATCAATTCACCGGATCCGATGGCGATCAATGTCGATGTAAGGGATGTCTTGGATGAGGGGCCAACAGTCGCCACCGAGGTTTGAGCATCGGTCTTTCTGAATCTCGCATCCATATATCTCCAATATTTGGAGGGAGGGAGGGAGGCCATCCTCTGGCAAGTACCTCAACTTCCGGCAATCGTAAATCCCTAAAACTCGGAGAGAGGAGAGATGGCTGCGAAGACCGCTCGACAGTCTTTCCACCTTCCTCATATTCATTATCTGAAGAGAGGTTAGAGAGGAAGGGAAGAGAAGACTCCACGCATCCTCCTCCTCCTCCTCGTTCTCCTCCGAAGGAAACCGCACCTTCTCTCCCTCCCCTCCCATGCTTACTCCGTCAATTCCCAGTCCCTCGAGGGATGTGAGCATGCGTAGGCCCCATTCTCTCACTGGCTGCTTCAGGTTCTCGCACCCCCCAAGGTAAAACGACCGCAAATTGGGAGGCAAATCCCCTTTGGGGAAGGATTTGATACTTTCACAACGTATAATAAGTAGATCCCGGAGGGAAGTAAGACGATGCCACTCATTTGGTAGGGACTTTATCTTCGGGCAGCTCTGAAGCTGAAGCCATGATAGGCACATGGGAAGGGGAGGGAAGTACTCCACCTCCAGTTCTAGACAGTCACTTATTTCCAAATCAGTGAGATTGATACAGCTGGCAATGTTACAGCTGGCAATAGATTTTATCTTTGGACAATTCGAAAGCACAAGTTTCGACAGGGTGATGGGAAGGGGAGGGAAGTCCTCTATCTCCGGTGCTGGACAGTCACTTATTGTCAAATGAGTGAGATGGGCGAGCGTGTGAAGATACTGAGTTAGGCTTCCCAGATTCTTAGAGTCGGAAATAGAAAGTGTCTTTAGAGCATCAAGTATATCCTTGGCAAATTGAAAGGATATCAGAGAATCACAATTACTTATCTTCAAAAATTCAAGTTGAGATATCGGGTTATTGCTGCCGGGATAATATGGAGGAATAGTTCGTCCCGTGAGTTTTGGACACTCATGAATTTCCAAATTTCTGAGTGCATGCATCTTGCTTGGAAGCCTTTCTAAACTCGTGCAATCCATCAATTCCATCCTTTCAAGGTTGCACAACAGCTCTGTCTCTCCTTCGTCCGCCATAAATGATGTGAATCGAGGACAGTTTTTGATGACTACACTCTCGAGGCAAGTAAGATTTCGCGTTTCATTTCCATCTTGCCACAAGTAGGTTAGCTTCTCACACCCTCTTATATCGAGCTCCTTCAGCTTATGCATGCAGCTCATAAACTCAGGATCAAAGCAAACAAGCTCCGCAAGATTTTCAATTTTCAATATGGTTAGAGAAGTTAGGTTGACGAAACTCTTTAAGATCTCCTTGTTACAATCCTCAAAATATAACTCATGGAGAGATGGAAGACAAACCACACCGGTTGAGTCATTCAAATGCGGGCAATGGTGAATTGTGAGCTCAAAGAGATGATCAAGTTGATAAGGCAATGTCCCTGTCAACTCAGGACAGCTCTGGACAACAAGATGCCGAAGGCAGGCGAATGGTACTTCTTTTTCTTGGCCTCCAGCATAACGAGACCAATATTTCCATGCAGACATCCGATCAAACTTCAAAATTGTTAAGGATGGAAAAGGGCGTTCAATTCCGTAAAATTCAGAGCCTATCATGCTTACTGCACTTAAACCTTCAAGAGATAATTCTCTGAGGTGAGGTAGCTGTCCAAGTGATGGCAGTGATTTAACATTAGGACAGTCACACAAGCACAAAGACACTATCTTAGAGTAAGATGGATCACCTAACCATGACGGGAATAGTCCACCACCATAGTACGAGATGGTGAGATTTTTAATATTAGTGTGAGGTCGTAGAGCGCGAAGCACCTGTTCTTCGCGCTCATCATTTCGGAGATTTCCAAAATCTTTATCCCAAAGCAAGATTAAGTTGCTGAGGCCCTCCTTTCCTAACAAATTGGCATCTCTAACTTCTTTCACCTTTTGCAATTCAGATACGATTAATCCTCCTTGAAGATGCAGGAAGTTCTTTAACTCCTTTAATTGTGACCCTTTCCCTGTTGCTACCACAAACTTGGACAAGATAATAAGATTCTTCAAATTACCCATACTCAATGGCATCTCTTTTAGACTCTCTGTATCTCTAATGTCAAGGAATTGTAAGCTGACCAAATTTGTGATATCTGAAGGCAACATAGAAAGGTGCCGACAACCTCTTAAGATCAAAGCTTGTAATTTGCACAAGGCGCAAATTGACTCGGGTAGCCTTATGATGCTAGTGTACGAGAGATTAAGATATCGGAGATGTTTTAAATCACTAACACAATTCGGTACCTCTATGATGTCACAATGACATAATGATAACACCCGCAAGTACTTCGAGTTTGTTAGCAACTCATGCAGCACCTTTTTGGAAATATTGATTTTTTTTCCGCCGTGATTAAATTGAACAGTCGACAGCACTAAACTTCTCAGTACCTTCATTCTAGCAAATGCTCTCAAGCTTCTTGATGTAACATACCCTGATGAAATGAATGATGCATAGCGAGCTTTCTCTTCAAGAGAGGCATTATCTTCATCACCCACTAGCTGAGACTCGCTAGAGGTAAAGCATGTCACATCCGCAATTGACTTTGCCAGGTCATTCAAAAGATCGTGCATCGAAAACTTGGATGTGTCAACACTGGATTGTTGAAAAAAGGATCTGGATACTAACTCATCAAAATAATTACATCCTAATTTCAAGATATTCCCTTTTGCTTTATGTCCATCTAAAAAGCCCTCTGCTATCCATAAGAGTGCAACATCATCCCTCTCAAATTCGTAGTCCTTTGGAAATACTGCGCAATACGCAAAACATCTCTTCAAGTAAGAAGGAAGATGCTCATAGCTCAATTTCAACGCCGGAAGAACCTCATCTTTTTCTCCTGTGGCTACATCCCATAATCTATTTTTTAAGATAGCTTCCCATTCGTCTGGATTCTCTTTATTACATAGGAGACCGCCCAATATCTTCGCTGCCAAAGGTAAACCTCTACATTTTTCAGCTATTTTCTTGCCAATTGTTTCAAGTTCTGGGTGCCTCTCAAAATTTCTTGATCCCAGAGCATGATAGGCTAATAAGCTAGTACAGTTATTAATGGACAACTCCTTCAAAGGATATGGCGAAGCTCTTGTTATGGAAACAACGGAACGGTTGCGCGTCGTGATGATGATCTTGCTTCCCTTAGCCCCTGCTTCAAATGGCTTTAAGAGGGATGTCCATTCTCCATACTTCTCATTCCAGACATCGTCTAAAACTATAAGAAACTTCTTCCCAGAGAAATCATCTTTCAACTTAACTTGAAGCCAGTTAAGATCTTTGCCCTCGCAGGGCGATTTGCTAATTGACTGCCAAATAGTCTTCGTTATGTCGAGAACATCAAAAACATCCGAAACACAGACCCATGCTTTCTCCTCGAAACAACTGTTCACTCTAGGATCATTATACAGTCGTTGAGCCAAGGCCGTCTTTCCAACACCACCCATCCCAACTATGGGAACTATGCTCAGAATAGCATCAGAATTTTGGACGTCACTTATCAATAGTTTGAGCACATGTGCTTCTTCCTCCTCCCTACCGAAAAACTGAAGCTCCGACAAAGAAGTGCTGGGGAGCCTTTTGTTGGTGTAGTTGGATCTGTCCACAACATTCTCTCTCAATCTTAGACGAACCTTCCTGTTGAGAATCTTTTCCAACCTGCCATTAATCTCTTGTACCTTTTTTTCAGACACGTACGAGCACGATTGGTTAAAGAAAGGGAACTTCCTTTTCAACTGACCTCTGCTTGTGCTGGATTCTGCCTCCGACTTGGCCTGAGTGGCTTCAATATCGAACTCATCGAGCAAGTCTTCCATGTCATAGGCCAAGTCCCTAACATCGTCCAGCCACTGCTTCACTAGACGGTCACCACTCAGTTGCTTGTCCTCTGCACCATCCAGCACGGCATTTATTGTTTCTAGCATCCCCTTCCACTCATCAAGGGCTTTGCTGATTCCTTCTCGCTGCGCATAGTCCAATGTCATAGAAGTCAACTTGTCGAACAAGACCTGAAAGAAGGAACCCAAAAAGATCTCTCCAATGGCCATGGGTGAATTAGTCACTGTAGAGAACAACAAGGGTTAGGGGGAAGCAAAGTGATGATGAGCTAACGGAGAGAGAAAACTATAAAGTCCAGGAAAACCATGACTTTCACCTACCAAAAAGATCAAACAAAAATAAGAGGTTAGAGAAATCAAAATAAACATACGTTTTGTCCACAAGTGATTGTTTCTTAATATTTGGAGAATATCCCCAGAGACTTTATTGTATATCATTTGCCTTTTTGTCCGGAAAGTGAAGAAAAAGTGAAAAAGAGCTAATGGGAAAGAAACTTCAATAGATTCCAAGAAGACCAAGACTTCGCAGGACGCAAATTGGAGTTTGTTGCTTCACTTTTCACATCCCTCGTCTTTCATCCCCATGGCAATGTCTCTTTTTCCTTTACCAGTAGAACTTCCACGTGTGTCTTGCTTAAAACTAATGATCCTATAACTCTCGTCCAACTCTTTTCATGTTCATTCATATTGTGATTCTTAAGTCATTAATCTCTGTTCTTGTCTATTATAATTATGTCTAGATTTTCATATATCTTTTCAAATTTAAGTTCAATAAAAGAAGAAAACGCAAAGAGAGAGAAAAAAAAAAGAAGAAACAGCAAAAAAATAAAAAAAAATGCAGGAATGAAACCAGCGAGAGCACCACCGTCCCATGGCCATTACTGCATCGTTGCCGTCAGCACCGCTGCTGGGGTGACATTTCCAATGGTGTCACCTTATAGTCACCTTCGTAGACAATATTATTCTTGAGATGTTTTACTTAGAGCGGTTTAGGAGCTAGGGATGATGATATCGTAAGTACCTAAGCTTTTGTTCATTTTACAATCGAGAACCTACACTTTTTGTTTGTTCAATCAAGTACCTCAATTTTTCAAATTTGGCTCACTTTAAGGCATCCATTAAATCAATTGCCGTATCGTGTGATTTTGCTGGCATGACTCATTTACCCAAACAAAAGTTAAGTATAATAGCTTAATGTGGCTCGCTTACCATGGAGATTGGATGATGAGGAGAGAGTGTGTGTGTGTGTTGAGTTAGATGATCTAAACCGTCTAATATGTCTACTTACGCGACAACATCTCAATATACAAGATCGGATGCCAACGTGGACAGTTTATGACTATTTAACGGCGTTAGCATCCTGTCAACATTTTTCGTCCGCAATTCTAATGGAAGCCTTGACACACATTTGAAATGTTGATGTAATTGATTGAACGAAAAAAAAAACTTTAGAGATTTGATTAAGAGTAATAGTTTGCATACTTGTACAAGGATTTGTCTAAATTCAAATCTCAAAGGTACTTTTGTTTACGCGATATTTATTCTACAAACTCATCCTCTTGATTCATTGCTTGGTCTCACCTTAATAATTTTCTTTAGAAAGAATATTCATTCTTTCATGTGAAGGAGAACACGAGATGGTGTTGTTAATTTCAAGTACCACAAGATTTCAGTGGCTAAATGGCGAGCAGATTGGGAGACTACAAAGTTGGATCATAAAAATTTGAGCTTTACGCTCGATCTATTTTCGTGGATTATCAAACATTTTATTTAAGATAGACTTTTTCTTTGCACTTGATTTTCTTTCGGTTGGACATGATGTTAATAATATTATCATTAGATGTAATTGTATGGGCAAACATAACATAAAACTTTACTGAGATTTCTTAATTAATTACAACGAAACTGCCTAAATAATATTTTTTGTAGATAATTTGTTCCAACTCTTTGAGAGACGGATTGATATCGTCTTGAACGTCTATTCTAACTCACGAGAGACAAAATTGATACCACAAGGACCATATTGGATGTCAATGTAAATAGTTAACTGCTACTTAATAGCGTTGGTGTCATATCGACATTTTTTGTTCACGATTTCAATGGTGGTCTCATGTTGACCCACATTTGAAATGTCGAGATAATTGATTGCACGGAAAAAAAAAACTTTAGATACTTGATTACCAGCACACAGGCAAAAAATTTGATGCACCTCAGTATCTGGTTTTATTTCATTCAATTTGAGTATCTTTGGAAGCCATGGATATAAGAATGAAATTGATGGGGGTTCCTTTTATGGAGTTTTTGCTTCAACCACTCGCATGTTAAATCGAATAAGCGACTCCTCTTGAATGCAAATGCTTGAAATAAGGCAAAATCAAATTGTGTATATTTTTTATATGCCAAGAAATATTCTCTGATTTTCTTTGTCATGTATTACTGCTAGGCGAATATAAATGATAGTTGAAAAGTCATATACACTTGTCAAAAGTATTGAAGTAGTAATGATGTCATCCATTTTATTTTGGTGCTTTTCACTGGATTTATGGTAAGTCTTGTATTTGTTTTTTTTTTTTTTACTTTTAGTAGTCAATTAGATTCAAGTGATGCAAAAAAGAAAACCGGAAATTCGTGTTGCTTGCAGTTGAGGCCTCTACGGAACAAATTAGATTAGTGCATTTGACGATTTTAATTTTTTTGTAGGTAATTATGTTCGGTTCAAGTATGCCGAGTTCTAAGTGTTGAGTAATATTTGGTAACAATCAACCACAGAAACAGCTCATTATATTCTAATTCCTAATATTTAATCACATGTAATCTAAAAATATGTGCACAATATTCATATGCCTAGGTTTGTGCGTAGCGCTCGGATGAACATTAGTAATCTAAGATAGTTTCATATTTCAAAATTAATTACCTCATTAATTGCGTTCAAATGTACATAGGTTTTAGATTAAATCATCCGGTTTTTTTCCTGTTTTTCTATTAATGACTTTTAGGAAAGGGAAATTAAATAATTAATAGGGCTCATTAACGAGGAGTGATCAACTTTATATACCGGTAGAGTACCCATGCTCCGCATCGGCTTATGATCAGTGTGTACGTATTTTTTTAAACTGAATCTATCAATTTAGGAACTCATGAGCAACAATTGAAATTGCCCAGAACTTATTGAATTTTTCATTTCTTTTTGTTTAGTTCTATCTTTTTGAAAACAGAAGTGAGCTGACGGAGAGAGAAAACCATTTAGTCGAGGAAGACCAAGACTTTACACCTACCAAAAACATTAAACAAAGACCAAGACTTTCAAGGATGCACATCAGTGGTTAGAGAAATCAACCTAAAACACTTTCGAGGATTTTAAAGGCCAGGAAGACCAAGACTTTCGCCTATCAAAAACATTAAACAAAGACCAAGACTTTCACCGACCACCAAGACTTTCAAGGATGCTCATCGGTGGTCAGAGGGATCAAAATAAAATATTTTTTCGTGCTTGTCTCGTAATGTTAGAGATTATCTTCACATATTTGTAGTTTCCACAATCATATATTCTCAGGAAGACCAAGACTTCTGGATATACAACTACAAGTTATCAGATGGCTAGCTTTGTCTGTTCAATAAGGCAAATGCTAACTTTGTTTGTTCGTCCACTTTGAAGGAGGAATCGAGGAACTTGCTATATTTCCACAATATATTCAAATTATTTCAGTAAATCATTTTCTTAAACATATGCGAATCTTTAGCACCGTAACTGCCATGTAAAGCCTACATTAGCAGAAAACAAAGACATTGAAATCACAAGCATACCAAGAATATATGGAAAAAATATGCGTGCACTCGAAGTTGATTATTGCAGAAAAGTCACCTCTTATCCTCTGTTTTGGATGGGCACAAGAAAAAGGTCCTCTGTTTCAAACACAAGCCCAAAGTCTTGATCTAAAACAGAGGACAAAAGTTGATTTTTCTTCGTATGACCAACTTAGAGAGCATGCAAATCATCGTTAAAAATTTATTACTCACGAGTGTTTTGTTGGCTTTTTTTTTTTTTGCATCCCTACATTCTCAATAACCTTATGGTTTCAATGTCTTTGTTTTATGCGTTGTTGGTGACATTTGATCAATGTAGGCTTTATAGTGCTAAAGATTCAGAGCAAGACGGGCAGCGATGATCTACTGAAGGGTGCCGAGGTAGTAGTTGATGATAGAGAACCACTTGATAGGAGAATCTCCTTTGCACGATTTTCCTGTTTTTTCTTTTTTTTCACTTTTATTATTAGATGGTGATGCCTGTCTCTTTTTCTTGTCGAGGGATGAATGAAGCTAACCACAATTAATAGGATTGACAAACAAGCATCTCTATGCAACTTGCACCAATTGAAATAAATGTTGACGATCCATCTCACAATGGCATCTTACTTTCTATTATGCATCTACAAGTCATCAAAGACAGCTAACTTTGACTGTTCGATAAGGAGAACATAAACACATGCTTTGGGCTAACAAGAAAAAGAGCCAGGTACACCAACGAATCCATGAAGCAAGTTGCTTAATTTTACTCCAGAAATAGTAAACGATTCACAAATCACCAACTAATCCGTTAAGCAAGTTGCTTTGGGCTAACTTTTTCTTTTCAGAGGACCACGATTTTCCTATCAAGCGATTCACGATCATCAACAACTACTTTAGTACTCTTCAACAGATCATTGCCGCCCATTTTGCTACGAAATTTTAGCACTGTAACTGCCACATAAAAAGCCTATTACTTAAAAAAAAAACCAAAAAAACACTTGGTAAGTTGATAATTTTTTATGAAGATATGGATGCCCTCTAAGTTGGTCATGTGAGCCAAAAGTCTGGATCAGGAGCAAAAGGAGAACAGTCGATTTATCTAACTTTTCATCGAGAAGACCAAGACTTTGCTGGATGTCTTGTACTTCCTTTTGTCTAGAAAGTGAAGCAAAAGTGAAAAAGAGATAGTGGGGGGAAGAAACTGTAATAAAATCCAGGAAGATCAAGACTTTCCAGGATGCAAATTGGTTTCATTGCTTCACTTTTCACATCCCTCCTCTTCCATCCCTATGTGAATGTCTCTTTTTCTATTACTAGTAGAATTTCCACACGTTGCATGTCTTGCTTCAGATTAACAATACTATAAATTAGTATAAGAAGGAAGCGAAGAAGAAACCCAAAAAGATCTTTCAATGGCCATGGGTATATTAGTATTTGTGGAGACCTTCCAGGGTTATGGTGAAGCAAAGTGATAATGAGGTAATGGAGAGAGAACTTTGAAGTCGAGGAAGACCAAGTCTTTCACCTACCAAAAAGATCAAACGAAAACCAAGACATTTCAAGGATGCTTTCTGTCCACAAGTGCTCGGTTCATGTAAATAAACCATCAACTCACGAAGGACCAAGACTTTGCTGGACATCACTAACTTTTTTGTCTAGAAAGTGAAGCAGAAGCGAAAGAGAGGAAATGAAAAAGATAGAGACTTTGCAGGACGCCAAATTGGCATCGTTGCTTCACTTCTCACATCCCTCCTCTTCCATCCATCCCTATGTGAATCCCATTGTTTTTCGAATTACTAGTAGAATTTCCTCACGCGTTATTATGCCATGTTTAAAATTGACCATCACTATAATTTTCGTCCAACTCTTTTTATGCTTAATCGTACTGTGATTTTTCATTCAGTAATCTCTCTTGTATTTGTCTATTAGAATCATGTCTAGATTTCCATGTATCTTTTCAAATTTAAGTTCAATAAAAGAAAAAAAAAAGCAAAGAGAAAAATAAAAAGAAAAAACAGCAAAAACTTAAAACAGGAAAAAAAATAAAGCAAAAACGGGGCACGAGAGAGCACCACCGTCCCACGCCCACTGCCATGCCGTTGCCATCATCACCGATGCTTATAGTCACCTTCATAGACAACGTTTCCTTGAGATGTTATACTTTTTTCTTTTTGGACAAAGAAACGCTTCTTTCATTAAACAACCAAACTAGAAACAACTAAACTAGAACCACATGGAAGTTCGAAATCACAACATAAAAACGACCAAAGGGTAGCGGGGGTGTATAGATCCAATTTGGGCTGAGGGAATTAGTGCGATGGGCCCTCGCTACAAAATCCGCAGCCTGGTTTGCGTTCCTGGAACACTAAGCTAAGGAAACTCCTTGCATTTGGGCCAACAGAAGCTGGCAATCCTCACCAAAGATTGGATGCTCCATGAGATGTTATTCTTCGAGCGGTTTAGGAGTTAAAGAATGATGACATCACCAGTACCTAAGCTCTTGTTCCAGTTTACAATCGAATACCTGAACTTTTTTTTTTTTCAATCAAGAACCTCAATTTTTCAAAATTGGCTCAATTTGAGGCATCAATTAAATAATTTGCCATGTTGTATGATTTTGCTGACGTGACTCGTTTACTCAGCAAAAGTTAAACATAATAGCCGACATGGCTCCTTACCCTTCAGATTGCGTGATGAGGAGAGAAAAAGTGTGTTGACTAAGATGATCTTGGCATCTAATATATCTCGACTAACGTGGCAGCATCTCAAAATACCATATTAGACGTCAATATGAATAGTTAATTACTATTTAACAGCATTAGTATCATATCAACATTTTTTGTCTGCGGTTTTAATGGTCTTGACCTACATTTAAAAAGTTGAGGTAATTTACTAAACCAAAAAAAAAATGTAGGTACTTGATTACATAAAGGCTAATAATTCAGATACTTGTGCGTTGCTGTCCAAGAATTTATCATGCAATGATTGGTCTAGATTCAAATCTTAAATGTACTTATGATTACGCAATTTTTATTCTACAAACTCATCCTCTCGATTTATTGCTTGGTCTCGCTTAATAATCTCTTTTTAAAGATTTTTCATTATTTCTTGTCAAAGAGAATATTAAATAGTTTTTTTAATTTCAAGCCGTTGCAACAAGATTTCAGCGGCTAAATGTCAAGCACATTCGCAGACTATAATGTTCTCAATGTTGATTTCCTTCAGATTTTCTGGA
Organism: Syzygium jambos; assembly: GCA_031216235.1. NCBI lineage: Eukaryota > Viridiplantae > Streptophyta > Magnoliopsida > Myrtales > Myrtaceae > Syzygium > Syzygium jambos. The sequence goes on from CM062221.1 coordinate 7,350,363, forward strand.
ATCAATCGATCGTAAAGTATTGCTCTTGCCCTTTTTTCGACCAATTCCATTGCTTTCCCTTGGATCTCCTTGCCCAAAACAAAAAGTTATATGCAGGTAGTGTGGCCAAAATCAGACCGAATCAGTATGACCACTGGTCCGAATTTTGTCTCTGCAGTGGTACAAAACTGGGCTTCTTCAACATTGCCATCAGAACCAACATCTTAGACACCCCTTTATGCTTCTAGGTGGCGATTTAGAGATCATGCACCCTCTTGTTCTTGCTCCTATCTTGCACTCCCTTGCTGGTGGTCATGAATCTGAGCTGCGACCAGTTACGTAAAACCTCGCCAAACTTTGAGTTTCTTCTCAGGGTAGGTGACAGCATTAGCATGGTGACTGAAAGACATAATAAGGTGGATCGCCCGAGATGGGCCAAACCCGGCCCATGAGCCACAAGGGCCCACGAGGTAGTTATTTGCCTTTCTATAATAGAAGGCACCCATTGGAAAACAAACGTGATATTCATACGCAAACACACTCCTTCAAGAACGACGTCTTCACTGTTTCTCTTCGGAACGCACACTAATACGAAAGGCGATCGAAGAACTTTCAAGCGCAAAGTGGCACTTAATCTGTGACAATACCGAGTATGTTCATTGCGTGATATGCCTGTACGATCGGTGATACAAGTTTGATGATTTTCGGGCACGTTTTCCGCACTAATCGAATTCATTCCGAATATGTTTCGAACGTGACGATCGGGGATTGATTTTTTCCCAACATTGGTATCAAAGCCAGCTTACTTGTTTCCCGATCATGCTTATGTATCGTCTGAAGTGTATATAGCTTGTTTCTTCTTTTTGGTCTCGTTTTTGTTCGTTTTCTTCGCGTCGCCGAACTATTCATGCATGTTTCGATTTTTGTTTTTCGTCAAAACTTTAATTTTATTGCATAAACAGAAAGGGCTCGTCGAGACGAGCAAAATGATGGGCGGCGCGTCGCCGAAGGACGCCGCACGCGCCGTCACGCGCCGACAAGGGCCGTGCGCGCGACGGCGCGTGAAGCCCACGCGCGGCCGTGCGAAACGGCGCGTCCGTTGTGCGCAAACCGCCGACGATGACGTCAGCGTGATGTCATCGGATGCTGACCCGAGTTGACCTTTGACTCGACCCGTTGACCGTTGACCCGATCCCGGTTGACCTGACCGGACCCGAGTTGACCCGACCCGAGTTGACCGTTGACCCGACCTGGTTGACCGTTGACCGGTCAACGACCAGACTGGTCAACCCGGTCAGACCGGACCGGTTCAAACCGGCAGAATGACCCCTTTGTGTTCTCTCGGCCCGTTCGAGCTCATTTGAGCTCCGATTTAGGCGTTCTTGGTATCGATGTGCTCGTATCGGAATGCTCTACGTTATGGTGTATTCATATTACATTTTTGCTGCACTTATGAATGTGAAAATGCACGATAAACCCTATGTACACGTACTTAGGGGCATATTCTTTGGCATTTTCTGTTGTATTTCTCTATAGTCTTTTGAAATACAAGTGCCAGATTATATTATATATATATGAATAAGCATTCCTTATCTTAATGTATCATGGATTATAAGTAATTCTTTGTTTTGCATTCGTTGCAGGAACAATGGTACATTTGAGACGCACTCCGATAATCCCAAGAACAGCAGCTCAAAAGAAGAAGCTTGAGAACCTAAGAATCAAGCTAGCTCTTTATCGATGGGATGCTAGAGATGATATGATGACACACATCATTAAGGTCAACAAAATGATACAGGATATCATTTGGAACGGTTTCGTAATGCCGGAATATGTAATGGTCGGAGCCCTAAAATGCACTATTCCTGAGGAGTTGGGAAGAATGCTTGATAAGGTTAGAGAAACCTTAAATGGTCCAAGCTATAAGATGCTTGTGGAGAATTTTGTGCAAGAATACATAAGGGTCGGGGCAAGAAGAACATCAACCCTTGCATTGAATGGGTCTCGGCGCAAATCATAGTCAGGATCTAGGGGTTTTCCGGGAGCCTCTATTTATGTTTCGAAGAAAATAAAACTTTCTGAAGAATTTTATGAGTCGTTTCCTGTCTATGTGTTGGATTGGTACACTTGATGTTGTTCTTTTAGAATTTGGAACCAATTCTGTACGTGTCTCTAGTTGATATTACATATTCTTAAACATTTGTGAATGTTTTATGATATATATGTGGCTATGAATTTTTTTGGTGTTTTTCATTTTATAATTGCCATATTATGTGTTATGTTTTATGTGGGAAGTTCTTCAAAGTTTGTATAACTTTTGAAGAACCAATTTCATTATATAAAATGATTATGTTAATGGTAATTTCAAATTAGGTTTTTTAGACGATGATTGGGAACATAGTGAACTTTCGACTCTAAGACCTTTAGCGAAACTATTCATTAACATGATTAGTTTATGTAATCATGATGCTGATGAAGCATTTAGATAGGCTTTAATAACTCGTGCATATGTGTCTGAAATGTTCAGATACGATGGCTTCAGCAACTAAGAACATAGTGGCTGAACTTAATAAGGGAGAAAAATTGAATGGCGACAATTATGAAATTTAGAGTCTCAAGATTCAATATGTGCTGGAAGAGCAAGAAGCACTCGAAGCTCTTAACTAGATTATGGAAGAACATGAGGATGGGACAACTGCCCAACACAAGAGGGATAAAAATGCATTTACTATTTGGAAAAGAAAGAACTCTCTTGCTCGCATTACGTTACTAAGCAGCATGGACAATGACATCATGCGAGAGTTTGGACGTTTCCAGAGCGCTAAAGAGATGTGGGCTGCACTGGCATCAAGATTTGGTCGAACTTCTGTGACCAAACTGAGACAACTCACTATCCGTTTCGACTCATACAAGATGTCTCATGGAAAGACGATGAAACAACATTTGAGGCAGATGTCGAATATGATCAGTGAGCTAAAGGATGCCGGGCACATACTCACTGATGAACAGTAGGTGCAGGCAGTAATCCGCTCCTTGCCTCAAAGCTGGGAGCACATGAAGATCCATTTGACCCACAATGAGGGTATCAAGACTTTTGAGGATACTATGCGGCATCTTGAGCTGGAAGAGGATCGCCTCATGGCGGCTAAGCCAGAAACTGATATTTACTTTGCTGGTTCTAGCTCGCATGGAGTTTCGGGCTCCAAGAGGAAGCACCCTGCTGGGTCAAAGAAGTGGAAAGGCAAAGGGCCAAGTCCTTCAGGGAAGAAGCCAAGGCTCAACCAACGGGAGAAAGGAAAGCGTTCTTTCAAGAAGAACATTTCAAGAGTGAAATATTTCAACTGTGGCAAGAAGGGTCACTTTGCTCGCGACTGTGGCAAGCCAAAGAAGACTCGGGAGCTACAGACCATGTAGCGAAGGACAAAGAAGCTTTCGTGGAGTTCCGACGAGTTCCACAAGGAACGAAGTGGATATACGTGGGGAACAATTCAAGAGTGGAGGTCAGAGGCATTGGCACCTGTCAACTACTTATGCGCGGTGGACACACATTGTTCCTACATGATGTGCTATTTGCTCCAGAGATTCGTCGGAACTTAGTTTCGGTGTTGGTTTTAGTTAGACTTGGTTTTACTATAAACTTCCATAATAATGGTGTAGACTTGTGTTTAGGAACAAGTTATTATGGTTCCGAATATTTTTTAGATGGTTTCATTGTATTAGATGTTGACTATTATGAAGTTAATGTTAGTTATTCCTTATTTACATCATCTGATTCTTATGATAATGATGTGAACGTGTAGTATGCTAGACTTGGTCATATTGGCCAACAAAGAATGAATGGATTGGCTAAAGATGGCTTATTGGGAAATATTAAAAAGGTTGATTTGCCCATATGCGAGCATTGCCTAGAAGGAAAAACAACACGGAAACCATTTGGAAAAGGAACAAGAGCTGAATTTCCTTTGCAGTTAATCCATACTGACATCTGTGGTCCAATGAATATAAAAGAAAGGCACGGGTCTGTTTATTTCATCACATTCATTGATGATTATACTCGATTCGGATATGTCGATTTGATTTCTCATAAGTCCGAAGCTTTAAATTGCTTTAAAAGATTTATGAGCTTAGTGGAAAATCAATTAGACAAGAAAATAAAAGCATTAAGATCCGATCGAGGTCGAGAATATCTGTCTGATCAGTTCAGAAATTTATGTGATGAAAAGGGAATAGAAAGACAACTGACTATTCCATATACTCCTCAACAAAATGGTATTGCGGAAAGAAAAAACAGAACTCTAATGGAAATGGTTAGATCAATGATGGCACATGCTAACTTACCCATCACCTTTTGGGGTGATGCTTTGTTGACTGCTGCCTACATACTTAACCGTGTGCCTTCTAAATCAGTTGCTTCTATTCCATATGAGTTATGGACAGGCAGAAAGCCTGATTTAAGCTTTCTAAAATCTTGGGGTTGTGCTGCCTATACTCATGAGTCTTCTCACAAGTATGGAAAATTAGGCCCAAGAGGCAAAAAGAGTATTTTTATAAGATACTCAGAGCACTCAAAGGGATATGTATTCATAGGTGAGCAAGAAAGCGGAAGTATAACTGAATTTGAATCATGGGATGTCACATTCTTAGATAATGAATTTTCTAAAAAGGGCGAAGTAGGTGGTAATTACTCACTATACGAATCTGTGGATCGTGATAGTGAAGTTAGTGGGAGCATTGTGACAAATGGAGAGTTGAATGCAATCCAGTATCAATTGCAACCACTTAAAGAGACGACACCACCATTATCTCATTCGAGTGGGAGCGCAATAGAACGAGGTGAATCATCAGGAGTACAGCATTACATACGACAGTCGAGTCGTAATAGGATTCCCCGTCGACGTTTCAACATTGAAGGAGAAGCCTTTATGATCGCCCCAAAAGATGAAGATGAGCCGAAGAATGTGAACGATGTTCTAAAATGCCCTGATAAGGAAGAATGGATACATGCAATGGAAGAGAAAATGGAGTCATTAAGATCAAATCAAGTTTGGGAATTGGTTGACTTTCCAAAAGGACGCAAAGCCGTTGGGAACAAGTGGGTTCTCAAAATAAAGCGTAAGGCTGATGGCTCAATAGAGAGGTACAAGGCTCGCCTTGTGGCGAAAGGATATAATCAACAGGAAGGAGTTGACTTTGAAGAAACCTTTTCTCCTGTGGTTAGATTTACCTCTATTCGCCTTATTCTGGCAATAGTAGCCAGTATGGATCTAGAATTACATCAAATGGATGTAAAGACTGCATTCCTCAATGGAGAATTAGAGGAAGAAATTTATATGGAACAACCTGTTGATTTCATTACAAAAGGCCAGGAGCACAAAGTATGTCGACTATTGAGGTCGATATATGGCCTTAAGCAATCTTCGAGACAATGGTATATACGTTTTCACAATGCAATAATGGCATATGATTTTGTAATGATTAGTGAAGACAATTGTGTATATATCAAAAGATCCAAAGATCAATTTGTGATTTTATCATTATATGTTGATGATATACTAATTGCCGGAAGTAGTATGGAGTTAGTTAATACAGTCAAGAATTGGTTATCTTCCAATTTTGAGATGAAAGATATGGGTGAAGCTGCATACATTCTTGGAGTTAAGATTTCAAGAGATCGCTCAAAGAAATCCCTATCTCTTTCATAAGAGACGTATGTGAATAAAATCCTTGAGCGATTTCGTATGCAAGACTGTAAACCAATAGATACTCCTATTGCAAAGGGCGAAGCATTAAGCGACAGAATGTGTCCTAAGACTTCACAAGAAAAGGAGCAAATGGAACAAGTTCCATACGCTAGTGCTGTCGGAAGTTTGATGTACGCTATGATGTGTACAAGACCAGATATTTGTTATGCAGTTAGAATGGTAAGTAGATACCAATCCAATCCAGGTCAAGCACATTGGATCGCCATCAAAAGAATCCTAAGATATCTAAAGGGAAGTGCCAACTATGCGCTGACTTATCAAGGAAGTGATCTACACCTTGAAGGCTATACAGATGCTGACTGGGGAGGAGATTTAAAAGAAAGAAAATCTACTTCTGGATACGTATTCTTACTGGATAATGGCGCCATATCTTGGAGCAGTAAGAAACAACAGTGCATAGCCTTATCTACAATGGAAGCCGAGTTCGTGGCTCTATCAGCAGCGGCACAAGAAGCTGTTTGGCTTAGAAGATTTTTGGATCACTTAGGTGTAACTGAGAAAGCTGCAAATCCAGTATTGGTCTATTGTGATAGCCAAGCAGCAATAGCGTACACTAAGGATCCCAAGTACCATGGAAAGACCAAACATATAGATATCAAGTATAACTATGTCAAGGACATGGTTGCACGAAAGAAAGTGAACATGAAGTACATATCTACACAAAGGATGATAGCAGATCCTATGACGAAACCGATTCCTAGAGAAGTTTTCCATGGTCATGTGAGGTCTCTAGGACTGTGTAGAATATGATGTACTGTATATTGTATTTTTCCCAGAATGTTCACTATTAATGAAGTTTGTTATTATCAATGCCTATAAGTTTGTATGACGTTTGTGAATGTCGATGCTGAGTGCATTATATTGAAAAGGTATGTCGGACAGATGAGAGATTGGCCCACTCACACGGGTAATCGCCTCTACTCACTGTGTGCTGAATAGAGATGAGACAATTTTAAACTTGATATCTATGTGATAATTGAGAGCTCAAGCTTGAAGCATGGACGTCGCCTTAACAGAATGTTAAGATGAGGACATATAGATCATTATGTCCGAAAGTGAAATGACCCACTTATTTCACTTTACCTGTCTTTAATGCCAGATGTGAGTTCTAATAGATGCTTATGAATAGAGTAGATTTGTGAACTCAAGTTAGACATTGAGTATGTCCAAACTATCATCTGTACGGTATTGAGAGTAAAGACATACGCTCTATGGGAAAAGGAGATAATACCGTAATACGTATTTCATATTACGTATGCATGAGACGACCGATAAGAGTTGACAAAAATTATGATCTCAATTTTTAAGTCGTGTGAGACTCTTGAGGAAAATAGTTTTTCTCAATTAAAGTGTCCTCACGACTCTTACTTATTCTCAAAATTTCTATTCAGTGTTTGCTATCTTAGAATGTTGCCGATGATCATGATAATTCGGTCTAATGGGGCATTTCTAGAAAAGCAAATTGAATTGAAATGGAGAGGTTTAAGGAAAGATGAAGATCAATTTAATTTATGATGTCACATTCTATATTTGTATTCACAGGTCGACCAATTATGATTTTAAGTAAATCATAGTTGTGAATACAATATACGAGATACTAAAAGAGATCAAGAGAGATAAAAATGTGACTGATTGATCTAGGGAACTGCATACTAATTCTACTCTGGATAATGCCCAAATCTGAGTTGTTATATATTCCTAACAGATGTATAACAACGAGCTCTCGTAGTATGCTGGTCGCACGGATTATTTGCCAATATGAACTTTGCAAGGAAGAGAGTGGTGTTTAGCCCATTGTGGGCGAGTGGGAGATGAAAGACATAATAAGGTGGACCGCCCGAGATGGGCCAAACCCGGCCCGTGAGCCACAAGGGCCCACGAGGTAGTTATTTGCCTTTCTATAATAGAAGGCACCCCTTGGAAAACAAACGTGATATTCATACGCAAACACACTCCTTCAAGAACGACGTCTTCACTGTTTCTCTTCGGAACGCACACTAATACGAAAGGCGATCGAAGAACTTTCAAGCGCAAAGTGGCATTTAATCTGTGACAATACCGGGTATGTTTATTGCGTGATATGCCTGTACAATCGTTGATACAAGTTTGATGATTCTCGGGCACGTTTTCCGCACTATTCGAATTCGTTCCGAATATGTTTCGAACGTGACAATCGGGGATTGATTTTTTCCCAACAGTGACAATGCATCCAAACTCTCTTGCCGCACTCCATTCATTAGGGTAAGCTACGTTTTTAACAACGAATTGAAGACGGGCCATCTCAAGATGCTGATGCCTTGCTGCAGATTCAAGAAACAAGCCTGAGAAAAGCAAATGCCTCTCACTTAGGATAGACGTCAAGCAGCTTACGTTCCGTTGCACAAGGAAAAACGTGACCCCAAAACGAAAATATACGATAAGATTGCCGTAAATGCTCCATTAACAGCATCAGTTTTGACTTCAACAGAAGCCGGCAAGAAGAACAGGCAAGGCGCGGAGAAGAGCGAACGTGCAGTCTAGACGGAAACAGCACGCTTGTCTTTTTGGTTTTTGCAAAAGACATTGGCATTCGCTCTCTTATTGTTCCGTTGGCATTTGCATTTCTGGTGGTAATAAAAAATGATATTTTAATTCGAATAATTAAAAGAGCTCGAGGGTCTTCTAAATGGTGATATTACATGAAAAATCTGATTTAAACTCATAATGAAGTTTAATAAAAGAAACAAATTGAAACATATCGAAACCAAGCATTTTTATTTTGTAAGCTGTAGACAGTTAAAAACATATTCTCGTTATATATAAATCCAAAAAATTATGTGAAAAGAATAGATTGTTTAGGAAAATTTATGCAAGAGATTACTAATTGTTTTAAATTTTAAGACCGATTCGCTCATTCCGTAAAACTTAGCCAAAATTATTCAATATTAAATAAAAATCAAAATTTCAAACATTAAAAATTAAACTTTACGGTTGGTGACTTTGTAAACCCCCTTACTAGGTGTTCCATATCCGTCACCCTTCATTGAATCATCAAATTGCAAGTGTGAGGAAGGGCACTGATCTAGGCACAATACGGGAGAGCCTGTCCAAAGCCGAGCCTGGTGAGCCTCTGCACACCTTAATTGTTGGTTCATATCCTCTTATGACTTTTTGTACAATAGGTGCAGAGTTTGAGAATAATGCATGCAGTTCGACAAAAAATCGATCATAATATCATATTTAACTTTACTATGTTCTATTTGAGAAAATTATAAATCGAACGGGATCAAGGCGACTATGAAATGAATGCATGATGGTATTAAAAGGACACAACACTAAGTGCGATGTTGTAGATGTTGGTGATGTCAAAATTAGAATGCAGTGTGATGTTGTAGATGTTGGTGATGTGAAAATTAGAATGCATTATGGTATTAAAAGGGCATTGACTAGAGTGAGGCATGTTCCAAAGTTGAAGAAGATCTTGATATCCTTGAGTGCCTTGGATTTAGCTGGGTGTTGATATACTTCAGAAGGTGGAATTCCGAAAATTATTCGAGATACTTTTGTAATAAGTAGAGGAATCAGGCATACTGACATGTATGAGCTTTAAGGTGAGACAATGATGAATTTTGTCGCAGAGACGTCAGATGCATCTATTCGAGAGTCTGAATTGTGGCATATGCGTTTGGGCACATTAGCGAGAGAAGTCTGAAAGTTATAAGTGAAAGGAATCCGTTGTGTGGTTATGTTGCTAACAAACTGAATGTATGCAGGTGTTGTGACTTAAATCAATGACGGAAAGTATAGTTCAATATGACTATAGTGAAGCCATGGAGATTGCAGAGTTAACACACTTGAATGTTCGCAAGTAGTCGCGGTTTCCTTCGAGGAAAAGTGCCACATTTATGCTAACAGTTGTGAATGACTACTTGAGGAAAACCTGGGTGTTTGTGCTGAGGCACAAATTTGATATTGTTGTCAGGATTAGGTAGTTGAAAGCTTTGATCGAAAAAGAGATTGGAAAAACAATCAAGCATATGTGGACTGACAATAGTACGAAGTTCTGCTCGGAGTTGTTAAACGAATTTTGCATGAAGAAAGGCATAATGAAACACCGCACTAATGCTAGTGAATTACAACATGTTATGTTGTTGATGAGTAGAACATTGCTAGAGATGAACCATAAAATGTGCTCTAGTGCTGGTATGCTAGGTGATTCCTAGCGGATGCACTTAGTACTACGAGCTACTTGATGAATAAATCCCCATCGACTATAATTGGATGTCAGAATCCTGAAGAACTGTGGTTGGGTAATGTTATTGATTATTCTATTCTTAGAATATTTAGTTGCCCACGTTATGTTCAAGTAAGTGATACTAAGTTCAATGGAAGGACAAGAAAGTGCATGTTCCTAGGTTATGCACAAGGTGAGTACGGTTATTGGTTATAGTGCCCCGAATTAAATTCACCTTTTATCAATAGAGAAATTATATTTGACGAGTCTCCAGTTTTTCTAGATATAAGTGTTTATAGGGTGTTCATATGGATCTTAACGGTATTTAGCCTGGTATTGCAACCAAAAACTCCTAAGGTAAAGAGTACAAGCTTGGTAATTGACGCAGATGGTGCTTGTAGCAAGGTGGAGCCTATAAAGCCAACAATTGCTATAATTACTGAGTTTAACAAGGTTCGTGTTTGATCTCTTGACATATTTGTATATAACGCTGGTTTTGCTTTATTTGTAGTTAAGGAGGTTGTATCGGCAAATTCTTGGGAATAGTTATAGGTGCATGTGGAGTTAATGTTTTAATTAAGTCCACGATTATAGCTAAGTTCAAGCGCGGCTTGGACTTGGAAGATATCGATGGTGGTTGAGCTTATTGGGGGCTGTGATTGAGTAGAAACGAAGTTCAAATTCAACAAAGTGATTGTGACTTGGTTCTAACGTCTGAGCCAGGGTGGAGATTGTTGAGATATGTCTCACGTTTGAGCCTAAAAAGGAAAATTTCATAATTCAAGTAAATTTTCTATTTTGAATAAATTTCCTAATTGAATAGTTTTCTAGTTAGAGAATGTTTCCTATTTTAGATCTAACTTTTGTCTATACAAAAAAAAAGTGTGACTTGTTATGAAAAGTATCAAAGAGGATTTTTTGCTTGTGAATTACACCCTGAAACAATAGTGTTGAAGCCAATTAAATCTTGTGAGTAAGATTTGTGAATTTCTTTATAAGATTGAGAGATTATTTTGTAAGGAATTGCAAGGCAAAACACATAAGTTATTGGGTGTAATTGAGGCTTGGGAAATAATGAGAGTGTTTGAGTAACACGAGTGTAGTTGTAATCTCCGTTGTATCACTTGATTTATGATGAAATTCTTTACTACTTTCCTTTGGATGTAGGTCACATCGATTGAATGACGTAAATCTAGTATTCGATTTATTTTCTTGCTCTGTATATTTTACTGTTTGATCGTTTGCTTTTGCAATAAAAGTGTGATCGATAAACATGACTTGGCTTGTTAAACGCCAAAAGGGAACCGTTGCATAATCTCATTTTGATTTTTTGAAAAAAAATTGACCAATTGATGCTTAATAAATAACTTTTATGTTATTTCTGATTTTCTCTAGAATTATTTGTGAGTTCTAAGCCGGATCTTTTGCAAGTTGGGAATCCAACGGCCATTTCGCTAGATACCTTAAAGAGCAAAGAGAGAAAGAAAGTGCCATAAGGAAGTTGTCTTGACCATTAAGCGTTCACTACCTACCCATTTTCTGTAGTTTTGAATTTTGGTAACCTTTTTCTGAAGGTCATTCTGCATTCCCACTGGCTCACCGAAATTGGGTGTATATGAGAAATTAGAATATCTCACCAAGAGGATGATAAATTATTAGTGATAGAACATATTGGTTCTTCCTTAATACTTTTGGTACTAAGGTAGTTTAACCAAAGTAATTATAGTTGTGAAATCAAGATGCAAATCGTGAATTGAAATCTTAAATTTATGAATTGTGAATTGATAATCGAATCGAATCGTATGGTTTGGTAAAAAAAATATGTGAAATTGGTGTTATTGTCATAGATATTCATAAATTTTACAGAATGTAATAAGGCGCACAATTTTCAATAAGGAAACCTAACTCTAATAATCAATCCTTTCTCCCCAAAAAGAAGAGAGACAATCTTTCTAGTTTATTCGAGTCCAAAATGCCATACCCAGGAAAATCATCTCTTTCATCGCCTTTTGCATCCTAATCTTCGATATGCAGGGTGACATCCATCCATAATCACCTTCAATGTCACCTCTGATAACATCGCAGCATCCTAGAGGCATGTAGTGAGCTCCCAAGCACTTTCATTTCCTTTCTCTGCAATGGACACTTTGTCACCCTTGTCATAGATGTCCCTAAGTTTCATGTGATCAACAAGAAGCCATTCGTCTATGACATGAAATACCTGTGATGCTCACCCAAAAAGTTTGTCAAGTACATTGTCGCCCTTGTGCATGAAATGCAAAAAATATTGCAAGGGTAAGGCCGAAGTGTCTTTTCTGCTGCTTCTATTTATGTTAAGCCAATCGAATTTGAACAACACAATATTATATGCTATTAGGAACTTAGTTGAGCGTGGCATGCTATTGAGAGGTCACAGGACTTTGTCAGGCTTAAGAAGAGATCTAATCACCACAATTGAAAGAAAAATATTTCGTAGTCATATCGGATAACTTCTAAAGTAATAAAAACTATCAACCATGTTATGTTGTTATAAGCAAAAACAAAATATAATCTAGTGCAATATATTCTTAGCTATACATAGTAATAGTTCGGTTTGTCGCACAGAGTTTTTCGATATCATGGTTTTTATGAACACAAGAAGAAATATAGTCTCAATATTTGAAAGCAAATTACTCAACATCATCATCTCCAGTGGGTTTGCTGAGAATTTTTTTTTTTGATGAGCAAAAGAATTTTATTTGCAAAATGGCGTCAAGCAGATGCTAGCCCGTGTAACAAATCATGAACGGTAATTCGTGTTTTCAATGAGGTATAAGAAAGAATGCACATTACTAATGTCATTTCCACACCACCAAAAGCTATGGAAAGCCATTTATCATCCAAAGTAAAAAACTAGTGTTCCTATTTTCTGGAGGGTCGCCTATTTCCTTCTTCCAAACACAAGTAAGGTAATGAAATGCATCAACTACAAACACAGCCCAACGTAGACAAACAGTAATATAAAACTACTTACCGTTTGATGTTGGGTTCTAAATCCAACAAGAGGAAACTCTCTAGCGTAACGTCCAAAAGCATGAGCGTGACGTAGTGTCACAGAGATTCTGAACAGAAATTGCAAGGCCTACGGAAGAGGCAATTGGATAAAGAGCAAATGAAGGTATGTTGCGAAAGGCAGTTTTAGATATTTTGGACCTGAATATCCACGCAAAAGCGATGAACAAGGCATTTCTGCAGGGTGAACTTGGACCAAATTTGTAACAACAGAGAGAATGTTGATCATCATAGTGGCAGATAGGCTTATGTTCTCCGTGATAGCTACTGCCCCAATCATCTCTTTGACCCAACAATTAAGATTCAAATGCAGGGTGGCAAGTCCATCTTCAGAATAGCAGATGAGGTTTGCAGCACTCATTAAGTCGGACCAATAACTGAGATTGAACTGGTCATCGTACATGGACTGCTTCTATTGTCCTTGCTGGCACCAGGGAGAGCTGAGAGTTACCATAAGCATTATTCGCACATTCTTTCAAAATCATTGATTTCAGGAGTTCCAGTGGCAATTGTTTGGACTGACGAGGATTGAGATGGATCAGTCCGCCATTAGTTAACTTGGTTTATAGATGTAACCACGAGTTGTGTAATTAAACCTGTACAGCAAATACTCGAAACTTTGAACTTGTGAAAAAGAAGACTCGAAAGCAAGCTATACTCGAAACGTCGTAATTAGAATGATCCCTTTTCACAATTTCCATTTTTTTCTCCGTCGCTGGCCATCGCCGGCCGGCCAGCCTCTGGCGAAAGTCGCCTTGCCTGCCGGCGACAGAAAAAAAAAAGAAATGGGAAAAAGGAAAATTAAAAAAAAGATGAAAATGCCCTTGATTTATTGGTGAGTCAAGCCTTTATTTGAGAAAATAAAGGCTTTTCAGTAGAGCTATCAAAATAGGTCACAAATCCATATCTTAACTCGTATTTATGAAAATGGGTCATAATTAGGTCAGCCTAATTTTAAAATATGGGTCAATATGGGTTCTAAAGCAAAAAGGCCCAAAAAAATATGGGTTTCAATGGGTTGAGTAAACAAATCCACTTTCAACCCAACTTGACTCCTCCTTGTCCTCTCCTCTCTCACTGGAATATCGCCGCCCCCTCTCCGTTCCTTCCGTCCCTCCGCTCCCGATCGTCTTCCGGTTTCCCTCATCGCCGCCGCCGCCGCTGCCGCTGCCGCCGCGAGACTCCATCCCCGATCGGACGCCATCGCGGCAACCGCAATCCCCTCGGGCGAAAGCCACGGCGCGGTGACGCCGCCATGCCGCAAGTGGAGGAGCAGTGGCCCCGCGAGCCCGGTGCGGGGCACTTTCATCAAGTTCGTCGAGGGAAGAGGCACGTCAACTGGCCGTCGAGCCCGGTCGTCCCCGTCAGTGACCTAACTTTGCTCTTCGCCAATGCAGTTGCTGCGATTTTGTTGCCTTATTTGTGAAGATTCTTGTTACTTCTCGGAGCAATTTTGCCTTTGCTGAACTTTGGGATCGCGGTGTAGAGTGGGGCTCTGTGAGGAGGCTTTGATTGGACGTTCCGAAATGCAGGAAAATGGTGTTTTGCCAGATAATTTCGTGGTCCCGAATTCGTTGAAGGCTTGTGGGACTTTGATGTGGATTGGGTTTGATAAAGGGGTTCATGGATACGTGGGGAAGATGGGTCTTGGTGGATGTGTTTTTGTGGCATGTAGTCTCATTGATTTTTACGGAAAGTGGAGGCTGTCGTAGGACGCATGGAAGGTGTTTGATTCTATGCCTAAGAGAAATTGGGTCGCTTGGAACTTCATTTTAGTGGCTATGTTTAGAATGGGAAGCGATCAATGTGCTCTATGATACGAGAGTCGAAGGTACGTAGCTCACACGATTAACTATGTCGGGCTATCTTTCGAAGTCAACAAATATAGGAACTTATGATCCTCGGTTCGATCCTTGAAAACCTCCTAACTATTCGTAGGATTATAACCATATAACTTGCTTGAGTGGATGCGGATTTTGAAAAATAAGTTAAAATATGGGTTACTTTTGACTTTTCAATTTTTCTCGATTCATTTATAACCTATTTAGAAAAAAATGAGTTACCCATATGAAATTGGGCTAATTAAAATTAAGTAACAAATGATTTGGAACCCATTTTTCCAGTCTTAAGTTCTTTATAATAAGTATTTCAATTTATAGGTTTTTCACATATTTTATTTACTAAATTTTTTATTGTTTAATTTGCTTTTTAAATTTGATGCGAAGTTTTATTTTTGTAAAATATACGTGTGAAGAGGTTAAAGTGAGTTAAATGGGTGGGTATAGGTTTCCCTAAAATATTAATGTGTTCTAGTAATATGGGTTGGGTCGGGTACTAGTCGGGTCGGGTATGTATCACTATATTTGCATTGCATGAAAATTGGTCAAAACGGGTTAAATGGATCAATATGGGTCGGACCATATTTGACCCGACCCAAACCCGACCTGACCTGCCCGTTTGACGGCCCTACTTTTCAGGTTCTTATTTGAAACATGATTCACTTCGGGCTCTTTATTTGAAAAAATAACGGCTCTTTAGACCCTTATTTGAAACTTTTCCTTACGTTTTTCCCAAAAGCTAAAAAAAAATAAAGACATGTCGGCTTTTGTTTTGCTTTTAAGCTACCCAACAAGTTTTGCAATTCTGGTCGCAATTAAAATGATCTTTTGATTTTAAATAATTGAAAGAGCTCGAGAGTCTTACAAATGGTTATATTCACGTGTTTATAAAAAAATTGAGGTGTTTGAGATTAGCCGAAAAATCTGGTATAAATTCATAATGAAGTTTAGTAAAAAAAATAAATAGAATCATGTGCAATCATGTATTAATATCGTGTAATCTGCATACAATTAAATTATATATAAGTATAAAAAGTTACGTAAGAGAATAATTTTTTCAAGAAAAGATATGTAAGAGATTACTAATGATTTTAACTATCAAACCTGATTTGCATATTCAGGAAATTGGAGCAGGAAGGGCCAATACTATATAAGAATCAAATTTCAAACATTAAAACAATAAATCAAGCGTGTTCCATGCTTGTCACCCTTCAACGAAATTAGTAAGTCGCTAGTGCTAGGAAATGTGTAGGCCGAGGCAAGCACGGCCGACTATGTCAAGAGCGATGGATGTGGAATTTGAGCATCATGTGGTTGAACGAAGCATATATCACAATGCATAAATCAATTTTTTCCTTTTTCTAAAACAATTTTATTCGAGTCGATGGATTTAGCAAATTATAAACCAAGTGCGACTGATGTGAGTATGAAATCGAACTCCGTTTGTCTGGACTACCAGTCCATGATAAATCGAATTGGAGTTATTTGATGCGAAAAAAAAAAAAAAAACAAACCAAATTTTCTCTCTCGCTCTTATAGAAATGGATCTCATAAATTCATAAAACTCAATTAAACCTTTTTATCTTTAAAAAAGAAAAAGAAAAAATGAACTCAATCTTATAGCAGATTTCAAACCATTATTCAACTCAAATTAACCCAATCAAATCAATCCCGCTTCTCTCCTTCCTATATAAACTTGCTTTAATTTCTAATCATTTCCCATCGCAATTTTTTTTAAAACCTTCTTCTTCTTCATTGAACTTGCAATCTCACAAATTTCGAGAAATTTGAAACTCTCACATTGCGGGATTAAGGCGAGTATAAAACCGAGCAAAATCAAATCTAGTTATTAAATGCGAAATAAAAAAATCAAACCCAATTTATTCTATCTCTCTTTAGAAATGGATCTTGTAAATTCTTAAAATTTTTAAGAATTTACAAGATACATTAAACCTCAATTTATAAGATCTATTTCGGAATAATAAAACTCAATTAAGGCAATAGCCCTTCTTCTCGCTTCCCGCCTCTACATATAAAAGATTCCCTCCCATTTCCTATCGTTTCCCATCCTCAAAAAATTTGAAAGCCACTCCTTCGCAGAGCGAAAGAACTTCGTGGCCGATCGCCACACTCCATCGTCGAGGACGGTTTCATTTCTCAGGTGAGTTCCGCGAGCTCCGGCAGATTTCGATTCATCTCCTCCTCCGCGACTTCATCGCCGAGGACGATTTTTGAGTTCCGCCTCGTGTTTCCCGTTGATCTGCACAACCGACGAACAGCAGAGCTAGCTACAGCTCGTGGAAAGAGAAGATGTCGATGGCGACGACGAGGACGACAACGTGATCGAAGCAATCGACAAAGTAAGTGAGAGCGAAACGGAGCGCAGGCGACTGCTCTCTGTTCGTGTCATCGATTCATCATGAGTTTCGGTGGCGTCGTGTTTAGGCCTGCGGGGCGAAGATTCGGGTTTGGTTCTGAGATGATGATAATCGTTATTTTCTGATCAGCTAGTGGGCGATTATTGACTTGGCTAATTTTGTTTGGATTCAATTTCGTTCACCTGATGCTCTCGTCGTTGAAGTGAACTTTGTCGTCGACCTAGCTTGTTCGGTCTCTGTTCTGAAGTCGAAATAGAATGCGAAACGGTCGACGCATCTGTAGCTGTAAATCCCTGTGATTATTGGTGTTAAGTGACTCTGAATACTGCTCAGCGGATTAGATCGATTTCGGTTTGGTTGCTCAGTTTAGCTAGATTTTCCCGGAACATCACCGCGAATCCGTTCGTGTTTTTACATCTCAACCTTTCTAGTGAATTCGTTGTGATTTTTCTGTGCATAAGATAAAGGAGTAATTTTTGCTACCATTCGAACATGATATGTCTAATTCACCTCTTTGACGTACGTCTTCTAATCATACAAGAGCAATTCAGGTTTTGTTTATGTTACGCGACATTCGAATTGCACCATGGCATGTCTGTTCTCCACGTATTCGTGACATACAGGAATTAAGAACGAATGTCCTAGGCTAAATTTGTCAATAATCGCTCTCGGAAAATCTAGGAAATGTTTTTTGTCTTGACATTCTACGTCCGCCAACGTATGGTTAACACGATGGCCTGTTGTTTTCATGTTCTTTCTCCGAACTATCCTCATTTTTTTTTTCTGTTTGCAGTTATTTCTCGGGGAAAAAGCTACAGGATGCAGGAATCTACACTTGCAATAATGTGAAAAAACTACAAGATTCGGGCTCCACCACTTGCAGTAAAGCTATTGCAACTGGTGTATGCCACAGTCTCTTAGCTTTTGCACCTCTCCAGCATTTATTCCCCGAGAAATGCTTGATGATGCATACAAAGAAGATATCTGATCTTCAGTTTTGAGCATTAAGTTGATGTTCCTCTTCTTATTTGGCTAAGGCGATTTCCTTTTTCTTTTTTTTTTTTTAGCACTTTACTGGAATCAAAAGTTTATCTGAAGCAAAAGTTAACAAGATATGCGAAGCAGCTGAAAAGATAGTGGTTAGAGCTTAAATTACTTGTTATCCTGAGATGGCGGCTGCAATCAATTGGAACTTGTATAAGCATCTCACGTTAACTTCCCTTTGTTTTTCATCAGAATTTTGGTTATATTACTGGAAGTGAGGCTCTGCTCAGAGAAAGTCCTTAATTCTACAAACTAAAATGGTTCGGAAGACCCGAATGAGTCATTGACCCTAGAAATAAAGCCTGCAAATTAGTATATGGACTGTAGAAAGCTGCACTTGCTCTAAACACTATTGACCTCACAGCACAAAGTACTTTTAATGTCTTCGTTTCCAAAGAAAGTCGGTTGTTTGCATCACAACTGGAAGCCAAGCCCTTGATGAGCTTTTTTGGCAGTAATAGACTTTGTTTTGCAGATTGTGTATATTATTCTTCATGCGTTTCAACAAACACAACTTTCCCTGGTCTGGAAATGTTAATCAGGTGGTATTGAAACTCAGGCAATTACAGAAGCATTTGGCGAACTTCGGTGAAAAGCACAGTCCAACAACGTTAGCTTTGACGAACTTTTACCTGCTTTTGTTAGTTGGTTTTCTCAGAAAATGCTGCTAACGTCACTTCAGGTCTGGGAAAACACAGCTTGCACATACCCTGTGTGTTTCTACTCAAGTTGGTCTGAATTGCCTTTTAGGTTTCCACCCTTAACTTCTGTTTCATTTTATGTTTCCTCGATTAATGCAAATATGAACATAGTGATTGAATTTCTAGTAAAGAATACAGCCATGGTTGATCTTGGCATCAGAACGTGCGTATTAGGTGATTCTGGAAGGATGGCACTGTCATTTTCTGTAGTCTGCAGCCAGTATACTGGAATGCATAATATGCAGTGGTTCAAACCAAGTAGAAAAAAGCCAGGAGAACGTACTAGGTCATAACCAATCAGAAGCCTTAATCATTGTTAGACTTGGACTTGGGTTGATCATCAGTTGAATGTGATGCTTGAAGTACTCTACTTTATATGCAAATCTTACAACATTATTTTCCCCTCTTTCCATCACTCATTATTAAAGGTAATCCTGTTCCATAAGATGATGATTTATGGTTTGTGGATTCCATGATCCTAACAATTTTTCCAGCTGTCAACTCACATGAGAGGGGAGATTGACAAGGTAGCTTACATCGACATGGATGGAACATTGTATCCTATTATAATCTGTCAGTCATTTTCTTGACCTCAGCAAAGCTGCTTTTGTTTCATACCCGGCGTACGTCCATGTAAGTGCATATGCACTTTCTTAACTTGGTACACATGCAGTCGCCTTGATCGAATTGTACCAATAGCCAAAAGATTTGGCATGGATCCTGGTGCCGTCCTAGATAATGTAAGCAATGCTTTCTACACTGGAGGCAATTCTTCCTTCTTTTCTGGCTAATGTACTTGCTATAATCTAGTCTTTCCATGAATTTGAAGATCATTTATGCCCGTGCCTATGCTTATGAGCATCAGCACAACTTGCTTCTTGGTTTGGCTGCCAAAATGTCTGAAGAACCAATTAGGTTACTGGTAAGACAGTGCTCGAAAATCAAATTGCACACATTTTGCGAGGTGTCGATGGTTGACCCTAGTTGAGTTATATTCTTCAGACTGTGGATCGAGTGATCACTCTCTTTTGAGTGGATTTTACTGGAAGGGGAGAATTTTCAGAGCGTTAGGTCGATTCTAAAACCATCAAATCATGCGAGTTGTAATTTTTCAACTCATCTGGTTTGACACTAATAGATTCCCAATTGCAGCAAAAATTGGCACAAATGCTCTCACGCTTACTTAAGACAGCTGAGGAATTTAACTTGGCAGTGTACATGACCAATCAAGGTACCGCATCACATCTCCTTTCTCCCACATAGTCATCCACTAAAATTTCTTATCCAATTTAGCCCTTTGAGGGTTTCTCACTGGAAAATAGCAATTTGGGGATTGCACTAAGCTCATACTAGTTCTTGTAAATCTCAAGAACCAGCTATTTGGTGTAAACTGGCGATGCATATAGTAGCTGCAGTCCATGAGTTAGGAAAAAGATGATTTTTTGATGACTTTGTCTTTATTTTTTTTTGTTTTAGTCGTAGTTGATCCAGGCAGTGGTGTGTTCGTATCAGACCCAAAGAAACACGCAGGCAAGCATGTTCTGGCTCACACAGCCACAATTAGGCTGATGTTTAGGAAAGGCAAAGGTGAGCAGCCCGTTTGCAAGGTGTTCAATGCCCCAAACCTACCCGCAGCAGAAGCTATATCCTTTTTGTGCGAGATCTTCCTCTAGTTATATACTTTATTGAACTTTATGAGATCATACCGCAAAGACTTAAGTAAAAATGTAAAATATCTATAAGTCTATATCAAAAATTTCGAGAAAGTCGATACTGAGTCTACGTATAGATAGGTGGAGACCTGATTTACGCATGATGTTCATAGTATACTCGATGTTGTATGGAGATCCGCGAACACGTTGAATACCAAATTTGTGCAGAGGAATTAAATAAAAAGAAGTGGAGATCGAGAATTTTTCAAAACCATCACTTTTTAAAGAAATTTTAGCGAGAGCTCATATGTCAATAAGATGAGATTGAGATTTATTTCATCTGTGTTGAACTTGACAGACACGTTTTTCAGATAACACCGGGGGTCATAGCCAATGCAAAGGACTAAAGAGGTCTCTCCAACTAGGAAGGCTAGGCGAAGTACGTTTTTTTTTTGAATCTGCAATTTGATATTAGCTATCGCGTTGACAGCTTTCTCTATCTTCTTTCACATTAAGTTTGTATGGGCATGTGTCAAGTTCCCTTTGACTCCTTAAAAATTGCACGAGAGTTTGCCGCTTTCGCCTTGATATCTAACTTGCTGTATTGTCTATTATTAAAGTTCAGATGACCCTTCACAAGGCGTTGTGTAAACTTGATTTCCATATGAGGACAAGCATGCTCCAAGTTATCATGGTTCACATTTGTCCACATATACCCGGCCTAATTTACTAGTAGAGATAACAATTACACAGTAGACATCTAAGTAAAAAAACCACGACATTGAATAGACTCTCTGCATGATGGCTAAATGAAATGCCAGAAAGATACCGTTGCACAGCATGATCAGGTTTTGTAAATGCTTGGTTCTATAAGCAACATATACAGCTGGATAAAACAATGTTACCTCAGATTCTCAACATAGAGCAACCAACCATTAGAGTTGAAAATTGTCAATGTATGAGAAAGGGTGACTGGGTCGTAAGCAACAGGAGGCCATTCGATAGCTAATGGCCTGGCCAAAAAAAGGCCACAAAGCATATGACTCGGTAGTGCGTGGACTAGTGCGCAGCACTTCCAACTCTAGGCATGCTGGACTCCTTCTTAGTCTCCGCATCCACTTTGAATATGGCGCCACACACTTGGCCAGAGTTGTCCACCCTAGGAACCGGCTTCACCTCATTCGGTGGGTGCTCATAACTCCTCATACCTCTAGAGCTGGTAAAGAAGCATCCTGAGTAAAAAAAGAAAGCAACGTTAAAAGGTGAACGCAATTTGGAGCTGGAAAACCATCGGAAGAGCAACATTGTATGTGAATATGCACATGTCAATACATGCATACAAGTAAAGAACACCATTTTAACCTTAGATTAAAAATTTAGGTTTGAAATCAATTTTTCCAATATGTCGTTGCCCAACAACATAACATTCTCCTCTGAACTCTGCTTAATATCAGCAGAGCTCATCCATTCTTACTTTTCACATTCCAATGCTAAGAGGAAACTCCAGTGATGCTGCATTAATGATCCGTGCAAATAATTGCCTTTAGGAAATGGTGCAACAGTTTCCCATAGCCCTTCTTCATGACTTCTACATCGTCTGAGAGAACAAGATTGCCTTTGGAATCACTTCCCCAGAAGAAAGGGAAACTTCTGTCAACATCCTATATGATTCGCCTTAGTGGCTGGTTTTCGGATATTTATGTAAAATATCTCCATGAGGACAATCAGTTTATATTAAGCATTGAATTAAGGAAACTGACTTCAAATGGAAGAATGAATTGCGGCAGTTAGCAAATGAAAGCGAATGTGGATCAATTTTACTTCATTGGATCCGAGCCCAATCAATCTTGATGAGAGCGATTTCTTGGATGAGGGGCCAAGAGTCGCCGGTGAGTTTTGATCATCCATCTTTCAGATTCTCGCATCTACGTATGTGCAATTGTTGGAGGGAGGGAGGGAGGCCATCCTCTGGCAATCACCTCAACTTTGGGCAATCTTCAATCCATAAACGTTGGGGAGAGGAGAGACGGTTGTGAAGACTGCTTGATAGTCTTTCCACGTTCTTCGTATCTGTCAAGTTAAGTGAGGTTGGAGAAGAAGGAAAGAGAAGACTCCACGCATCCTCGTCCTTAAAAGGAAACCACACCTCTTTGAATTTGCTTCCAGAGAAAGTTGGTTGTTCGCATCACAACTGGAAGCCAAGCCCTCGATGAACTTTTAGGCAGTAATAGACTTTCTTTTGCAGATTGTGTATATTATTCTTCATTTGTTTCAACAAAAACAATTTTCTCTGGTTTGGCAATGTTAAACAGGTGGTATTGAATCTTTGACAATTATAGAAGCATTTGGCGAATTTCGGTGAGAAGCACAGTCCAACAACGTTACCTTTGATGAACTTTTACTTGCTTTTGTTAGTTGGTTTCCCACAAACTCGTGGATCCGTTAGAAGATCTTATCCCATTTAACCCTTTGATGGTTGCCCACTGAAAGACAGCAATTTGGGGACGGCACTAAGCTCATACTGATTCGTGCAAACTAGTGATACATAGAGTAGCTGCGGTTCATGAGTTAGGAAGAAGATGATTTTTTGACGACTTTGTCTTTGATTTATTTGTTTCAATCGGAGCTGATCCAGGCGGTGATGTATTCATATCAGACCCAAAAGAAACCTGCAGGTGGGCATGTTCTGGCTCTTGCAGCCACAATTAGGTTGATGTTTAGGAAAGGCAAAGGTGAGCAGTGCGTCTGCAAGGTGTTCGATGCCCCAAACCTACCCGAAGCTGAGGCTATATCTTTTTTGCTCCAGATCTTTGTCTAGCTATATACTTTTACTCCATTGAATTTCACCCGATTATACTGCAGAGACCAGGTAAAATATCTACGAATCTATATCAAAATATGTCAGAAAATCGATACTGAGTCTACATATGGATAGGGGGAGTCTTGATTTAAGCATGATACTTACAGTATACCTAATGTTGAAAGGAGATCCATGAACGTGTCAAATATGAATATTGTGTGGAGGAATTAAACAAGAAAGTTGATGTCGAGAATACTTCTAAGCAGGACTGGTTGATTAGCTATGCAGCCTGTGCTATGTATATGATGCACATCTATCAATACCATCACTTAATTTCACTCAGAAAATTTAGCGAGAGCTCATCATGTCAATAAGAGAAGGCCAAGACTTGGTCCATGTGCATTAAACTTGATGAACACAGTTTTTAGATTACGCCAGGAGGCATGGCCGCCGCAAAGGACTAAAGAGGTCCCGGCAAGCAGAACAATAAGGCCCGGCGAAGTGCCCTTTTTGTTTATCTGCAATTTGATATTAGCTATCTTATTGACAGCTCCCTCTATCTTCTTTCCTATTAAGTTTGTATTGGCATGTGTCAAGTTCCCGTTGACATCTTAATTAAAAATTGCAAGAGTATCTGCTGCTTTAGCTCTAATGTCTAACATTCTATCATTGTCTATCATCAAAGTTCAGATGACCATAATGCGTTGGGTTAACTCGATTTCCATATGAGAACCAGCACACTCCAAGTTATTTTGTTCCACTTTTTTCCTCATTTTAACAATATCGTCCCGGTCTCATTTCCTAATAGAGATAACAGTAACACAATAGACATCTAAGCGAAAAAAACGTAGCATAAAACAAACTCTGCATGATGGCTAACTGAAATGCCAGAAAGATATTATTGCACATAGCATGATCAGGTTCTTTAAAGGCTTGGTTTTATAAGCAACATGCACAGCTGCATAAAGCAATGTCATCTCAAGCTCTCAACATAGAGCAGCCGACCATTAGAGCTGAAAATTGTCAATATATGAGAAAGGCTGACTGGGTTATATGCAATAGAAGGCCATTCAACAGCTAATGGCCTAGCCAAAAAAGGGCCATAAACCATAAGCCTCAGTAGCGCAAGGACCAGTTCACAGCACTCCCAACTCTAGGCATGCTGGACTCCTTCTTAGGCTCCGCATCCACTTTGAATGTCACGCTGCACACTTGGCCAAGGTGTCCACCCTAGGAAGAGGCTTCACCTCATTCAGTAGGTGCTCATATTACCTCAAAACCTCCAAAGCTAGTAAAGAAGCATCCTGAGTGGAAAAGAAGGCAATGTTAAGAGGTGAACAGTTTGGTGCTCGAAAACCATTGGAAGAGCAACATTGTAGGTGAAAATGCACACTTCAAAACATGCATACAGATAAAGATTGCCACTATAACCCTAGATCAACAATTTAGGTTTGAAACCAAATTTTCCAACTCATGCCAAAGCTTATGCATCTTTACTTCCTGTAAGTCTTCCAATATGTTGTTACCCAAAAATGTAACATTCTCCTGCAACTCTGCTTAATATCAGCAGAGCTCATCCATCCTTGCTTTTCACATTTCAATGCGCGGAGTAAACTCCTGTGAAGCTGCATCAATAATCCGTGAAAATGATTACCTTGTGGGAATGGTGCAAAGGATTTCCCACAGCCCTTCTTCACAACTTCTGCATCGTCCGAGATGACAAGATTACCTTCAGAATCACTTCCCCAGAAGAAAGGAACACTTCCATCAACATCCTGCATGATTAAACAAAAGAATGGATTAGATAGATCTCAGGTGGAGGGAGAGATTGAGAGTGATATCCCAGAACGAAACCAATTAATTATTACTCACAGAGGCCAGAAAAGCGGTTTTAGAAGAATAAAGTCCAACAAAAATCAGTATGATCTAACCGTTGCCTCTAAACAGTGAAATCAAAAATCTTTTTTTTTAAAGCTACCATTATCAAGAGATGGACTGGGTATTTGAATAGAAGAAAGATGAACTTCAATTTTTGACCAGGCAATCAGTTTTTAAAAGGGTTTTGATCTGCAGGGTTCATTTCATAATTTAGCTGTTAAATTCACACATGCAAAACCTCTGTTTTCAATCTATTCTTCAAATCTACACAATAACGGCAAAAGTACACCACAAGTGCCATAACTTGTGTACGGCGATCACTTTGGTGCCATAACTTTTTTTCGGATCAGTTTGGTGCTAAAATCGGAGAAAAAAGATCACTTTAGTGCTAATTTGGCCGGAAATCCGACGTGGCATTTTTTATTAATTTTTGACGCCGACGTGGCTCGCCGGAGGCTGAGTCAACGTGTACAGTCAGCATTTTTTATTTTAAATAATTTTTTTCAACGTGTACAATCAGCATTTTTTATTTTAAATATTTTTTTCTTTTTTTTCCTTTTCTTTTTTTTTTCTCCCCTCGCCGGCGACGGGCGAGGCCGGCCCTCGCCGGCGTTGGGCGAGGCCGGCCCTCGCCGGCCCAGGCGAGGGTCGCCCTCGCCGGATCTGGCGAGGGAGACCCTCGCCTGGGCCGGCGAGGGCCGGCCTCGCCCAACGCCGGCGAGGGTCACCCTCACCTGAGTCGGGCGTTGGCGACCCTCGCCCGATGCCGTCGAGGGTCGCCCTCGCCGGATCTGGCAAGGGCTACCCTCGCCTGGGCCGGCCTCGCCCGTCACCGGTGAGGGTCGGCCGCCCCTCGTCGGCCATGGGCAAGGCCGCCCTCGCCCAGCCCTTGTAGGGCTTCGCCGGTGGCCGGCCTGGCCATCGGCAACCGGCCGGCGAGGGGAGAAATAGAAAAGAAAAGAAAAGAAAAGAAAAAGGAAAAAAAAAGAAAAAAACATTTAAAATTAAAAATGCTGACTGTACACGTTGAAAAAATTATTTAAAATAAAAAATGCTGACTGTACACGCTGACTTAGCCCTCCGGCGAGTCACGTCGGCGTCAAAAATTAATAAAAAATACCACGTCGGATTTCCGGCCAAATTGGCACTAAAGTGATCTTTTTTCTCCGATTTTGGCACCAAAGTGATCCGAAAAAAAGTTATGGCACCAAAGTGATCGCCGTACATAAGTTATGGCACTTGTGGTGTACTTTTGCCACACAATAACTGTTATGGGAAGAAAGAAAGCTTCTTATTTTGAATATCGATCTGAAAATGTTGAAAGGATATTATCTAACCAATTCAAATACAGAATTTCATTATAGTATTTTTTGGCTAGGGACTACCTACAATATAGTTACTAAAAGCAATTCTGTACTTAAAGTTGAAAGTACAAATTTTTTGTTGATCATAAAATATTATCAAAATTAATTCTCCTGTACAGTACCAAACAACGAAAATGGGGAAAATATCTTCGTACGTCTAATTTCTCATAAATTATACCAGGACTACAATCCAGACTCAGTTTTTAAGCTATTGGCAAATGATACTGCATATGCAATGTCAAAAACTTAGATTCATCCTTCCACGAGCCCTAATTGTCACGCCCCGCACTTCTCGGTGCGCCACATCCCTCGCAGAGGTCGATTCGTGTGCGACGTCCCAGGACGCGTCGGCGACCCAAACCCAACACAGAGAATCAAAGCGCATGCGGAAGTAATTAAAAACACCCGTACATAGATAAACGTAAACCCAGGGTAACCACTGAATTCAATACTTGTACTAATACTGGAAATCTTCTACAATATCAATACAACCCAAATACCAGAAATCAAAAATGATTCAAGGCCACTACGACTAGCTGGGGCTCTTCCCAAAATATGTCGATACGTCTGCCGTCCTCAAGGTCGGGGATCTGAAAAGTCGGTTTTACAACAACCGTGAGAATAAATCTCAGCGAGTAATTCCCTAAACCTAAACTAGGCTAACATGCACCTCCTGACAAGTATTAAACAAACAGCACACAGTCTAAACAGTATATGACTCAGGCCCTCGGCCCGAATCTAGAAATTACTTGACCCTGCAGGTTAGGCATATCCCTATATAATAATCACAGTACATAAGTGGCACTCATAATCACACATATGCCAATCACATGCTTATGCACTAATTCTCACATTCCTGCATGCCAGTCAATGCATGTTCATGTATGCAAATGTTGTGGACTTGACACGTGAAAATCTCGGCCCACTGGCCCACACTGGCACACTGCCCAAATTATTATTATCACGACTCGAGTCATCAATTTTCACGGCCCGGTGCGTCTAGCCTGCTTCAAAGTGCATGAGGCGCAGCAACCGATCTGGCCTAGTGTCTCTAGCCTGCTTCAAAGTGCATGAGGCGCAACACTGATCTCCTTGCGAACCAGAGCCTGCTTCAAAGTGCATGAGGATGGTCGCCTTCCGGACGTACCGGGTATCGTCCTGCTCCAAAGTGCATGAGAACGGTATCGACCCGAAGGTCACGACCCGTAGGTCCTTAGGTGATCACACAACTCATTATTATCTGGACCCTGCTTAAAACGCATCAGGGCATTTTAAGTGATCACTACGCTCCCGTCATTCGGGCACGCCCGTATATGCACATGTCGTGCCAATGCGTGAGATGCACATTCATGGTTATTCATTCACACTTGGGCATTCACATGCGCAAATCACAATGTAACAAGCTCAGCTTGCACCGCGCATAATCAATTCCACAAATCAGCATGCCCACTCAGACAATCAATTTCAATTCAACCATGGCATCAACTTAACATGCAATTTATGCACAAAATTCACACAACCGAGTCAACGAATTTCACGCATTAGGGGCCCGCCATGCTATCCCACTCCTAACCACGCTAAACACGCTACAGGGCATCATCAAATTAACCACAACCAAGGCTCAATTAGCCAGTCAATTACACCGCGCAATCCTTCCTAGAAATTTCACGGCTAAACCTCAAATTTATCGCGTCTTGCCCAAATCAAATCCAATCCAGTCCAATCGCGGCCAGTCACTAAACCATAAATTCTAGGCCAATAATTGTCATCAAGAGGCTCAACTATACTCCTCAAATATTATTCCAATCGACCACCACAAAATTAAAATATGGCGCGCACTATAATCCACATATTAAATCCAAACAATCCCGAACTCGGCCCGATTTAGTCCAAACCGACCAGCCCATTCATTGCGCCTCTCGGGCCACTAATCCTCCATTAATTAATCAGAATAATCCACCAAATCGACCACAATCAAAGTCCCTAATCAATTCCACAATTTAACCCCTAAATTAACCCCTAAATAACCCTAATTAACCCCGAAACCCGTCTAGAAATGTAAATTAGTCTAATTAGGGTTTAGGGTCAAACTCACCGGGTGTCCTACGCTTAAAACGGGCCGGATGAACAGTAACTGGCCGGAATGAACAGTGCTCGCCGGAACAGTAACACCGGCGGCGGTTTCCGGCGAACGGCGCGAACCTAGGCGATAGTTTAAACGATTCCAAGGCCTAGAGGAAGAGAGAGGGACACGGTTAGAGAGAGAAAGGGAAATGGGGTGGCTGGACAGCCGGGCGAGGCGACGGTTCCGCGCCGGAATAGTAACACCGGCGTCGGAGCTCCTCCGGCGGAGGGCCTCTCACGGCCAAAACGGAGAGAGAGAGAGAGAGAGAAGAGTCTCACGAGGCGGAGAGGAGAGAGGAGGGGCCGACTGGACGGCTGGGCGAGGCTGGGACCAGCCAGGCGCGGCGGCGACGGCTGGGGCGGTGGCGCGCGGCGGCGACCGGGCTTGCTGGCGGGCAGAGGCGGCCAGGCGGAGGTGGCTCGCGGGCTGAGGCGGCCGGGCTCGGCGAGCCCGAGCAGGGCTGGGCTAGCTCGCGGCGACCACGGCGGCGCTGGCGACGGGGCGAGGCGAGGCAGCTGGGTCTCGCCGGACGCGGCGGCGAGCGGGGACAAGCGAAGCTCGTCCGCTCGGGAGGGGAGAGAGAAGCAGCGTCGGGCGCGGCAGCCGGCGGACGGCACGGCGCGGCGGTCGAGCTGCCGGCGACGGTGCGGCACGCGGCGTCGGGCGGAGGCGGAGGGCGGCCGAGCGGTGAGGTGCAGTCGGGCGGAGGGGAGATGCAGAAGCAGCGGCGTCGGGCAGGAAGGGAAGAAGGGAGAGAAGAGAGAAGAGAGAGAAGGAAGAGAAAGAAAAAGGGAGGAGAGAGGAGAGAGAAGAAGGGGGGGACAGCATGCAGGGGAGGGGACGTGCGCAGAGGGAGGGGGTGGCGTGCACGGGAAACCGGGGAGGGGAAAGAGAGAGAGAGAGAGAGAGAGAAAGGAAGAGAGAGAACGTGCGCAAAAGGGGAGGTTCGGCCGGAGAGAGAGAGAGAGAGAGAGACGTTCAAACTTTTAAATTTAAGCGCGAACCAACGGACACGGTCCAAACTAAAAACTGACCTATCGGTCCCGATTTAAATTCGGAAAAAGGCCTAACGATCCACAATAAATCCCGACAAAATTCTAGGGTATACTGCCAAAATAAAATAACCTAAACCACACTACGAGGGAGGTCTACCAGTCCAAATTTGCACCCGGTCCAAAAATCCACTTTCTCACTATTCTTGATAATGTCGATACTGGCCACAATAATTTCGATACCGTCCAATTTATTTCGTCCCGAAACTCCCGGAAATCGACTGCCAAGTTCAGGGTATAAATAACGGCCAAATTCGATCGAGTGCGATTCTAGCAAAATTTCTATTTTTAAAAATAAGAACCCGAGAGTGATCAGTTCCCGGGCGAAATTCTATTATAAGCGCACTGACGAATTACACGTTTTATAATTCCCAAAAATGGGCCAAAATCCGGACTGTTACAATTCTTCCCCCCTTACAAAAATTTCGTCCTCGAAATTTACAATCCAACCCAACTATTCAAATAAATAGGGGTATTGGTGTCGCATCACCTCCTCGCTTTCCCATGTGGCGCCTTCCGTCCCGTGATGTTCACAAATGACCTTAACCAACGGTATCGTCTTGTTTCTCAACACTTGTTCCATTCTGTCCTCGATTCGCACCGGCCTTTCCACGTACGACACTCTGTCGTCCACGTCTATTACCTCATGATTCAGTACGTGAGTCGGATCCGGTTCGTACTTCCTCAACATCGACACGTGGAAGACGTTATGAACTTGTGACAAATTTGGCGGCAAGACTAGGCGATATGCTAAAGTTCCAATCCGTTCCAAAATTTCAAACGGTCCTATGTACCTCGGACTCAGTTTTCCTTTCTTGCCAAACCGAGACAATCCTCTCATTGGCAAGATCTTGAGAAATACATGATCGCCAACTTGAAACTCCAACGGTCTACGCCTTCGATCCGCGTAACTTTTCTGACGACTCTGAGCTGTTCTCAACCTTTCCCGGATAATCTTCACCGTTTCCACCGACTGTTGAACCAACTCTGGACCCGTTATACTCCGTTCTCCTACCTCATCCCAACACAACGGCGTTCTGCAAGCCCTGCCATATAATGCTTCGAATGGCGCCATTCTGATACTCTGCTGAAAACTGTTATTGTAGGCAAATTCCACCAAATGCAACTGTTCTTCCCACTTACCTTGAAAGTCTAGCACACATGCTCTCAGCATATCCTCCAAAGTCTGAATAGTCCTCTCAGTCTGGCCATCCGTCTGTGGATGATAGGCCGTACTGAATTGCAACTTAGTTCCCATGGCAGATTGCAGACTTTTCCAAAAATTTGCAGTAAATCTGGGATCACGATCCGAAGTAATTGATACTGGCACCCCATGAAGGCGAACGATCTGCCGTACGTATAATTCTGCCAACCTTTCTAGCTCGAAGTCCTTTCGCATTGCCAGGAAGTGCGCTGACTTAGTCAGTCTGTCCACTATCACCCAAATAGAGTCGTGTCCCGTCGGGCTTCTTGGCAGTCCCGTTATAAAGTCCATTGTGATGTGTTCCCATTTCCACTCTGGGATTTCCAACGGCTGTAACATTCCACCAGGTTTACAGTGCTGTGCCTTCACTTGTTGACACGTCAAACACTTGGCTACATGCTTGGCCACGTCCACTTTCATTCCATTCCACCAATAGTGCTGACGAAGGTTCTGGTACATCTTAGTGCTGCCCGGGTGGATACTGTAATTGCTCCTATGAGCTTCCGACAAAATCTCTTCCTTGAGCCCCAAATCATCGGGTACGCACAAACGTCCTCGAAACTTAAGAATTCCATCCTCGGACACCTGAAAGTCCGGTTTCCTCTTAGTGTCGTCCATATTCAAAATTTTCTGAATCTCAAGGTCCGTAGACTGCAACGCCTTGATCTTGGCTTGCACTTCCGGCTCAATCCTTAATGTCGCTATCAGACTGGAGAGGTGTCCTACCTCGAACTTAAATTCTGAGTCCCGTGCTCCCTCTAATAAAGTCCATTCTTTAACCAGCAAATGCGCGATGCTCGATTTCCTGCTCAAGGCATCCGCTACCCGGTTGGCCTTTCCGGGGTGATACAATATGTCGCAGTCATAGTCCTTCAGCAATTCCATCCAACGCCTCTGCCTCATATTCAGTTCCTTCTGCGAAAACAAGTACTTGAGGCTCTGATGGTCCGTGTAGATTTGGAACCTTTCTCCACATAAATAATGCCTCCAAATTTTAAGTGCAAAAATAATTGCTGCCAATTCTAAATCGTGGGTCGGGTAGTTCATTTCATGAGGTCTTAACTGCCGCGATGCATAAGCAACCACTCTTCCATGTTGCATTAGCACGCATCCCAAT
Organism: Syzygium jambos; assembly: GCA_031216235.1. NCBI lineage: Eukaryota > Viridiplantae > Streptophyta > Magnoliopsida > Myrtales > Myrtaceae > Syzygium > Syzygium jambos. Next base: position 7,382,521 of record CM062221.1, read on the forward strand.
CCTCTAAGCGAAGCATCACTATAAATCTCATACCCGCCCGGTCCTGAAGGAATCGTCAGTACTGGCGCCATTGTCAATCTTTGCTTCAGTTCCTGAAAACTCTCTTCGCACTTTTCGGTCTATTCAAACTTGGTTTCCTTCTTAAGCAACCTCGTCATAAGAGTGGCTATAGCTGAGAATCGTTCCACAAATCTCCGATAATAACCTGCCAGTCCTAGAAAGCTTCGAACCTAAGTAACTGTCGTCGGTCTCGGCCAGTCCATTACTGCTTCAATCTTTGCCGGGTCCACGGAGATTCCTTCTCCGGATATTATATGCCCAAGAAATGCTACTCGGTTCAGCCAAAACTCGCACTTGCTAAACTTAGCATACAGTGCGTGCTCCCTTAACGTCTGTAGAACCTTTTCCAAATGCACCTCGTGTTCCTCGGAACTCTTCGAATACACTAAAATATCGTCGATGAAAACAATGACAAACTGGTCTAAGAATTCCTTGAATACTCGGTTCATTAAGTCCATGAAAGCAGCAGGGGCATTAGTCAGTCCAAATGGCATCACTGTAAACTCATAGTGTCCATATCTAGTCCTGAACGCTGACTTTGGAATATCCTCCCTTTGGATCCTTAACTGGTGATACCCTGTCCTTAAGTCAATCTTAGAAAATACCGATGCTCCTTGCAACTGGTCGAACAGGTCGTCAATCCTCGGGAGGGGATACTTATTCTTGACCGTCACTTGATTTAGCTGACGGTAGTCGATACACAACCTTAGCGACCCATCCTTCTTTCTGACGAATAATACAGGCGCTCCCCATGGAGACGCACTCGATCGAATAAAGCCTTTGTCCAGTAGTTCCTGCATCTGGACCTTCAATTCCTTCAATTCCGACAACGACATCCTATAAGGCGGCTTTGAGATTGGCTCAGTTCCAGGGGCCAACTCGATAACAAACTCTACTTCCCTTTCTGGCGGTAATCCCGGCAATTCCTGAGGAAAGACATCGGGAAACTTGCACACCACTGGTATATCCTCAAGCCGTACTTCCCCTGCTGACGGATCAATCACGCTGGCTAAATAACCTTGACAGCCCTCGTCCAACAATTTAGTTGCTTCCACCGACGAAACCCAGGGGATAGAGGTTCCTCCTCGACTCCCTACAAACTCAAATCTAGGGTGTCCAGCCGGGCTAAACTGGATCACCCTGTTACTACAGTCCATTACGGCATTCTGCTTAACTAACCAGTCCATGCCCACAATCAAATCAAAATCATACATCGGCAACACAGCTAGGTCTATCCTGCTTTCTATACCACCAATCACTATCTCACAATTTGGGCATCCCAAAGATATGCATATCTTATCTTTCAATGGCGTAGTCACACACAATTGCACTTCTAACATAACAGGCTTTAATCCAATCAATTCAACAAACTGAGCAGATATAAACGAATGTGATGCTCCCGGGTCGAATAATGCATATGCTATATGGTGGCACAGAGAGACCATACCTGTGACCACCCCTGGCGCATTTTCCACTTCCCTTCGCGCCATTGCATACACCCGTCCTTGTGCCGGCGGCCTGTTCATAATAGCTGGTGGGGCACTTCCAGACTGGTTCCCAATCCGAGGTTGTCGTAGTATCGGGGCTCCCGCGGGGTGTTGCTGGGGACAGCTCCTAATCTGATGATCCATACTCCCACACTTGAAGCAAGCCCCAAATCTGTTCTGCTGAAAGTTCGGCTTCCCGATGTTCTTCCTGATCGGTGGGACAAATCGCCTGTTTCCCGCCATCGGTTTCTTCCCAAGACGGCGGTTGTCCCTAGCCGGGGCGAACCGCGATCCATAGGCGGCTGCTCTATCAGTCTGATCTCGCTCTATAGCCTATGCCCGTTCATACATATCACTGTAGTCCTTGATGTTCAGCGATATCATCTGACTTCTTAAATCCGGTTTCAATCCATCCCGGAATCTCCGCGCCTTGTCCTCAGGGTGCTCTACCATCCTTAGCGCGAATCTTGACAGTCTTGTGAATTCTGCTTCGTACTGATCAACTGTCATCGATCCTTGGCGAAGCCTCATGAACTCCGCTAACTTCCTCTCTCTAGCACTCTCCGAGAAGAACTTTCCCAAAAAGCTTTCAGAAAATATGGCCCACGTCTGAGCAATTCCCTCGGGAAACACCCTTCCTTTAGTGGCCTTCCACCAATCATTGGCATTGTCCTGCAGTTGGTACACGGCCAGTATTACCTTTTCGACCTCAGTACACCCTAGTACTTCGAAGGCCTTCTCCAGTTCCTCAATCCAACGAGGTGCGGCCTCAGGGTCATCCTTGCCATTGAACTTCGGCGGCTTGAGTTTCAAAAACTGCTCTACCAATTTAGACATCGGCCTGATCACATTCACTGGCCCTGGGATTGGATTCTCCACATTTCCTTGGTTTCCATTGTTTCCATTGTTCCCGTTATTCCCATTATTCCCATTGGCCCCATTAGCAGCAGCGATGGCGGCCTCAACAGCAGCAGCGATCGTGGCATTTCTTTCCTGCTCTAGTCTGCCTCCCAAAATCCCAGCTTCCTCGAGGGCTCTTAAGATTCCATCTACCCTCGGATCCTCCGCAGCCCTTACTTGCGGCTCTACGCGGTCCTGTTCACGACCTCGGCCTCTACCTCTCCCTGGGTTACTCGTCTCCCCAACTTGCAGATCCATCCTCCTGCTATAATTCCCACACCGGGATTAGAGACCTAACCCAAACTAAACCTGTCTAAGGTCCTAGGCAGGGAACTTAACGCTACAGCAATCAATCACTCAGCATGCGATTAAGCATAAATAGCACGAGACTTCAATCACAAAACACGTGTACTGACCTCGAGTCCTGCCGCACCTGCACTTACGGGTCAACTAAAACAAGCACTCAATCAAACACAAGCAGTCAGGAGGTACACATAGCACACGAGGTCACCCTACTGGCTACCCAAGGTCATCGCTCCTTATCACTCCAAGCTTCGACCAAATTGGACCGAGCTGACCTTGCTCTGATACCAAATCAAACGGGGATGTCACGCCCCGCACTTCTCGGTGCGCCACATCCCTCGCAGAGGTCGATTCGTGTGCGACGTCCCAGGACGCGTCGGCGACCCAAACCCAACACAGAGAATCAAAGCGCATGCGGAAGTAATTAAAAACACCCGTACATAGATAAACGTAAACCCAGGGTAACCACTGAATTCAATACTTGTACTAATACTGGAAATCTTCTACAATATCAATACAACCCAAATACCAGAAATCAAAAATGATTCAAGGCCACTACGACTAGCTGGGGCTCTTCCCAAAATATGTCGATACGTCTGCCGTCCTCAAGGTCGGGGATCTGAAAAGTCGGTTTTACAACAACCGTGAGAATAAATCTCAGCGAGTAATTCCCTAAACCTAAACTAGGCTAACATGCACCTCCTGACAAGTATTAAACAAACAGCACACAGTCTAAACAGTATATGACTCAGGCCCTCGGCCCGAATCTAGAAATTACTTGACCCTGCAGGTTAGGCATATCCCTATATAATAATCACAGTACATAAGTGGCACTCATAATCACACATATGCCAATCACATGCTTATGCACTAATTCTCACATTCCTGCATGCCAGTCAATGCATGTTCATGTATGCAAATGTCGTGGACTTGACACGTGAAAATCCCGGCCCACTGGCCCACACTGGCACACTGCCCAAATTATTATTATCACGACTCGAGTCATCAATTTTCACGGCCCGGTGCGTCTAGCCTGCTTCAAAGTGCATGAGGCGCAGCAACCGATCTGGCCCAGTGTCTCTAGCCTGCTTCAAAGTGCATGAGGCGCAACACTGATCTCCTTGCGAACCAGAGCCTGCTTCAAAGTGCATGAGGATGGTCGCCTTCCGGACGTACCGGGCATCGTCCTGCTCCAAAGTGCATGAGGACGGTATCGACCCGAAGGTCACGACCCGTAGGTCCTTAGGTGATCACACAACTCATTATTATCTGGACCCCGCGTAAAACGCATCAGGGCATTTTAAGTGATCACTACGCGCACGTCATTCGGGCACGCCCGTATATGCACATGTCGTGCCAATGCGTGAGATGCACATTCATGGTTATTCATTCACACTTGGGCATTCACATGCGCAAATCACAATGTAACAAGCTCAGCTTGCACCGCGCATAATCAATTCCACAAATCAGCATGCCCACTCAGACAATCAATTTCAATTCAACCATGGCATCAACTTAACATGCAATTTATGCACAAAATTCACACAACCGAGTCAACGAATTTCACGCATTAGGGGCCCGCCATGCTATCCCACTCCTAACCACGCTAAACACGCTACAGGGCATCATCAAATTAACCACAACCAAGGCTCAATTAGCCAGTCAATTACACCGCGCAATCCTTCCCAGAAATTTCACGGCTAAACCTCAAATTTATCGCGTCTTGCCCAAATCAAATCCAATCCAGTCCAATCGCGGCCAGTCACTAAACCATAAATTCTAGGCCAATAATTGTCATCAAGAGGCTCAACTATACTCCTCAAATATTATTCCAATCGACCACCACAAAATTAAAATATGGCGCGCACTATAATCCACATATTAAATCCAAACAATCCCGAACTCGGCCCGATTTAGTCCAAACCGACCAGCCCATTCATTGCGCCTCTCGGGCCACTAATCCTCCATTAATTAATCAGAATAATCCACCAAATCGACCACAATCAAAGTCTCTAATCAATTCCACAATTTAACCCCTAAATTAACCCCTAAATAACCCTAATTAACCCCGAAACCCGTCTAGAAATGTAAATTAGTCTAATTAGGGTTTAGGGTCAAACTCACCGGGTGTCCTACGCTTAAAACGGGCCGGATGAACAGTAACTGGCCGGAATGAACAGTGCTCGCCGGAACAGTAACACCGGCGGCGGTTTCCGGCGAACGGCGCGAACCTAGGCGATAGTTTAAACGATTCCAAGGCCTAGAGGAAGAGAGAGGGACACGGTTAGAGAGAGAAAGGGAAATGGGGTGGCTGGACAGCCGGGCGAGGCGACGGTTCCGCGCCGGAATAGTAACACCGGCGCCGGAGCTCCTCCGGCGGAGGGCCTCTCACGGCCAAAACGGAGAGAGAGAGAGAGAGAAGAGTCTCACGAGGCGGAGAGGAGAGAGGAGGGGCCGACTGGACGGCTGGGCGAGGCTGGGACCAGCCAGGCGCGGCGGCGACGGCTGGGGCGGTGGCGCGCGGCGGCGACCGGGCTTGCTGGCGGGCAGAGGCGGCCAGGCGGAGGTGGCTCGCGGGCTGAGGCGGCCGGGCTCGGCGAGCCCGAGCAGGGCTGGGCTAGCTCGCGGCGACCACGGCGGCGCTGGCGACGGGGCGAGGCGAGGCGAGGCAGCTGGGTCTCGCCGGACGCGGCGGCGAGCGGGGACAAGCGAAGCTCGTCCGCTCGGGAGGGGAGAGAGAAGCAGCGTCGGGCGCGGCAGCCGGCGGACGGCACGGCGCGGCGGTCGAGCTGCCGGCGACGGTGCGGCACGCGGCGTCGGGCGGAGGCGGAGGGCGGCCGAGCGGTGAGGTGCAGTCGGGCGGAGGGGAGATGCAGAAGCAGCGGCGTCGGGCAGGAAGGGAAAAAGGGAGAGAAGAGAGAGAAGGAAGAGAAAGAAAAAGGGAGGAGAGAGGAGAGAGAAGAAGGGGGGGACAGCATGCAGGGGAGGGGACGTGCGCAGAGGGAGGGGGTGGCGTGCACGGGAAACCGGGGAGGGGAAAGAGAGAGAGAGAGAGAGAGAGAAAGGAAGAGAGAGAACGTGCGCAAAAGGGGAGGTTCGGCCGGAGAGAGAGAGAGAGAGACGTTCAAACTTTTAAATTTAAGCGCGAACCAACGGACACGGTCCAAACTAAAAACTGACCTATCGATCCCGATTTAAATTCGGAAAAAAGCCTAACGATCCACAATAAATCCCGACAAAATTCTAGGGTATACTGCCAAAATAAAATAACCTAAACCACACTACGAGGGAGGTCTACCAGTCCAAATTTGCATCCGGTCCAAAAATCCACTTTCTCACTATTCTTGATAATGTCGATACTGGCCACAATAATTTCGACACCGTCCAATTTATTTCGTCCCGAAACTCCCGGAAATCGACTGCCAAATTCAGGGTATAAATAACGGCTAAATTCGATCGAGTGCGATTCTAGCAAAATTTCTATTTTTTAAAAGTAAGAACCCGAGAGTGATCAGTTCCCGGACGAAATTCTATTATAAGCGCACTGACGAATTACACGTTTTATAATTCCCAAAAATGGGCCAAAATCCGGACTGTTACACTAATCAAATGACAAATGTGGGCTGCTCTAACTGTGAGTACATGCTGTATAATCAGCAGCAATCGTTTCCTCATCCTTTTTTGCTTTCTCTCTGAAGCAAAGCCTCGTTATATGTCTTGTATGGTACCGTTGACCCTATTGAACCACTCTTGGATGATGACAAAAACTAAACTCGCCTGATTCAACGAGGACTGAAGTATCTTCTTATGATCCTGGAAATTCCCATGGAAAGGCGCGACGTTGTCTTGAGAAACCACCCAAAGCTCATCCATGCTTCCAGCTATTACATGCTCATCGTGACTAACCTGCAAATCAAGGTGAAAAGAGGGCTATTAGCTGTGAAGATGATCGATCATTGGTCAAATTGAAGTATTTTGGCAAGAAAATCAATCTCACCATCAGAATTCCTCCATGGAACAAGACCAGACCTTGAATGAGCGCCTCAACCGCATCCAAATCCTGCAGTTTGGGATAGTAAAAAACGCAGAATCATACTCATCAATCCTTAGACAAGAAACAAGCAATTTACAAATATAACACTTTAGTAGTCACTGGTCATTAAAGCAGAACTTAAAGTCCACATTTATAAACATAGAGATTTCCGCATAAATTATCTGCAAAGCCAATACTGCCTATAGGCACAGATATCCGAACTACTCGGTATTATAAATTTCTGTAATACAAAAACACTGAGCAGGCTAGCATAACTATTCTATTCCCAATATTTTGCAAGTTGGAACAATTACATTGGTTTCTATTCCATTATAAGTTAGATGTATGGCGACAGAGGCTCCCTGAAGCTGTGATCACTGATTGATTCTTCTATTTTTTCAATGTCAAGACCAGATTCCAATAAGTTCAACTAGTGCAAGACTATAATAAGCTAACTGAAATAGTAACATAAGTCACAAGGTGGAGAAAAATGAGTTAACTTACCAGATGATTGGATGGCTCGTCAAGCAAAACTATGTGAGGTTTCTTGAAAGTTATCTTGGCAAATGTAACTCTGCTTTTCTGACCACCTATTTATATGGTCAAAACACCATGTTATATGTGCAATAACATCCAAAAAGCCTAAGAGAAAGAACAGAGCGAACCGCAATTCAGATTTTACACATTAACTAACCTCTAATAGAGCTTCACAATGTCATGCGAAAGTGCTTCGACATAAAATTTACACATCCAACAGTAGCAGAGAGGGAGGAGATGTATCAGACAAGGTATACATTGGTTGAGGTCCAAGATTTCCAGTTCCACCGAAGGAACACAAGTGAGCTTGAAGCTTTTGTTCCGGAATTCCCTGCAGGAAGAATGCCACATAAGAAGGTAATTTCAGATAAAATGATATAATGTATGATGAAATCTTATTCCGCGGCGGAGTAAACGCAAACAACCGATACTTCAAAGAACTGAATAGATTTTCCTCAAGGGTCACTGCTGACATTGCAAACCCAGAGGCAGGCAGCATATCGTTACAATCTCAACCAAATAAGCATGAGTATATTGGCTAAAAATTTCTAGCATGCTATAAGTGATAGTTCCTAACCCAACAGAGATCAAGACCCAAACGGAAGGTGGTTTATGAATATCGAAACTATCATGAATTGGAGTTGTATTGAAAGCTTGGAGCCATGAGCTGCCCCAGACAGACTGCTTCACACTACGAAGGATCATCGTTAACGAAAAGAAGGTTCTCCATGATAAAGAAAACCATACAAAAAAAAAAACAGCATCCACTTTCTTCACAATCATATCATAGCTTCCGCATAACTAATCATGTTTTTAGATTTTGAGGGAAATTATTCTTATTTAGATCATAATCACTAGATGAAAATTTAAAACATATCAATGCACCAAATAGAATTAAACGCTTCTTCTTTTTTTGTAAATTGCAAAAAATGAGACATAACATTGACATATTAGGAAAAGGATAGTGCTGTCAAAATTGGGATCTGGATCCCTCGTTCTTCTTACTGCATTTGCTTATAGGCATCGAATTGAAGTGCAGAAACGAAATTGATGGAAATTCAAGACCAAAGGACTTACCCGAACCCATAGAAATCTGACCGTCGATGGAAGAATGAACCACGGCAGTCAGCAAATGAAAGCGAAAGTGGATCGATTTCACTTCATTGGATCTGAATCCCCAATCAATGCGGATGGTCAGGGATTTCTTGGATTTCCGGAAATTCACGCGAGACTTCTCCACGAGAAAGTATCAGTTTGTGTTGAGCATCGAATGGAGGAAGCAGAAATGGAAATCGATGCCTCCAAAAACCATAAACTCACCCGAACACTAGAAAATCCACTGTACATGGCCGAATCAATTCACTGGATCCGATGGTTATCAATGAGGATGTAAGGGATGTCTTGGATGAGGGGCCAATAGTCGCCACCGAGGTTTGAGCATCGGTCTTTCAGAATCTCGCATTCATATATCTCCAATCGTTGGAGGGAGGGAGGGAGGCCATCCTCTGGCAAGTACCTCAACTTCGGGCAATCGAAAATCCGTAAATGTTGGAGAGAGGAGAGATGGTTGCGAAGACCGCTCGACAGTCTTTCCACGTTCTTCATATGGCAAATGGCAAGATCGGTTAGAGAGGAAGGGAAGAGAAGACTCCACACATCCTCCTTCTCCTCCTCGTTCTCCTCCGAAGGAAACCGCACCTTCTCTCCCTCCCCTCCCATGCTTCTTCCGCCAATTACCATACTCTCGAGGGATGTGAGCATGTGTAGGCCCCATTCTCTCACTGGCTGCTTCAGGTTCTCGCACTCCCAAAGGTAAAACGACCGCAAATTGGGAGGCAAATCCCCCCTGGGGAAGGATTTGATATTTTCACAATCCACAATAAATAGAAACCGGAGGGAAGTAAGACGATGCCACTCATTTGGTAGGGACTTTATCTTCGAGCACATAAAAAGTTTAAGGCTCGATATGGACATGGGAAGGGGAGGAAAGTCCTCCACCTCCAATTCTGGACAGCAATTTATATCCAATTCAGTGAGATTTTTACAGCTAGCAATGTTACAGTTGGCGATAGACTTTATCTTCGGACATTCACTGAGAGCGAAAGATGACAAGGTGAGGGGAAGGGGAGGGAAGTCCTCTATCTCCGGTGCTAGACAATTAAATATACTCAAACGAGTGAGATGGGTGAGAGTGTGAAGGCACTGAGGTAGGCTTCCCAAATTCTTACAATAGCCAATATCCAAAGATTTGAGTGATTCTACGACGGTGGTCTCTTCCAGCGACTCCAGTCCCTCGTACTTCCAAATAGAAAGTTCCCTCAGAGCAGCAAGTCTACCCTCGGCAAACGGAAAGGATATCCAAGAATCTTGATTACGAATCTCCAGGTATTCAAGTTGTGACAACGTGTTATTGCTGTCGAGGTCATCTGAAGGAATGGTTGGTCCCATGATTTTTGGACAATTCGAAATGCTTAAAAATCTAAGTGCGCGCATCTTGCTTGGAAGCCTTTCTAAACTCGTGCAATCCGTCAATCCCATCCTTTCAAGGTTGCACAAAAGCTCTATCTCTCCTTCTCCCACCACAAAAGACGTGAATCGAGGACAATATTCGATGACTACACTCCGGAGGCAAGTAAGTTTTCGCGTTTCATTTCCATCTTGCCACAAGTGGGTTAGCTTCTCACACCATCTTATATCGAGCTCCTTCAACTTATGCATGCAGCTCATAAACCCAGGATCAAAGCAAACAAGCTCCGCAAGATTTTCAATTTTCAGTATGGTTAGAGAAGTTAGGTTGATGAAACTCTTTAAGACCTCCTTGTTACAATCCTCAAAATATAACTCATGGAGAGATGGAAGACAAACCACACCGGTTGAGTCATTCAAACGCGGGCAATGACGAATTTTGAGCTCTAAGAGATGATCAAGTTGATAAGGCAACATCCCTCTCAACTCAGGACAGCTCTGGACAACAAGATGCCGAAGACAGAAGAATGGTACTTCTTTTTCTTGGCCTCCGGCATAACGAGACCAATCTTTCAATGCCAACATCCGATCGAACTTCAAAATTGTTAAGGATGGAAAAGGGCATTCAATTCCGTAAAATTCAGAGCCTATCATGCTTACTGCATTTAAACCTTCAAGAGATAATTCTCTAAGTGAAGGTAGCTGTCCAAGTGATGGTAGCAATTTAACATTAGGACAGCCACGCAAGCACAAAGACACTATCTTACAGTAAGATGGATCACCCAACCATGACGGGAATAGTCCACCACCATAGTACGAGATAGTGAGATTTTCAAGATTAGTGTGAGGTTGTAGAGCGCGAAGCACCCGTTTTTCGTGCTCATCATTTCGGAGAGTTCCAAAATCTTTATCCCAAAGCAATATTAAGTTGCTGAGGCCCTGCTTTCCCAACAAATTAGCATCTCTAACTTCTTCCACTTTTTGCAATTCAGATACGATTAATCCTCCCCGAAGATGCGGCAAGTTGTTTAACTCCTTTAACTGTGATCCTTTCTCTGATCCTACCACAAACTTAGACAAGATAATAAGATTCTTCAAATTACCGATACTCAATGGCATCTCTTTTAGACTCTCTGTATCTCTAATGTCAAGAAACTGTAAGCTGACCAAATTTGTGATATCTGGAGGCAACATAGAAAGGCGTCGACAACCTCTTAAGATCAAAGCTTGTAATTTGCACAAGGTGCAAATTGACTCAGGAAGCCTTACGATGCTAGTGTATGAGAGATTAAGATATCGAAGATGTTTTAAATCATTAACACAATATGGTACCTCTATGATGTCACAATGACATAATGATAACACCCGCAAGTACTTCGAGTTTGTTAGCAACTCATGCAGCACCTTTTTGGAAATATAGATTATTTTTCCGCCATGATTAAATTGAGCAGTCAGTAGCATTAAACTTCTTAGTACCTTCATTCTAGCAAATGCTGTCAAGCTTCTTGATGTAACGTACCACGATGAGATGAATGATGCATAGCGAGCTTTCTCTTCAAGAGAGGCATTATCTTCATCACCCACTAGCTGAGACTCGCTAGAGGTAAAGCATGTCACATCCGCAATTGACTTTGCCAGGTCATTCAAAAGATCGTGCATCGAAAACTTGGATGTGTCAACACTGGATTGTTGAAAAAAGGATCTGGATACTAACTCATCGAAGTAATCGCATCCTAATTTCAAGATATTCTCTTTTGCTTTCTGTCCATCTAAAAAGCCCTCTGCTATCCATAAGAGTGCCACATCGTCCCTCTCAAATTCGTAGTCCTTTGGAAATATTGCGCAATACGCAAAACATCTCTTCAAATAAGAAGGAAGATGCACATAGCTCAATTTCAAAACTGGAAGAACCTCATAATTTTCTCGCGTGGCTACATCCCAAATTCTATTTTTTAAGATTGCTTCCCATTCATTGGGATTCTCTTTGTTACGTAGGAGACCGCCCAATATCTTTGCTGCCAAAGGCAAACCTCTACATTTTTCAGCTATTTTCTTGCCAATTGTTTCAAGATTTGGGTGCCTCTCAAAATTTCTTGCTCCCAGAGCATGATAGGCTAATAAGCTAGTACAGTTATTAATGGACAACTCCTTCAAAGGATATGGCAAAGCTCCTGTTATGGAAACAACAGAAAGGTTGCGTGTTGTGATGATGATCTTGCTTCCCTTAGCCCCTACTTCAAATGGCTTTAAGAGGGATGTCCATTCTCCGTACTTCTCATTCCAGACATCATCTAAAACCATAAGAAACTTCTTTCCAGACAAATCATCTTTCAACTTAACTTGAAGCCAGTTAAGATCTTTGCCCTCGCAGGGCGATTTGCTGATCGACTGCAAAATAGTCTTCGTTATGTTGAAAACATCAAAAACATCTGAAACGCAGACCCATGCTCTCCTCTCGAAACAGCTGTTCACTCTAGGATCATTATACATCCGTTGAGCCAAGGCCGTCTTTCCAACACCACCCATCCCAACTATGGGAACTATGCACAGAGTAGCATCGGAATTTTGGACGTCACTTATCAATAGTTTGAGTACATGTGCTTCTTCCTCCTCTCTACCGAAAAACTGAAGCTCCGGCAAAGAAGTGCTGGGGAGCCTTTTGTTGGCATAGTTGGATCTGTCCACAACATTCTCTCTCAAGCTTAGATGAGCCTTCGTGGCGAGAATCTTTTCCAACTTGCCATTAATCTCTTGTACCTTGGTTTCAGACACGTGCGAGCGCGGTTGGTTAAAGAAAGGGAACTTCCTTTTCAACAGACCTCTGATTGTGCTAGATTTTGCCTCCGACTTGATCTGAGTGGCTTCGATATCGAACTCATCGAGCAAGTCTTCCATGTCATAGGCCAAGTCCCTAACATCGTCCAGCCACTGCTTCACTAGACGGTCACCACTCAGTTGCTTGTCCTCTGCACCATCTAGCACGGCATTGATTGTTTCCAGCATCCCCTTCCACTCATCAAGGGCTTTGCTGATTCCTTCTCGCTGCGCATAGTCCAATGTCAGAGAAGTCAGCTTGTCGAACAAGACCTGAAAGAAGGAACCCAAAAAGATCTCTCCCATGGCCATGGGTGAATTAGTCACTGTAGAGAACAACAAGAGTTATGGGGAAGGAAAGTGATGATGAGCTAACGGAAAGAGAAAACTATAAAGTCCAAGAAGACCAAGACTTTCACCTACCAAAAAGATCAAACAAAAATCAGAGGTTAGAGAAATCAAACACTAAATATACGTTTTGTCCACAAGTGCTTGTTTCTTAATATTTGGAGAATATCCCCAGAGACTTTACTGCATATCATTTGCCTTTTTGTCCTGAAAGTGAAGAAAAAGTGAAAAAGAGCTCATGGGAAAGAAACTTCAATAGATTCCAGGAAGACCAAGACTTTGCAGGACGCAAATTGGAGTTTGTTGCTTCACTTTTCACATCCCTCCTCTTTCATCCCATGGGAATGTCTCTATTTCCTTTACCAGTAGAACTTCCACTTGTGTCTTAAAACTAATGATCCTATAACTCTCGTCCAACTCTTTCATGTTCATTCATATTGTGATTCTCAAGTCATTAATCTCTGCTCTTGTCTATTATAATTATGTCTAGATTTTCATATATCTTTTCAAATTTAAGTTCAATAAAAGAAGAAAAAGCAAAGAGAGAAACAAAAAAGAAGAAACAGCAAAAAAAGAAAAAAAATGCAGGAATGAAACCAGCGAGAGCACCACCGTCCCATGGCCATTACCGCACCGTTGCCGTCAGCACCGCTCCTAGGGTGACATTTCCAATGGCGCCACCTTATAGTCACCTTCGTAGACAATATTTTTCTTGAGATGTTTTACTTAGAACAGTTTAGGAGTTAGGGATGATGATATCATAAGTACCTAAGCTTTTGTTCATTTTACAATCGAGAACCTACACTTTTTGTTTGTTCAATCAAGTACCTCAATTTTTCGAATTTGGCTCACTTTAAGGCATCCATTAAATCAATTGCCGTATCGTGTGATTTTGCTGGCATGACTCAATTACGCAAACAAAAGTTAAGTATAATAGCTTAATGTGGCTCGCTTACCCTGCAAATTGGATGATGAGGAGAGAGTGTGTGTGTGTGTTGACTCAGACGATCTAAACCGTCTAATATGTATGCTTACGCGACAGCATCTCAATATACAAGATTGGATGCCAATGTGGACAGTTTATGACTATTTGATGGCGTTAGCATCCTATCAACATATTTCGTCCGCAATTCTAATGGAAGTCTTGACACACATTTGAAATGTTGAAATAATTGATTGAACGAAAAAAGCTTTAGAGATTTGATTACGAAAAAGAGTAATAGTTTGGATACTTGTATGATGATTGGTCTAGATTCAAATCTCAAAGGTACTTTTGTTTACGCGATATTTATTCTAAAAACTCATCCCCTTGATTCATTGCTTCGTCTCGCCTTAATATTTTTCTTTAGTAAGAATATTCGTTCTTTCATGTGAAGGAGAACAGATGATGGTGCTGTTAATTTCAAGCTCCTAAAGATTTCAGTGGCTAAATGGCGAGCAGATTGGGAGGCTACAAAGTTCGAGCTTTACACTTGAAATATTTTCGTGCATTATCAAACATTTTATTGAAGATAGACTTTTTCTTTGTACTTGATTTTCTTTCGGTTGGACATTATATTAATAATATTATCATCAGATGTAACTGTACGAACACCCATAATATAAAACTTTACTGAGAATTCTTAACCAATTACAACGAAATTGCCTATATAATTTTTTTTGTAGATAATTTGTTCCAACTATTTGAGAGATGGATCGATATCATCTTGAACGTCTGGTCTGACCCACAAGAGACAAAATTGATACCACAAGGAACATATCGGACGTCAATGTAAATAGTTACAGGCTACTTAATAGCGTTGGTGTCATATCGACATTTTTCGTTCGCGATTTCAATGGAGGTCTCATGTTGACCCACATTTGAAGTGTCAAGATAATTTATTGAACTGAAAAAAAAAACTTTAGATACTTGATTACCAGCGCATAGGTAAGAAATTTGATGCACCTCATTATCTGGTTTTATTTCAGTCAATTTGAATATCTTTGGAAGCCATAGATATAAGAATGAAGTTGATGGGGGTTCCTTTTATGGAGTTTTTGCTTTAACCACTCGCATGTAAAATCGAATAAGCGACTCCTCTTGAATGCAAATGCTTGAAATAAGGCAAAATCAAATTTTGTATTTTTTTTTATAGAAGCCAAGAAGTATTCTCTGATTTTCTTTGTCATGTATCACTCCTAGGCGATTATAAATGATAGTTGTAAAGTCAAATACACATGTCAAAAGTATTGACGTACTAATGATGTCATCCATTTTATTTTGTTGCTTTTCATTGGCTTTATGGTAAGTCTTGTATTTGTTTTTCCTTTTCTTTTTTATAACTTTTAGTAATCAATTAGATTCAATTGATACAAAAAAAGAAAACCGGAAAATCGTATTGCTTGCAGTTGAGGCCTCTATGGAACAAATTAGATTAGTGCATTTGACGATTTTAATTTGGTTGTAGGTAATTATGTTCGGTTCAAGTATGCCGAGTTCTAAGGGTTGAGTAATATTGGGAAACAATCAACCAGAGAAACAGTTCATTTTGTTCTAACTCCTAATTTTCAATCACAGGTAATCTGAAAATACATGCGCAATATTCGTATGTCTACGCCTGTGCTACGCGTAGCACGTGGATGAACATTAGTAATCTAATAAAATTTCATATTTCATAATTAATTGACCTCATTAATTAGGTTCAAATCTAAATAGATTTTAGATTAAATCATCTGTTTTTTTTTCAATTAATAACTTTTAGGAAAGGGAAAGTAAATAATTGATAGGGCTCGTCATGGAGTGTACATCTTGTGTATGTATTTTATAAATTGAATCCTTTAATTTAGGAACTCATGAGCAATGGTTGAAATTGTCCAGAACTTGTTGAATTTTTCCTATCTTTTGCTTAGTTCTATCTTATTTAAAGCATAAGTGAGCTAATAGAGAGAGAAAACTATTTCGTTCACGAAAACCAAGACATTCACCTACCAAAAACATTTAAATAAGGGTTAATGTCACAAAAAATCTCATATAACAAATTTACCCCAAACTAATTTTTTGACCACGAAAAACCCCAAACTGATATGTCTGTGACAATTTACCCCAAACAATTTTTTTTACTACAAAAAATCTCAAACTGATACACCCATGACAAATTTATCACAAACTAATTTTTTACCACAAAAAACCCCAAACTGGTACACCTTTAACAATTTTACCCCAAATTAATTTTTTGACCACAAAAAACCCTAAATTGGTGCATTTGTGACAAATTTACCCTCCGTTAAATTGGATTAATACCACGAAAAACTACAAATAGGTAAACATGTGACAAATAGAGGGGTAAACCCCAAACTAGTACACCTATCATCTGCCAAGTGTCATCTAATTCAACAATTTAACGGTAAAATTTAACGAAAACTAGCGGAGGGTAAATTTGCCACAAGTGTACCAGTTTGGGATTTTTTTGGGGTCAAAAAATTAGTTTTGGGTAAATTTGTTACATGTGTACCAGATTGGAGTTTTTTGTAGTCAAAAAATTAGTTTTAGGTAAATTTGTCACATATGTACCCATTTTGGGTTTTTCATAGTCAAAAAATTAGTTTTGGGTAAATTTGTCACAGGTATACCGGTATTTGTCACGCCCCGTACCCCACGAAGGCTGAACATCCGCGCATAGGTCGAAGTGAGGTGCGACGCTCCCAGGATTGCATCACCGACCCGAAAACCCAAATCAGAGAAAATACATCACATGCGGAAACAACGTATATATATATATATATATATATATATATAATATATATATACACCCTGACAATTTCAAAAACGTAACCACAAGTAGCAAGAGAAAATATTTTACAATAGACTGAACCAAATGTACATTCTTTACAACTTATATATATATACATTATCCATTTACAATCCAAAAATACATCAAGGGCCACGACACAAAAAGGGATCGGTGGCCTAGGGTAAAAACTATCTATTAGGGAGAGGCTATGGTCAAAAAGGGTTTAGCCTCTACTGCTCACATAAGGACCTAGTCTAGGGCTCCCCGTCTGGATCGGATGGCACTACAGACTCCTCAGAAGAGTCCTCCTCAGATCTTATCTCCTCGTCCGATCCAACTTCCGCCACTTCTCCGGCTGCCTCGGCATTCTCACCTATTACTTCCAGATTTAATTCTTCGTCTTCCTCCGGGTTTACATCGACAGCTATAACTTGCTGTTCTCCTTGCTCCTCGTCCATGGTCGCTGGTCCATCCACGGTCTCGCCTACACTACTCACGCTAAGGGAGGCTGGAGGATCCGAGATTTCACCACTCACCATTTGAGGAATCATCACTCCATTTACGTCCACCGGCATATCAAAAGTCCTGATAGGGGGTCCTGTCACACCATCCGCTCCCCTAAAACACCAGGTTATATATTCCTGAGTATCACTATAATCCTCCCCCACATTTATAATTACAACTGAATGATATCTAATGTACGCTGATCCATCTCCACAGGGATGCACACTAAACGATCGCTGAATCCGCTGCGGGAATCCAAAAAGAGGGGCTTTCCTCGGCATTTTATGGACGAGGGTCTGAAAATCGGTTTTACCACAACCGTGAGATAAACTCAGCAAGTAAAAATTCCTATTCCTAAACTAGGCTAACGTGCACCTCCAGAAGGTAAATAAAATGCGTGATTCACTGAACCAATAAATAAATCATTATATAGTCATTCGGGCCCTCCGCCCTAATTTTGCTACTCCAGCCCTGCAGGTTAGGCTTTCAATATCATTATAACTCATAAACAGTTAAATCGACCCGAAGGCCATGACGCAAAGGTCATCAACAGTTAAATCGACCCGAAGGCCATGACCCAATGGTCATCACAATTAAATCGACCCGAAGGCCATGACCCAATGGTCATCACAATTAAATCGACCCGAAGGCCATGACCCAATGGTCATCACAATTAAATCGACCCGAAGGCCATGACCCAGTGGTCATCACAATTAAATCGACCCGAAGGCCATGCCTTGATATGCCAAGCGCATTGAATTACAATTTCCACTCATACAGCACATCATCAACCCGTTAAATTCATTTCATTCCAATTCATTTACACTCGGCGCTTAATGCACGATTTAACATTTCAAAATCCGGGTCCGCTTAGGTCTTGCCATTATCAATTAATCG
Organism: Syzygium jambos; assembly: GCA_031216235.1. Lineage (NCBI taxonomy): Eukaryota > Viridiplantae > Streptophyta > Magnoliopsida > Myrtales > Myrtaceae > Syzygium > Syzygium jambos. The sequence goes on from CM062221.1 coordinate 7,400,640, forward strand.
CAACCATTAATCCTTAATCAAGGCATCATCTCATAAGGTTCCCATTAGTCCTAATTGATCTTCAAAATGGAAAATTCCAAGCCATTACTCACTAGGTCATTTAATACTCCATTAGGGTAAATTGTGCAAATTCGGATCCAATGAGGACCACACCAAAACAGCCATCATTAAATCTCCAAACCACCATTAAACAACCATAATAAGCCCCAATTAGGTTCCCTAATCAACCCATGCACAAAATACATATTATTAGGCCTTAATCTAGCCTAATTACCCTAATTAAACCCCTAATCTAGCACAATTAGACTAATTCATGGATTAGGAAATTTTACTCGCCAAATATCGATGCGAGGCGACGGGAGCGAGCGGTCGATTACCGACGAGCGGTACAAATCGACGGCGGCGCTCCGGCGGCAAGCCGGCGGCTCACGGCGGCTCCGGCGACTCACGGCCAAGTTCGGCCAAAACAGGGGAGGCTGGTCGGTGGCTGAGGGTGACGGAAAGAGAGGTGGTGAGGGCTAGGCTGGTCGGTTGGGGACGGTGCACGGCGGAGGACGGCGGCGCGGCACCAGCTAGGCAAGACCGGCGGCGGCGTCCTTCACGCCCCGGCTGGAACGGCGGCTACGGGCGGCGGAACAAGGTGAGGGCAGGTCGACGGGGGCTGGGTGGCACCAGGAGGCGGCACACGGCGGCTGGCGGCCAGCAGCTCCGGCGATCAGCTGTTTCGGCGTGAACAGTGGCCGGCGAAGCAAACCGGCGAGGAAGCAGCCGAGAGAGAAAACGATCGGGGGAGAGGAGAGAGAGACAGGTGCCGAGAGAGAGAGAGGTCTGAGGAGAGAGAATGGTCAAGGGGTAGTCAACAAAATCCTTAGTGGGGTCCACATGTCAAAAATCTAAGCCTTTGGACCAAAATACCCCTCATCCAAGGGTCCAAAATACTCCTTATCCAATAATACAAGGGAAAAATGGTCAAAAGTCCTTAACCATGGTTAACCAAGTCTAGTTAGCCTTAACCAACCCTAGTTAAATTCCAAAATTGCCCCAAAATTCGGAATTAAACAAAAATAGGCTAGGGGCATTTCCGTCATTTTTCGATCCCGAACCGAAATTCTAATTTTTGCCCATACCGGTCCTAAATATTCATGGGAGACATAATCTGGTGTCGGAATCGCGAAATTCACTTTCTAAGCCCTCGAAAATCGACCGCGAAGTTTCCGGGAATAAAATAATATTATTTTCTAATTTTTGTCGAAATTCCACTTTTTGTCCAAAACCGCTTTAAATATGCGTGGCTGTCCCAAAATGACCTTGGCCGCGAAAAATAACCTCAAACGGCCTCCGAATTCGGCCTCGGTGTCCACAGGGGCAAAACCGTCTTTTTCTCAATTTCTGTCAAATTTTCAGTTTCCAACCCTGTTAATCCCAAACATGAGTGGTCACTCCAAAATGACGTCCGTCTTACAAAATAACCGTAATTACCCTTGAAATTTTGATATCGAAGTTCGGGTCCAATATCGCGATCTAATTTACTCGTTTTGCAGTTTTAGGGTCTCTCACTAACAGGCGGCTGTTTAGGCGTTACGCGTATCGACCTAAGATTGTCCGAGTCGTGAGGGTCTCAATTTCGAGAGAACGGGAGGAATTATCACTAGCACATGAGGTCACGATCGTTTGGATTAAAATCGGGTTTCCTTTGTCAGGAGCACTTTCAGTCATGCGAAATCACTCACGATCCGATCGTGCGTTACTGACAATATCAACCTGTCATTTTCCTAAGATCGGCCTATATTGGCTCAAAATATTTCCTCGACGTTCGTCGAAATCGGCGCTCCATCACAATCGGGTTCTCGGTCCACGTACCTGATCCTATTTAGCCTTTCCCATTTGGTTAGTATCTCGTGATTGATCAAGTCCGGGCGAGACTTACTAAAATTCACGAGAATCAATATACACTTTATTGGTCCCGATAACGGGTCAAAATTCAGGATGTTACAGTATTAACCCTTTAAACAAAGACCAAGAACAAGGTTTTTTTTTTCATGCGTACATTCTCAGAAACCTTATGATTTCAATGTCTTCGTTTTTATACGTTATTGGTGAATATGTGATCAATGTAGGCCTTTACATGGCAGTTACGTGCTGAAAATTTGCAGCAACAATGATATGCTGAAGGTTGCTGAGGTAGTAGTTGATGATCGAGAATTGTGGTCCTTTGCACAATTTTCCTGTTCATAAGTGTGATTCCTACAATATAATTTCTAGTAGATTGTACATTGTTAGTTGGCGATGCTTGACCCTTTTTCTTGTCCAGTGATGAATGAAGCTGGCCAAAATTAATAAGACTGACAAACAAGCATCTTTGTGCAACTTGCACCGATGGAGATAATGTTGACGATCCACCTGACAATGGCATCTTACTTGCTATTATACATCTACAAGTCATCAAAGATAGCTAACTCTGACTGTTTGATATGGAGAACAGAAACACGTGCTTTGGGCTAACAAGAAATAAAGTAGGGTGCACCAACAAATCCATGAAGCAAGTTGCTTAATTTTGCTCTGTAAATAGTAAACGATTCACAAAATCACCAACTAATCCATTAAGTGAGTTGCTTTGGGCTAACTTTTTTTGTCCTATCAAGCGATTTGCAATCATCAACAACTACTTCAACACTCTTCAGCAGATCATTGTAGCCCATCTTGCTACGAAATTTTCAGCACTGTAGCTGACACGTAAAAAGCCTATAACTTAAAAAAAAAAACCAACAAAACACTTGGGGAAGTAAATAAATTTTTGACGAAGATATAAATGTCCTCTAAGTTGGTCATGTGAAGAAATATCACCTCTTATCCTCTTTCTAACGATACCCCAAAGTCTTGATCCGGAGAAAGAGGAGAACAATTGATTTGTCTAACTCAAGGACACAGTGTGCATCAAAACATGGTCTCTTCGGTCTAAGTCAAAATTGCTGGTCGTGATAGTATACTCATCAAGTACTTTTCATCAGGAAGACAAAGACTTTGCTAGATATCATCTACTTTTTTTTTGTCTAGAAAGTGAAGAAAAAGTGAAAAAGAGGGAGTGGGAAAGAAACTGTAATAAAATCCAGGAAGACCAATACTTTCCAGGGCGCAAATTGGCTTCACTACTTCACTTTTCACATCTCTCTTCCATCCCTATGCGAATGTCTCTTTTCGATTATTAGTAGACTTTCCACGCGTTACATGTCTTGCTTCAAATTAATAATTCTATAAATTAGTATAAGAAGGAAGCTAAGAAGGAGCCCAAAAAGATCTTTCAGTGGCCATGGGTGAATCAGTCACTGTAGAGAACACCCAAGGGTTACGGTGAAGCAAAGTGATCACGAGCTGATCGAAAGAGAAAATTATATAGTCCAGGAAGACCAAGACTTTTCACCTACCGAAAAGATCAAACGAAGACCAAGACCTTTCAAGGATGCTTTCTGTCCACAAGTGCTCTCTGTTCATGTACATAAACCATAAACTCAGGAAGGACCAAGACTTTACTGGACATCATGTACTTTTTTGTCTGGAAAGTGAAGCAGAAGCGAAAGAGAGCAAATGAAAAAAGACGAGACTTTGCAGGACGCAAATTGGCAGTGTCGCTTCACTTCTCACACCCCTCCTCTTCCATCCATCCCTATGCGAATGCCTTTGTTTTTCGATTGCTGCTACATGCCATGCTTAAAATTGACTGTCACTATAATTTTCGATCACAAAAATTCAAAAAATAAAGTATTGTTCTTGCCCCTTTTTTGGCCAATTCCATTGCTTTCCCTTTGATCTCCTCACCCAAATCAACAAAAGTATATGCTCAGGTAGTTTGGGGCACACGTGCATGTAATTGGAGATTTAATATGTATTTAAGCCTAAGAATCTTCTTTTCTTCCGCTTGAAATATTTTAATGGATTATCAAACATCTGATTGAAGATAGAATGTTTGTATTTACTTGATTTTCTGTCGGTTGGACATTATGTTAATAATTAATATTATTATTACATGTAACTGTTCAGGCATACATAATTTAAAATTTTACTATGATTTCTTTTTATTCATTTGAAGAAATTCGCACATTTATATGTTCTTTATTTGTCTGTCGGGTCTACCAAATACAACTAATTTGCCAAATAGTGTATTTTTGTAGATAATAGTTTGTATACTTTTTTGTAAGCCAATAAATGTTTCTTGATTTTCTTCGCAATATATTATTACAAGGCAAGCATTAATGATAGTTGTAAAGTCATGGGATAATTATCTTAAAGATCCTAAACCTATTATACAACGGCCAGTTCAGTCCTAAACTTTTTAATTTGGTCAATTTAGTCCTAAACTTTTGACAATTTGTCAATATAGTCATTCCGGTCAATTTTAGCCCAAAGTTGCCGATGTGGATGCTGGCCATCCTCCATAACATGATCGTAAATTCAGCGTTTTCTGGCCAAAAAGGATTATATTAGCAAATCATCAAAATGTTTAGAACTAAATTGGTCAAATTAAAAAGTTTAGGACTGAATTGATCGATATATAATAAATTTAGGACTTTTTCGACAAATTTTCCCATAAAGTTACATACATATGTCAAAAGTATTGAAGTAGTAATGATATTTTCTTGGGACAAGGCTATAGCACTTCTGTCATCCATTCAATTTTGGGTGCTTTTCACATGAACATCAGTGGTAAGAGGAATGAAAATGAAATATTTTTTGTTCAGAAGTGCTTGTTTCGTAGCTAGTATGCAGAGAACATCCCTGAAGACTTTACTGCATATCACGTGCTTTTTTGTCTGGAAAGGAAAGTGAAGCAAAAGTGAAAAAGACCTAACGGGAAAGAAACTTCAATAGATTCTAGGAAGACCAAACCTTTGGCTATGTGATTGTCTTTGTTATCATTACCAGTAACACTTCCATGCATTATATCAGTATTAATCTCTATTTGTTTTTTCAAATTTTGCTCAATTTGAAGTTGCATCAAATAAATTGCCACGTCATAATGATTTTGTTGACATGGTTTGCTTAACCTACAAGTTAGGTGCTGAGGAGAGAGAGAGTGTGTTGGCTTAGACAATCTTAGCATCATTGTCTCTACCGTCTAACGCGGCACCATCTCAAGATATCTTATTGGACGCCAACATGGACATTTAATAGCTATTTAACAGCGTTAGCGTCGTCTCAATATTTTCCATCCGCAATTTTAACGAAGACCTTACATTGACCCACACTTGAACAATTGAGGTAATTAATTGAACGAAAAAAAATTCACTTATTTGATTGCCAAAAGAATTATAGTTCAAGTACTTATGATGTCATTGTCCCCAAAAGTTTAACATACAATCATTAGTTTAGGTTCAAATCTCAAACATACTTTTGTTTACGCGATACATGTTCTACAAACTCATCTTCTTTGATTCGTTGCTCGGTCTCACTTTATTAATCATAAAACGAATGGCATCTTCTGCTGGAAATCCTAGTTATTCTGAGCATGATATTGGGGATTTTCTTTTGTAAGATTATTCATTCTGCAAGAGAACAGGAGATAGTTTTGTTAATTTCAAGCGCAAAAAAAAATTATTGGTTAAATGTCATGCACATTGGGAGACTACAAAGTTCTCAATGTCGATTTCCTTTAGATTTTCTTCTTGGAACCATTCGATCATAAAAATTGGAGCTTTACACTTGTAATATTTTAGTGGATTATCAAAGATTTGATTGAAGATTTCTTTGTGCTAGATTTACTTTCAATTGGAAATTATATTAATAATATTATCATCACATGTAACTGTATGGGCACACATAATACAAAACTTTACTAGGATTTCTCAACTAATTACAACGAAATTGCCTAAATAATATTTTTTGTAGATAATTTGTTTCCACTCTTCGAGAGAAGGATGATATCATCTGGAACATCTACTCTGGCTGCAAGATACAAAATTGATACCACAAGGAACATATAGGACGCCAATGTAGACGGTTAACAGCTATTTAATAGTGTTGGTGTCATATTGACATTTTTCGTTCACGGTTTCAATGGAGGTCTCATGTTGACTCACATTTGAAATGTCGAGATAATTTATTGAACGGAAAAAAAAAACTTGAGATACTTGATTACCAGCATATAGGTAAGAAATTTCATGCACCTCATTATCTGGTTTTATTTCAGTTAATTTGATAATTTTTGGAAGCCATAGATATAGAATGAAATTGATGGGGTTCCTTTATGAAGTCTTTATTTAAGTCAATTTAATTTTGGCGCTTTTCACTGGCTTTTATGGTAAGTCTTGTATTTGTTTTTTTAAACTTTTAATAGTCAATAAAAATCAACATTGCTTGCAGTTGAGGCCTCTACGGACCAAAGAAGATTAGTGCATCTGGCAATTCTAATTTTGTTGTAGGTAATTATGTTTGGTTCAAGTATGCCAAGTTCTAAGGTTTGAGTAATATTTGGAAACAATCAACCAGAGAAACGGTTCATTTTGTTCTAATTCCTAATTTTTAATTACATGTAATCTTAAAATATGTGTGCAATATTCATATGTCTACTTGTCTGCGTAGCACTTGTATGAACATTAGTAATATAATAAAATTTCATATTTCATAATTAACTGACCTCATTAATTGGGTTCAAATCTCAATAGATTTTAGATTAAATCATCTGTTTTTTTTTAATTAATAACTTTTAAGGAAAGGGAAAGTAAATAATTGATAGGACTCATCGAGGAGATGGGTGCAACTTCATATATATATATATATATATATATATATATATAAACTCACACTAGTAGAGTATCCATACTACGCATCGGCTTATAATCAGTGCGTATGTATTTTATGAATTGAATCTTTCAATTTAGAAACTCATGAGCAACAGTTGAAATTGTCCAGAACTTATTGAATTTATCTTATCTTTTTGCTTAGTTCTATCTTCTTTAAAGCAGAAGTGAGCTAATGGAGAGAAAAAACTATTTAGTCCAGGAAGACCAAGACATTCACCTACCAAAAACATTAAACAAAGATCAAGACCAAGGCTTTTTTTTTTTTTTGCATCCGTACATTCTCAATAACCTTATGATTTCAATGTATTAGTTTTATGCGTTATTGATGAATATGCGATCAATGTAGGCTTTTACGTGGCAGTCACATGATGAAAATTTGCAGCAAGATGGGCAATAATGATCTGCGGAAAGGTGTTGAGGTAGTAGCTGATGATTGAGAATCGTGGTCATTTGCACAATTTTCATGTTCATAAGTGTGATGCCTACAGTATTTAATAGATTGTACATTGTTAGTTGGCGATGCCTGACCCTTTTTCTTGTCTAGTGATGAATGATGCGGACCACAATTAATAGGATTGACAAACAAGCATCTTTGTGCAACTTGCACCGACTGAAATAAATGTTGACGATCCACCTGACAATGGCATTTTACTTGCTATTATATATCTACAAGTCATCAAAGACTGTTAATTTTGACTATTTGATAAGGAGAACCAAAAACACGTGCTTTGGGCTAACAAGAAAAAGAGTTGGGTACACCAACGAACCCACGAAGCAAGTTGCTTAATTTTACTCCAGTAATATTAAACGATTCACAAATCACCAACTAATCTGTTAAGCAAGCTTCTTTGGACTAACTTTTTCTATTCAAAGGACCATGATTCTCTTATCAAGCGATTCACGATAATCAACAACAACTTTAACACTCTTCAGTAGATCATTGCCGCCCATTTTGCTGTGAATTTTTAGCACTTTTGCTACCACGTAAAAAGCCTATAGCTTGAAATAATAATAAAAAACCAACAAAACACTTGGTAAGTTATAAATTTTTGACAAGGATAGGCATGCCCTCTAAGTTGGTCATGTGAAGACATATCGCCTCTTATCCTCTTTCTCACGACAGCCAAACGTATTGATCTGGAGAAAAAGGAGAATAGGTAATTTATCTAACTCAAGGACACAATGTGCATCAAAACATAGTCCGTTCAGTCTAACTCAAATTACTGGTCGTGATAGCATACACTCATAAAGTACTTTCCATGAGGAAGACAACTCAAATTGTTGGTCGTGATAGCATACACTCATAAAGTACTTTCCATCAGGAAGACCAAGACTTTACTGGATATCATGTGCTTTTTTTTGTCTAGAAAGTGAAGCAAAAGTGAAAAAGAGAAAGTGGGGAAGAAACTGTTTGCAAATCTCTTTTTCCATTACTAGTAAAATTTCCACGCGTTACATGTCTTGCTTCAAATTAACAATACTATAAATTAGTACAAGAAGGAAGCCAAGAAGATCTTTCAATGGCCATGGGTGAAATAGTCCCTGTAGAGAACAACCAAGGGTCATGGTGAAGCAAAGTGATAATGAGCTAATGGAGAGAGAAAACTTTATAGTCCAGGAAGACCAAGACTTTTCATCTACCAAAAAGATCAAACGAAGACCAAGACCTTTCAAGGATGCTTTCTGTCCACAAGTGCTCTGTCCATTTACATAAACCATAAACTCAGGAAGACCAAGACTTTGCTAGACATCATCACGTACTCTTTTTTTTAGAAAGTGAAGCAGAAGCCAAAGAGAGCAAAGGAAAAAGACAAAAGACTTTGCAGGACGCAAATTGGCATTGTCGTTTCACTTCTCACACCTAGACACGGCCACGGTTCAGAACCGGCCGGTTCGTGGCCATGTATGAACCAAAACCACCGCTGGCGGTTCCGGTTCCGGGCTGGTTCCAATTTCCGGTTCGATTTGCAACCGGCCAAGGAAAAAAAAACAGCAGGTCTTGCACGTCTACAGCCTGCAGGCAGTAGGCCCAACTGCAGTTTTTTTCTTCCGTCTGCAAGCCCTGTTGTAGTTTTTTTTTTTTGGAACTGGCGATTCCGGGCCGGTTCTGAACCGCGGGCCCGATCAACGGGCCGGTCCCGGGTTTGACCCAGGTCGGTTCTGGGCCAAAACCGGCCCGTGGCCATGTCTACTCGCACCCCTCCTCTTCCGTCGATCCCTGCGTGAATGCCCTTGTTTTTCCCATTCCTAGTAGAATTTCCTCACCCGTTACATGTCATGCTTAAAATTGACTGCTTCTACAATTTTCATCCAACTCTTTTCATGCTTAATCGTACTGTGATTTTTCATTCAGTAATCTCTCTTGTACCTGCCTATTAGAATTATGTCTAGATTTCCATGTATCTTTTCAAATTTAAGTTCAATAAAAGAAAAAAAAAGCAAAGAGAAAAAACAGCAAGAACTTAAAAAACGACAAAAAAGTATGAACGGGGCAAGAGAGCGCACGACTGTCCCATGGCCACTGTCATGCCGTTGCCATCAGCAACGCTGCTTATAGTCACCTTCATAGACAACATTTCCTTGAGATGTTATTCTTAGGCCAGTTTGGGAGTTAAAAGAATAATGACATCGTAAGTACCTGAGCTCTTGCTCTATTTACAATCGAGTACCTGAACTTTTTTTTTTCAATCAAGAACCTCAATTTTTCAAGTTTGGCTCAATTTGAGGCATCGCTTAAATAACTTGCCATGTTATATGATTTTGCTGATGTGACTCGCTTACTCAGCAAAAGTTAAGCATAATAGTTGACGTGGCTCCTTACCCTAAAGATTGAGTGATGAGGAGAGAAAAAGTGTGTTAACTTAGACGATCTTAGTGTCTAATATATCTCAGCTGACGTGATAGCATCTTAAGATACTATATCAGATGTCAATATGGATAGTTAATGACTATTTAACAGCATTGGTATCATATCAACATTTTTTGTCCGCGATGTTAATGGAATTCTTGACCTACATTTGAAAAGTTGAGGTAATTAACCGAAGAAAAAAAAATGTAGGTTCTTGATTACAAAAAGGGTAATAATTTAGATACTTGCGCATCGTTTCCAAGAATTTATCGTGCGATGATTGGTCTATATTCAAATCTCAAATGTACTTTTGATTACACAATATTTATTCTACAAACTCATCCTCTTGATTCATTGCTTGGTCTCGCTTAACAATCTCTTTTTTAAGATTTTTCATTCTTTCATGTGAAAGAGAATATTAATTAGTTTTGTTAATTTCAAGCCGTTGAAAAAAGATTTCAATGGCTAAATGTCAAGCACATTCGGAGACTATAAAGCTCTTGCCCCTTTTTTTTTGGCCAATTCCATTGCTTTCCCTTTGATCTCCTTGCCCAAAACTAATAAACTATGTGCAGGGAGTTTGGCCAAAATCAGATCGAACCAGTTTGATCACCGGTTCACTCGCTAAACCAGCGAAATAGACCGTTTTTCAAAATTGGGTTGACCTAGTTTTAGAGTCTCACAGGTACAGAACCGGGCTTCTGGCTGCTATTGCACACGGAGAAGCTCGAGCACCCGACTCCATGGACCGCCGGCACTCCGCTTTACCCCCAAGGAGCTACACTTGGGAAGTTGAATGGTAAGCAGACTGTCCCACGTCATCACTGGCCAAAACTAAATATACAAAAAATACGTGTGGTCGCCTCCACCAAGACAAGAATGGTAAGCACAGCGATAGATATCGCTGTGCTGTTATTAAGTCTATCATTCTTGTAATGGATGATTTTTTCTGCAGTTTTGCCGTTCCTTGATCAATCACCATCACAGATGTCCAAATCTCCACGTCCTTTCGTCCACCGCTACTGGACAAATGTCCTTAATTAGGGTACTTGGGTGAGAGAGATGAATGCGACAACTTCCTATTCAAGCATCCTCATGAATGTGTGACAACTGATTGGAAAGAAGCTTTCCGCTTCACTTCAATGAACCTTTAGCTGCGCGAGGATATGTGCTGTCCCGTGAAGAGTTCAAGAGATGGGTAATCTCCATGATTTGCCAATGTAGAGATTACGTATTGAATAGCAATTTTTGATAATGTTCTCCTTATTGACACGCTAGATTTGGACTAACTTATTAGACTCTTATGTCGCATTGATATTAACCATTAGTTGAAAATAAGTCTTGACTTTCCATGCATTATCTTTTCGTAGATTTGTTGACAAAATGCCCCTCTAAGCATCACTTTAAGTGAAATAAAAACTCAGTCCACAAAATAAAATTGAAGTTGTTTAATTTTTATGCCAACAATAATTATTAGATTAGAATGTGAAATAATTATCATAGAATTGCCATATGATGATATGGTTGGAATTTGGTTAATGTCTCTCTGTTCTTACTCTTTTAAAAGTTACTTATTGATACGAGTTTAATCTAATAGATTAATATTACGAAAGACCCTAGACTGGTATATCTATGATAAATTTTTCCATAACTAATTTTTTTACCATAAAAAATCCCGAACTGGTATGCATGTGACAAATTTACCTCAAATTAATTTTTTTACTATCAAAAATTCTAAATCGGTACACTTGTGACAAATTGATAAATTATGATAAACAGAGGGATAAAACTTTATACTGGTATAACTGTCAACTATCACGTGTCATCTAACTTAACAATTTGACGATAAAATTTAATGGAAACTAATATAGGATAAATTTGTTACAAGTTTATCAGTTTAGGATCTTTGGTAGTCAAAAAATTAGTTTAAGGTAAATTTATCATAAATATATTGATTTGAAGTTTTATGTGGCATTAAACCTAATGTAATGTTTCCTATCATTCTTAAACGGCAACATCGATACGACAATTTTCTTTGACTTTTCTTCTCATAAAGAAAGAGCGAGTCTCGCACCAATAATGCATAATAGACTCAATAACAGAGGCTTCTGGGGCATCGTGCAAGATGCCTTGCACTTTACACCCAGTCTAGCGTTTGTGTGGCTTTTTTCTCTTTCAAATATCTTGATGAGCTGTTCCATTTCCCACTCTTCAATAGCCTGTCCTCACCTCATGGGTTCGCTGGAATCGTATTATTGATCTTGTGAATATGCTCAATGCACTCGGTTGGGCGCACCTTTTGAGAATTCCCGGACAAACGCATCTATTTCGGCAGAGACTGATGGGAACTTGATGGTACATCAACGGAGCTCGCTGGGACATGTGTTGGCATTGGCATTGGCCCAAAAAGTAAAAGTAGTTTGCAGACTGTGCACACCATGCACGAATCGATAAAGCAACATGTGAAACAAAGTTGTTCCAGAGACTTCATCGCCAAAATGTGTACACCTCAAATGATACTCAGTAATATTTTGTGAGTTGCGACGCATATTTTATTAAAGACTGATGAAAAAAGAATGGTTTTCATTCATTGCATTTTCCAAAAAAATAGATGATTGCTCGAACTAGTTATGGAGCAGGATTCAATAATTAATAAGGGATTTAGGCATCGTAGTAATTGAATTTTTTGCAAAAATTGTAGGTAGGTCTTTGAACTCCTTTTTTTTGTCGATTGCATTCATACATTGTGTGTGTCTCTATATATATATATATATATATATATATATATATATATATATATTATTCTTTCAAATCTTTTTTTTTTAACATGCAGATGGAGCTGTTGATGATGTGGACTATATACATGGGATGTAGATCGTCTACTAAGATATGCACGCGTGTTGTTTGTCTACCGCGCCATCAGGATGATAGGAGACACCCCCTCCCCCCGCCCAAAAAACAGAGAAATAGAGAGAGAATGATGAATAAGAGGAGCAGATGCTGAAGAAAAGGAAGGAAAGAGGAGGAAAAATGGTTCTGCCGAGAAGAAGAAATAGTGAAACAGAGCAAGAATGAATAGTGACGAAGAAGGCAAAGAGATTTGAGTGCAAAAAAAGAATGAAGCAAGGGCGGCATCAAAACACAGCGACTTTCTGCTGGAAAAAATCAATAATGTCTCGGTGGTTGCTTGCTGTGCATGAGGCGTGCTTGGACCTAACAATCGAAATTTCATGATTCCTATACATATTTTGCTACCGAAGATCTCGTTATAACCCCCTTGGCTTATCATTAATCTATTGATTTATTTCCCCGGTGTAGCCTAAATCTCTCGTGTTTGATGCTCTCCGCTTTCGTCTATTCAGCTTTTTCAAAAAGCATTCTTGGACTCACCGGAGGGGGAGGGAGATGGGACTTCCACCAATTTAATGTCTAGTCAAATCGTTGTATCTTCTCGGCCTAACAACCAACATGCAAAGCTATTTTCCAACGACTGAGCTCTGTTAGACAAAAGAGTACGTATGGACCCCACTTTTGCATGCGTCATTCAATCATGGGATTGGGTTAATAATAACATAGCTACTTTCTTGGACTTTTTGGAAAATTATCAACATTCCTCTATATTTATTGTTACGGCACTTTTCCGTTCTTTATATTTTCATTAATTTTTTTCATATTACTGTAGGACTGGTCCATATTGCTATTTTTTGATATACTAATATGATCTTGCATGGGAGTGAAATTGAATGATGGGGTGCCATAATTTTGGAACTACACATCAATCTAGGCTAATCTCATTTAATAAATCGCCGACACCATGCCATTGTTTGATTGAATTCATGCACTTATTAAGTAGCCTTTGGCATGTTCACAATTCCACTGAATTGCATCCTTAGTTTAAATTAATGATTATGTTGTTGTATAATTGCATGTCATTATAATATCTCTGGAGAACTCTCCTTGAATAATATTACGCGAAAAGAGGAGTTCCCTTTATATTTGAAAACTATGAGGTTAACATGACCAATGGAGTAATACTTCGTGAATCTCCGACATCCTTTCCACAACAACCGTTTTTCTAGTTTCATCAAAGTCTGAGGTATTGGTGCTTTACTATTGCAGGGAAAATTGCACAGTCGGTATTAAACGTATTGTACAGAATGTAATTGAGTCGTAAATCTTTCAATTGAACTAATTTAGTCTTAGCTTCTTTGAGAAAAAGTATAATCAAGTCCTCTCGATTAAGTTTCACTTGATCTATTGGACATGTCATCCTAATCATCGCTAATTGTCCTACGTGTAAGGGCGAAGGTGTGACGTGGACAAAAATTACACGAAACAACGTTATTTGTTCTTAGATAAACGGCGTGCATGCTTGGTCGAGCGACTAAAGCCTCTAATTACCAATGAAAAAGTAATAGTAGATCCAACCACATATTTACTAAATGTGGACACGAGTGGGAGTGGGGACACCTCATTTATCTAATGTCTAGTCAAATTATTGCATCTTGTGGACCTACGCAACGTACATGACTTTTTTTCCAACGACAAAGCACTATCGATTGGGAATCCTATGAAGATATGCATATCATTATAGTCTGAAAAAGGACAAATAGATTGTCCGGTGACCGAGGCAAAGATGCTTGACAATAAGACAGACACTGAAGGGAAGTGAACAAAAGGAGCGAAGATCGACTCCAGGAACACAGGCCACCATGAAGTGGGGGCGTGGAAGTTGCTTTACGGAGAACTTTGGGCCGGTTTTAATCCGGGAGATTTATAGTCCAATTTACTTTGTCGATTCTCCTTGGATGAGCTAAAGACATAGAAGGGGTTCAGAAGGGGGGCTTTTTCTGGTTCGTGGCCCAATTCACATAGCTCATCAGAAGATAAAATTTTCGTTTTGAGTCCGTCAAAGCGTATCAAGCCCATCGGCTCCAGCCCAGTTTATCCACCAATTAGGCCGTAGAAGCTGCAGCCCCTCTAGCCGGTGACCCTATCTTCTAAAGATCCGCTTGAAATCTTGGAATCCCATCGTTTCCGACGCTATTCATCGTTGTACGCCACCACTCATCGACGCCATTGGTCGTTGTACGCCCATTAACCGGAAATGACATTGGGTCAATTTTCCAATTAGACGAAATTCAAATAGAAATCTCAAATTGAAAGACCTATCGAAATTAAAATATTTCTTCAAAGTTGAAGTTGCCAGAAATAAAAGTGGAATTTTCCTTTCACAAATGACATCAAAACACTATTCATTCAAGCAAGAACATACCGCGGACAACAAACTCACACGATTTCCAAAAGCGAATTTCAAGTCGCGTATGGCACATATGAGCAATCTAGAGACAAAAATACCTTCCCTAACAATAATAGGGAAATGAACAAATATGTGTAGCAACAATAAAAGACGAACGAATCGAGATCAAGTCGGATTCAAGAATGATACTCAACAAGCGAAACCTCAACACAAACTAATAGTATGGGAATGGGTAGGCATGACATTAGAAGACACAGCAATGCGGTCATCTCATCAAATCGTGTATCAATAAAAGCAATCCAACTCCTAGAATGACTAGGAATACTACCTCAAATCGGCCTCCACTCTAAGGACATCTAGGAGGGATAGGGCGACGGGAGCCTGGTGGTGGCTCAACGGCGGCTGGTAGATGGCAAGTGGATGGAGTTGCTTCCGTGAGAGAAATTGGTGTATTCCCCTAACTATTGATGGAGTCGAGAGAAAAAAAATAGAGAGGAACAAACTACAAAAAAAACCTGAAACTATATCCACCGCAACACTTTTACGACACTTTTACCCTACACTCATAAATGTGTCACACATGTTACAGGTTTTGGGTTTTCTGATGTGAAAAGAAAAAGTTTGTTCCAATGGACATAATTTTGGATTTTTAAAAGTCAAGTAAATTTATCATAATGAATATAATTCGAAATTTTGGGTGTTTTTTTTTAAAGAAGATAATTTGTGAGTCGTCGGATGAATCTTCCTTTTTTTTATTCGCGTCGTTTTCTCTTCAAGCTCCTCGCCGCCGCCCATCTTCACGCTCCGGCCTATCGTCTCGGGCGATGACGACTCTCGATTTGGCCACGGATTCCGTCGTCGCCGGTTGATGAGGCGGTGCCGGACCGGTGGGAGTGGCCACCGGTCAATCGGATGAAGCTCTTGTGAACACCAGCCCACATCCCCCTCCCTCTTTGCGTGCGGCTTAGACGGGGCGAAAAGATGGACGCAAAGCTGACGGTGGCGATGGAATCCGAAGGGTGGCGAACAAGCCGAAAACCGACCGAAAGGTTCAATCGCATACGAAACGACCTGATGGTACAACAGCGGCGGTAGCGGCATGAGAGAGAGGGAGGAGAAAAGGAAAAATGGAGGTAGACTTGGTGGAAACTGAGGATGGACGGAGAGAAATGGGGAGAGAGAGAGAGAGAGATGACTCGACTCCAATGGAATGAAGGGGGGGATTGATCCCTTTAGCTGACGATGATTCACTGCAACCGCTGATGGGAAGCACCGCCCAGCCATTCATCCAGATCGAGCTCTCTGCCGTTCGTTGCTTCCAGCACCCACCGAATGTGCTGCGTCCTCTGAGCAGAAGGCGTCCGGTGAATTGCGCAAGAGAGAAACAGAGGGTGAGACGATTCTGACACAACAAACAGAGGAAGATACGCCTAGAGAAATCTCCACGGACAGCCGGTTCCTCGTGACAATCAGGCGATGACCGTCAATGAACAGTCAGGCTGTTTCGTCTCCGATTGAACTCTGGAATCAATTTCAATAGACTCCAACTTTGTCTTTTGATTTCTGTTTCGTTTTGTTTTCTAAAATTCTCTTCACTGTCTTCCGAAATTCCATTGCGGTCTGTTGCATTGTGGAGGAGGAATCGAGTTTGCGTGGAAGGTATTCGATTGAATGACTCGAAGAATACCTGTGAGAGAGAGAGAGAGAGGATCAGTGGGCTTTATCTAGCGGTGAGAGCAAGTTCAAGTCCGAGAGCGCGGGATGTTGTCGATTCTAAGACGAAAAGCCACTGCCAGAGGCGGCTCGGATGCTGTGCGGTTGGGAGAGAGAGGTTGCGGAACAGTTGTGTTCGTTACAGGGTTATGCTGTTGTGGCAAAAAGAGATGACTGTGAGAGAGGCTCCAAAATACTGCGCCCGATGAGGAATTGTCCGCAGATCCTAAGAGTCTTTCCTAATGGGTGGTGAGGAGGTGGGAGAACACCATGGGGCCTACAAGGTGTCTTAAATGTTTCCCGTGGTTTTTTATGCAGCGCGTTGGTTGCATTATTTGAATGCGTTGTTGTTAAGGAGTGGATAGTTTGCATGGTCGCAAATCTAATTGGTGTTTGGTCAAGTCCCCTGTTCAGTTGATACCATGAAGGTATCAACCTAAGCACAGAAAAATGAGGTATACATGACACATATGCTCCAGTATAATATCGTAAGTGCAGCATGGGACCATTGTTACTACTTTGATTAACTCGGCTTGTAATGTTTGGTATTAGCCGCAGAAAGCTTCACCGTCTCCTTCGTCGTTTTCCTGCCTTCTTTTGTTCGAAAGGGTAAGCAATCATTCGCAGATTCTGGGCATGCTCGTCTTGTTCCGAAGCGGTAATTGCTTTTGCTATTCAATGACTCTTCGCCCCCATAAACTTTGATCTGTGACCTATTGTTGCATGGCTTAGCAGCTGTCCTCTAACTTGTTGTTCCATTTGGTGATGAGGGTAATTAGTCGATGATTCAGTCTTGTCGAGTTCGATTTGTTAATTACGTGCTCTAGTGTTCTAGGGGTTGAACGAATTTCTTATTGGGATCTGCTTTGCTTCGTGGTTATTTGTATCGATATTATCCATTGTTTCATTCTGTTATAATGCGGTGTAGGAAATTGGTGAGCTCCTAAAGCTCACTCCTAGGCAATGTCGTCGTTTATTGTAGGCCATTTGCTGCATTTGTTTCTCTTGTATACATTTACTTAGTGACAGCAGATTAGCATAAAGACTCTCGAAATACAAATCATAGAGATGTGAGGAAGTATCTCTGTGGATTTTTCGACACTACATAATGTAGAGATATCTGAGTCATGAGTAGTTGATAAGCCATTAGAGGTATTATTTGTGACTGATGTGTGACTATCTTTGTCGGGCCTAGGTACGGACCTCTCCCAAAAAAAAATCATGCATTCAATCAGTCCAATTCGTTCATTCAAGGGGATCCGAAGGTAGAGTTTGGTTTAGTTGTCTCGACTCTGACTTGAACAAATGGCTCGTCCATTTTGATGTTATTCTACTCATATATTTGTTATGAACTTATAAATAAGACATGTAGTTTGTGTATTCTTTTCGATCGCCATAGCTAGTTAATTGCTTTTTAACCGTTATTGTGTATCCTAACAAGGAAAATACTCTTTATTATCAACGAAAAAATGACGAAAAAATGATAAATGAGAAAATGACCAAAAATGGAAGTTGCATTCAGATTTAAAATTGAGTATTACGTTTCACCGCATCCTATTTTTATTAGTGTCCCATTACCATCGTTTAAGGTAGAAAATTTTCATGTTTAGATTCAAACTTAGCTCACGTGGTTCCTACCACAGGGTTTAATAACAAGGTGATGTATATATTCCTTGCCCGAAAGTGTATGGGATTTTACTATCTTGCACTTTAACTTCATAGTCTCTACTTTCATACTCTATCTCGATTTGATGTTTCTCTTTATCTTGCTTTGATGCGTCGATTACCTTATGTGTCTGAACTAATGTTGATCGATCGTGCAACCGTTGGTGCATGGTCACAATCCCCTGTTGGTTCTTCCCAAGACCGCCCCCTTTGTAACCCATTTTCTCAAAGCTAACTTCATTCCAATTCCCTTGGTGTATGCTTCTCGAAGCCGCCCACATTCCCCGAATCATAATGAATCCCTCTTAGCACCCTCCCTCCCTCCTTGCCGCGCTTTCTTCTCCAATTAGGATTGCTCTCTCCTCCTCTCCGCTCCCTCCTTGATCTTCCGCCCGAATGCCGTCCGCAAGAAACTCCCCCTCCCCTCCGCGCCGTTCTCATCGAAACCATCCTCTCCGCTTCTTAAACCCCAAACCCACACCAGCGCCAGCCCCCAAGCCCGGCCTATCCTCGTCCATGGCAGCAGACTCGCCATCCTCATTCTCCCTCCTCGAATTCTCATCAATCTCTCTGTTCGGCATGACCGTGCCGGTGGACACGAAATTCACGGGTTTCGACAGATCGGCCTTACCTAGGAGGTCCTTGTTCTTCCTCCACTTCCTCTTGGAGGACTTGTCGGAGTCCGAATAGGAGTCCCACGACGCGAAGACGCCGTAGAGCATGTCCTCCTTGGTCTGTGCCCGCTTCTCCCTCCGCCGCCGGTAGTAGAACTCCCCGTCGATCCACTGCCCGTCGTCGTAATCGTTGTCCATCCCGAACCTCTCCATCTTTTGGTCCTCGTCCATCTTCCACAATCCCTGTTAAACCGAACCGAAGCAAGGAGCCTATGGTTCGGGGGGATTCGAAGGCGAGGAGAGAGAGGGGGGCGGTGCTGACGCCGGATGCCGAGGCGACCGGCGGAGATCGGAGGCCGAGATGGGCGGTGCAGCTTGGCTCGAGGGTGGAGAGAGAGATCGAGAAGAAGCAATAGTGACCGATGCAAGAAGAAACACTGGGAAATGGAAAACCTAATGGATCTTCTTCTTCTTCATCTTCTTCTTCCGTTTTCAATTTCTCGGATGTTAACAATTATTCTTGATTTTTTGATAATTCCCTATTTTACTTTAAGGAGAGGAAATCTATTTATCGTGATTTTTCTTTAATTTATGTTGGTAACATGTTGATAATAAAACAGAACTTTCCTTTAATAGTAGGAAGTATATGTTGGATATTGTAAAGGACGGGGGAATGGCACGACGCAAGCCTAATAATTTTTCCAATTAAGCTCAAAACTTGAAATTATCGAGGATTTTGTTTTCTAGGTGTACTTCAAGCCAATTTATGAAAAAATCGAAGGTATCGTCAGATAACGATTCAAAATTAAAAGGGTACGTCACGACAAAAAAATTGTAACAAAAACCCCATTGTCAGCAAACGTACCAAATATTTGTAGCCTTCGCATTGAAAACTGACTCGTTTAGAACCTGTACAGTAAGCAAGGCAAGAATGGCATGAAGGTTCGTATAAGGTTAGAACTATAAGCAAAGCACCCAAACCAGAGAAAGCAAGAAGAGGTCTAGGTGGAATCCTCATTTAAATACAAGGATACAAGAGAGTATGGTTCGCAAAGACGTCAACCAATTTGTACATTTTAAGGAAGAGATTCCTCTTTTGGTCTCTCAATCCAGGGATAACTTTTCATCGTTACTTAAAAAGTGAAAATTTATCAATAACTCCCACTCTTTACCTCTCTCCGCTTTCTAAATGTAAATAGTTAATTATCGAACAAAAGCAATAAAAAGGTAAATGGCATCTTTTTATCGAGGGACTATCTATCATTTTAAAATTTTTAATAAATGTCAGTAACTGAATCTAACGGAAATGGCACTCGCAATGTGGGTTGGGTCTAGTTATCTCTACGAGAGAGTTTGGTCTTATGTTTATGAATGTACAAGTTTAGGTCATTCAATCCAATTTAAAGTGATAATTTATCTTTAAGTTTTTTGTTTCTGCCGTTCCACTTTATTGATCTTAAATTGACGTGGCTTAGTGACTGCTTGGGAACTTCTTTGGCCAATACTTTTGGAAAAATCGCAAATGATAACATTAATATTATCACGTATGTTGTCGGCACCCGAATTTTTGTCGACAATTCAAGCATCTGTCCCTGTGAAAGTACAAAAACAGAGAATAGAAAAAACAACAAAAAGAGCGAAGAAGAATAGATAAATAAATATATATAATAAACTAATTAGAAAAACCATGGCTGTTTAAAAGGGGGCCAACTCAAATAGCTCCCAGAAGAAAAAAAATTTGTTTTAAGGCCATCAAAGCGTATCAAGCCCGTCGTTGGCTCCAGCCCATTTTATCCACCAATTATTAGGCCGTAGAAGCTGTAGCCCCTCTAACCCCTTGTCTTATCTTATCTTTTAGGTTTAACTTAGTAATCCATCAGCCAAACCCCTTAAGCGGCGGGGCCGGTTCGGGGAGGTCGTGACATCCCTAACACCACCCTGCATGCTAAAAGCCACAACCCATTCCCAGGCAAAGACCCACTCGAAATCTTTGGAATCCTGTCATTTCCGACGCCATTCTTCTTTGTACGCCCATCTACCGGAAATCACATTGGGTTAAATTTTCCAATACGAGGCACTTCAAATAGAAATCTCAAATCAAAATACCTATGGAAAATTAAAAATGTTTCTTCGGGTCGAAGTTACGAGAAATAAATGTGGATTTTTCCTTTCACAAATAACATCAAGCAATGTTGCTTCGAGCGAGAACAGATTGCGAACAGCAGGCGCACCCGATTTACAAAAGCGAATTTCAAGCCACAAATACCACATATGAGCAATCCAGAGACGAAAATGCCTTCCCTAATAGTAATAGGGAAATGAACACGTATAAGCAACAACGATAAGAGACGAATGAATCGAGATCAAATCGGTTTCAAGAATGATACTCAACAAGCGAAATCTCAACACAAACTAAATAGCATGAGATTGGCTAAGCATGACATTAGAAGGGACGGCAACGCGATCATCTCCTCCAATCGTGTATCAATAAAAATAATCCAGCTCCTATAATGACTAGAAATACTACCTCAAACCGGCCTCCACGCCGAGAACATCTAGGAGGGATAGAAAAATGTTTGTCACACAGTAGACATAATTTTGAACTTTGAAAAAGTTGAGTAAATTTATCATAATGAATATAATTTGAAATTTTTTGCGTTTTTAAAAAAATAATTTGTGAGTCGTTGGATTAATCTTCCTTTTTTTTTTTATTCTCGTCGTTTTCTCTTCAAGCTCCTCGCCGCCGCCCATCTTCACGCTCCGGCCTATCGTCTCGGGCGATGACGACTCTCGATTTGGCCTCGGATTCCGTCGTCGCCGGTTGATGAGGCGTTGCCGGACCGGTGGGAGTGGCCACCGGTCAATCGGATGAAGCTCTTGTGAACACCAGCCCACATCCCCCTCCCTCTTTGCGCGCGGCTTAGACGGGGCGAAACGATGGACGCAAAGCTGACGGCGGCGATGGAGTCCGAAAGGCGGCGAACAAGCCGAAAATCGACCGAAAGGTTCACTCAATGAAGGGGGGATTGATCCCTCTAGCTGACGATGATTCACTGCAACCGCCGATGGGAAGCACCGCCCAGCCATTCGTCCAGACCGATCTCCCTGCCGTTCGTTGCTTCCAGCACCCACCGAATGTGCTGCGTCCTCTGAGCAGAAGGCGTTCTGTGAATTGCGCAAGAGAGAAACTGAGGGTGAGACGATTCTGATTTTGAAACAACAAACAGAGTGAGATACCGCCTAGAGAAATCTCCACAGACAGCCAGTTCCTCGTGACAATCAGGCGATGACGGAATTTCTCGATCAACAGTCACACTTACCCGGTCGTTTCCATCTCCGATTGAACTCTAGAAATATTTTACATTCATCCCAAATTTGTCTGTTGATCTCTGTTTCGGCTTTTGTTTTCTCCCATTCTCTCGCGGTATTCCGAATTTCCATTGCCGTCGGTTGCACTGTCGGGCAGGAATCGAGTTCGCAAGGAAGGTGTTCGATGGAATGACGAAGCCGGACTCTGTTCTGAAGAATACCTTTTCAAGAGAGAGAGAATCAGCGAGCTTTATGTGGCGGCTAGAGCAAGTTCAAGTTCGAGAGCGCAAGATGTCAATTCTCAGACGAAAGCCGGAGGCTCGGATGCTGTGTAGTGTTGAGAGAGGTTGCGGAAGAGTTGTGCTGCAGCGACGCGGTTACAGAGTTATGCTACTGCGGTGAAAGAGATGACTGTGAGAGAGGCTCTGAATACAGCGCTTGATAAGGAAATGCCTGCAGATACTAGAGTCAATCTAATGGGTGAGGAGGTCGGAGAATACCAAGGAGCCTTTCGAGGTGTCTTAAAGGTTCTTTTGCAGAAGTATGGACCTGAGAGGGTTGTTGATGCTCCTATCACAGAGGCTGGTTTCACTGGAGTTGAAGTCGAGCCTACAAGGTGTCTTTAGTTTCAAGAGGAGCTGCAGCAGGAGTTGGTGCCCGACACTCCCAAGCCCTGCGAGGACGTCGCCATCCCATCTGGAGGAAGCTTTACCGGATCCGGTCTCGTTAAATCACTCATCACCCTCAGGATCTATCGGACACGAGAGTCGTCCATGGCGTACGAAATGAGAGTTGCTCATGAACTGTGTAACATCTCTGGTATGTTCCTCCAGCCAAAGTGCTTCCTCATCCTCTTGCTTTTCAGATTTCTCGTCACTAATTTCTAATGCAGTGGGTTAGTTGCTTTATTTGAATGCGTTGTTGTCGGGGAGTGGATAGTTGGCATGGTCGCAAATTTTATTGGGGTTTTACTCAAGTCTCCTTTTCAGTTGCTATCATTACGGTATCAACATAAAGCACAGAAAGATGAGGTATACATAATAACGTTGGCATCGGATGGGACCGTTGTTATTACTCTGATTAACTCAGCTTGTAATGTTTGGTATTAGCCTCAGAAAGCGTCACGTCTCCTTCGTCCTTTTCCTGCCTTCTTTTGTTCGAAAGGGTAAGCAATCATTCGCAAATTCTGGACATGCTCGTCTTGATATGAAGTAGTAATTGCTTTTGCTATTCAATGACACTCTTCGCCCTCATAAACTTTGATTGTTGACCTATTGTTGCGTAGCTTAACCACTATTCTCTAAATTGTTGTTCCATTTGGTAGCGAGGGTAATTGGTCGATGATTCAGTCTTGTTGAATTCGATCTGTTAATCATGTGCTCTGCTCTTCTAGCGGTTGAATGAATTTTTTTTTGGATCTGCTTTGCTTCATGGTTATTGGTATCAATCTTATATGTTGTTTCAATCTGTAATAGTGCAGTGTAGGAAAATGGTGAACTCCTGAAGCTCGCTCCTGGGCAACATCGTTGATTACGGGCCCTTTGCTGCGTTTGTTTCTCTTGTATACATGTATTTAGTGACAGCAGATTAGAGCATGTAGACTCTCTAGAAATACAAATCATGGAGATATGAGGAAGTATCCTCGTGGATATTTCGACACTACATAGGGGAAAAAGCACAGTTATGTAAAGATACCTGAGTCATGAGTAGTCGATAAGCCATCAGAGGTATTATTTGTGATTGTTGTCTAACAAGAAGCTGTAACTGATGTCTTTCTCTTGCAAATGCCCGCCAATCGGCAGAGAAGGACAGATACTACGTCCCTATGGCCCGTCCAAGGCTCCTAATGAGCTTCACTGCCCGCGAATCTGTCCGAATACTGAAGAGATGATATTTGTTTGTTTTCCTGAATATGTTGCTTGGCGAATCCAACCGGAGCACCCTGGACATGTACATGTTTTGAACGGCTTATACTTGAAAATTGTTAAATTGAACATGAGATACAACAGTGATGATTTAAGCTCCAGATCTTAGTGGGCTATTGGTAAGACATCGCAGGATCACCATTTTGAAAAAGGGCTGCTCCGAATCAACATCACTGGCCAATTTAGGAGATGGGAGAGGCCTTGAAAGTGTAGGACCATGAAAATCCGGGTTAGAATGGCTCACTTTGCATGTAGAATGCTCGATCCCACCTGTAGTGAAGCACGAGAACTAAACTAGACGGTGGTGTGAACATCTCTTTAATTGACTGGCTATGAAAAGATTTCTCATAGATTGAAAATTACTGTTATCATGAAAATCAAAATTCAGTTAATTTGATGGAATAAGTGCTAAATGCTCTTCATATCAGAAGAAACTAATAAACTACAAGTTGCACTGACATGCAAAAATACTTGCATGAATCTTCAAGAATTTGAAAGAAGATGAAGAAAAGAATGTGATGTAAGTAGAAATTGACCTGGTAAATCCACTGGTTGCTCAAGGAAAGTCTAATTGACATTATGACACTTCATTAGTTCTATATATCAGGTTGAGCCACTAAAATACTTAAAGAAGCACCAAATACAAGAGTTTCTTCTAAACTGGAAGTTACAGAATTGAGACTAGCGCACAAAAGAAGAAAACTTAAACAGAAAAAGAGTCTACTTTTAATTGATTCCCAACTACTGAACAAAGGAGGCATAATTAGGAATCCTAAGTTCAGATCGACGATACAAATGGCTTAGAGTAAGACTTCCCTATGTTCATCTTAATCAATGTGAATCGGCTCCTTACCAACTACTGAAAAAGGACACAAGGAACACAACATCATCCCTATCAATGAGCTCAAACACAGATCTTTCCCATACACAGGTGAGTTTCTCTTGCAAAAACAGGCCAACCAGCAGAGAAGAATACCCTCGTTTCATGCATGTCGCTTAAGAGCTTCTCCGGACACGATTTTTTTGAAAACGTAAGAGTTGCCATTTCCTTGTTTTCTTGAATATGTTGCTTTGCAAATCGACCAGGAACGTTCGGCACATATCTACATGTGTGGAAAAACCACTATATGCTAAAAGGAGGACATCACATAAAGCATACACTAATGTGGAAAAAAGCAGATGATGTAGATTAATGCCCATATTTGCTAGTTCAGGAGTTTTAAACAACAGCCTTAATAGTCTCATGAAAGTCATCGATCTTAACCTGCAATCTAAAGCATTCTTGAAGAAGTGGCTGTCCATTAATAGCTATTTTCAATTAGGTCACCATTCAAGTGAGTGCCCGTTCTTTCACTTGGATGTAAATAGAGCGGCTTGTGGAGAATATCCAAGGCAATCCCGACCCGATTACTGTCTTTACTTATTCATTTTTTCTTGGTTTCACGTTATTCCATCATTAGGATTCCCCCCAGACACTTTGAGAAAAATAAAATGTCATATGGTTCCCCATACAAACCAAATCAACTTGGGAAAACATAATATTGAGGCATGATTTATAGCAATCGTAATTAAACTTCAGACATGCCAGTGATGAATTAGGCTAGAGATCTCACCACTTTACTCTCATGATCTTGCCATATCACCACTTTGAAAAAGGGATGTTCCGAAGTGAGGGGCTTTGGAGGTGTAGGACCACGAAAAACCGGCTTAGAATGGTCTGGCTTTGGAGATGTCCAATTTTATGTTTAGATTGTTCATTCCTACGCTAAACTAAAAATGAGAACTTTATTAGTCTTTAGTATAAGCGTTTCCTCAATAGACTTACCATGAAAGGATCTCTGCAGAGATTGGAAATTATGATTATCATAACAATCAAAATTGAGACAATTTAACGGAATATATGTTACAAGTGTCTTCAACTAAGAAGAGACAAACTAACTAGAATTTATTACGCACCAATCAAACCACAAAAGTTTTATTAAAACGATTTTGCGTGTAAGAAAGTGTACTTGTTAGTGATGCAGCACAACAAAACATGGTAGGCATAATTGTAGACCCAGAACTCAAGTCATGCCATAACCAGCCAAAAGTGACACTTCGAGTACTCATTTCAAACGATGCAAATCAAGTGTTTACTGATACAACTCAAAATGGAGAGTTTGAACTCAATATATCATCCCTATCAATTAGCTCGAACACGCAAACATTTCTTGCAAGCATGAGTCTCTCTCGGGAATGCACGTCAACCAGAAGAAAGGATAGAGACATAGCTCCTCTGACGCGTCTGCAGCTCCTAACGAGCTTCACTGGCCATGATCTGTCGGAATACTTACGAGTTGCTCTTTTGCTTTTCCTGAATATGTTGCTTGATGAATCCTCCCGGACACTCTGCGCTCGTACACGATTGAACAGCCACGCTATGAAAGAGCTTGACGATAGTGATGGTGGAGACGGTGAGCTTGAGAGAAAAAATAATAATGGAGCAAGACTTTGTTGAAAAAATGAAGATGGACAGAGAGATGAGGATCACCTTCCCACCGCGTCGCCTATCTCCCAAGGGATCGTCCTTCACTTGTTTAGCCACCACGACGGTCGAACTTGACCACTGGAGTTTCCTGGTCGTTGAACGTGCTGCGTCCTCTGAGCATAAGGTGTTGGGTGAATTGCGCAATAGAGAAACAGAGGGTTAGACGATTTTGAAACAACAAACAGAGGAAGATACGCCTAGAGAAATCTCCTCAGTTCCTCGCGACATTCAGGCGATGACGGAATTCGTCGATCAACAGTCACGCTTACCAGGTCGTTCCATCTCCGTTTGAACTCTAGAGTTCATTCCGATACATTCCAACTTTGTCTTTTGATTCATGTTTCGCTTTTGTTTTCTCCCATCCTCTTCTCCGTCTTCTAGAAATTCCATTGCTGTCGGTTGCACTGTGGAGGAGGTATCGAGTTCGCAAGGAAGGAGTTCGATGGAATGACGAAGCTGGTCTCAAAGACTACCTGTTCAAGAGACACAGAGAATCGGCGAGCTTTACCTGGTGGTGGGAGCAAGTTCAAGTTCGAGAGCGCAAGATTCTAAGACGAAAAACCACTGCCGGAGGCTCGGATGCTGTGTCGTCGAGAGACAGGTTGTGGAAGCATTGTTGCCGCGGGGACATGGTTACAGAGTTATGCTACCGCAGCGAAAGAGACGGACTGTGAGGGAGGATCTGAATACGGCGCTTGATGAGGAAATGCCTGCAGATCCAGAAGTCAGTCTTTCTAATGGGTGGTGAGGAGGTCGGAGAATACCAAGGAGCCTTACAAGGTGTCTTAAAAGGTTCTTTTTTTTTTTTTCCGGACAAGTATGGACCTGAGAGGGTTGTTGGTTCTCCAATCACAGAGGCTGGTTTCGCTGGAGTTGAAGTCGGCGCTGCTTTCTGTGGTCTCAGGCCTGTCGTGGAGTTGATGACATCCAATTTCGCTATGCAGGCGTCCCCCATCCCACCCGGAGGAAGCTTTACGGATCCGGCCTCGTTAAATCACTCGTCACTGTAACATCCTGAATTTTGACCCGTTATCGGGACCAATAAAGTGTATATTGATTCTCGTGTAATTTTAGTAAGTCTCGCCCGGAATTGATCAATCACGGGATACTAACCAAATGGGAAAGGCTAAATAGGATCAAGTACGTGGACCGAGAACCCGATCATGATGGAGTGCCGATTTCAATGAACGTCGAGGAAATATTTTGAACCAAAATAGGCCGATCTCAGGAAAATGACAGGTTGATATTGTCAGCGATACGCGATCGGATCGCGAGTGATTTCGCATGACCGAAAGTACGCCTGACAAAGGAAACCCGATTTTAATCCAAAAGATCGTGACCTCAGGTGCTAGTGATAATTCCTCTCGTTCTCTCGAAATTGAGACTATCATGATTCGGACAATCTTAGGTCGATACGCGTAACACCTAAACAGCCGCCTGTTAGTGAAAGACCCTAAAACGACAAATCGAGTAAATTAGATCGCGACATTGGACCCGAACTTCGATACCAAAATTTCAAGGATAATTACGACTATTTTTCAAGACGGACGTCATTTTGAAGTAGCCATTTATGGTTGGATTGAATGCAGTTGAAAAATGAAGTTTTGACAGAATTTGAGAAAAAGGACAATTTTGCCCCTGTGGACACCGAGGCCGAATTCGGAGGCCGTTTCAGGTTATTTTTCGCGGCCGAGGTCATTTTGGGGTAGCCGCGCTCATTTGGGGTGGTTTTGGACAAAAAGTGGAATTTCGACAAAAATTGAAAAATAATAATATTTTATTCCCGGAAACTTCGCAGACGATTTTCGAGGGCTTAGAAAGTGAATTTCGCGATTCCGACTCTGGATTATGTCTCACATGAATACTTAGGACCGGTATGAGCGAAAATTGGAATTTCGGTTCGGGATGGAAAAATGACGGAAATGCCCCTAGGCCATTTTTGAATTATTCCGAATTTTGGGGGCAATTTTGGGATTTAATCAAGGTTGGTTAAGGTTAACTAGGCTTGGTTAACCATGGTTAAGGACAATTGACCATTTTACCCTTGCATTATTGGATTAGAAGCATTTTTAGCCCTTGGATGAGGGGTATTTTGGTCAAGTGGGCTAAGATCTTGACATGTGGACTCCACCATGGATTGTGTTGACTACCCCTTGACCCTCTCTCTCTCCTCAGACCTGTCTCTCTCTCTTTCCACGCCTGATTCTCTCTCTTCTCTCCCGATTCCCCCTTCGACAGCTGCTTCGTTCCCGTCGTTCAGCCACGCCGGTTGCTGGTCACGCCGGAAAGCAGCCCTCGCTGGAGCTGCTGGCCACCAGCCACCGTGTCCCGTCCCCAGGCGTCACCCTCAGCCCCGTCGACCACTTTTCCCCTGCTCCCGTCGCCCGTGGCCGCCGTTCCAGCCGGGACGTAGAGGACGCCACGTTCGCCGGGCTGCCTCGCCGGTGTTGCGCCGCCGTCCTCCGTCGTCCACCGTCCTCCACCGACCAGCCTAGCCTTCGCCGTCCCTTTTCCGTCACCCTCAGCCAGCCGTCCAGCCTCCCCTGTTTTGGCCGAGTGGCCTTGAGCCTCGCCGGAGCCGCCGTGAGCCGCCGGCTTGCAGTTGGAGCGCCGCCGTCGATTGTACCGCTCGCCGGTAATCGGCCTCTCGCTTCCGTCGTCTCGCGTCGTTAATAGGCGAGTAAAACACCTAATCCTTGAATTAGTCTAATTGTGTAATTTAGGAGATTAATTAGGAGAATTAGGCTAGATTAAGGCCTAATATTGTGCATTTTATGCATTGATTGATTAGGGGACCTAATTGGGACTTAATGGCATATTATGAAGTTGTTGTGGAGCCCAATTAGTGGCTGTTTAGGGGTGGTCCCTCATAGAACCGAATTTGTGTTAAATTGTCTAATGTAGCCATTAAATGAATTAATGAGTATTGGCTTGAAATTAGATTTGTTAGAGGCCAATTGGGACTTATTGAGGCATTGTGGAATGATGCCATGTCCATGGGTTTAATAATTGAGACTAGTTAAGCATGTTGGGTCTCAAATGGACTGGAGCACAGTAATGTTGAGTTGTGGATTAATTGCCGATAGTACGTTGTCAGAGTGAAAAATTATAATCCAACGTGCTTAATATATTGTGATATGGAGATTAATGTGAATTCCATTGGTATGAATTTTCACGTTGGTTTTTATATGATTTGAGATTAAAAGATGACCATTGGGTCATGGCCTTCGGGTCGATTTATATGTGATGACCATTGGGTCATGGCCTTCGGGTCGATTTAATTGTGATGACCATTGGGTCATGGCCTTCGGGTCGATTTAATTGAGATGACCATTGGGTCATGGCCTTCGGGTCGGTTTATACAATTGTGGGCCTTCGGGTCGGGCCTTCGGGTCGAATGATTTATGACCATTGGGTCATGGCCTTCGGGTCGATTAAACTGTTGATGACCTCTGCGTCATGGCCTTCGGGTCGATTAAACTGTTGATGACCTCTGCGTCATGGCCTTCGGGTCGATATCTTGTTTATGGATTATATTGACACTGAAAGCCTAACCTGCAGGGCTGGAGAAGTGAAATTAGGGCTGAGGGCCCGAATTATGTTAATATGAATTATTTTCTGGTTCATGATTTATGCCCTTTTAATTATCTCTGGAGGTGCACGTTAGCCTAGTTTAGGAATAGGAATTTTACTTGCTGAGTTTATCTCACGGTTGTGGTAAACACCGATTTTCAGACCCCCGTCCATAAAATGCCGAGGAAGGCCCCTCTTTTTGGATTTCCGCAGCGGATTCAACGAGATGTTAGTGTGCATCCCTGTGGAGACGGGTCAGCATACGTTAGATATCTCTCTGTGGTACATGTGAATGTGGGAGAGGCTTACAGCGACACTCAGGAGTACGTAGCCTGGTGTTATAGGGGAGTTGATGGCGTAACTGGACCTCCGATCAGGACTTTTGATGTTCCGATAGATGTAAATGGCGTTATGATCCCCCAGATGGTGAGTGGAGAAATCTCTGATCCTCCAGCCTCCCTTAGTGTGAGTAGTGTAGGCGATACCATGGATGGACCGATAGCCATGGACGAGGAGCAAAGAGAACAGCAAGTGATAGCCGCCGATCCAAACCCAGAGGAAGATGAAGAATTGAATTTGGAAGTGATAGGTGAGAATGCCGAAGCAGCCGGAGAAGTGGAGGAAGTTGGATCGGACGAGGAAGTGAGATCTGAGGAAGACTCTTCTGAGGAATCTGCAGCACCATCTGATCCAAACTGGGAGTCTTAGAGTAGATCGCAGTGATAGGAGTCTAGACTAACCCTCTTTTTGATGTAACCTCTCCCAGATAGTTAGCTGATTCCCCTAGGCCACCGATCCCTTTTTGTTTCGTGGCCCTTGGTGTATTCTTTTTGTTGTAAATAAATAGAGTGTTTAAGTTTGTTTTAAAGGGTGTATATATGTTAGTATTATCTATAGCATGTTGATGTCTATTGCTGCTCATGGTTAAGTTTGATGTTATGTCTGGGTGTATATATATATATACGTTGTTTCCGCATGTGGCGTGTACTTTCTCTGATTTGGGTTTTCGGGTCGGTGACGCATAATCCTGGGAGCGTCGCACCTCAAGTCGGCCTACGCGCGGATGTTCAGCCTTCGTGGGGTACGGGGCGTGACAATCACCCTCAGGATCTATCGGACACGAGAATCGTCCACCGCGTACAAAATGAGAGTTGCTCATGAACTGTGTAACATCTCGGGTGGATACTTCCTCATCCTCTGCTTTTTTAGATTTGCAGTCACTAATTTCTTAATGCAGTGTGTTGGTTGCATTATTTGAATGCGTTGTCATCAAGGAGTGGATAGTTTGCGTGATCACAGATTTAATTGGTGTTTACTCAAGTCTCCTTTTCAGTTGCTATTATTATGGTGTCAACATAAGCACAGAAGTATGAGATATACTTGACACATATGCTCAATATAATATCTTAGGCGCAGGATGGGACCATTGTTATTACTCTGATTAACTCAGCTTGTAATGTTTGGTGTTAGCCTCAGAAAGCTTCATGTCTCCTTCGTCCTTTTCCTGTTTTCTTTTCTTTAAAAGGGTAAGCAATCATTCGCAAATTCTGGACATGGTCGTCCTATTGTGAAGTAGCAATTGCTTTTGCTATTCAATGACTCTTTGCCCTCATAAACTTTGATTGGTGACCCATTGTTATTCCATTTGGTAACGAGGGTAATTACTCGTTGATTCAGTCTCGTTGAATTCAATTTGTTAATTACGTGCTCCGGTGTTCTAGGAGTCGAATAAATTTTTATGTGAATCTGCTTTGCTTCATGGTTATTAGCATGAATATTTTGTGTTGTTTCATTCTGTTATAGGGCATTGTAGGAAATTGGCAAACTCCTAAAGCTCACTCCTAGGCAACGTCGCCATTGATTATAGGCCATTTGCTGCATTTCTTTCTCTTGTACATGTATTTAGTGACAGCAGATTAGCATAGAGACCCTCTGGAAATACAAATCATGGAGATCCGAGGAAGCATCTTTGTGGGATTTTCGACACTACATGGGGGCAAAGAAAACCACATAATTATGTAGAGATATCGTAGTTGATAAGCCATCAGATATTATTTGTGATGATGTCAATCAACAAGCTGTTGCTGCAAAGAATGCAGGCCTTCAGGTGACTACAGGGGCGTCTATCGGGCCAATTCTGAAGAAATTCGTAACCGGACCCATGTACTTTGTTCAATGTGAATGCATTATGTCTAAAGTATCTATGTGCGGAGAAATCCGAAAGCAAGACTTCGCCAATTTCAATGCTTTTGTTTAGGGGTTCATCCTATCATTGTGGTTGAATTTGATTCCTGATTTTCGATGAAAAGAATGTGAAGGCGAAAATTTAGGTGTCAACAATTGATAAGGCGAGAGACTATTAATCCTTTTTTCCCTGTTAAACAATGAGCAAGACATTGGTTTGAAAATTTCTTTAATTGACTAATTATGAAAAGATGTAGCATAGATTAGAAATTGCTCTGCCATACATATCAAGAGTCAGTTAATATTTCAGTTAATATGACAAAATGAAATCTGATTGCTCTTCACATGATAAGAAACTAATAAACTTCATTTTGCGCCGACATGTGAAAAGGCTTACACAAAATCTCAAGAATTCTAAAAGAGAATGGAAAGAATCTAATGTAAGTCCACATTGAGCTTGTAAAAACATGGGTTGTGCCTTGAAATTCAGAGTTGGTATATGGCTTAAGGGAAGTATATTCGATGTTTCTACACTATTCAGTTCCAAAGGTCGGGTTGAGCCCCCAGAAACCTTAAAGAAGCACCTAATTTTAGAGATTCTTTCCAAAATGGAAGATATAGAATCGACATTAGCAATCATGCCTGCATTGTGACTATCAACACTAGGATCAAGGAAAGGTATCGTACACATTCAGGACCATTCCATTCATTAGAACAAAACTCGTGCTTTTATCCATTTTGCCGAATTGGAAGTAGATTTCAGCGTAGCAATTCTGAAGTTCTGTTCTTACCAAAAGTGAGCTAAAGCGATGCTTCCTCTGCATCCTACTGCATAGTATTATTCACCCAAGTCTTATCAGTGGATCTGAAGATAGATACTCTGAACACGATATTGTCCCTTTTGATAGAGCTCGAACACACGCGTCTTACACCTTCAGAGAAGTTTCTCTCATGAATGCAGCCCAACCGGCAGATAACTTTCCATAATGTTCGTGGTTTATGAGCTTCAACGGCCATGATCTGTCTTGAAATATGAGAGCCATGGTCTGTGGGCTTTTCTTAATGTGCGTCTTTGGGAATGAACTGCGAACTCTTTGCTCAAGTAGACGCTTCACAATTTTGTCATCAGAAAAAAGAAAACAACCAATGATTTATGAGGAAGTAAGAGGATCCTCTTCAAAGAATGTGAAGGATAACAACAGAAACTATTGACACGATGCACGATTAAAATTAGAGTTCACATAGTCTAGCGACTCTCTTTGATTTATATCCAAGAGTTGTCATTGTCATGAGGATCTTACCACATTGCTTTTCTTCATATATTCACCGAACGATTCACGTGCTCACGGGCAATGGACAACATTACATACCTATAATCATTTGCTCATGACATCATTACCGGTTCACTCGTCGTCCAAGCGCTTGAACCGATTGAACCACAAACTGGCAACCTAACTGGTTCTCTAATCGGCCCAAGTTTGAAAACATCAGTGCAAAGCTTAATCCCTGCTTAAAACAAGTAAATATGACTATCTTATATGAATTGAGTTGTAATGCACGAATTACTTTTACCCCCTAACAAAAGATGATAGCAAGTGATTATACCTGATAGAGGTCCGGCTATTATAGAATTACTGTCGTGGATGCTCCTCTCTCACTCCTTGAGCATACGAGATGCAAGAAAACCTTCATAATGCTCCAAATGAGATTGATGCTCAACCTCCACGTCCTAGCTACATTACTCCTGTCGTTGCTCTAGTTGGAGCTATGACCAATGCTTGACTTTTCCCTTATAAAATTCGTAACCAACAGTAAGTCTTTGCTTTGGCATCGCACAAACTTTAATTTAAGATGCTAATAAATCTTAGTCAAGAGAGAAAAGAGTAAACATCTACCGCTTCATTTAGTTTACATTTAACAATGAAAAATAGTGCTATAACACCGGAAAAAAAGGGAAAAATTAGAAAGGGCTCCACCAACAAAGATAAAAGATCACACGAAGAAACAGTGAATTTTGAATTATATTGAGTATGCGCTGTTAGACTTATTAGCAAGTTGGGTATTTGGGTTATTTGTGTAATAAGGGTATTTGGGTATTCTTTATGTTTTAGGTTAAGGCTTAACCTTAAGCCTATAAATACCGTATGTATTTCTTCTCTTTGTGAGAAGTACTCTTTTACCAATTACATGGTATCAGAGCCGGTTACAGCACAGATCAAGGAAGACCCACGCCGGCGTTCCTCGCCGGCCAGACCACCCTCGCGCGACCAGGGGCTCCAGCGCGAGACCTAGCCTCGCGCGACCTCGGCGCGACCAGGGGCTCCAGCGCGCGACCTAGCCTCGCGCGACCTCGGCTCCAGCGCGCGACCTAGCCTCGCGCGACCTCGGCGCGACCAGGGGCTCCAGCGCGCGACCTCAGCGCACTCAACTCGCTCGGCTTCAGCGCGCTCGGCGTCCCTCTTCGTCGCGCGTCTCCTCTGCGCATCTTGTGGACTCGCACAGACTAAGACCAATCTGATGTAAAGTGTGCGAGTCCACTTGATGATTACTGTGCCGTGTGTTGATTAGTGTGGTGGCTTGCCACGTGAGTTCAAGTGTTCTTGCTTTTATGTGAAGTCTGTGAAATTGGTAATATTGTGAACTGAGGATTGGTGTCTGACGTGAACCGAGAGTGTGATTAATGGTGATTTGGTGATGAGGTGATTAAAGAAAAAATATATATATATATATATATATATATATTTTTAGTGGTGTTTTGGGTGAGATTTGTGTTTGGTGGATTTTATTGGTTCTGTTGGTGGCCCTTTAGTGTGTTTAGTGATAGTTTGGTGACTTGATTTGTGAAGATGTCTACTGATTCGACAGCTTCGGAGGTTCGTTCTGGGGTGATTACTCCAACTATTACAGCTGGAACCTTTGGTATGAATAGTTTACACACATCATTGGTAAAGTTGGATGGTACCAATTATCCTAGTTGGTCTATGGCTCTTTCTACATTTATTTATGCTAATCGTCAGTCACGATGGCTTGAGGAGGAACCCCCTAATAATCCAACTGAATTGAATGAATGGAGAGTTACTGATGCTGCACTGCGTACTCTGTTATGGGGAAGTATGACTGATTCTGTACGTCATCTTTTCATGGATTGCATGACGGCTCGTGAGGTATGGAGGAAGTGTGCTGTTCTTTACTCTGGTCGGAATAACATGAGTCGGGTTTGTGATATGTGGGAGGCTTTATTTGAAGCCAAGATTGGTGATTCTGGGTTGGCAGAACATTATGCTAATTTTACATCTTTGTATCAGCGACTCAGGTCCTATCTTCCACCTGCTACAACTGTCACTCAGATGCAGCAACGAGAAGCAGATATGTTGGTGGTTCTCTTTCTCCGAAGCCTGGGTCCAGATCACAGTGCTCTTAGGCAACAGGTTACCTCTCTGGATACTTTACCTTCCATAGAAGAAGTATATTCTCGTGCTGCTCGTTATACTCCTAGTTCTAGATCTTCCACTCTATCAGATAGTAGTGCTATGGTGGCTCGTGGAAGTCCAGGGACTCGTGGTCGTGGAAGTTGGAACTCTACTGTTAATCGTGGTCGTGGTCGAGGAGTTCCAAGTCGAGGTGTTTCTCGTGGTAGTGGTGCTACTAATTTCAGAGGAGGTCGTGGAGGTCGTTTCTGCACTCATTGCCAGCTTCCTGGACATACAGTTAACTACTGTTATGATCTTCATCCAGAGTTGCGGGGTTTACATGCTTCTGTTGATACTGAGACGAGGTCTCCTTCCTCGGTACCACGATCTGATCAAGGTACTGTGAATTTGACTAGGGCAGAATATGATGAGTTGATTAGAGCACGACAGCTTGGTGATCCATCAGGTCCTATTGCTACTTTGGCACAACACAGCGATGCTACCTGTCTTTTATCTACTACAGCTACTTCTAGTCCTTGGGTTATTGATTCTGGTGCCACTCATCATATGACTGGTGATACGCGTCTTCTTACCTCCACTTCTTCCATTCCTTCCACATCTTCCGCATCTGTTACCTTAGCAGATGGGTCTAAATCCAAAGTGACTGGTTCAGGTTGTGTATCATTGAGTTCCTCTGTGTCTTTACCTCTTGTTTATCATATTCCATGCTTTCCTCATAATCTGTTATCAGTCAGTTCCATTACTCGTGACCTTGATTGTGATATCATTTTTTCTTCATCTTCGTGTGTTCTACAGGATCGGAAGACTGGTCGCCGAATAGGTGGTGGGCGTGAGGCTGGTGGATTGTACCTTCTGGATCCGGAGATCATTGCTGCTACTGCTACTATTCAGAAGAAGGTTGTAGATGATGTCTATCGGTTACATTGTCGTCTTGGTCATCCCTCCAGAGATACACTTCTACATTTTCCTTTTGTGTCTAGTTCTTCTATCCAGTTTGATTGTGAAACGTGTCAGTTGGGAAAGCATCATCGTGTGTCTTTTCCTCCTCGTGTTTTGAGTCGTGCTTCTCAGCCTTTTGAGTTAGTCCATTCTGATGTTTGGGGTCCTAGTCGAGAGTCGTCATTTGGTTTCCGGTACTTTGTTACTTTTATTGATGATTGTACTCGAACCACTTGGTTATATTTAATAAAAGATCGTACTGAGGTGTTTTCTTCTTTCCAAAGTTTTTATAATGAGGTTTGTACTCAATATGGATACCCTGTGAAATGCTTGCGTACAGATAATGCTCGTGAGTATTTTTCTTCTTCTAATTTTATTCCGTTTCTTGAGTCTCATGGTATTTTACATCAGAGTTCTTGTGCTCACACTCCACAACAAAATGGGGTTGCTGAACGTAAGAATCGTCATTTGTTGGATGTTGCTCGTTGTATTCTTCTTCATAGACATGTGCCTAAGTCCTACTGGAGCTATGCTTTACTTGCAGCATGTTATCTCATCAATCGCCTTCCTTCTTCTGTGTTAAAAGGAGCTGTTCCTTATACTCTTCTTCATCCTGATCGTCCTTTATGGTCTATTCGTCCTCGTATCTTTGGTTGTGTTTGCTTTGTCCATTCTTTGTCTCCTGGATTGGACAAATTATCTCCTCGTGCTGAAAAATGTGTTTTCGTTGGTTACTCTCGTACCCAAAAGGGATATGTTTGTTATAGTCCTCTTCGTCGTCGTGAGTATATTTCTGCTGATGTCAGTTTCTTTGAGGACCAAACATATTTTGGTAGTGTGTCTTCCTCTCCTTGTGAGTCCATATTAGTATCTCTTCCATTAACTCAGCAGGAGTCCCAGTCTGTCTCGCCTTCTCGTACTCCATCACATTCTCAGCCACTTCAGGTCTATACACGTGGTCCTCGCCGGGTTTGGAATCAAGACTCTTCACCAGTGGACGCCTCACCACCATCTCAGGCACCAGCTTCTGATTCTACTACACCTCCTCCAGTCGATTCTCCTATTGCTCATCGTACTCGATCTCGGTATCCTCTTTCCCATTTTGTCTCTTATCTTAATCTATCTCCTCAAATGTCAGTCTTTGTTTCGTCTCTTGCATCTGTGTCTGTGCCAAATAGTGTGCAGGAAGCTTTGGCTCATCCAGGTTGGGTTTGTGCTATGGAGGAAGAGATGGCTGCTCTACATCATAACAAGACTTGGGAACTTGTCCCTCTACCTTCTGGTAAACAATTAGTGGGTTGTCGATGGGTATTTGTTGTTAAGCACAATCCAGATGGTTCAGTTGAGCGCTTAAAGGCGCGTCTTGTTGCGAAAGGTTATACTCAGAATTACGGAATTGACTACGATGAGACTTTTTCTCCTGTAGCCAAGATTCCTTCTGTTCGTATTGTTATTTCTTTGGCAGCTCGTTCTAAGTGGACTCTTCATCAGCTTGATGTCAAGAATGCTTTTCTCCATGGTGATCTTCAAGAGGAGGTTTATATGGAGCAACCACCTGGGTTTGTTGCTCAGGGGGAGAAGGTGTGTAGATTGCGAAAAGCTCTTTATGGGCTCAAGCAGTCTCCTCGAGCTTGGTTTGGTCGTTTTAGTGATGCAGTTGTTGGCTTTGGTATGCATCGGTGCAGTGTGGATCACTCAGTATTTAGTATGTCATCGTCAACGGGGTGTGTTATTCTTGTTGTCTATGTTGATGATATTATTGTTACTGGAAGTGATGTTGAAGGTATACAGCGACTCAAACAGTTTCTACAGAAGGAGTTTGATACCAAAGACTTAGGTATTCTTCGATATTTTCTGGGTATCGAAGTTGCCTATGCTGATGATAGTATTGCCTTGTCTCAGAGGAAATATACTCTTGACATTCTTAAAGAAGTTGGGTTACACGATGCAAGACCTGGAGATACTCCTATGGACCCTAATGTGAAGCTTGATAATGAACAGGGAGAACCTCTTCATGATCCAGAGAAATATCGCCGGTTAGTGGGTAAACTGAATTATCTCACTATTACTCGTCCAGATATCTCATTTGCTGTTAGTGTTGTGAGTCAGTTTATGAGTTCTCCTCGTACTACTCATTGGCAAGCTGTCCTACAAATTGTTCGGTATTTAAAGGGAGCTCCTGGTCAAGGGCTTATGTTCAGAAATTGTGGTCATCTTCATATAACTGGTTATTCTGATCCAGAGTCGTTGGAGGTGACTGGGTTTTGTGATGCAGATTGGGCAGGTTGCCCAGTGGATCGTAGGTCTGTCTCTGGGTATTGTGTTTTTCTTGGAGGTAATCTTGTGTCATGGAAAAGTAAGAAACAGTCAGTTGTCTCTCGATCAAGTGCTGAAGCGGAGTATCGTGCTATGGCTAATGTTACAAGTGAACTTCAATGGGTTCGCATGTTACTGACTGAGATTGGAATGCCTATGAAAGAATCATCTACTCTTCATTGTGACAATCAATCTACCGTTCACATTGCTAGCAATCCAGTGTATCATGAGAGAACTAAGCATATAGAGGTGGATTGTCATTTTGTTCGGGAAAAGGTGAATTGCGGTGATCTGCGATTGGTACATACACGTTCTGAGGAGCAGTTGGCGGACATCTTCACAAAACCTCTTCGGCGTGGACGTATTACGTATATTTGTAGCAAGTTAGGTCTTTTTGATATATATGCCCCAACTTGAGGGGGAGTGTTAGACTTATTAGCAAGTTGGGTATTTGGGTTATTTGTGTAATAAGGGTATTTGGGTATTTTTTATGTTTTAGGTTAAGGCTTAACCTTAAGCCTATAAATACCGTATGTATTTCTTCTCTTTGTGAGAAGTACTCTTTTACCAATTACGCTAAATCGAAAGAGGAACCTTAACTCTAATAATCAACTTATCCTCCACAAAAACAAGAGAAACAATCTTTCTAGCTTATTTGACTAAAAAGGGCCATGCCCAGGAATATCATCTCCTCCATCGCCCTTTCCATCCTAATCTTCGATATGCAGGGTGACATCCGTCCGCCATCACCTTCAGCGTCACTTCTAATCACATTGCAGCATCGCTAGAGGCATATAATGAGCTCCCAAGCACTTGTTCATTTCCTTTCTCTGCAGTGGACACTTTGTCACCTTTGTCATAGATGTCCCTAAGTTTCATGTGCTCGACAACACGCCATTCATCTATGACATGAAAACTTTCTTTACCTGCGATGCTAAGCCAAAAGGTTTGTCAACTACATTGTCACCTGATAATGTTTTTTGGTTTTTTGAAAAAGATTTTTGATCCGTTCATTTGAAATATTCTATATTGAATAGAGAATTTTCAGTCCTCTGCTCTACCAGCTGAGCTGTCCCGACCATTCCTTACACATCATCCTCATTTTACTAGATGACTTGGTTCTATGTCAATTAAAAAGACGAAAGGGCTAGAAAAAGTCATACAATAACTGTCCTAGCTCTACCGTATCTTTTGTTTCATTTCTTTTGGAACAATCACAAACACTTTTTTGATTATGGATCTACTACCAAAAATTCAATGCGTAATCTTAGCATTCAATGTAAGCTCCAATAGAAAAATATTGGAAAGGAAAAATACTTCGAAGATTAACCTATTCCCATGCAATAATTAGGAATTCTTGACGGTATCGAGCTAGAACAACCTCTGCTTCTTGAATACCCTGATTCAGCGCTAAAGAATTTCCCGCCGCTACCATATAGTATTTATCTCTACTTGTATTTTATACATTGGAAGAATCCGTTTTGTTATTAATAAACTAGGAAAAGAATAACTGAAAGAAAGGAAATCAATTAGTTATTCATGAAAGTTTCATTTATTCAATGACTAGAATTAGACGAGGATATATAGCTCGGAGACGTAGAACAAAAATTCGTTTATTTGCATCAAGCTTTCGGGGGGCTCGTTCAAGACTTACTCGAACAATTATTCAACAGAAAATAACATCTTTGGTTTCGTCTCATCGAGATAGAGGTAGGAAAAAGAGCGATTTTCGTCGTGTTAAATATGTCTTGAATTTATGCACTCGGTCCGGTTTATGACCCGACCCGACATATTTTTGTGCGACCCGAAAGTGGAAAGAAAATTGAGATTTAGTTCGCGACGCGAAGGGTTTTCGGGAGCCCTATTTGTACTGTGGCTAGGTTTTCTCATTGTAGAACAGAGAGTTTTGCTTTCAGAGAGTTTTGGTGAGCCGTGAGGTTTTGTCGTTATTTCGACTTCTAAAATTTGTACTCTCTTTTGATTATAGTGGAATCTGTCTTGCCTCGCCCGTGGACGTAGATCACTTCGTGATCGAACCACGTAAATCCCCGTGTTCTGTCTTTTGTTTTTCCGCATCCGTCTCCAACAAGTGGTATCAGAGCCTAGTTCGATTCTAGGGTTCTTTGATATGGCGTCTTTGAAGTTTCAGATCTCATCTTTTGACGGACAAAACAACTTCGGATTATGGAGAATAAAGATGAAGGCTTTATTGAGGCGAGAGGGTACGGTTAGGGCTCTGGACGGAAATTATCCAGAAGATATGACCTCGGCTGAAATTGAAGAGATGGACGAGAATGCGCATAGCGCGATCCAGTTATCTCTAGATGACAAGGTTTTGCGAGAAGTCACGGATGAAGAAACAGCGGCCGGTCTCTGGAAGAAACTGGAAAGTCTTTACATGAAGAAATCCCTAACGTCGAGACTTTATCTGAAGCAGCGTCTTTATACCCTAAAGATGCGCGAAGGTACGCCTGTTCAAGAACATTTGGATGAGTTTAATAAAATTGTTCTGGATATGAAAAATTTAGATATTAAACTCGAGGATGAAGATCAAGCTTTGATCGTGTTATGTTCACTGCCTGCCTCATACGAGAATTTTGTGAACTCGATGCTCTATGGACGTGAATCCATAACTTTGGAGGATGTCAAAGCATCTCTGAATTCTGCAGAACTGGGAACAAAATTGAATGGGAATACCAGCGAAAATAAAGCAGATGGTTTGTTTGTGAGAGGCAGGACCAAGAGCAGGGATAAAGCTTTCCGAGGGAAATCTGCTGGTCGCTCAAAATCTAAGCCACCAGGAGATAAGACGAATGTTGAGTGCTACTACTGCCATAGGAAGGGACATTACAAGTCAGATTGTCCTTCGCTCAAGAAAAAGGATAAGCAGCATATTCAAAAACAAGATTCGGCGAATGTTGCAAACGACAATGAGGGTAATGTGTCAGACAATGTTCTTACGGCATGTTCTGCTGTTAATTTGTCCAATGATGTTTGGATTATGGATTCGGGAGCATCATATCACATGTGCCCAAATAGGGAATGGTTCACCACATACGAGTCATTGAATGGTGGATCAGTCTTGATGGGGAATGATGCTGTATGCAAAGTCGTGGGTATTGGTACTGTTCGAATTAAGTGCCACGACAAAGCAGTAAGAACTTTGACCGAAGTAAGACATATACCAGACTTGAAGAGAAACCTTATCTCGTTGAGCAGTTTGGATTCCATTGGGTGTGTGTACTCAGGTGGAGGTGGAGTTCTTAAAGTTACAAAAGGCAATCTGGTTGTGATGAAAGGAAGCAAGGTTAATCACTTGTATCATTTGCAGGGTAGCACAGTTATGAGTCCTTCAATTGGCACAAGCAATTCAGTTTCTGATAATGATAAAACGAAATTGTGGCACATGCGTTTGGGCCACATGAGTGAGCGTGGCATGTCAGTTTTGAGTAAACGTGGTTTACTTTGTGGGGAGCAGACGACCTCGCTAGATTTCTGTGAGCACTGTGTTATTGGCAAGCAATGCAGGGTCAAATTCAGCACAGGGACTCATTCGACAAAGAGCACACTTGACTATATCCATTCCGATTTATGGGGACCAGCACAGGTTCCATCTAAGGGTGGTGCTCTTTACTTTGTGACGTTTATTGACGATTATTCCAGGAAGGTTTGGGTTTATTTTCTGAAAAGAAAAAGTGATGTGTTTGAAACCTTCAAGAAGTGGAAAGCTCTTGTTGAGAATCAGACAGGGAAGAAGATCAAACATCTTAGGACCGATAATGGTCTTGAGTTCTGTGGTGGCGATTTTAATGAATTCTGTGCAGATGCAGGTATTGTTCGACACCATACAGTCAGGCACACTCCACAACAGAATGGAGTGGCAGAACGTATGAACAGAACTCTATTGGAGAGAGCAAGATGCATGCTCTCTAATGCTGGCATGGAAAAGGATTTCTGGGCTGAAGCTGTTAACACGGCTTGTTATCTAGTTAATCGCTCTCCTTCGACAGCAATTGAATGCAAGACTCCTTTTGAGATGTGGTCAGGTAAGCCTTGTGATTACTCTAATCTAAAGGTTTTTGGATGTCCTGCTTATTATCATGTTAAGGATGGTAAGCTAGAACCTAGAGCAAAGAAATGCATTTTTGTTGGGTATGCTGATGGGGTGAAAGGTTATCGTTTATGGTGCCAGGAACCTAACTCACCTAAGTTCATTATTAGTAGGGATGTTACTTTTAATGAAATGCATATGCTTGATCAAAGGAAAGTTGCTGATGAGTCTGCAGGTAAACATGAGAGTGATATGAATGAGGTGGAGGTTCAGGTGGAGCTTCCAGAAAAGACCTCTCAGAATGTTTTGAACGAGCAAAATATTCCTGTTGATTCAAGTTCAGATGAGGAAGCCGTAGATGAGGTGGAGCAGCCATACTCTATTGCTACTGGCAGAGAAAGAAGACAGACCAGGCCTCCTCAGAAATATGGGTTCTCTGATTTGGTGGCTTATGCTCTCACGACAGCAGAAGATATGGGTATTCAGGAACCTTCTACCTATACAGAAGCCATTACTTGTACAGAATCAGAGAAATGGGCTGTTGCTATGGTTGAGGAACTTGAATCACTTCACAAGAACCAGACTTGGGACTTGGTGCAGTTGCCTAAAGGAAAAAGAGCCATCGGGTGTAAATGGGTCTTCAAGAAAAAGGAAGGAATTCCAGGTATTGAAAATGCAAGATTCAAGGCTCGGCTCGTAGCTAAAGGCTACAACCAAAAGGAGGGAATAGATTATGCTGAAGTTTTCTCTCCTGTGGTAAAACACACTTCCATTCGTGTGTTGCTGGCTATAGTTGCTCAATTTGACTTAGAGCTTGAGCAACTTGACGTGAAAACTGCTTTTCTGCATGGCGAGCTTGAAGAAACTATTTATATGGCCCAACCTGAGGGCTATTATGTAGAAGGCAAGGAAGATCATGTTTGTAAATTGAAGAAATCCTTATATGGTCTGAAGCAGTCACCAAGACAATGGTATAAGAGATTCGACAGCTTTATGATAGGGAGCGGTTATCAGAGGAGCAACTATGATAGTTGTGTCTACTTCAAGAAGGGTTCAGATGGATCTTTTGTTTATCTTCTCTTATACGTGGATGACATGCTCATTGCTGCAAAGAACATGTCAGATGTGTTGACCTTGAAGAAACGGCTCAATGAGGAGTTCGAGATGAAAGATCTGGGTCCTGCCAAGAAGATCTTAGGAATGGA
The DNA here is from genome assembly GCA_031216235.1 of Syzygium jambos. NCBI lineage: Eukaryota > Viridiplantae > Streptophyta > Magnoliopsida > Myrtales > Myrtaceae > Syzygium > Syzygium jambos. Next base: position 7,444,994 of record CM062221.1, read on the forward strand.
GATTCAGAGGGACAGGAAAGTAGGAAAATTATATCTCTCGCAGAGGAGTTATATTGAGAAGGTACTTGAGAGGTTTGGCATGAAAAACGCTAAGCCCGTGAGTACACCGTTGGCATCTCATTTTAGACTTTCAGCTCAACATTCACCTCAATCAGAGGTCGAGGAGGCTGCGATGTCTCGTGTCCCATACTCCAGTGCAGTTGGTAGCATTATGTATGCTATGGTATGTACTCGTCCAGACATTGCGCAGGCAGTTAGTGTGGTTAGTAGATATATGGCGCATCCTGGAAAGGTTCATTGGCAGGCAGTGAAATGGATACTTAGGTATCTTAGAGGCTCCGCAGAGTTGGGTCTAGTATTTGATAGAAACAGTTCCAACGGTATCTCAGTTGTGGGATTTGTGGATTCCGATTTCGCAGGTGACCTCGATAAGAGGAGATCATTGACTGGCTATCTTTTCACGCTATCTAATTCGGCTATTAGCTGGAGGTCAACCTTACAGTCGACAGTTGCTTTGTCTACTACAGAGGCAGAGTATATGGCAGCAGCAGAAGCAGTGAAAGAAGGTATTTGGTTAAGGAATCTTGTTCAGGAACTTGGGCTACAGCAGGAAGACAATTCGGTTGTCTTTTGTGACAATCAGAGTGCTATATACTTGATTAGAAATCAAGCATATCATGAGAGGACTAAGCACATCGATGTCAGGTATCACTTTATTCGCGAGGCAGTTGCAGAGAGAAACATGACAATAAAGAAAATTGGTACAGTTGACAATCCTGCTGATATGTTGACCAAGCCAGTCCCCGCCAACAAGTTTAAGCATTGCTTGAACTTGATTGGCATGCTTGGTTGAGTTTGCCCCTTCTGGGGCTTTGGTGGAGAAGTAAATGACAGTTCTACATTTGTGTGTTTTGAAGTGGATATGTTCTTTTGTTGCATCCCTTGTTTCCTACACCGAGTTAGCTCACGTAGGCTTAGGGATGCCAAGAGAATGTGTTCGGCTTCTTTGACTATTTTGTTTTGAGAAATTCAAGCCAAGGTGGAGATTTGTTAAATATGTCTTGAATTTATGTACTCGGTCCGGTTTATGACCCGACCCGACATATTTTTGTGCGACCCGAAAGTGGAAAGAAAATTGAGATTTAGTTCGCGACGCGAAGGGTTTTCGGGAGCCCTATTTGTACTGTGGCTAGGTTTTCTCATTGTAGAACAGAGAGTTTTGCTTTCAGAGAGTTTTGGTGAGCCGTGAGGTTTTGTCGTTATTTCGACTTCTGAAATTTGTACTCTCTTTTGATTATAGTGGAATCTGTCTTGCCTCGCCCGTGGATGTAGATCACTTCGTGATCGAACCACGTAAATCCCCGTGTTCTGTCTTTTGTTTTTCCGCATCCGTCTCCAACAAGTCGTTTGTGGATCACTCGTTCATGCTTTTCCTGGAGGTCTAGAGAAACCTGCAACCAATAGGATTTTCCTAATCCTCCTTTCCCGAAGGGAAGAACGTGAAATTCTTTTTCCTTTCCGTAGGGACCAGGAGATTGGATCTAGCCGTAAGAAGAATGCTTGGATGATAAATAACTCTGTATCAAATGAAAAAATATTGCAAGGGTAAGGCCGAAATATCTTTTCTGCTGCTTCTATTTACGATAAGTCAAACAAATTTAAATATCACAACCTTATATGCTCTTAGGAACTTAGTTCAGTGTGGCATGCTATCGAGAGGTCATAGGACTGTGTCAGGTTTGAGACAAGATCTAATCGCCACAATCAAAAGAAAATCATTTCAGTGTCATCTCGAATAAACCTCAAAAGAAATGAAATCTATCAACCATGGTATTTGTTTATAAAGCAAAAACCAGAAAAATGCAGTGCAAAATATTTTTAGCTATACAGTAGCAGTTCGGTTTGTCACATGCAGTTTAAGATATCATGGTTTTTATGAGCCCGAGAAGAAATCTAGTGGCAACATTTGAAAGCAAATTACTCAACATTGTCTCCAGTGAGTTTGCTAAGAATTTTCTTTTGATAAGAAAAAGAAATTTATTGCAAAATGGCATCAAGCAGATGCTAGCCCGCGTAACAAATCATGAACGCAATTCATGTTATGAGGTATAAGAAAAAATGCACATTAGTAATGTCATTTCCACACACCAAAAACTGTGGAAAGCCATCTATGATTCAAACTAAAAACCAGTCTTCCTATTTTCAAATTCCTTTCTTCCAAGCAAATCAGCAAGCTCAAGAAATTAATCAACCATAAACACAGCCCAACATAAACAAAGAGTCATTTAAACTACTTACCGTTTGATGCTGGGTTCTAAAATCCAACAAAAGGAAGTTCTCTAGTAGAACCCAAAAACATGAGGGTGCCATAGTTTCATGGAGATTTTGATTGCAAGACCTATGGAAGAGGCAATCAGATAGAAAGCAAATGAAAGTGTGTTGCGAAAGGCAGTTTTAGATATCGTGCACCTGAATATCCATGCACAGCGATGAACAAGGCATTACTGCAGGGTGAGCTCGGAATCTAATTTGAAACAACAAGAGAGAGAATATTGATCATCATAGCAGCAGAAAGGCTATGTTCTCCATGATAGCTACTACGCAATCATCTCGTTGACCCAACAATTGAGATTCAAATGCAGGGTTGCAAGTTCAACTTCAGAATAGCAGATTAGTATTGCAGAACTCATTACGTCGGATCAATAACTGAGAATGAATCGGTCACCGTACATAGACTGCTTCTGATGTCCTTGCTGGCACCAAGGTAGGCTGAGAGTTGCCAAAAGCATTACCTGCACATTTTTAAATCATTGATTTCAGAAGTTCTAGTGGCAATGTTTAGGACTAACGACGAAAGAGATGGATCACTCTGCCATTGTTAACTTGGTTTATAGATGTAAGCAAGAGTTGACTAATTAAACCTGTACAGCAAATACTCGAACCTTTTTACTTGTGAAGAAGAATACTGGAAAGCAAGTTATCTTGACAGCTCGAACAAGAACATATGACCTTAAAATGAATCACGAGGCTTGTATTCATTGTCAATTTCATATATATCCATGAAGGAGCTGTCTCCAACTGCAATATACTCCAATTCACTAATGGCTTCTTCTTGGTCAAGCTGCATGGGGATGCCTTCATCCTCAGAGCTACCCTCGAGAAAAACATTATCTTCCATATCCGATATGTCAGTAAAAGTTTCTATCTTTTTCTTCCTCCCTCTATATCCAATAAGGTTTAGGACCTTTTCCTTCCACAGAACCAGCGGACATTTCTGAATCAGCTCTGCACCTTCATAAGCTCCTGTCAAGAACACACTAAACCTCTTCCCCCTCTCAGAGACATAGAAAACACCAAGGTGCTTCAACAAGAGTCTCATCAGCTTCTGAGGCATCACGAATTCTTGTCGAAAGTGGGTGAGGTGATCGGTTACCAACCTCTTTTCCATTGTGAAGCTGAGTAGCTCATGCATCACTGCAATGGCCCTCTTATCGAATTCTTTCGATCCAGCTTGGAGGCCACGTGCATCAGCATAAGGAAATAAGTAAGACCTTTTTTGAAAGTGCTCAATCTTCCCTCCATATCTATATACCTTCTTGTAACTGGCAGGAAACTTCAAGGGGAAAGATAGGGAAAGCAACCCTGGAGTATGAGAGGCAGATTCTGATACCCCCAATACGGCTTTCTCCAACTCTGTGATAGCCCAAGAAGGATTCCACTCAACGAGCTCGAGATAATCAACTTCATCTGGATATTTAACCACTTGGAAGTGCTGCGGATACTCGTGTACCCACTTGCTCCTAAAATCAGCTGGCAAACCAAACTCTCTCCTGAAATGAGCAATTTTGTCCAGAGGAAGCCGTTTATCAACCGACATCATCAACATCCTAGTCACGTATTCAGCAGCCATGCCAGAGCGTTCCCTAATCAATCTCTCCTCTTCCTCTAACAAGTCTTCAGCTTCTTTAGTCATTCCACACCACAATACCCCTTTCTGATCCTTATACAACTCAAACAGCTTTGGCGACTTCCGAATGAAGTCCACTATACTGTGTGGCTTGGGCAAATTAATTTGTCTCCGGTGTCGATCCAGCGACCTCACGGGGATTATCATCTCGGGTTCCCTCTTCAACATTTCCATCAGAACCAACACCTTAGACACCACTTTATGCTTCTCGGTCGCGATTTCAAGATCATGCACCCTCTTGTTCTTGCTCCTATCTTGCACTCTCTTGCTGGTGGTCATGAATCTACGCTGCGACCAGGTAAGCAAAACGTCGCCAAAACTCCAATTTCCTCTCAGGGTAGGCAGACGCACTAGCGAGGTGACAATGCATCCAAACTCTCTTGCCGCACTCCATTCGGTCGAGGAAGCTACGTTTTTAACAGTGAATTGAAGATGGGTCATCTCAAGACGCTAATGCCTTGCTCCAAGTTCAAGAAACAAGCCCAAGAAAAGTGAATGCCTCTCACTCGGGACAGACATCAAACAGCTTGCGTGCAAGGGAGAGGGAAAACAAGACCGTGAAACGAAAACATTCGAGAAGATCACCGTGAATGCACGATTACCACCACCTTGGGTCCCTCGATCAGCACCAGTTACGGTTGGATTTCAAGTGTGGTTTGCGCGGAGAACGAAGAAGAAGCGAGGCGAGCAGGAGAGAGCGAAGGGGCGGGAGTTCTGGTTTTCGCGAGAAACGTTGGCATTCCTCTCTTATTATTACGGTTTTGCCCACAAGCTTAATAAGAAGTTATGATTAATATCACGAAAAATCTAAATTAATAGATATGTCATAAATTTACCTTTCATTAATTTTCGTTAAATTTTATCGTAAAATTACTGAGTTGAATGACATATGACATTTAACGGGTATACCGATTTGGAATTTAACCCTCCGTACCAGTTTATAATTTTTTGTGGTATTAATCCAATTTAACGGAAATTAATATAGAGTAAATTTGTCACAAATTTACCGATTTGAGGTTTTTGACATTAAACCTCAATTTATAAGACCTATTTCAGAATAATAAAACTCAATTAAACATCTTTTTCTTAAAAAAGAAAAAGAGAAAAGAAAAATAAGGCAAGAGCCCTTCTTCTCGCTTCCCGCCTCTCTACATATACATATATAAGATTCGACCTAATTCCAAAAAAAAGCACCAACTTTAGGTCAAGAGACAATTCTAGCTCGAACTTTTTTTGTTCCATAAAAAAACACCAACTTTAGGTCGAGGGATAATTATGACCTGAACATTTTTTTGTTCCATAAAAAAGCACCAATTTTAGGTCGAGGGACAATTCTGGCCCGAATTTTTTTTTGTCCCGTAAAAAAGTGCAAACTTTAGATTGAGTGACAATTCCGGCCCCAATTTTTTTTGTCTCATTAAAAATCAACAACTTTCATCGTGATCCCAAATCTAACCCCTTGTTGACTTTTACCATTATTTGAGAAAGAAGGTTATGGTGATGAGCCTGACGAATCTCGTCCATGGTATCTGTCGATAGGTAGTGGTTGGTTTTAGATTATGTTTTGCCAGAGAGATTCAATCTGGAGATATTTTTTACTTGTCAGTAAAGTGAAGGAGATAAACAGTTTTACCGTTAATCTTTAAATTGTGGCTTAGAGAATAAGACAATAAATATTACTTTAAATCCAGTTAGCAAGACATGTGGATTTATTGCTAATGTGGAATAGTCGAGTTAGATAATCAATGGTTCTAAGTCAATGGGGGCCAGATTTGGGATTTAAGTCAAAATTAGTGATTTTTTTATGAGACAAAAAAAAGTTGAGGCCAAAATTGTTCCTCGACCTAAAGTTGGTGCTTTTTTACGGGACAAAAAAAGCTCGGGCCAAAATTTTCCCTTGACCTAAAGTTGATGTTTTTTTATGGGATATAAAAAAATTCGGCTAGAATTGTCTTTGGACCTAAAATTGATGCTTTTTTTTTGGAATTAACCCTAAGATTCCCTCCCATCTCCGATCGTTTCCCATCCTCAAAAATTTGAAAGTCTCTCCTTCTTCGCAGAGCAAGGAACTTCATCGCCGATCGCCACGCTCCATCGTCGAGGATGATTTCATTTCTCAGGTGAGTTCCGCGAGCTCCGGCAGGTTTCGATTCATCTCCTCTTCCGCGATTTCATCGCCGAGGATGATTTCTGAGTTCCGGCTCGCGTTTCTCGTTGATCTGCACAGCTGACGAAGAGCAGAGCTAGCTGCAGCTCGCGGAAAGAGAAGATGTCGACGATGGCGACGACGAGGACAATTTGATCGGAACGATCGACAAAGTAAGTGAGAGCGAAACGGAGCGCGGGCGACTGCTTTCTGTTCATGTCATTTATTCGTCATAAGTTTTGGGGCTTGCGAGGCGAAGATTCGGTTTGATTCTGAGATGATGATAATCGTTATTTTCTTATCAGCGAGTAGGCGATTATCGACTTTGCTAATTTTGTTTGGATTCAATTTCGTTCACCCGATTCTCGTCGTTGAAGTGAACTTTGTAGTCGACCTAGCTTGTTCGGTCTCCGTTCTGAAGCCGAAATAGAAAGCAAATCGTTCGACGCATCTTTAACTGTAAATCTGTCTGAATATTGGTGTCAAGAGACTCTGAACACTGCTCAGCGGATTAGCTCGATTTCGGTTTGGTTGCTCAGTTACGATCGATTTTCCTGGAACATCACCGCGAATCCATTCGTTATTTTACATCTCAACCTTTCCAGTGAACTCATCGTGATTTTTCTGTGCATAAGATAGAGAAGTAATTTTCGCTACTGTTCAAACATGATATGTCTGATTCACCTCTTCGACGTATGTCTTCTGATCATACAAGAGCAATTCGGCTTTTGTTTATGTTATGCGGCATTCGAATTGCACCATGGCATGGCATGCGTTTTTTCCACGTATTCGTGACATGCAGGAATTAAGAACGAGTATCCTGAGCTAAATTCGTCAATAATCGCTATTGGAACACTAGATTGTCATAAATCTAGGAAATGCTTTTGTCCTGACATTCTACACCCACTATCCTCATTCTTTTTTTCTGTTTGCAATTATTTCTCGGGGAAAAAGCTACAGGATGCAGGAATCTACACTTGCAATATTGCGAAAAAGCTACGAGATTCGGGATCCACCACTTGCAACAAAGCTATTGCAACTGGTGTACGCCAGAGTCTCTCAGCTTTTGCACCTCTCCAGCATTTATTCCCCGAGAAATGCTTGATGATGCATACAAAGAAGATATCTGATCTTCAGTTTTGAGAATTAAGTTGAGGTTCCTCTTCTTATTTGGCTAAGGTGATTTCCATTTTCTTTGTTTTGGTTTTTTTTTTTAGCACTTTATTGGAATCAAAGGTTTCTCTGAAGCAAAAGTTGACAAGATATGCGAAGCAGTTGAAAAGATAGTGGTTAGAGCTTAAATTACTTGTTATCCTGAGATGGTGGCTGCAATCAATTGGAACTTCTATACGCATCTCACGTTAACTTCCCTTTGTTTTCACCAGAATTTTGGTTATATTACTGGAAGTGACGCTCTGCTCGGAATACGTTCTTAATTTTACAAACTAAAATGGTTCGGAAGACCCGAATGAGTCATTGACCCTTGAAATAAAGCCTGCAAATTAGCACATGGACTGTAGAAAGCTGCACTTGCTCTAAACACTATTGACCTCACAGCACAAAGTACTTTTAATGTCTTCGTTTCCAGAGAAAGTTGGTTGTACGCATCACAACTGGAAGCCAAGTCCTCGCTGAGCTTTTAGGCGGTAATAGACTACCTTTTGCAGATTGTGTATATTATTCATCACGCGTTTCAACAAAAATGACTTTCACTGATCTGGAAATGTTAAACAAGTGGTATTGAAACTCTGGCAATTACAGAAGCATTTGGCGAATTTCGGTGAAAAGCACAGCCCAACAGCGTTAGCTTTGATGAACTTTTACTTGCTTTTGTTAGTTGGTTTTCTCAGAAAATGCTGCTAACGTCACTTCAGGTCCGGGAAAACACAGCTGGCGCATACCCTTTGTGTTTCTACTCAGGTTGGTCTGAATTGCATATTAGGTTTCCGTCCTTAACTTCTGTTGCGTTTTATGTTTCCTAGATTAACAACGCAAATATGAACATAGTGATTGAATTTCTAGTAAAGAATACAGCCATGGGTGATCTTGGCATCAGAACGTGCGTATTAGGTGATTCTGGAAGGACGGCACTGTCATTTTCTGTAATCTGCAGCCAGTATACTGGAATGCATAATATGCAGTGGTTCAAACCCAGTAGAAAAAAGCCAGGAGAGCGTACTAGGTCATAACCAATCAGAAGCCTTAATCATTGTCAGACTTGGAATGTGATGCTTGAAGTACTCTACTCTATATGCAAATCCTACAACATTATTTTCCCCTCTTTCCAAGTTCGATAGGGTCCTTTCCTATTCGTTCTATCACTCATTATTAAAGCTAATCCCATTCCATAAGATGATGATTTATGGTTTGTGGGTTCCATGATCGTAACAATTTTTCCAGCTGCCAACTCACATTAGAGGGGGAATGGGAATGGCAAGGTAGCTTACATCGACACAGACAAAACTTTGTATCCTATCATAATCTATCGGTCATTTTCTTGACCTCAACAAAGCTGCGTTTGTTTCATACTCGGCTTACGTCCATGTAAGTGCATATGCACTTCCTTAACTTGGTACACACGCAGTTGCCTTGATCAAATTGTAACAATAGCCGAAAGATTTGGCATGGATCCTGGTGCCGTCCTAGATAAAGTAAGCAATGCTTTCTACACTGGTGGCAATTCTTCCTTCTTTTCTGGCTAATGTACTTGCTGTAATCTAGTCTTTCCATGAATTTGAAGATCATTTATACCCGTGCCTAAGCGTCAATACAATTTGCTTCTTGGTTTGGCTGCCAAAATGTCTGAAGAACCAATTAGATTACTGGTAAGATAGTGCTCGAGAATCAAACTGCACACATTTTGTTAGGTGTGTATGGTTGACCTTAGCTGAGTTATATCCTTCAGACTGTGGATCTAGTGATCGCGCTCTTTCGAGTGGATTTTACTGGAAGGGGAGAATTTTCAGAGCGTTAGGTCAATTCTGAAACCATCAAATCATACGAGTTGTAATTTTTCAGCTCATCTGGTTTGACACTAATAGATTCCTAATTGCAGCAAAAATTGGCACAAATGCTCTCACGCTTACTTAAGATAGTTGAGGAATTTAACTTGGCAGTGTGCATGACCAATCAAGGTAACACATCACATCTCATTTCTCCCACATAGTCATGCATCCACTAAATGTTCTTCTCCAAGTTAGCCCTTTGATGGCTGCACACTGAAAATTAGCAATTTGGGGACTGCACTGAGCTCATACTAGTTCTTGTAAATCTCAAGAACTAGCTATTTGGTGTAAACTGGCGATGGATGCAGTAGCTTCAGTCCATGAGTTAGGAAAAAGATTATTTTTTGATGACTTTGTCTTTATTTTATTTGTTTCAGTCGTAGCTGATCCAGGCAGTCGTGTCTTCATATCATACTCAAAGAAACTTGCAGGCAAGCATGTTCTGGCTCACGCAGCCACAATTAGGTTGATGTTTAGGAAAGGCAAAGGTGAGCAGCGCGTTTGCAAGGTGTTCAATGCCCCAAACCTACCCGAAGCTGAAGCTATATCCTTTTTGTGCGAGATCTTCCTCTAGTTACATACTTTATTGAAATTTATGAGATCATACTGCAGAGACTAAGTAAAATATCTGTAAGTCTATATCAAAATCTGAGAGAAAGTCGATATTGAGTCTACATATAGATAGGTGGAGACCTGATTTAAGCATGATGCTCATAGTATACTTGATGTTGTATGGAGATCCAGGAACACGTTGAATACCAAATTTGTGCAGAGGAATTAAACAAAAAGAAGTGGATATCGAGAATTTTTCAAAACCATCACTTTTGTTAGAAATTTTAGCGAGAGCTCATATGTCAATAAGATGAGACTGAGATTTATTTCATCTATGTTGAACTTGACAAACGCGTTCTTCAGATAACACCAGGGGGCATAGCCGATGCAAAGGACTAAAGAGGTCTCTCCAACCAGGAAGGCCAGGCGAAGTACTTCTGTTTTTTTTGAATCTGCAATTTGATATTAGCTATCGTATTGACAGCTTTCTCTATCTTCTTTCATATTAAGTTTGTATGGGCATGTGTCAAGTTTCCTTTGACTGCTTAAAAATTGCACAAGAGTTTGCCGCTTTGGCCTTAATATCTAACTTGCTATATTGTCTATTATTAAAGTTTAGATGACCCTTCACAAGGCGTCGTGTAAACTCAATTTCCATATGAGAACCAGCATGCTCCAAGTTATCTTGGTTCGCATTTGTCCTCATACAACAATGTCGTCCCAGCCTAATTTACTAGTAGAGATAACAATTACACAATACACATCTAAGTAGAAAAAAAACATGACATTGAATAGACTCTCTGCAGGATGGCTAAATGAAATGCTAGAAAGACATTATTGCACATAGCATGACCAGGTTTTGTAAAGGCTTGGTTCTATAAGCAACATATACAGCTGTATAAAACAATGTCATCTCAAACTCTCAACATAGAGCAACCGATCCATTTGAGCTGTATAAGAGTGACTTGGTTATAAGCAACAGAAGGCCATTCAATACCTAATGGCCTGGCTGAAAAAGGGCCACAAACCATAGTTACCGTGTGACTCGGTAGTGCGAGGACTAGTTTGCAGCACTCCCAACTCTAGGCATGCTGGACTCCTTCTTAGTCTCCGCATCCACTTTGAATGTGGCGCCGCACACTTGGCCAAAGCTGTCCATCCTAGGAACTGGCTTCACCTCATTCGGTGGGTGCTCATAACTCCTCAAACCTCTAGAGCTAGTAAAGAAGCATCCTGAGTTAAAAAAGAAGGCAACCTTAAAAGGTGAACGGTTTGGCGCTTGAAAACATTGGAAGAGCAACATTGTAGTGAGAATGCACATGTCAAAACATGCATGCAAGAAACGAACACCATTTTAACCTTAGATTATAAATTTAGGTTGGGAACCAATTTTTCCAATATGTTGTTAATCAAAAACATAACATTCTCCTATGAGCTCTGCTTAATGTTAGCAGAGCTCATCCATCCTTACTTTTCACGTTCCAATGCTCGGAGGTAACTCAAGTGACGCTGCATTAAGGATCCGTGAAAATAATTACCTTTAGGAAATGGTGCAACAGTTTCCCATAGCCCTTCTTCACGTCTTCTGCATCATGCAAGAGAACAAGATTGCCTTTGGAATCACTTCCCCAGAAGAAAGGGGAACTTCTGTCAACATCCATGATTAAGAGGACATAAAGGATTAGATAGATCGCAGGTGGAGGGAGAGATAGAGATATTTCAGAATGAAACCATGAAAATCATTATTGCTTACATCCGCCAGAAAAGTGGTTTTTGGTGGGTCGTCAAAGAGCACAAAGGCAAACTTTCCGGTGACATCTCTCACAACTTGATCAGCAGGGTAAGGCCTCTGGTCTCCCGGAGTTCTATAAGCTTCTATGATGATAATGGCCTCATTGGCGGTCTTGTTCAATTTATATTGCTGATTGAGAAGAGCAACATTCTCTATGTGCCCTTGAAACAAGCAGAAGATGTCATCCACAACAGCAAACAATCCTGCCACAGAGGGTAACATGACAAATATCTATACAATAACCGGAAGAAAGAAAGCTTCTCATTTTGAATATTGACCTGAACATGTTGAAAGAGATTGTTCTTATTTAGATCATATACACTAGAAGATAATCCAGAACATATCAGTGTACCAAATAAAATTAATAGCTCTTTTTGTGTTTTGTTGAATTGGAAAAAATGACTCGTATAATTGACTGCATTAGTCCAACCTCAGCAGCGCTTGCACATGATCCTCCCAAGAGATTTTGCCAATACAGATCACCATGGTATCTGCAAAACAACCACAGCGAATGAGCTAGGGCACAAGAAAAATATGTTGGGAAGAGAACAGACAACAAACGCTGAAAATGCAGAGGAATATAATTGTGGAACGCTATGATTGCTGGTGATTCTCATGCAAAGCATAGTGAATTTTCATTCACAATTTGCTTGGTAAGTCACTCAAGTGCAAAAATAAGCAAGCTTTTTGTGCATCAATCGGAGTTGAAAATATGTCTTCAGTATAGCAAGGGACAGCACTGTGAACATTTCGTCCTTTAGATGTCAATCTTTCACCTTCAGTGGCTGGTTTCGGACATTTATGTGAAAAATCTCGTCGAGGAAAATCAGTTTGTATAAAGCATCGAATTGAGGAAAGTGACAGTAGATGGAAGAATGGATTGCGGCAGTTAGCAAATGAAAGCAAAAGTGGATCGATTTTACTTCATTGGATCCAATCCAATCAATTTTGATGAGAACAATTTCTTGGATGGGGGGCAATTGTTGGAGGGAGGGGGGGAGGCCATCCTCTAGCAAGCACCTCAACTTCGGGCAATCTTCAATCCATAAATGTTGGAGAGAGGAGAGATGGTTGTGAAGACTGCTTGATAGTCTTTCCACGTTCCTCGTATCTATCAAGTTAAGAGAGGCTAGAGAAGAAGAAAAGAGAAGACTCCACACATCCTCGTCCTCAGAAGGAAACCAGACCTTCTCTCTGAATTCGTTTCTAGAGAAAGTCAGTTGTTCGCATCACAACTGGAAGCCAAGCCCTCGATGAACTTTTAGGCGATAGTAGACTTTCTTTTGCAGATTGTGTATATTATTCTTTATTTGTTTCAACAAAACAGCTTTCTCTGGTTTGGCAATGTTAAACAGGTGGTATTGAATCTCTGACAATTACAGAAGCATTTGGCGAATTTCGGTGAGAAGCACAGTCCAACAACGTTACCTTTGATGAACTTTTACTTGCTTTTGTTAGTTGGTTTTGAATCTCCCACAAACTTGTGCATCCGTTAGATCTTATCCCATTTAGCCCTTTGATGGTTGCTCACTGAAAGACAGCAATTTGGGGACGGCACTAAGCTCATGCTGATTCGTGCAAACTAGTGATACATAGAGTAGCTGCGGTCCATGAGTTAGGAAGAAGATGATTTTTTGATGACTTTGTCTTTGATTTATTTGTTTCAGTCGGAGCTGATCCAGGCGGTGGTGTATTCATATTAGACCCAAAACAAACCTGCAGGTGGGCATGCTCTGGCTCTTGCAGCCACAATTAGGTTGATGTTCAGGAAAGGCAAAGGTGAGCAGCGCATCTGGAACACGTTCGTTGCCCGAAACCTACGCGAAGCTGACGCTATATCCTTTTTGTGCTGGATCTTTGCCTAGCTATATCCTTTTTGTGCCAGATCTTTGCCTAGCTATATACTTTACTCCATTGAATTTTACCCGATTGTATTGTAGAGACCAGATAAAATATCTAGGAATCTATAACGAATTATGTGAGAATATCGATATCGAGTCTACATATGAATAGGTGGAGTCTTGATTTAAGCATGATGTTGAATGGAGATCCATGTATGTGTCAAATATGAATATTGTGTAGAGGAATTAAACAAGAAAGTGGAAGTCGAGAATACTTCTAAGCAGGATCGGTTAGTTAGCTGTGCAGCCTGTGCTATGTATACGATGCACATCTATCAATGCCATCACTTAATTTCTCTCAGAAAATTTAGCCAGAGCTCATCACATCAATAAGAGAAGACTGAGACTTGTTCCATGTGTGTTAAACTTGACAACCACGTTTTTCATAAAACACCAGGAGGCATGGCCGCTGCAAAGGACTGAAGAGGTCCCTGCAAGCAGAACAAAAAGGCCAGGCGAAGTGCCTTATTTGTTCATCTGCAATTTGATATAAGCTATCGTATTGACAGCTCCCTCTATCTTCTTTCCTATTAAGTTTGTACCGGCATGTGTCAAGTTCCCGTTGACATCTTAAAAATTGCAAGATTGACTGCTGCTTTAGCCCTAATGTCTAACATGCTGTCATTGTCTGTTATCGAGTTCAGATGACCCTTCATAATGCATCAGGTTAACTCGTTTTCCATATGAGAACCGGCACGCTCCAAGTTATTTGGTCCACTTTTTTCCTCATTTAACAATATCGTCCCGGTCTCATTCCCTAGTAGAGACATCAAGGCGAAAAAATGTAACACAAAATAAACTCTGCATGATGACTAACTGAAATGCCAGAAAGATATTATTGCACATAGCATGATCAGGTTCTGTAAAGGCTTGGTTTTATAAGCAACACGTACAGCGGCATAAAGCAATGTCATCACAAACTCTCAACATAGAGCAACCGACCATGAGAGCTGAAAATTGTCAATATATGAGAAAGGGTGGCTGAGTTATAAGCAATAGAAGGCCATTCAATAGCTAATGGCCTGGCCAAAAAAGGGCCATAAACCATAAGACTCAGTAGTGCAAGGACCAATTTGCAGCACTCCCAACTCTAGGCATGCTGGACTCCTTAGACTCTGCATCCACTTTGAATGTCACGCCGCGCACTTGGCCAGAGCTGTCCACCCTAGGAACTATCTTCACCTCATTCAGTGGGTGCTCGTATCTCGTCAAAACCTCCAGTGCTAGTGAAGAAGCATCCTGAGTGGAAAAGAAGGTAATGTTAAGAGGTGAACAGTTTGGTGCTCGAAAACCATTGGAAGAGCAACATTGCAGGTTTTAATGCACATGTCAAAACATGCATACAGATAAAGATTGCCACTATAACCCTAGATTAACAAGTTAGGCTTGAAACCAATTTTTCCAACTCATGCCAAACATCGAAAATGGGGAAAATATCTTCATGCAGCTAATTTCTCATAAATTATACTAGGACTGCAATCCAGTCTCAGTTTTTAAGCTATTAGCAAATGATACTGCATATTCAATGTCAAAAACTTAGACTTGTCCTTCCACAAGCCCTAATCAAACAGCAAACGTGGGCCGCTGTAACTGTGAGTACATCCTGTATATCAGCAGCAATTGTCTCCTCGTCCTTTTTCGTTTTCTCTCTGTAGCTAAGCCTCATTATATGTTTTGTAAGGTACCGCGACCCCATTGAACCACTCCTGGATGATGACAAAAACTAAACTTGCCTGTTCAAAGAGGACTGAAGTATCTTCTTATGATCCTGGAAATTCCCATGGAAAGGCGCCACCTTGCCTTGAGAAACCAGCCGAAGCTCGTCCACGCTTCCAGATATTAGATGCTCATTGTGACTAACCTGCAAATGAAGGCGAAAAGAGGGCTATTAGCTGTGAAGACGATCGATCATTGGTCAAATTGAAGTACTTTGTCAAGAAATCAATCTCACCATCAGAATTCCTCCTTGGAACAAGACCAGACCTTGAATGAACTACTTGGTGTTATACATTTCTGTAATACAAAAACACAGATCAGGCTGGAATAACTACTCTATTCCCAATATTTTGCAAGTTGGAACAATTACACTGGTTTCTATTCCATTATAATTTAGATGTATGGTGACAGAGGCTCCCTGAAGCTGTGATCACTGATTGATTCTTCTGTATTTTCAATGTCAAGACCAGATCCCAATAAGTTCAACTAGTGCAAGATTATTCTTATTTATATCATAATCACTAGAGGAAAATTTAGAACATATCAATGCACCAAATAGAATTAAACGCTTCTTCTTTTTTTTGTAAATTGCAAAAAATGAGACATAACATTGACATACAGGAAGAGGATAGTGCTGTCAAAATTGGGATCTGGATCCCCCATTCTTCTTACTGCATTTGCTTATAAGCATCGAATTGAATAAACAGAAACGAAATTGATTCGATGCATTCAAGACCGAAGGACTTACCCGAACCCTTAGAAATCTGACCGTCGATGGAAGAAGGAACCGCGGCAGTCAGCAAATGAAAGCGAAAGTGGATCGATTCCACTTCATTGGATCTGAATCCCCAATCAATGCGGATGGTTAGGGATTTCTCGGATTTCCGGAATTTCATGTGAGGCTTCTCCGCGGGAAAGTATCATCAGTTGGTATTAAGCGTCGAATCGAGGGAGCAGAATCGGAAATCGATGCCTCCAAAAACCATAAAACTCACCCGAACCCTAGAAAACCCCACCGTACATGGCCGAATCAATTCACTGGATCCGATGGCCATCAATCCAGATGAGAGGGATGTCTTGTATGAGGGGCCAATAGTCGCCACCGAGGTTTGAGCATCGATCTTTCAGAATCTCGCATCTCACTATCCTCAATCGTTGGAGGGAGGGAGGGAGGCCATCCTCTGGCAAGTACCTCAACTTCGGGCAATCGCAAATCACTAACTCTCGGAGAGAGGAGAGGCGGTTGCGAAGACCGCTCGACAGTCTTTCCACGTTCTTCATCCATCCAATGACAAGAGTGGTTAGAGAGGAAGGGAAGAGAAGACTCCACGCATCCTCCTCCTCCTCCTCGTTCTCCTCCGAAGGAAACCTCACCTTCTCTCCCTCCCCTCCCATGCTTCTCCCGTCAATGTCCAGTGACTTAAGGGAAGCGAGCATGTGTAGGCCCCATTCTCTCACTGGCTGCTTCAGGTTCTCGCACTCCCAAATTGAAAACCACCGCAAATTGGGAGGCAAATCACCTTTGGGGAAGGATTTGATATTTTCACAATTCACAATAAATAGAAACCGGAGGGAAGTAAGACGATGCCACTCATTTGGTAGGGACTTTATCTTCGGGCACATAAAAAGTTTAAGGCTCGATAGGGACATCGGAAGGGGAGGAAAGTCCTCCACCTCCAATTCTGGACATTCCCATATTTCCAATTGAGTGAGATTGATACAGCTGGCAATGTTACAGCTGGCAATAGACTTTATCTTTGGACAATCACGAAGTGAAAGACTCGATAGGGTGATGGGAAGGGGAGGGAAGTCCTCTATCTCCAATGCTGGACAGTCACTTATTTTCAAACGAGTGAGATGAGCGAGCATGTGAAGGCACTGAGGTAGGCTTCCCAGATTCTTACAGCAGCCAATATCCAAAGATTTGAGCGATTCTACTACGGTGATCTCTTCTAGCGACTCCAGTCCCTCGTAGTTCCAAATAGAAAGTTCCCTCAGAGCAGCATGTCTACCCTCGGCAAACGGAAAGGATATCCGAGAATCTTGATTACGAATCTCCAGGTATTCAAGTTGTGATAACGTGTTATTGTTGTCGAGGTCATCTGAAGGAATGGTTGGTTCCATGATTTTTGGACAATTCGAAATGTTCAAATTTCTGAGTGCGTGCATCTTGCTTGGAAGCCTTTCTAAACTCGTGCAATCCGTCAGTCGCAGCCTTTCAAGGTTGCACAAAAGCTCTATCTCTCCTTCTCCCACCACAAAAGACGTGAATCGAGGACAATATTCGATGACTACACTCCGGAGGCAAGTAAGTTTTCGCGTTTCATTTCCATCTTGCCACAAGTGGGTTAGCTTCTCACACCCTCTTATATCGAGCTCCTTCAACTTATGCATGCAGCTCATAAACCCAGGATCAAAGCAAACAAGCTCCGCAAGATTTTCAATTTTCAATATGGTTAGAGAAGTTAGGTTGACGAAACTCGTTAAGATCTCCTTGTTACAATCCTCAAAATATAACTCACGGAGAGATGGAAGACAAACCACACCGGTTGAGTCATTCAAATGCGGGCAATGGTGAATTGTGAGCTGAAAGAGATGATCAAGTTGATAAGGCAATGTCCCTGTCAACTCAGGACAGCTCTGGACAACAAGATGCCGAAGACAAGAGAATGGTACTTCTTTTTCTTGGCCTCCGACATAACGAGACCAATCGTTCAATGCCAACATCCGATCAAACTTCAAAATTGTTAAGGATGGAAAAGGGCGTTCAATTCCGTAAAATTCAGAGCCTATCATGCTTACTGCACTTAAACCTTCAAGAGATAATTCTCTGAGGTGAGGTAGCTGTCCAAGTGATGGCAGTGATTTAACATTAGGACAGTCACACAAGCACAAAGACACTATCTTAGAGTAAGATGGATCACCTAACCATGACGGGAATAGTCCACCACCATAGTACGAGATGGTGAGATTTTTAAGATTAGTGTGAGGTCGTAGAGCGCGAAGCACCTGTTCTTCGCGCTCATCATTTCGGAGATTTCCAAAATCTTTATCCCAAAGCAAGATTAAGTTGCTGAGGCCCTCCTTTCCTAACAAATTAGCATCTCTAACTTCTTTCACCTTTTGTAATTCAGATACGATTAATCCTCCTTGAAGATGCAGCAAGTTCTTTAACTCCTTTAATTGGGACCCTTTCTCTGTTGCTACCACAAACTTGGACAAGATAATAAGATTCTTCAAATTACCGATACTCAATGGCATCTCTTTTAGACTCTCTGTATCTCTAATGTCAAGGAACTGTAAGCTGACCAAATTTGTGATATCTGGAGGCAACATAGAAAGGCGCCGACAACCTCTTAAGATCAAAGCTTGTAATTTGCACAAGGCACAAATTGACTCGGGTAGCCTTATGATGCTAGTGTACGAGAGATTAAGATATCGGAGATGTTTTAAATCACTAACACAATCCGGTACCTCTATGATGTCACAATGACATAATGATAACACCCGCAAGTACTTTGAGTTTGTTAGCAACTCATCCAGCACCTTTTTGGAAATATAGATTTTTTGTCCGCCATGACCAAATTGAGCAGTCAGTAGCATTAAACTTCTTAGTACCTTCATTCTAGCAAATGCTCTCAAGCTTCTTGATGTAACATACGACGATGAAATGAATGATGCATAGCGAGCTTTCTCTTCAAGAGAGGCATTATCTTCATCACCCACTAGCTGAGACTCGCTAGAGGTAAAGCATGTCACATCCGCAATTGACTTTGCCAGGTCATTCAAAAGATCGTGCATCGAAAACTTGGATGTGTCAACACTGGATTGTTGAAAAAAGGATCTGGATACTAACTCATCGAAATACTTACATCCTGATTTCAAGATATTCCCTTGTGCTTTATCTCCATCTAAAAAGCCCTCTGCTATCCATAAGAGTGCAACATCGTCCCTCTCAAATTCGTAGTCCTTTGGAAATATTGCGCAATACGCAAAACATCTCTTCAAGTAAGAAGGAAGATGCTCATAGCTCAATTTCAACGCCGGAAGAACCTCATCTTTTTCTCCTGTGGCTACATCCCATAATCTATTTTTCAAGATAGCTTCCCATTCGTCTGGATTCTCTTTATTACATAGGAGACCGCCCAATATCTTCGCTGCCAAAGGTAAACCTCTACATTTTTCAGCTATTTTCTTGCCAATTGTTTCAAGTTCTGGGTGCCTCTCAAAATTTCTTGATCCCAGAGCATGATAGGCTAATAAGCTAGTACAGTTATTAATGGACAACTCCTTCAAAGGATATGGCGAAGCTCTTGTTATGGAAACAACAGAACGGTTGCGCGTCGTGATGATGATCTTGCTTCCCTTAGCTCCTGCTTCAAATGGCTTTAAGAGGGATGTCCATTCTCCATACTTCTCATTCCAGACATCGTCTAAAACTATAAGAAACTTCTTCCCAGACAAATCATCTTTCAACTTAACTTGAAGCCAGTTAAGATCTTTGCCCTCGCAGGGCGATTTGCTAATCGACTGCCAAATAGTCTTCGTTATGTCGAGAACATCAAAAACATCCGAAACACAGACCCATGCTTTCTCCTTGAAACAGCTGTTCACTCTAGGATCATTATACAGTCGTTGAGCCAAGGCCGTCTTTCCAACACCACCCATCCCAACTATGGGAACTATGCTCAGAGTAGCATCGGAATTTTGGACGTCACTTATCAATAGTTCGAGTACCTGTGCTTCTTCCTCCTCCCTACCAAAAAACTGAAGCTCCGACAAAGAAGTGCTGGGGAGCCTTTTGTTGGTGTAGTTGGATCTGTCCACAACATTCTCTCTCAAGCTTAGATGAGCCTTCCTGGCGAGAATCTTTTCCAGCCTTTCATTAATCTTTTGTACCTTTTTTTCAGACACGTACGAGTGCGGTTGGTTAAAGAAAGGGAACTTCCTTTTCAACTGACCTTTGCTTGCGCTGGATTCTGCCTCCGACTTGGCCTGAGTGGCTTCGATATCGAACTCATCGAGCAAGTCTTCCATGTCATAGGCCAAGTCCCTAACATCGTCCAGCCACTGCTTCACTCGACGGTCACCACTCAGTTGCTTGTCCTCTGCACCATCCAGCACGGCATTGATTGTTTCTAGCATCCCCTTCCACTCATCAAGGGCTTTGCTGATTCCTTCTCGCTGCGCATAGTCCAATGTCATAGAAGTCAACTTGTCGAACAAGACCTGAAAGAAGGAACCCAAAAAGATCTCTCCAATGGCCATGGATGAATTAGTCACTGTAGAGAACAACAAGGGTTGCGGGGAAGCAAAGTGATGATGAGCTAATGGAGAGAGAGAGAGAGAGAGAGAGAAAACTATAAAGTCCAGGAAGACCAAGACTTTCACCTACCAAAAAGATCAAACAAAAATCAGAGGTTAGAGAAATCAAAATAAATATAGGTTTTGTCCACAAGTGCTTGTTTCTTAATATTTGGAGAATATCCCCAGAGACTTTACTGTATATCGTTTGCCTTTTTGTCCGGAAAGTGAAGAAAAAGTGAAAAAGAGCTAATGGGAAAGAAACTTCAAGTAGATTCCAGGAAGACCAAGACTTCGCAGGACGCAAATTGGAGTTTGTTGCTTCGCTTTTCACATTCCTCCTCTTTCATCCCTATGGGAATGTCTCTTTTTCCTTTACCAGTAGAACTTCCACGTGTGTCTTGCTTAAAACTAATGATCCTATAACTCTCCTCCAACTCTTTTCATGTTCATTCATATTGTGATTCTTAAGTCATTAATCTCTGTTCTTGTCTATTATAATTATGTCTAGATTTTCATATATCTTTTCAAATTTAAGTTCAATAAAAGAAGAAAACGCAAAGAGAGAAACAAAAAAGAAGAAACAGCTAAAAAAGAAAAAAAGAAAAAAAAATGCGGGAATGAAACCAGCGAGAGCACCACCGTCCCATGGCCATTACCGCACAGTTGCCGTCAGCACCGCTGCTAGGGTGACATTTTCAATGGCGCCACCTTATAGTCACCTTTGTAGACAATATTTTTCTTGAGACGTTTTACTTAGAGCGATTTAGGAGTTAGGGATGATGATATCGTAAGTACCTAAGATTTTGTTCATTTTACAATCGAGAACCTACACTTTTTGTTTGTTCAATTAAGTACCTCAATTTTTCAAATTTGGCTCACTTTAAGGCATCCATTAAATCAATTGCCGTATCATGTGATTTTGCTGGCATGACTCATTTACCCAAACAAAAGTTACGTATAATAGCTTAATGTGGCTCGCTTACCCTGCAAATTGGATGATGAGGGGAGAGTGTGTGTGTGTTGACTTAGACGATCTAAACCGTCTAATATGTTTACTTACGCGACAGCATCTCAAGATACAAGATCGGATGCCAATGTGGACAGTTTATGGCTATTTAACGTTGTTAGCATACTGTCAACATTTTTCTTCTGCAATTCTAATGGAAGACTTGACACACATTTGAAATGTTGAGGTAATTGATTGAACGAAAAAAAAAACTTTAGAGATTTGATTATGAAAAAGAGTAATAGTTTGCATACTTGTACAAGGATGCGTCTAAATTCAAATCTCAAAGGTACTTTTGTTTACGCGATATTGATTCTACAAACTCATCCTCTTGATTCATTGCCTGGTCTCACCTTAATAATTTTCTTTAGTGAGAATATTCATTCTTTCATGTGAAGGAGAACACGAGATAGTGTTGTCAATTTCAAGCGCCACAAGATTTCAGTGGCTAAATGGCGAGCAGATTGGGAGACTACAAAGTTCGATCATAAAAATTCAAGCTTTACGCTCGATCTATTTTCGTGGATTATCAAACATTTTATTGAAGATAGACTTTTTCTTTGCACTTGATTTTCTTTCGGTTGAACATTTTAATAATATTATCATCAGATGTAATTGTACGGGCAAACATATAATAAAACTTTATTGAGATTTCTTAATTAATTACAACCAAACTGCCTAAATAATATTTTTTGTAGATAATTTGTTCCAACTCTTTGAGAGACGGATCGATATCGTCTTGAACGTATGTTCTGACTCACGAGAGACAAAATTGATACCACAAGGAACATATCGGACGTCAATGTATATAGTTAACGGCTACTTAATAGCGCTGGTGTCATATCGACATTTTTCGTTCACGATTTCAATGGAGGTCTCATGTTAACCCACATTTGAAATGTCGAGATAATTGATTGAACGGAAAAAAAAAAACTTTAGATACTTGATTACCAGCACATAGGTAAGAAATTTGATGCACCTCAGTATCTGGTTTTATTTCATTCAATTTGAATATCTTTGGAAGCCATAGATATAAGAATGAAATTGATGGGGGTTCCTTTTATGGAGTTTTTGCTTCAACCACTCGCATGTAAAATCGAATAAGCAATTCCTCTTGAATGCAAATGCTTGAAATAAGGCAAAATCAAATTGAGTATTTTTTTAATATAAGCCAAGAAATATTCTCTGATTTTCTTTGTCTTGTATTACTCCTAGGCGATTATAAATGATAGTTGTAAAGTCACATACACATGTCAAAAGTATTGAAGTACTAATGATGCCATCCATTTTATTTTGTTGCTTTTCACTGGCTTTATGGTAAGTCTTGTATTTGTTTTTTTCTTTTTTTTTTATAAATTTTAGTAGTCAATTAGATTCAATTGATACAAAAAAAGAAAACTGGAAAATCGAATTTGCTTGTAGTTGAGGCCTCTGCGGAAAAAAATTAGATTAGTGCATTTGACGATTTTAATTTTGTCGTAGGTAATTATGTTTGGTTCAAGTAAGCCGAGTTTGAAGGGTTGAGTAATATTTGGAAACAATCAACCAGAGAAACAGTTCATTTTGTTCTAATTCCTAATTTTCAATCACAGGTAATTTGAAAATACGTGCGCAATATTCGTATGTCTACGCCTGAGCGTAGCACGTGGATGAACATTAGTAATCTAGTAAATTTCATATTTTATAATTAATAGACCTCATTAATTGGGTTCAAATCTAAATAGATTTTAGATTAAATCATCTATTTTTTTCAATTAATAACTTTTAGGAAAGGGAAAGTAAATAATTGATAGGGCTCGTCAAGGAGTGTACATCTTGTGTATGTATTTTATAAATTGAATCTTTCAATTTAGGAACTCATGAGCAACAGTTGAAATTGTCCAGAACTTATTGAATTTTTCCTATCTTTTTGCTTAGCTCTATCTTATTTAAAGCATAAGTGAGCTAATGGAGAGAGAAAACTATTTCATTGACAAAAACCAAGACATTCACCTACCAAAAACATTTAAGCAAGGATTAATGCCACGAAAAATTCCAAACTGATACACATGTGATAAATTTACCTAAAACTAATTTTTTGACCACGAAAAATCTCAAATCGGTACACCCGTAATAAATTTACCACAAACTAATTTTTTAACCACAAAAAATCCCAAACTGGTACACCTTTGACAATTTTACCCCAAACTAATTTTTTGACCACAAAAAATCCTAAATTGGTACACTTGCGACAAAATTACCTTTCGTTAAATTGGATTAATACCACAAAAAATCACAAATTGATAAATATGTGACAAATAGAGGGGTAAAACCTCAGACTGGTATGTCCATCAACTGCAACGTGTCATCTAAATCAGAAATTTGACGATAAAATTTAACGGAAATTAACGGAGGGTAAATTTATCACAAGTGTACCAGTTTGGGATTTTTTGGGGGTCAAAAAATTAGTTTTGGATAAATTTATCACATGTGTACCAGGTTAGGGTTTTATGTAGTCAGAAAATTAGTTTTAGGTAAATTTGTCACATATGTACCCGTTTGGGGTTTTTCATCGTCAAAAAATTAGTTTTGGGTAAATTTATCACAGGGGTACTAGTTTAGGATTTCATGATATTAACCCTTTAAATAAAGACTAAGAACAAGGTTTTTTTTTCATGCGTACATTCTCAGTAACCTTATGATTTCGATGTCTTCGTTTTTATACGTTATTGGTGAATATGTGATCAATGTAGGTCTTTACGTGGCAATTACGTACTGAAAATTTGCATCAAGATGGGCAGCACTGATATGCTGAAGGGTACTGAGGTTGTAGTTGATGATCGAGAATTGTGGTCCTTTGCACGATTTTCCTATTCATAAGTGTGATGCCTACGGTATAATTTCTAGTAGATTGTACATTGTTAGTTGGCGATGCCTGACCCTTTTTCTTATCCGGTGATGAATGAAGTTGGCCACAATTAATAAGCATCTTTGTGCAACTTGCACCGATAGAAATAAATGTTGACTATCCACCTGACAATGGCATCTTACTTTCTATTATGCATCTACAAGTCATCAAAAATAGCTAACTTTGACCATTTGATATGGAGAACAGAAACACGTGCTTTGGGCTAACAAGAAATAAAGTTGGGTGCACCAACAAATCCATGAAGCAAGTTGCTTAATTTTACTCTGGAAATATTAAACGATTCACAAAATCACCAACTAATCCATTAAGCAAGTTGCTTTGGGCCAACTTTTTTTGTCCTATCAAGCGATTCACGATCATCAACAACTACTTCAACACTCTTCAACAGATCATTGTCACCTATCTTGTTGTTGCGAAATTTTCAGCACTGTAGCTTCCACCTAAAAAGCCTATAACTTAAAAAAAAAAACCAACAAAACACTTGGGAAGTAAATAAATTTTTGACGAAGATATAAATGCCCTCTAAGTTGGTCATGTGAAGAAATATCACCTCTTATCCTCTTTCTAACGATAGCCAAAAGTCTTGATCTGGAGAAAGAGGAGAACAGTTGATTTATCTAACTTAAGGACACAATGTGCATCAAAACGCGGTCTCTTCGGTCTAATTCAAAATTGCTGGTCGTGATAGCATACTCGTCAAGTACTTTTCATCAGGAAAATCAAGACTTTGCTAGATATCATCGACTTTTTTTTTTGTCTAGAAAGTGAAAAAAAAGTGAAAAAGAGATAGTGGGGAAGAAACTGTAATAAAGTCCAGGAAGACCAATCCTTTCCAGGGTGCAAATTGGCTTCACTGCTTCACTTTTCGCATCTCTCTTCCATCCCTATGCGAATGTCTCTTTTTCCATTACTAGTAGATTTTCCACGCGTTACATGTCTTGCTTCAAATTAATAATTCTGTAAATTAGTATAAGAAGGAAGCTAAGAAGGAACCCAAAAAGATCTTTCAATGGCCATGGGTGAATCAGTCACTGTAGAGAACACCCAAGGGTTATGATGAAGCAAAGTGATCACGGGCTGATGGAAAGAGAAAATTATAAATTCCAAGAAGACCAAGACTTTTCACCTACCAAGAGATCAAACGAAGACCAATACCTTTCAATTATGCTTTCTATCCACAAGTGCTCTCTGTTCATGTACATAAACCATAAACTCAGGAAGGACCAAGACTTTACTGGACATCACGTACTTTTTTGTCTAGAAAGTGAAGCAAAGCGAAAGAGAGCAAATGAAAAAAGACTAGAGACTTTGCAGGACGCAAATTAGCATTGTCGCTTCACTTCTCACACCCCTCCTCTTCCATCCATCCCTATGTGAATGCCTTTGTTTTCCGATTACTAGTACATGCCATGCTTAAAATTGACTGTCACTGTAATTTTCGATCACAAAAGTTCAAAAAATAAAGTATTGTTCGTGCCCCCTTTTTTGGCCAATTCCATTGCTTTCCCTTTGATCTCCTCACCCAAATCAACAAAAGTATATGCTCAGGTAGCTTGGGACACACGTGCATGTAATTGGAGATTTAATATATATTTAAGCCTAAGAATATTCTTTTCTTCTGCTTGAAATATTTTAATGGATTATCAAACATTTGATTGAAGATAGAATTTTTGTATGTACTTGATTTTCTGTCGGTTGGACATTATGTTAATAAATAATATTATTATTACATGTAACTGTTCAGGCACACATAATTTAAAACTTTACTGTGATTTCTTCTTATTCATTTGAAGAAATTCGCACATTTATATGTTCTTTATTTGTCTGTCGAGTCTACCAAATACAACTAATTTGCCAAAATAGTGTATTTTTGTAGATAACAGTTTGTATATTTTTTTGTAAGCCAATAAATGTTTCTTGATTTTCTTCGGAATATATTATTACAAGGCAATCATTAATGATAGTCGTAAAGTCATGGGATAATTATCTTAAATATCCTAAACCTATTGTACAATGGCCACTTCAGTCTTAAACTTTTCAATTTGGCCAATTTAGTCCCAAACCTTTGACGATTTGTCAATATAGTCATTCCGGCCAATTTTAGCCTAAAGTTGCTAATGTGGATGCTGGCCATCCTCTTGAACACGATCGCAAATTGAGCATTTTCTGGCCAAAAAGGATTACATTGGCAAATCATCAAAAAGTTTAGGACTAAATTGGTCAAATTAAAAAGTTTAGGACTGAATTAATCGATATATAATAAATTTAGGACATTTTCGACAAATTTTCCCATAAAGTTACATACATATGTCAAAATTATTGAAGTAGTAATGATATTTTCTTAGGACAAGGCTACAGCACTTCTGTCATCCATTCAATTTTGGGTGCTTTTCACATGAACATCAGTGGTAAGAGGAATGAAAATGAAATATCTTTTGTTCACAAGTGCTT
The DNA here is from genome assembly GCA_031216235.1 of Syzygium jambos. NCBI lineage: Eukaryota > Viridiplantae > Streptophyta > Magnoliopsida > Myrtales > Myrtaceae > Syzygium > Syzygium jambos. Next base: position 7,471,745 of record CM062221.1, read on the forward strand.
GTTTCGTAGTATGTAGAGAACATCCCCGGAGACTTTATTGCATATCACGTGCTTTTTTGTTTGGAAAGGAAAGTGAAGCAAAAGCGAAAAAGACCTAACGGGAAAGAAACTTCAATAGATTCCAGGAAGACCAAGACTTTGGCTATGTGAATGTCTTTGTTATCATTACCAGTAACACTTCCATGCATTATATCAGTATTAATCTCTATGTTTTTTTTTCAAATTTTGCTGAATTTGAAGTTGCATAAAATAAATTGCCATGTCGTAATGATTTTGTTGACATGGTTTGCTTAACCTACAAGTTAGGTGATGAGGAGAGAGAGAGGGTGTGTGTTGGCTTAGACAATCTTCGCATCATTGTCTCTACTGTCTGATGTGGCAACATCTCAAGATATCATATTAGACGACAATATGGACATTTAACAGGTATTTAACAACGTTAGTGTCATCTCAACATTTTCCATTTGCAATTTTAACGAAGACCTTACATTGACCCACACTTGAACAATTGAGGAAATTAATTGAACGGAAAAAAATTCACTTACTTGATTGCCAAAGGAATTATAGTTCAAGTACTTATGATGTCATTGTCCCCAAAAGTTTAACATACAATCATTAGTCTAGGTTCAAATCTCAAACATACTTTTGTTTACGTGATACATGTTCTACAAACGCATCCTCTTTGATTCGTTGCTCGGTCTCACTTTATTAATCATAAAACGAATGGCATCTTCTACTGGAAATCCTAGTTATTCTGAGCATGATATTGGGGATTTTCTTTTGTAAGATTATTCATTCTTCAAGAGAACAGGAGATAGTTTTGTTAATTTCAAGCGCAAAAAAAAAATTATTGGTTAAATGTCATGCACATTAGGAGACTACAAAGTTCTCAATGTCGATTTCCTTTAGATTTTCTTTTTGGAACCATTCGATCATAAAAATTGGAGCTTTACACTTGTAATATTTTAGTGGATTATCAAAGACTTGATTGAAGATTTCTTTGTGCTAGATTTACTTTCAATTGGAAATTATATTAATAATATTATCATCATATGTAACTGTATGGGCACACATAATACAAAACTTTACTAGGATTTCTTAACTAATTACAACGAAATTGCCTAAATAATATTTTTTGTAGATAATTTGTTTCCACTCTTCGAGAGATGGATGATATCATCTGGAACATCTACTCTGGCTGCAAGATACAAAATTGATACCACAAGGAATGTCACGCCTGAACCCCTACGAGCTCGCGACATCCCCTGCTCCGGTCGAATAGTTGCGACGTCCTAGGAACATTGCCGACCCAACCCAACATCAGGAACACATGCGGAAGCGAATATAAAACCCTTGACTAATAAAGACGACAACAGGGTACATCATCGGAACAATAAAAGAACAACAACATTCATTTACATACAAAGCCAAAGCATCCAGCATACAAACATCATAATACAAACGTACGTAGCAGACTAGCATCCGAAAATCATCGACATGACAAATGACTTAGATGGCTTGGTTAACTTAACTTCACTGTAGGTCGACCTATCCAACGCAACCCCTAAAATACCCTAGGAAAAACCTAATGGTCGCCCTCTTCCAACCTATTCCTGAATCTCTGGCTTAAGCCTCCGGAAACTCACCTGCAGCTCCACTGGGTACCAAAGGCAGCTCCCCGGACTTCCAAAAAGAGGAGGCGGACTTCCCGGGTTTACGGCTGGGGGTCTGAAATTGTGGATTATACAATTATAAGACGAATCTCAATAAGTGTACAACCCCAAACCCCACGTAGGCACTCACATACCGCCAGACGAAACATGCATAACATACAACGATCAGCCAAACTAACAAACACATACGAACCTACCTGGAACTCATCATGCGCATACCTGCATGTTAGATATTAATACAGTCCACATACCACAGTTATGTATCACGGTCTCGCGCGTGCCTCGATTATAAGGCAAAACCCACTTGGGCACGTCCCATACCACGCCTAGTAGATTTTATCCCATAATTGCGCACTACAATATACAATACCAACCACACTCGCACACGAACTCACGCCACGTGTCAACTTTCACAATCTTCACTCGTCTTGCCAAATCTCACTCGTTCTCAACCTTTCCACCACTACCGCGCCCGCATAAAACGCATCAGGCCAATGGTCTTCTGACTTCATCAGGCATTGTCACCCCGTTGGGCCGGGCATCGTCACCTCGTCAGGGACGGCATCGTTCCTCGTAAACGAACACGCCTCGGGACAGAATCCTATACTCGACTTGCCTTGTTTACCGCGCCCGCGTAAAACGCATCAGGCCAACAGTCTTCTGACCTCGTCAGGCATCGTCACTCCGTCGGGCCGAGCATCGTCACCTCGTCAGGGACGGCATCGTCCCGCGTAAACGTACACGCCTCAGGACGGACCTTTTCCAACCAATCCTACACACCCATACCTTCGTTCCACTCATTCCACACTTACCACCCCGCCACACAAACACACGGTCACACATAATCTCACACCTCACATACACATCACAAATGCACACGTTCTCATCACACGAACACACCACCCGATCATACACATACTCGGCACACGAACTCGTTGCGCGATCACACCACCACACCTCATGGCCACACACACACGGCATACGGCCAAACACAATCGGTCCGAAACGCATTTCCGAACTAGCCAACGATCACAAACCATACAATTATCATAATAGGCCCAATCAAGTCATAACAATTCCAATCAATCACACAATTTAACCCCGATCGATCCACAATATCACAGTCCTAACCAACCCTCCTAAACCTCGAAATTCCGTTGCCAAATCAGTCCACAACCACCGAACACTCAGCCCTCATTTCAACCCAAAACAGCCATCTAAACTACCAGAATCAAGCCCTAAACACGTCCTACGATACCCAAGGTTCTAGGGAGAGTTTGGGGAAGACACTTACCTAAGAAAAACAGGACAAACTGGCCGGACAGGGGCTGGAACAGCTGGACCAACAGCAGCAGCAGCGTCATCGGCAGCTAGGTGGGCGTGCGGCTGCACCACCGTGGGTGGGTGGCTGGCGGGCGGCTCACGGGCGGCCGGGGGCGGCGATGAGGTCGTATGGACCAGCGGAGGGCGGCCTGGCGTGGCTCAGCGGCAGTTGGACTGATCGGAATAGGGAAAGGGAGAGAGAGAGATGGGCGGGCGAACGGTGGGGCAACCGGAAGGGAGAAGCGGCGGCACGGACGGCTGAGCTGGGCGGCGACCGGTGGCGGCGAGCTGGTGGCCGGCCAAGGGGGCTTCACGCACGGGAGAGGAGAGAGAGAGGGGATCGGTTCGGTGGGGAGGGTGAGGAGAGAGAGAAAATGAGAGAGAAAGAGAGAGAAAAGGATTTTTAAAAGAGCACCCCCAATGATTGCACTCCGGAAATTACCAAAATACCCCTCTAACTACCCTCCGATCTAATGGCCACTATTTGATCTTATCCAAATCCGACGGCCCACGATTGTCCTTATCCAAAAAGTCAAAGGGCAAAAGAGTAATTATTCAAAAAAGGGAGAGGGGCATTCTTGTCCTCTTATTTTCGGCCATACTGGGTAATTCTCAGTCCCCCGACTTAATCCGGTCCTAAAAATTCGTTCGCGATCCCAGGGGCAAAATGGTCATTTTTCCCGTCCCGGACCGAAATCCATTTTTTTTTTCAGAAATGGGTGGCCCCAAGGTTGGCCAAGCCAAAAACGTCATCGGCCGCTCAAAATTGTCACTTTCAAAATTCTCGATTCCCAGGCTCGAATTCCAAAAAATGACTAAGATTGAACAGTCGCGACTTTAGCTTATCTCTTGCTAACGGGTGACTCATTGGGATTACACGCTCTCGACCTGTGATCGATACTAAGTCAAATCACGTTTAAGTTTACTCGAACCAAGGCGACCTCGATTGTCATGTAATTGCGAGGGTCTGTCACTAGTTTCCTTTGGACATGATCAATCAAATAGATCGGTCTCTGTTGACTCAAAACATTCCCTCGTCAATCGTTATGGTCGAAGATTGAACCAAGGTCGAGTTCTTTGGTCGTGCGAACTCAATCCTATGTTGGCCTTACCCCTAAGATTAGCATCCCAAGAATGCGCGGTTCTGGGTGAGATTTCACTATAAGTGCATTGACCAAAATATTCATTTCATAGATTCCGGGAAAATGATCAAAAATTCAGACTATTACAAGGAACATATAGGACGCCAATGTAGATGGTTAACAGCTATTTAATAGTGTTGGTGTCATATTGACATTTTTCGTTCGCGGTTTCAATGGAGGTCTCATGTTGACTCACATTTGAAATGTCGAGATAATTTATTGAACGGAAAAAAAACTTGAGATACTTGATTACCAGCATATAGGTAAGAAATTTCATGCCCCTCATTATCTGGTTTTATTTCAGTCGATTTGATAATTTTTGAAAGCCATAGATATAGAATGAAATTGATGGGGTTCCTTTATGAAGTCTTTATTTAAGTCAATTTAATTTTGGCGCTTTTCACTGGCTTTTATGGTAAGTCTTGTATTTGTTTTTTTAAACTTTTAATAGTCAATTAAAATCAACATTGCTTGCAGTTGAGGCCTCTACGGACCAAAGAAGATTAGTGCATCTGGCAATTCTATTTTTGTTGTAGGTAATTATGTTTGGTTCAAGTATGCCAAGTTCTAAGGTTTGAGTAATATTTGGAAACAAACAACCAGAGAAACGGTTCATTTTGTTCTAATTCCTAATTTTTAATTACATGTAATCTTAAAATATGTGTGCAATATTCATATGTCTACTTGTCTGCGTAGCACTTGTATGAACATTAGTAATATAATAAAATTTCATATTTCATAATTAACTGACCTCATTAATTGGGTTCAAATCTCAATAGATTTTAGATTAAATCATCTGTTTTTTTAAATTAATAACTTTTAAGGAAAGGGAAAGTAAACAATTGATAGGACTCATCAAGGAGATGGGTGCAACTTTATATATATATAAACTCACACTAGTAGAGTATCCATACTACGCATCGGCTTATAATCAGTGCGTATGCATTTTATGAATTGAATCTTTCAATTTAGAAACTCATGAGCAACAGTTGAAATTGTCCAAAACTTATTGAATTTATCTTATCTTTTTGCTTAGTTCTATCTTCTTTAAAGCAGAAGTGAGCTAATGGAGAGAAAAAACTATTTAGTCCAGAAAGACCAAGACATTCACCTACCAAAAACATTAAACAAAGATCAAGACCAAGGCTTTTTTTTTTTGCATCCGTACATTCTCAGTAACCTTATGATTTCAATGTATTTGTTTTATGCGTTATTGGTGAATATGCGATCAATGTAGTCTTTTACGTGGCAGTCACATGCTGAAAATTTGCAGCAAGATGGGCAATAATGATCTGCGGAAAGGTGTTGAGGTAGTAGCTGATGATCGCGAATCGTGGTCATTTGCACAATTTTCCTGTTCATAAGTGTGATGCCTACAGTATTTAATAGATTGTACATTGTTAGTTGGCGATGCCTGACCCTTTGTCTTGTCTAGTGATGAATGAAGCAGACCACAATTAATAGGATTGACAAACAAGCATCTCTGTGCAACTTGCACCGACTGAAATAAATGTTGACGATCCACCTGACAATGGCATTTTACTTGCTATTATACATCTACAAGTCATCAAAGACTGCTAATTTTGACTATTCGATAAGGAGAACCAAAAACACGTGCTTTGGGCTAACAAGAAAAAGAGTTGGGTACACCAACGAACCCATGAAGCAAGTTGCTTAATTTTACTCCAGTAATATTAAACGATTCACAAATCACCAACTAATCCGTTAAGCAAGCTTTTTTGGACTAACTTTTTCTATTCAAAGGACCATGATCTCCTATATCAAGCGATTCACGATAATCAATAACTACTTTAGCACTCTTCAGTAGATCATTGCCGCCCATTTTGCTGTGGAATTTTAGCAATTTTGCTGCCACGTAAAAAGCCTATAGCTTGAAATAATAATAAAAAACCAACAAAACACTTGGTAAGTTATAAATTTTTGACAAAGATAGGCATGCCCTCTAAGTTGGTCATGTGAAGACATATCGCCTCTTATCCTCTTTCTAACGATGGCCAAACGTATTGTTCTGGAGAAAAAGGAGAACAGGTAATTTATCTAACTCAAGGACACAATGTGCATCCAAACATAGTCTGTTCAGTCTAACTCAAATTACTGGTCGTGATAGCATACACTCATAAAGTACTTTCCATGAGGAAGACATAACTCAAATTGTTGGTTGTGATAGCATACACTCATCAAGTACTTTCCATCAGGAAGACCAAGACTTTACTGGATATCATGTGCTTTTTTTTGTCTAGAAAGTGAAGCAAAAGTGAAAAAGAGAAAGTGGGGAAGAAACTGTAACAAAATCCAGGAAGACCAAAACTTTCTGGGACGCAAATTTACTTCATTGCTTCACTATTCATATCCCTCCTCTTCCATCCCTATGCAAATATCTCTTTTTCCATTACTAGTAAAATTTCCACGCGTTACATGTCTTGCTTCAAATTAACAATACTATAAATTAGTACAAGAAGGAAGCTAAGAAGGAAGCCAAGAAGATCTTTCAATGGCCATGGGTGAAATAGTCCCTGTAGAGAACAACCAAGGGTCATGGTGAAGCAAAGTGATAATGAGCTAATGGAGAGAGAAAACTTTAAAGTCCAGGAAGACCAAGACTTTTCGTCTACCAAAAAGATCAAACGAAGACCAAGACCTTTCAAGGATGCTTTCTGTCCACAAGTGCTCTGTCCATTTACATAAACCATAAACTCAGGAAGACCAAGACTTTGCTAGACATCATCACGTACTCTTTTGTCTAGAAAGTGAAGCAGAAGCCAAAGAGAGCAAATGAAAAAGACAAAAGACTTTGCAGGACGCAGATTGGCATTGTCGTTTCACTTCTCACACCTAGACACGGCCACGATTTAGAACCGGCCGGTTCGTGGCCATGTATGAACCAGAACCCCCCCTGGCGGTTCTGGTTCCGGGCTGATTCCGATTCCAGCCCGATTTGCAACCGGCCAAGAAAAAAAAAATAGCAGGTCTTGCACGTCTGCAGCCTGCAGGCAGCAGGCCCAACTGCAATTTTTTTTTTCCGTATGCAGGCCTTGCTGTAGTTTTTTTTTTTTGGAACCGGCAGTTCCGGGCCGATTTCGAACCGCGGGCCCGATCAACAGGCATGTCCCGGGTTTGACCCAGGCCGGTTCCAGGCCGAAACCGGCCCGTGGCCATGTCTACTCACACCCCTCCTCTTCCATCGATCCCTATGTGAATGCCCTTGTTTTTCCCATTACTAGTAGAATTACCCGTTACATGTCATGCTTAAAATTGACTGCTTCTACAATTTTCATCCAACTCTTTTCATGCTTAATCGTACTGTGATTTTTCATTCAGTAATCTCTCTTGTACCTGTCTATTAGAATTATGTCTAGATTTCCATGTATCTTTTCAAATTTAAGTTCAATAAAAGAGAAAAAAAAAAAGCAAAGAGAAAAAACAGCAAGAACTTAAAAAAGGAAGAAACAAAAAAGTATGAATGGGGCAAGAGAGTGCACGACTGTCCGACGGCCACTGCCATGCCGTTGCCATCAGCAACGCTGCTTATAGTCACCTCCATAGACAACATTTCCTTGAGATGTTATTCTTATAGCAGTTTAGGAATTAAAAGAATAATGACATCGTAAGTACCTAATCTCTTGTTCTATTTACAATCGAGTACCTGAACTTTTTTTTTTCAATCAAGAATCTCAATTTTTCAATTTTGGCTCAATTTGAGGCATCGCTTAAATAACTTGCCATGTTATATGATTTTGCTGACGTGACTAGCTTACTTAGCAAAAGTTAAACATAATAGTTGACGTGGCTCCTTACCCTAAAGATTGAGTGATGAGGAGGGATAAAGTGTGTTGACTTAGACAATCTTAGTGTCTAATATATCTCAGCTGACGTGGTAGCATTTCAAGATATCATATCAGATGTCAATATGGACAATTAACAACTATTTAACAGTATTGGTATCATATCAACATTTTTTGTCCGCGGTGTTAACGGAAGTCTTGACCTAAAGTTGAGGTAATTGACCGAAAAAAAAAATGTAGGTACTTGATTACAAAAAGGCCAATAATTATCATGTGATGATTGGTCTATATTCAAATCTCAAATGTACTTTTGATTATACCATATTTATTCTACAAACTCATCCTCTCAATTCATTGCTTGGTCTCGCTTAATAATCTCTTTTTAAAGATTTTTCATTCTTTCACGTGAAAGACAATATTAATTAGTTTTGTTAATTTCAAGCCATTGCAAAAAGATTTCAGTGGCTAAATGTCAAGCACATTCGGAGACTATAAAGCTCTTGCCCCTTTTATTTTGGCCAATTCCATTGCTTTCCCTTTGATCTCCTCACCCAAAACTAATAAAGTATGTGCAGGGAGTTTGGCCAAAATCAGATCGAACCGGTTTGATCACCAGTTCGCTCGCTAAACCAGCGAAATAGATTGTTTTTCAAAATTGGTATGACCCAATTTTAGAGTCACGGGTACAGAACTGGGCTTCCGGTTACTATTGCACACGGAGGAGCTTGAGCACCCAACTCCACGGACCTCCGGCACTCCGCTTTACTCCCAAGGCTGAACGATTCACGTGCTCATGGGCAATCGACAACATTACATACCTATAATCGTTTGCTCATGACATCATTACCGGTTCACCCGTCGTCCCAGCGTTTGGACCGATTGAACCACAAACTGGTTCTCTAATCGGCCCAAGTTTGAAAACATCAGTGCAAAGCTCAATCCCTGCTTAAAACAATTAAATATGACTATCTTATATGAATTGAGTTGTAATGCTCGAAAAATTTTTACCCCATAACAAAAGATGATAGCAAGTGATTATACCTGATAGAGGTTCGGCTATTATAGAATTACTGTCGTGGATGCTCCTCTCTCACTCCTTGAGCATACGAGATGCAACAAAACCTTCGTAATGCTCCAAATGAGATTGATGCTTAACCTCCACGTCCTACATTACTCCTGTCGTTGCTCTAGTTGGAGCTATGACCAATGCTTGACTTTTCCCTTAAAAATTTCGTAACCAACAGTAAGTCTTTGCTTTGGCATCCCACAATCTTCAATTTAAGATGCTAATAAATCTTAGTCAAGAGGGAAAAGAGTTAACATCTACCGCTTCATTTAGTTTACAATCAATAATGAAAAATAGTGCTATAACACCGGAAAAAAAAAGGGAAAATCAGAAAGGGCTCCACCAACGAAGATAAAAGATTACACGAAGAAACAGCAAATTTAGAATTATTTTGAGTATGCGCTAAATCAAATAAGGAAACTTAACTCTAAATATCAATATATCCTCCACAAAAAAAAAGAGAAAGGATCTTTCTAGTTTATCTGACTAAAAAGTGCCATACCCAGGAACATCATCTCTTACATCGCCCTTTCCATCCTAATCTTCGATATGCAGGGTGACATCCGTCCACCATCACCTCAGCGTCACTTCTAATCACATTGCAGCATCGCTAGAGGCATATAATGAGCTCCCAAGCACTTGATCATTTCCCTTTCTCTGCAGTGGACACTTTGTCACCCTTGTCATAGATGTCCCCAAGTTTCATGTGCTCGACAACACGCCATTCATCTATGACAAGAAAACTTTCTTTACCTGCGATGCTAAGCCAAAAGGTTTGTCAACTACATTGTCAACTTTGTGTATCAAATGCAAAAAATATTGCAAGGGTAAGGCCGAAGTGTCTTTTCTGCTGCTTCTGTTTATGTTAAGACAAACAAATTTAAATAACACAACCTTATATGCTCTTAGGAACTTAGTCGAGCGTGGCATGCTATCGAGAGGTCATAGGACTATGTCGGGCTTGAGAAGAGATCTAATCGCCACAATCAAAAGAAAATTATTTCAGTGTCATCTCAAATAAACCTCAGAAGAAATGAAATCTATCAACCATGGTATCTGGTTATAAAGCAAAAACCAGAAAAATGCAGTGCAAAATATTTTTAGCTATACAGCATCAGTTCAGTTTGTCGCAGGCAGTTTAAGATATCATGGTTTTTATGAGCAAGAGAAGAAATCTAGTGGCAACATTTGCAAGCAAATTACTCAACATTGTTTCCAGTGAGTTTGCTAAGAATTTTGATAAGCAAAAGAAATTTATTGCAAAATGGCGTCAAGCAGATGCTAGCCTGCATAACAAATCATGAACACAATTCATGTTATGAGGTATAAGAAAGAATGCACATTAGTAATGTCATTTCCACACAACCAAATGCTGGGGAAAGCCATCTATGATTCAAACTAAAAAACCAGTCTTCCTATTATTAAAGGCTCTCCTATTTCTTTCTTCCAAACAAATCAGTAAGCTAAAGAAATGAATCAACCATAAACACAGCCCAACATAAACTACTTATCATTCGATGCTGGGTTCTAAAAAACAACAAAAGGAAGTTCTCTAGTAGAACCCAAAAACATGAGTGTACCATAGTTTCATGGAGATTTTGAATGGAAATTGCAAGACCTATGGAAGAGGCAATCAGATAGAAAGCAAATGAAAGTATGTTGCAAAAGGAAGTTTTAGATATTGTGCACCTGAATATCCATGCACAGCGATGAACAAGGGCATTACTGCAGGGTGAGCTCAGAATCTAATTTGAAACAACAATAGAGAGAATGTTAATTATTGCAGCGGCAGATAGGCTATGTTCTCCATGATTGCAACTACCCAGTCATCTCTTTACCCAACAATTGAGATTCAAATAACTCGCAGGGTTGCAAGTTCAACTTCAGAATAGCAGATTAGTATCGCAGAACTCATTAACTCGGACCAAAATAACTGGGAATGAACCGGTCACCGTACATAGACTGCTTCTGATGTCCTTGCTGGCACCAAGGCAGGCTGAGAGTTGCCAAAAGCACTATCTGCACATTTCTTAATCATTGATTCAGGAGTTCCAGTGGCAATGTTTAGGACTAACAAGGAATGAGATGGATCAGTCCGTTATTGGTTGACTTGGCTTATAGATGTAAGGACGAGTTTGTCTAATTATATCTGTACAGAAATACTCCAAACTTTGAACTTGTGAAGAAGAAGACAGGAAAGCAAGTAATCTTGACTGCTCGAACAAGAACATATGACCTTAAAATGAATCACGAGGCTTGTATTCATTGTCGATATCATATATATCCACGAAGGAGCTGTCTCCAACTGCAATATCCTCCAATTCACTAATGGCTTCTTCTTGGTCAAGCTGCATAGGGATGCCTTCATCCTCAGAGTTACCCTCAAGAAAATCATTATCTTCCATATCCGATATGTCTGTAAAAGTTTCTATCTTTTTCTTCCTCCCTCTATAACCAATAAGGCTTAGGACCTTTTCCTTCCACAGAACCAGCGGACATTTCTGAATCAGCTCTGCACCTTCATAAGCTCCTGTCAAGAACACACTAAACCTCTTCCCCCTCTCAGAGACATAGAAAACACCAAGATGCTTCAACAAGAGTCTCATCAGCTTCTGAGGCATCACGAATTCTCATCGAAAGTGGGTGAGGTGATCCGTTACCAACCTCTTTTCCATTGTGAAGCTGAGTAGCTCATGCATCACCGCAATGGCCCTCTTATCGAATTCTTTTGATCCAGCTTGGAGGCCACGTGCATCAGCATAAGGAGATAAGTAAGATCTTTTCTGAAAGTGCTCAATCGACCCTCCATATCTATAGATTTTATTGTAACTGGCAGGAAACTTCAAGGGGAAAGATAGGGAAAGCAACCCAGGAGTATGACAGGCAGATTCTGATACCCCCAATACGGCTTTCTCCAACTCTGTGATAGCCCAAGCAGGATTCCACTCGACGAGCTCGAGATAATCAACTTCATCCGGAGATTTAACCACTTTGAAGTGCTGGGGATACTCGTGTACCCACTTGCTCCTAAAATCAGCTGGCAAACCACACTCTCTCCTGAAATGCGCAATTTTGTCCAGAGGAAGCCGTTTATCGACCAACATCATCAACATCCTAGTCACGTATTCAGCAGCCGTGCCAGAGTGTTCCCTAATCAATCTCTCCTCTGCCTCGAACAAGTCTTCAGCTTCTTTAGTCCTTCCACGCCACAACACCCCCTTCTGATCCTTATACAACTCAAACAGTTTCGGCGACTTCTGAATAAAATCCACTATACTGTGTGGCTTGGGCAAATTAATTTGTTTCCGGTATCGATCCACCGACCTCGCAGGGATTATCATCTCGGGTTCCTTCTTCAACATTTCCATCGGAACCAACACCTTAGACACCACTTTATGCTTCTCGGTGGCGATTTTGAGATCGTGGACCCTCTTGTTCTTGCTCCTATCTTGCACTCTCTTGCTAGTGGTCATGAATCTACTCTGCGACCAGATAAGAAAAACCTCGCCAAAACTCCAGTTTCTTCTCAGGGTAGGCGAACGCACTAGCGAGGTGACGAAGCATCCAAACTCTCTTGCCGCATTCCATTCATTCGAGGAAGCCACGGTTTTACAAATAAATTGAAGACGGGTCATCTCGAGATGCTGATATGGCTTTTCTCCAAATTCAAGAAACAGGACCAAGAAAAGCAAACGCCTCTGACTGAGGACAGAAATCAAACAGCTTACGTGCAACGGAGCGAGGAAGAACAAGAGCCCTCTGTTGGATCGCTCGATCAACATCAGTTTTGACTTCAACAGAAGCCGGTTGAGATTTCAGGCGTGGTTTGTGCGGAGAATGAAGAAGAAGACGAAGAAGAAGAGGCGGGAATAGGCAGTAATGACGGAACCAGCTCGTTCATAAATGATATTTTGATTTAAATAATTAAAAGAGCACCGATGGTCTTATAAATGGTGATATCATCGTGTTTTTTTTATATAAAATTGGAGATGTTTGAGATTACATGAAAAATCCAATATAAAATCATAATTAAGTTTAGTGAAGAAATAAATCGAACCATATCGAAACCAGATATTCTATTTTGTAATTCGTAGACAGTTGAACATCTTCCTACTATATATACATTCGAAAATTTACGTAAAAAATTAATTTTTTTAGGAAAAATATGCAAGAGATTACTAAGGGATTTAGTTTTTAAGTCTAATTTGCTCATTTTATAAATTGGTTGGAGTTTTTCTTTTTTTGATCGAAATAAATTGGAGTTGAAAGGGTTAAAAAAACTCCAACATATAAAATAAGCAAATTAGACTTAAAAGCTCCAATTTATAAATTGGATTTGAAAGGGCTGAATATTAATCAAAATCTTAGACATTAAACGTGCTCCACGTGCGTCACCTTTTACTGAATCACCGAGTTACAAATTTTAGAATAGATTTTAAGAATATAGTATCTATTAAACCTCAATTTATAAGATCTATTTCTGAATAATAAACCTCAATTAAACCTCTTTTTTCTTAAAAAGAAAAGGGAAAAAAAACTAGCCAAGAGCCAAGTTTCCCGCTTCCCGCCTCTATATATGTAAGATTTCAATTCATGTCCTTTCGCGTTTGTGAGTTTCGGCTCGTGTTCTCTGGTTGTCGTTTAGAGCCGAAGGGCAGAGCCAGCTGCATATCGTTGGAAAGAGAAGACGTTGTCGACAACGAAGAGGACCTGTTCGAAACGATCGACGAACGTAAGTTGGGGCGTAACAGAGTGTAGGCAACTGCTCTCTGTTCATGTCGTCGCTTTTGTAATGAGTTGTAGCACTTAACTGGAATAGAAGGATTATATGAGGCAATAATTGACAAGATATGCGAAGCAGCTGGAAGGATAGTGCTTAGAGCTTAAATTCTTCTTTATCCTGAGATGGTGGCCCCAATCAATTCGAACTTCTATAAGCATCTCGCATCAACTTCCCTTTCGTTTCATCTGAATTTTGGTAACATTACTGGAAGTGATGCTCTCTGCTCAGAGTAAGTTCTTCATCCTGCAAACTTTGAGCTAAAATGGTTCGGAATACCTCAATGAGTCATTGACCATTGAAATAAAGCCTGCGAATTAGTATATGTGCTGCTCAAAGTACTTTTGATGTCTTTATTTCCAGAGAAAGTCGGTTGTTCGCATCACAACTGGAAGCCAAGCCCTCGATGGGCTGTTAGGCGGTAATAGGCTTTCTTTTGCAGACTCTGTGTCTTACTCTTCATGCATTTCAACAAAAACAAATTTCACCGGTTTGGCGATGTTAAACAGGTGGTATTGAAATTCGGGCAATTGCAGAAGCATTTGGCGAATCTCGGTGGGAAGCACAGTCCAAAAACATTACCTTTGATGAACTTTTATTAGTTGCTCTTATCAGTTGGCTTTCTCAGAAAATGCTGCTAACGTCACTTTAGGTCTGGGAAAACACAGCTTGCGCTTACCCTACAGGGTATTAGGTTTGACATTGCACGTTAGCAGCATTTGCGTACCCCCAGTGTGTTACTACTCAGGTTGGTCTGAATTGGATATTAGGTTTTTGTTTTTAACTTCTGTTGCATTTTTTGTTCAGATGAACAATGCCAAGTAGTAACATAATAATTGAATTTCTACATAAAGAATAAAGATGTGGGTGATCTTGGCATCAGAACGTGTGTTTGCGGTGATTCTGGAAGTATGGCACTCTCATTTTTTGTAATCTACAATCAGTATACCGGAACGCATGTACAGTGATGACCAATTTTGTGATACATGGAGGCAACATAGAAAGCTTTTGACAACCTCTTAATATCAAAGCTAGTAATTTACGCAATGTGCCAATTGACTCGGGTAGCCTTTCGATATCAGTGTAAGAGAAATTGAGATATCAAAGATGTTTTAAACCACCAACGCATTTTGGTACCTCTATGATGTCACAATGGCATAACGAGAACACCCTCAAGTACTTCAAATTTGTTAGCAAGTCATGTAGCACCTTATTAGAAATAGATAATTTTATTGAGCCCTCACCAATTCCAACACGTAATACCACTAAACTTCTGAGTACCTTCGTTCTGTCATATGCTTGAGGTAACATACCACGATGAGATAAATGATGAATAACGAGCTTTCTTATCAGGAGTCGCATCATCTTCATCACCCCCAAACTGTGACTCCCCAGAGGTAAAGCATGTCCCACCAGCAATTAACTTTGCTAGGACATTCAGAAGATTGCGCATCAAAAACTTCGTTGTATCAACATTGGATTGTTGAAAAGAGGATTTGGATACTAACTCATTGAAGTAATTTTGTCCTGATCTCAAGATATTCTCCTTTGCTTTTCTTCCATCTAAAAGCCCTCTCCTATCCATAGGAGTACCAACTCATCCCTCTCAATTTCGTAGTCCTTTGGAAATATTGCACAATAAACAAAACATCTCTTCAAATAAGAAGGAAGATGGACATAACTCAATTTTAAAGCTGGAAGAACCTCATCATTTTCTCTCGTTGCTGCATCCCATATTTTGTTATTTAAGATAGCTTCCCATTCATCAGGATTCTCTTTGTTACGTAGGAGGTCGCCCAACATCTTCATTGCCAAAGGTAAACCTTTACATTTTTCAGCTATTTTCTTGCTTATTGTTTCAAGATGCGGCTGCCTCTCAAACCTTCTTTCTCCCTGAGCATGATAGGCCAATAAGCTTGTACAATTATCAAGGGACAACTCCTTCAAAAGATGCGGCGAAGCTCCCGTTATGGAAACAACAGAAAGATTGCAAGTGATGATGATGATCTTGCTTCCCTTAGCACCCACTTCAAATGGCTTTAAGAGGGCAATCCATTCTCCGTACTTCTCGTTCCAGACATAGTCTAAAACCACAAAAAACTTCTTCCCAAACAAATCATCCTTCAACTTAACTTGAAGCCAGTTAAGATCTGTGCCCTTGCAAGACAACCCGGTGATCGACTGCAAAATAGCATTCGTTATGTCGAGAACATCAAAAACATCCGAAACAAAAACCCATGCTCTCCTCTCGAAACAGCTGCTCATTTTGGGATCATTGTACAGCTATTGAGCCAAGGCCATCTTTCCAACACCGCCCATCCCAACAATGGGGACTATGCTTAGCGTGGCATTGGAATTTTCAACCTCACTGATCAATAGTTCCAGTATCTTCGCTTCTGCCTTCTCCCAAAACTGAGGCTCTAGCAGAGAAGTGCTGGGGAGCCTTTTGTTGGTGTAGTTGGATATGTGCGCAGCATTCTCTCTGAAGCTTAGATAAGCCTTCCTGGTGACAATCTTTACCAACCTGCCATTGATCTCTTGTACCTTAGTTTCAAACACGAGAGAGCATGGATTCAGATTCGATCCGGAGGATTCATCTCTGCCAAAGAAAGAGAACTTCCTTTTCAATTTACCTCTCCTTATGTTAGATTCTTCCCCTGACTTAACCTAAGCGACTTCAATCGCGAACTCATCGAGCAAGTCTTCCATGTCATAGGCCAAGTCCCTAACATCGTCCAGCCACAGCTTCACTGGATGGTTATGTTAGCGTGAGCTGTCTTCTAGAACCAAAATAGAAAACTTCTTATTGTTTTATTCTCTTTCTATGTATATTTCCTATTTCTATGTATCTCCCCTGTTTTGTAGATCAATTAGGGTTGATTCTTTTCTTTGTATATATATGTACTTATAGCCTTGTAAACGTAAGCTGAAATACTAAAATTACAGAAAAATTTAAATTTGAGTATTCTTTATGTTTCTACATGGTATCAGAGCCACCGATCAAGGGACTCTATACTCAATCCGATCAATCAAACTCCATTGCCGTGACCTTCGTCGCTGCTCCAACCATATTTCTTGAAGATCACCGCAATTGTGCTGCATCACCCTATGGCAGACGCAAACCCGACTGGCAATGTTCTTCCCTTGGTAGCACAAGAGGGAGCTTCGAATACTGATGCTCTTATTGAGCGTTTGACCCAGGTCCTATCCCAACATGTTCCACAATCTCATGTTGAGACTCCGGCTCCCTCGATTACTGTCAAGTTAGATGGAAGCAACTATGGTCTTTGGTCTTAAGTTGTCGAGATGTACATCTCTGGCAAAGACAAGTTGGGATATATTACTGGGGTTCTTCCCCAACCCTCTCCGAATGATCCTGGCTTCCGAAAGTGGAAGACTGACGATTCAACTGTGAAGGGCTAGCTTATCAATTCCATGGATCTTGCACTGATTGGCAACTTCATCCGATACCCCACCGCAAAAGCAGTTTGGGATGCGGTGGCTACAACATTCTTTGATGGCGCTGACATCTCCCAAGTGTATGACTTAAAGCGACGATTGACCCGATTGAAGCAAGCGGGCAGACCCATTGAAAAATATTATAATGACCTGCAAGGACTTTGGCAAGAAATTGATTTTCGCCGGCCTAATCCTATGACCTGCGCTCATGATATTGACATATACAACACTTTAGTTCAAGAAGATCGTGTTTATTTGTTCTTGGATGGCTTGGATGATCGCCTTGACAAGGTTAGGGCTGATGTATTGCAGATGCAACCATTTCCTACGGTTGAACAAGCCTACGCACGAGTAAGAAGAGAAGATGTGCGCCAGGCCGTTATGATGGCACACCCACAGACTCCCACTGCTGCTGCTATGGTGTCGCGTGGCAGCAAAACAGGCTCAAAATTTCCAGAATTCGGCTCCGGACATGCTACTTTACAAATGGTTCCCGGTTCTACTCCGCCTGGGGGAGAGCGCTCTATCTCTGGTCCGAGAGCTAAGTCGCAACCGCTAGCAGCAGGGGGTTGCACTCACTGTGGGAATTCTCGATATACAAAGGAAACCTGTTTCAAGTTGCATGGCTATCCTGAGTGGTGGAAAGAATTGCAAGCAAAAAGGAAGGCTGACAATCCAACGGGTAAAGGACAAGCTTCCTTGGCCATAGGTGATTCGCCGTTATCTTTGGTGTCGCAAGTAGACTCCACCGCTGCACCTGATTCCGATCTTATAGGTAACAATGGGTTCTTCTCAAGCAGGAGGTAAAGATGGGTGGATTGTTGATTCAGGCGCTACTGATCACATGACACCCCATCCTGATGATCTTTTGCGCCACACCGCTCCGAGGAGACAACATATATATAATGCCAATGGTCGTCGTTTTCCTGTGTTGGGGGCTGGCAGTGTTGAACTTTCCCCATCTTTATCATTATCTCATACTTTGCTAGTGCCATCTTTATCTAACCGACTACTCTCTGTTGGACAAATCACTGCTGAATTGAATTGCAGCGTTATTATGTATCCCTCCTTTTGTTTATTTCAGGATATCCTCACGAAGGAGATTATTGGACGTGGTACTAAGAGGGAGGGACTGTACTTTGTTGACGACTTTACTGAAAGCCGAGCGTATTACACCCGCAATCAGTCTACTTCTAAGGAGAAAGAAATTTGGTTATGGCACCGTCGCTTAGGACACCCTTCTTTTGGGTATTTAAAGAAATTATTTCCAGATTTGTTCAGTAGTTTATCAGATTCTGAATTTCATTGCGAGACCTGCATCTTGGCGAAGAGCCATCGTGCTTCTTTTCCATTGAGTTTTAATAAGAGCCCAACTCCTTTTTCATTAATACATTCGGATGTGTGGGGTGCTTCACCAATTGTTACTACGTCTGGCATTCGTTGGTTTGTAACTTTTGTGGATGACTGTACAAGGATGACCTGGTTATATTTAATGAAACATAAAGATGAAGTAGGGACAATCGTTCGTGTATTTCACCGCATGGTCATGACTCAATTTGGAGCTCAAATCCGTATACTTCGCAGCGACAACGGTGGCGAATATATTAACCAACACCTTACAGGATATTTTCAAGATCATGGATTAATTCACGAGACCTCTTGCACTCAGACACCCCAGCAAAATGGTGTTGCCGAACGAAAAAATCGTCACATCCTGGAGACAGCGAGGGCACTTCTAGTGGGTGGGCAGGTTCCGAATCGGTTTTGGGATGCGGCTGTAGTTACTTCCGTGCATCTAATGAATCGCATGCCCTCCCGCGTATTGGCATTCTAGACCCCGCTTCAGGCACTTTCGACGCATGTCTCACTTCTTTCAGTCTTGACTTTACCTCCTAAGGTGTTTGGGTGAGTGGCCTACGTCCATCTGCATAAAAATCAGCGAACAAAGCTCGACCCATGTGCTGTTAAGTGTGTTTTCCTTGGCTATGGAACCCACCAGAAGGGATATCGCTGCTACAATCCGGACACAAAGAAAACTCATGTAACCATGGACGTTACATTTATTGAATCTGAACTCTTCTTTTCTGCCACCAATTGTACCTTTCAAGGGGAGATCCATGGTGAAAGGGTAAATTGGTGGGAAGGTGGCTTGATGGCAGGGGTTAGCGATGCATCTAACTCACGGCAGCAACTTCTTAATGAAGATGACCAGCAGACTATTTTGTTACAAGAGGCACAAGAACAACCTCAAGAGCAGTTCTCTCTTCCTCAAAATATCCCCTCTTTAGTACCCGACCATTCTCCTGAGGATACTCCTGAGGTAAGCTCTCCTATCACACATAATTCTCTTGATGATACTGATGAGGTTGTTGGTTATAAATTGCCCGACAGACACAATCGAGGCAAGGCTCCTAATAGGTACTCACCAGATATGGAGGAACGAAGGTCAAAGTACCCGATTACCAATTATGTTTCCATAAGGAGATTGTCGGAACACTTGAAGGCATTTGTGGCCAATGTCTCCGCAATTCAAGTTCCTAGTGGAGTACAAGAAGCCTTGAGGGATCCCAAGTGGGCTCAAGCAATGAAAGAGGAGATGGAAGCCTTGCAGAAAAATAAGACCTGGAGATTGGTAGAGTTGCCGAAGGGGAAGAAGGCAGTGGGGTGCAAGTGGGTCTTCACTGTCAAATACAATACAGATGGGTTAGTTGAGAGGTACAAGGTACGACTGGTAGCAAAGGGATATACCCAGACTTATGGTGTGGACTACCAAGCAACATTCTCTCCGGTTGCGAAGCTGAATACCGTACGAGTTTTGATGTCACTTGCTGCGAACCTGAATTGGCCTTTGCACCAATTTGATGTGAAGAATGCATTTCTTCACGGAGATCTAGAGGAAGAAATCTACATGGAAGTCCCACCTGGGTATGCGTGTGCTGATCAATCAAATGTGGTGTGCAAACTTCAGCGATCATTATATGGGTTAAAACAATCACCTCGTGCGTGGTTTGGTCGGTTTAGCTCAGCGATGAAGAGGTATGGATACACTCAAAGTAATTCTGATCATACGTTATTCTTAAAACGTAGACAAGATAAAGTGACAGCATTGATTATATACGTGGATGATATGATCATCACAGGGGATGATCTTGAAGAAATTACAGACCTTCAAGGGCAGTTAGCCAATGAGTTTGAGATGAAAAATTTGGGAGGCCTGAAATATTTTTTGGGAATTGAAGTAGCCAGGTCAAAGGAAGGTATTTTCTTGTCTCAGCGAAAATATGTGTTAGATTTATTAGCTGAGGTTGGAATGTTGGAATGTAAGCCTGCCGACACTCCTATAGTTCAAAATCACAAACTTGGAGAGTTTCCTGATCAAGTGCCTACCAATAAGGATAGATACCAAAGGTTAGTGGGGAGACTAATTTATTTGTCACACACTCGTCCTGATATTGCATATGATGTAGGGGTTGTGAGCCAATTTATGCATGCTCCGAGTGAAGAACATATGAATGCTGTGTTTTGGATTCTACGCTACTTGAAGTCAGCTCCAGGAAAAGGGTTGTTCTTTGCAAAGAACGGTCACCTTGAGGTAGAAAGATTTACGGATGCAGATTGGGCAGGTAGTATCTCTGATAGGAGGTCTACGTCAGGCTATTTCACGTTTGTGGGAGGAAACTTGGTAACATGGAGGAGCAAGAAGCAGAAGGTTGTAGCATTGTCAAGTGCTGAAGCAGAATTCCGAGGGGTAGCTAAAGGTCTATGCGAGCTATTATGGCTAAAAATGTTGATGACAGAACTTGGTTTCCCACCTGAATCTGAGATGAGACTATTTTGTGATAATAAAGCTGCGATTGAAATTTCTCACAATCCAGTTCAACATGACCGTACTAAGCATGTTGAGGTGGATAGGCATTTTGTCAAACAGAACTTGGATGCTAAGGTGATAAAGTTTCCATTCGTTAGATCTGAAGATCAGTTGGCGGATGTTCTTACAAAGGCATTGTCGAATCGAGCTTTTCACAGCTCACTTGTCAAGCTGGGTATCAAAGACATCTTCTCACCCGCTTGAGGGGGAGTGTTAGCGTGAGCTGTCTTCTAGAACCAAAATAGGAAACTTCTTATTGTTTTTTTTTTTTTTTGGTAAGGTAATAATATGTATAACTTTTCAAACACCAAGTACAACCTAAGCTCAAACCAACTCAAGACCATATTAGGACATAGTAATGTCCAACCATGGTCAAGAGGGTTCAACAGGAACTATACATCAAGCCGAAGGACGGCTAAGGATAAGCAAAATAAAGCCAGAAAAACAAAAATAGCCAAGCCAACCGCAGGGAGGAGGGCGACGTCCAAAACCGAAATCCACTGTAGGAGGCGCCGGAGTGTCCAGTATCAGCACTAACCAAAGATAGAAGGAGGAAGGTCCCACTTTCTCTGTAAGATGCGGTTCCTATATGTGTCCTCAACTCTCCCCATAGAGATAGCCTTGTCCTTGACGACTTTGATGAGGTGCTTACGCATACCAAGGATGAATGTCACGCCCCGTACCCCACGTAGCATAACATCCCGCCAACGGTCGATTTTGCTGCAACGCTCCCAGGAAGCGTCGCCGACCCACACCCATACAGAGATCAAGCACAAGCGGAAGCATAAATAACAAACCCTGACTATTTTAAATACAATCCAAGGATAGCCAAGCAATAAACAACGATCAATGCAGAAAATATGTACATACTGATATTACTATTTTAAAACTCTTTTTACAGTGCTTACTACAACCAAAAAGGAAACACCAACAGTGGGGAATAACTAAACAGTCGTTTCTCCGTTCTGCTCTGTCTCCACTGGGGTACAAGCTCGACGACCGCTGGATAAAATGCGGTAATCCAAAAGAGGTGACGACCTCGGCATCCTACTGCTGGGGGTCTGAAATGTTTCGGTTTACACAACCGTGAGATAAATCTCAGTGAGTTCAACCCCTAAACCTAGGCTAGGCTAACATGCAATCTCCTGACTGGAAACAATTATTTAAAACAAATCATAACACAACCACAATCAAATAATCCTCTGACCCTGCAGGTTAGACAGTTCCATAATAATCATGGCATATAGGTGGCATACACAGTTACACGTACCCCAATTACATTCTCATGCACCGAATCTCACACACTCGCATGCTAATCAATGCATGTCTATGCAGACACATGTTATTGACGTGTCATACGCATTCTTTGGCCCAACGGCCCACACTGGCACACTTGCCCAATTCATTTATTATTACGACTCGAGTCATTAATTTTTCACTGCCCGGTGCGTCTAGCCTGCTTCAAAATGCATGAGGCGCAGCAACCGATCTGGCCCAGTGTCTCTAGCCTGCTTCAAAGTGCATGAGGCGCAACACTGTTCTCCTTGCGAACCAGAGCCTACTGCAAAGTGCATGAGGATGGTCGCCTTCCGGATATACCGGGCATCGTCCTGCTTCAAAGTGCATGAGGACGGTATTGACCCGAAGGTCCTCAGGTGATCACACGATTCATTATTATCTGAACCCAGCATATAATGCTTCAGGGTAATTTAGGTGATCACGCACTCATGGCAGACACGCATTCTCGCACAATTTCACAACATGCCACACTCTAGGCACACATAATGCGTGTCCATGTTATGCAATGCAATACAATGCACCATGAGCACCAATGAAATTTAGACACCCAATGTCACGACACGTGCTTAATTGGCCCAATTAATACCGTGTGGCCTAACGTGCGTTTCACAAATAAGTAATTCATTGTAACCCAAACAATGGCCAGTCGCACTCCACAAAAATAGCCACACCACATACGACATAGCAGTACGAAATTAACCACAATTAAGCACAATTGACATAGTCAGTCAATCCGGGCATACCCAGCAATTTTTCCAATAATAATTTCTACCAGTCAATCCTCAACCCAGTCCAAAATACGCACTGATACTATCTAAGCCGGTCTAACATGTGCCGATAACACCTAAATCAGTCCAGAAAAACGCACAATTAATCCTAATCCGAGTTTAGGAATTTCACTCACCTAATCCGAATTCACGACGATGGGGAATGGCGACCGATCACTGATGAACAGTGAAATCGGCGGCGGAATTCCCGGGACTCGGCGTACGGACGAATGAACAGTGCTTTTTCCGTACGGATGAACAGTAAATCCGTACGGGATGAACAGCATTTTTTGTACGGGATTGTACGGACAGGCCGAGGAGGTCGCCGGCGAGGTGCCGGTCACGGCGGCGACGGTCCGTACGGCGGTGTGAACAGTGATTCCGCACGGATGAACAGTGTTTTCCGTACGGACACTGTACGGCCGGGGTCCGACGGCGACGTATGAGGATGCTGGACGCCCGGGTGTCGACGGAATGGCGATCGGAGCTCCGGCGACACTGTTTACAAAGCTGGAAAATGTAAAAACAGAGAAAAACAGAGAAAACAAAGCTGTTTTTGGGACAAAACCTGAACTAAAGAGGCTGCAAAGGGGTGGAATAGGATGCTGGTGGTGGTGGCTCGCCGGGAAAGGCTCCGGGCGGTACTGTTCCGGCGTGAACAGTACCGAAACAGCAGAAAACGCACTAAAACAGCAAAAACGGAAGAGAAAAGAGAAGAAAATTTCTGGGGAGCTTCTGGCCGAATGAGGTCTGCGTGAGAGAGAGAGAGAGAGAGAGTTTATCTTGGTCAAAATTGTAGACTAGGGTGCCAAGTGTCAAAATCTTACAAAAATGCCCATTTTACCCCTCATCCAATGGCCCATATTTGTTCTAATCCAATAATTCAAGGGCAATTTGGTCATTTGTCCTTAACCATGGTTGACCAGACCTGGTTTAGCCCTAACTAACCTTGGTTAACCCCAAAAATAAATCCAAAATTCGGAATTATCCAAAAATAGCCTAGGGGTATTTCCGTCATTTTTCGATCCCGAACCGAAATTTCAATTTTCATCCATACCGGTCCTATATATTCATGGGAGACATAATCCGGTGTCGGAATCGAAAAATTCGTCCTTTAAGCCCTCGAAAAGCGACCGCGAAGTTCCGAGAATAAAATAATATTATTTTTCCAATTTTTGTCGAAATTCCAGTTTTTGTCCGAAATGACTCCCGGTATGTGTGGCCACTCAAAAATGGCGTCGGCTCCGAAAAATAACCTCGATTGACCTCGAAAAGCGACGCTGGCGTCCCGAGGGGCAAAATCGTCCTTTTTCACCCCCGGACCAAAATTTCAATTTTTACACGTACTAACTCCAAACGTGTGTGGCAAGCGTAATATGACGTCAGATTTCCAAAAATAGTCCCTTAAGCCTTCGAAAATCAACATCGAAATCCGAGCTCAATTTCGCGAATAAACTCGCTAAACTTTCAATTTCAGGGTCTCTCACTAACGGGCGGCTGTTTAGAAATTACGCGTATCGACCTAGGGCTATCCATGTCGTGATGGTCTCGATCATTGAGAGAATGAGAAATTATCACTAGTTCCAGAGGTCACGATCGTTCGGTTCAGGTTCAGGACTGGTTGGCCACGTGTACTTTCGGTCTTGCAGAATCACCTGCGTCCCTATTATACATCGTTGGCCTTGGCCAAACCCAATCCATTACCCTTTTCTACGATCGGCCCACATTGGCCCAAAATATACTCTCAACGTCTCTCGTGATCGGTGTCCGTTTCACGATAGGGTCTCCGGTCCACGTACTATTTTCTAGTTAGCCATATCCCATTGGTCAGTATCCCGAGAGTGATCAGCTCTGGGCGAGACTTACTAAAATGAAATGCGAATTAATGTCAGTTTCATTGATCCCGGAAATTACATCAAAATTCGGGCTGTTACAATTCTTCCCCCCTTACAAAAATTTCGTCCTCGAAATTTGCAATCTACCCTTATCTACTCAAACAAATGGGGGTGTTGACGTCTCATAACTTCTTCACTCTCCCACGTGGCACCTTCTGTTCCATGGTGTTCCCAGACAACTTTAACCATTGGGATCGTCTTGTTCCTCAGCACCCGTTCTCTTCTGTCCTCGATCTTGACTGGTCTTTCCACAAACGACACCTTATCATCCACTTCTATCTCCTCGTATCTCAAGACATGAGTCGGATCTGGTTCATACTTCCTTAGCATCGACACGTGGAAAACACTGTGTACTTGTGACATATTGGGCGGTAAGGCGAGTCGATAAGCCATATCTCCAATCTGAAACTCTAAAGGTCATCGTCTCCGATCGGCATAACTTTTCTGACGACTTTGCGCCGTTCTGAGTCTGTCTCGAATAACCTCAACTGCCTCAACGGTCTGCTGTATCAACTCTGGACCTGTGATATTCCGTTCACCCACTTCATCCCAACACACCGGTGTCCTGCATGCCCGACCATATAAAGCTTCAAACAGTGCCATCTGAATGCTCTGCTGATAGCTATTGTTATAAGCAAACTCCACCAAGTGCAACTGTTCCTCCCATTTGCCTTGGAAATCTATCACACAAGCTCTCAACATGTCCTCCAAGGTTTGAATGGTCCTTTCAGACTGGCCGTCTGTCTGTGGATGGTATGCCGTACTAAACTGTAACTTTGTTCCTAAGGCCGTTTGTAAACTTTTCCAGAAGTTGGCCGTAAATCTTGGATCACGATCTGAAGTAATCGTTACCGGTACTCCATGCAACCTCACAATCTGCTTCACATACAAATCTGCATATCTTTCCAACTCAAAGTCCTTTCGCACCGCCAGGAAGTGCGCTGACTTAGTCAGTCTATCCACTATCACCCAGATTGAATCATGTCCTCTCTGGCTTCTCGGTAGTCCCGTCACGAAATCCATGGTAATATGTTCCCATTTCCACTCTGGAATTTCTAATGGCCTCAATAATCCTCCAGGCTTACAATGCTGTGCTTTCACTTGTTGGCACGTCAAACACTTAGCTACATGCCTGGCCACATCTACCTTCATTCCGTTCCATCAATATTGTTGTCTTAAATTCTGATACATCTTTGTACTCCCCGGGTGGATACTGTACTGGCTCCTATGGGCTTCCGACAAAATTTCTTCTTTAAGTTTCACATCATCCGGCACACACAATCGCCCTCGAAACTTCAGAACTCCATCCTCGGACACTTGAAAGTCCGATTTCCTCTTAGCTGCATCCATCTCAATAATCTTTTGGATTTCTTGATCCGTAGTCTGTAGTTCCTTAATCTTGGCTTGAATTCCTGGCTCAATCCTCAAAGCAGCTAATAAATTCGATACATGACTCAACTCAAACTTAAACTCGGAATCCCTGAGTTTTTCCAACAGGGTCCACTCCTTGACTATTAAGTGCGCCAAACTAGACTTTCTACTCAAGGCATCTGCCACTCGATTGGCTTTCCCGGGATGATACAGAATGTCGCAGTCATAATCCTTCAGAAGCTCCATCCATCGACGCTGCCTCATGTTCAACTCTTTCTGCGAAAATAGGTACTTGAGGCTCTGATGATCCGTATAAATCTGAAACTTCTCCCCACACAAATAGTGTCTCCAGATCTTGAGTGCAAACACTATAGCAGCTAATTCCAAGTCATGCGTCGGGTAATTCATTTCATGCGGTCTCAACTGACGCGACGCGTATGCTACCACTTTTCCATGCTGCATCAGCACACAGCCCAATCCTCTTAGCGAAGCATCGCTATAAATCTCAAATCCTCCTGGGCCTGACGGAATGGTCAATACAGGAGCAGTCGTTAACCGGTGTTTCAATTCCTGAAAGCTCCTTTCACACTTGTCATCCCATTCAAACTTCACTTCCTTCTTAAGCAACTTTGTCATTGGCATGGCTATTGATGAGAATCCTTCTACGAATCGCCTGTAATAACCGGCCAATCCTAGAAAACTCCGAATCTCAGTTACTGATGTCGGTCTAGGCCACTTGGTAACTGCTTCAATCTTAACAGGGTCTACAGAAATTCCATCCCCAGAAACGATATGTCCAAGAAATCCTACTCTGTTGAGCCAAAACTCACACTTGCTGAACTTGGCATACAATGCGTGCTCTCTCAAGGTCCGTAGCACTTCAGTCAAGTGTACTTCATGTTCTTCCGGGCTCCTGGAATACACTAATATATCATCAATGAAAACTATCACAAACTGATCCAGGAATTCCTTGAACACACGATTCATCAAATCCATAACAGCGGCTGGGGCATTCGTCAATCCGAAGGGCATGACCGTAAATTCATAATGCCCGTATCGAGTCCTGAAAGCAGTCTTAGGAATGTCCTCACTTCTGATTCTTAACTGATGGTACCCGGTCCTCAAATCTATCTTGGAAAATACTGAGGCCCCTTGCAACTGATCGAACAAATCATCAATTCTTGGCAGCGGATACTTATTCTTCACTGTCACTTGGTTCAACTGTCGATAATCTATGCATAACCTCAGAGTTCCATCTTTCTTCTTGACAAACAGAACTGGCGCTCCCCATGAAGACGCACTAGGGCGAATAAAACCTTTGTCCAGTAATTCCTGTATCTGAACCTTTAACTCTTTTAATTCTAATAATGACATCCTATACGGCGCTTTCGAAATCGGCTCTGATCCTGGCGCCAATTCGATCGCAAACTCTACCTCTCGCTCGGGCGGTAAACCCGGCAATTCCTCAGGAAACACATCGGGAAAATTGCTCACTATGGGTATATCTTCCAACTTAGGTCCCTCAACTGTTGGATCCACAACATTCACCAAATATCCTTCACACCCTTCATCCAACAACTTACTCACCTCCAGCGAGGAAATCCAAGGAATCGAGGTTACTCCTCGATTTCCCTGAAATACAAAACTAGGGCGTCCATCCGGATTAAATTGGATCGTCCTATCGCTGCAATCCACTACAGCTTTCTGTCGGACTAACCAGTCCATGCCAATAATCACATCAAAATCGAACATGGCTATTACTGCCAAGTCGATACTCTCTTCTCTACCTCCAATAATTATCTTACAGCTAGGACATCCAAAAGAAACTAGCAACCTATCATTCACAGGTGTCGACACGCAAAGCACATGATCAAGCAGTACTGGTTTCACACCAACCAACTCAATAAATTGCTCTGAAACGAACGAATGGGTTGCCCCCGGATCAAACAGTGCATATGCGGCATGATCACACAAAGAAATCGTACCTGTGACCACGCCCGGCGCATTCTCAGCTTCCTTGCGCGCCATTGCATATATCCTTCCTTGAGCTGGTGGTCGCCCTTGATTAGCCGGTGGGGGAGGTCCGGCTTGATTTCCAACTCGAGGCGGCTGTACTCGGGAGGGTCCTGATGGCTGCATCTGCGGGCAATCACGGATCTGATGTCCCATACTTCCACACTTAAAACATGCCCCAAATCTGCCCGACTGGGGATTCAGTTTCCCAATGTTTCGCCTAGCTGGCGGGACAAATCGCCTGTTTCCAGTCATAGGCCTCTTTCCAAAACGGCGATTATCTCTATTTTGAGCAAACCTCGATCCAGAAGCGGCTGCCCTTTCCTGCTGATCCCGTTCCATGATCTGCGCCTGTCTATGCATTTCCCTGTAATCCTTGATATCATGAGACAAAATCAAACTCCGGAGATCCGGCTTCAGTCCATCCCGGAATCTCCGCGCTCTATCCCTTGGATTCTCCACCATAGTCGGCGCGAACTTAGCCAATCTTGCGAACTCCGCCTCGTATTGATCCACAGTCATTTGTCCTTGGCGCAAGCGCATAAATTCCATCAACTTCTTCTCTTGCGCATTCTCCGAGAAATATTGCTCATAGAAATTTTCCACAAATACAGCCCAAGTCGGGGCCGTTCCTACCGGAAACACTCTATTCTCCACGGCATTCCACCAATCATTTGCACCTTCTTGAAGCTGATAAACCGCTAATGTTACCTTCTCCTCTTCAGTACACCCCAAAACTTTGAAGGTTTTCTCCAGATCCTCTATCCATCTTGGCGCAGCCTCGAGGTCACCTCGACCATGAAATTTAGGCGGCTTCAACTTGATAAATTGCTCTACTAGCTTGGCCAATTGCCTAACCCCTGCTGGCTGAGCTTGTCCAACATTAGCTTGATTCTCATTCCCAGCAGCAGCGGCTACCCTCTCATCGGCCTGGGCTGCCACATTCTCACGCCCTTGATTTTGTCTATCCAGCACATTCCCGATTCTTTCCAATACTCGCAGTACTCCTTCCATACGTGGATCTTCTACAGGTCTCACATCGACTCGAGGGTCTACTGCGGCTCCCACATTAACCCCAAGATTTTCCACGGCCCTTGCTCGAGCACGACCTCCACCTCTGGCCCCTCTACCGGCACCCCTTCTAGGAATCCTTCCTAAACCTCTCTCTCCACTACTCATCTCGGCTGCTCGGCTCTACGACTACCTGCTATAATTCCACAAAGGAATTAAAGACTTAAACGAATCTATCCCAGTCTAAGTCCTAGGCAGGTATTAACCAACAATTAAACAATCAGCATGCGGCTTAACAGCTATCCAATACATCACCCAAGGAATTCGGATACTCACCTCGGGTCCTGCCGCACCTGCACTTACGGGTCACACTATCACAATTCAACACAATCACAACTGTCAGGAGATGCATGTAGCACACGAGGTCACCCTACTGGCTACCCAGGGTTTCATCGCTCCTTATCACTCCAGGCTTCGACCGGATTGGACCGAGCTGACCTTGCTCTGATACCAATTCAAGAGGGGATGTCACGCCCCGTACCCCACGTAGCATAACATCCCGCCAACGGTCGATTTTGCTGCAACGCTCCCAGGAAGCGTCGCCGACCCACACCCATACAGAGATCAAGCACAAGCGGAAGCATAAATAACAAACCCTGACTATTTTAAAATACAATCCAAGGATAGCCAAGCAATAAACAACGATCAATGCAGAAAATATGTACATACTGATATTACTATTTTAAAACTCTTTTTACAGTGCTTACTACAACCAAAAAGGAAACACCAACAGTGGGGAATAACTAAACAGTCGTTTCTCCGTTCTGCTCCGTCTCCACTGGGGTACAAGCTCGACGACCGCTGGATAAAATGCGGTAATCCAAAAGAGGTGGCGACCTCGGCATCCTACTGCTGGGGGTCTGAAATGTTTCGGTTTACACAACCGTGAGATAAATCTCAGTGAGTTCAACCCCTAAACCTAGGCTAGGCTAACATGCAATCTCCTGACTGGAAACAATTATTTAAAACAAATCATAACACAACCACAATCAAATAATCCTCTGACCCTGCAGGTTAGACAGTTCCATAATAATCATGGCATATAGGTGGCATACACAGTTACACGTACGCCAATTACATTCTCATGCACCGAATCTCACACACTCGCATGCTAATCAATGCATGTCTATGCAGACACATGTTATTGACGTGTCATACGCATTCTTTGGCCCAACGGCCCACACTGGCACACTTGCCCAATTCATTTATTATTACGACTCGAGTCATTAATTTTTCACGGCCCGGTGCGTCTAGCCTGCTTCAAAATGCATGAGGCGCAGCAACCGATCTGGCCCAGTGTCTCTAGCCTGCTTCAAAGTGCATGAGGCGCAACACTGTTCTCCTTGCGAACCAGAGCCTACTGCAAAGTGCATGAGGATGGTCGCCTTCCGGATATACCGGGCATCGTCCTGCTTCAAAGTGCATGAGGACGGTATTGACCCGAAGGTCCTCAGGTGATCACACGATTCATTATTATCTGAACCCAGCATATAATGCTTCAGGGTAATTTAGGTGATCACGCACTCATGGCAGACACGCATTCTCGCACAATTTCACAACATGCCACACTCTAGGCACACATAATGCGTGTCCATGTTATGCAATGCAATACAATGCACCATGAGCACCAATGAAATTTAGACACCCAATGTCACGACACGTGCTTAATTGGCCCAATTAATACCGTGTGGCCTAACGTGCGTTTCACAAATAAGTAATTCATTGTAACCCAAACAATGGCCAGTCGCACTCCACAAAAATAGCCACACCACATACGACATAGCAGTACGAAATTAACCACAATTAAGCACAATTGACACAGTCAGTCAATCCGGGCATACCCGGCAATTTTTCCAATAATAATTTCTACCAGTCAATCCTCAACCCAGTCCAAAATACGCACTGATACTATCTAAGCCGGTCTAACATGTGCCGATAACACCTAAATCAGTCCAGAAAAACGCACAATTAATCCTAATCCGAGTTTAGGAATTTCACTCACCTAATCCGAATTCACGACGACGGGGAATGGCGACCGATCACTGATGAACAGTGAAATCGGCGGCGGAATTCCCGGGACTCGGCGTACGGACGAATGAACAGTGCTTTTTCCGTACGGATGAACAGCATTTTTTGTACGGGATTGTACGGACAGGCCGGGGAGGTCGCCGGCGAGGTGCCGGTCACGGCGGCGACGGTCCGTACGGCGGTGTGAACAGTGATTCCGCACGGATGAACAGTGTTTTCCGTACGGACACTGTACGGCCGGGGTCCGACGGCGACGTATGAGGATGCTGGACGCCCGGGTGTCGACGGAATGGCGATCGGAGCTCCGGCGAAGCTCCGGCGACACTGTTTACAAAGCTGGAAAATGTAAAAACAGAGAAAAACAGAGAAAACAAAGCTGTTTTTGGGACAAAACCTGAACTAAAGAGGCTGCAAAGGGGTGGAATAGGATGCTGGTGGTGGTGGCTCGCCGGGAAAGGCTCCGGGCGGTACTGTTCCGGCGTGAACAGTACCGAAACAGCAGAAAACGCACTAAAACAGCAAAAACGGAAGAGAAAAGAGAAGAAAATTTCTGGGGAGCTTCTGGCCGAATGAGGTCTGCGTGAGAGAGAGAGAGAGAGAGTTTATCTTGGTCAAAATTGTAGACTAGGGTGCCAAGTGTCAAAATCTTACAAAAATGCCCATTTTACCCCTCATCCAATGGCCCATATTTGTTCTAATCCAATAATTCAAGGGCAATTTGGTCATTTGTCCTTAACCATGGTTGACCAGACCTGGTTTAGCCCTAACTAACCTTGGTTAACCCCAAAAATAAATCCAAAATTCGGAATTATCCAAAAATAGCCTAGGGGTATTTCCGTCATTTTTCGATCCCGAACCGAAATTTCAATTTTCATCCATACCGGTCCTATATATTCATGGGAGACATAATCCGGTGTCGGAATCGAAAAATTCGTCCTTTAAGCCCTCGAAAAGCGACCGCGAAGTTCCGAGAATAAAATAATATTATTTTTCCAATTTTTGTCGAAATTCCAGTTTTTGTCCGAAATGACTCCCGGTATGTGTGGCCACTCAAAAATGGCGTCGGCTCCGAAAAATAACCTCGATTGACCTCGAAAAGCGACGCTGGCGTCCCGAGGGGCAAAATCGTCCTTTTTCACCCCCGGACCAAAATTTCAATTTTTACACGTACTAACTCCAAACGTGTGTGGCAAGCGTAATATGACGTCAGATTTCCAAAAATAGTCCCTTAAGCCTTCGAAAATCAACATCGAAATCCGAGCTCAATTTCGCGAATAAACTCGCTAAACTTTCAATTTCAGGGTCTCTCACTAACGGGCGGCTGTTTAGAAATTACGCATATCGACCTAGTGCTATCCATGTCGTGATGGTCTCGATCATTAGAGAATGAGAAATTATCACTAGTTCCAGAGGTCACGATCGTTCGGTTCAGGTTCAGGACTGGTTGGCCTCGTGTACTTTCGGTCTTGCAGAATCACCTGCGTCCCTATTATACATCGTTGGCCTTGGCCAAACCCAATCCATTACCCTTTTCTACGATCGGCCCACATTGGCCCAAAATATACTCTCAACGTCTCTCGTGATCGGTGTCCGTTTCACGATAGGGTCTCCGGTCCACGTACTATTTTCTAGTTAGCCATACCCCATTGGTCAGTATCCCGAGAGTGATCAGCTCTAGGCGAGACTTACTAAAATGAAATGCGAATTAATGTCAGTTTCATTGATCCCGGAAATTACATCAAAATTCGGGCTGTTACAATGAAGATGCTCTCATTCCTGAATATCGCATTGTTCCTTTCGGTCCAAATAATGTGACATAAAGCTCCAAAGGAAAATCTAGATATGCAGTTAGCAAACGAGGACCCTCCGCAAACTTGCGTTGCCCACATAATATGTTCATTCCATGGACGATTACGCCAGGGAAGATTGCATTTTGTCGCCCAGAGAGACGACAATCTATTGGTAAAGGTACATTCAAAGAATAGGTGGTTGATTGAGTCCGGAGTAGAACCACAAAAAGCGCATAAGGCATCATTAATCCTGTGATAATGTAATAGGAATACCTAGGTAGGTAACCGGTTAAGAGTTATCAGCCAAAGGAGTTATTGTTTTATTCTCTTTCTATGTATATTTCCTATTTCTATGTATCTCCCCTGTTTTGTAGGTCAATTAGGGTTGATTCTTTTCTTTGTATATATATGTACTTATAGCCTTGTAAACGTAAGCTGAAATACTAAAATTACAGAAAAATTTTAGTATTCTTTATGTTTCTACAGGTTACCACTCAATTCCTTGTCCTTTGCATCATCAAGCTCTACATTGATTGTGACCAGTATCCCCATCCATTCATCGAGCAGGGCGGTGCTGATTCCTTTCCGTGTTGCATGGTCCAATCCCAGAGAAGTTAACTTGTCGAACAGGGCCTGAAAGAAGGAACCCAAAAAGATCTCTCCAATGGTCATGAGCGAATCAGTCAACTGTAGAGAACAACTGTAACGACCCGGTCCGACGAGGGCGGGGAGTGGTCGCCGGGGCCAGAGGGCCTGGACAAGGAGCGGCTCCTGGCAGGCTTCTAGGATGGCAAGGGGGGGCATGTCTCTGTCCCACATCGCTTAGGGGGGGAGTCCTGGGGTTGTTTATAAGGCTTGGCCCCTAACCCTTGTGTAACGCGTTTCACAGAGGGTTTGCTTCCGCTGCACTCTGATGAGAACAAAGCCGTGAGGGGCTGGGCCCGAGGAAGGCCGGGGGGAGCCCAAAGCGGACAATATTGGGCTTGGGGAGGAGTGCCTCTGGGATCGGGGAAGGCCGATGGGAGAGGGCTGCCTGCCCCAGGACAACGCGTTTTAAAGCTGTGAGGACTTAGTGTCCAAAGCGAACAATATTACACAAGGAGTGACGCAGCGGAAGCGTGGTGGGGCCAAGGTCCTTACAACAACAAAGGTTATGGCAAAGCAAAGTGATGATGAACTAATGGAGAGAGAAAACTATAAAATGCAGGAAGACCAAGACTTTCACCCACTAAAGATATAATTTTCTTTTGTCTTGATAGTGAAGCAAAAGTGAATAAGTGATGATGGGAAAGAAACTTTAATGGATTGGATTCCAAGAAGACCAAGTTTGCATGTCCTTCTCGCCATTACCAGTAGAATTTCCCGGCGTTACAAGTCTTGCTCAAAATTAACGATACCATAAGTTTCCTCCTACTCTTTTCGGGTTTAATCATTTTGTGATTTTTTTCATTCATTAATATCTATTTTACTTGTCTATTAGAATTATGTTTAGATTTTCATGTATCTTTTCAAATTTGAGTTCAACCAAAGAAAAGAAAAAGCAAAGAGAAAAACTAAAAAGAAGAAAGAGCAAAATCCCCGGCTGTCGGCCGTGCGGGGGTTCCCTGGGTTACCAAAAAAAAAAAGTCAAAAAAGAAAAAAAAAAAGAAGGAATAAGGCGACAGGGAGCACCACCATAGGAAGGCCACTGCCGCGCTGTTGCCATTAGCCCCACCACTAGGGCGACTATTTCCAACGTCGCCACCTTATGGTGACCTTCGTAGACAACATTTTTCTTGAGATGTTTTTCTTAGAACAGTGAAGGAGTTAAGGAATAACACCTTAAGTACCAAAGCTTTTGCTCGGTTTATAATCAATAACCTAAACTTTTCTTTTTTCAACCAAGTACCTCGATTTTTCAAATTTGACTCAATTTGAGCCATTCGTTAAATAAATGGTAATGTCATGTGATTCTTGCTAACATGATTCACTTACTCAGCAAAAGTTAAGCTTGATAGCTGACATGGCTTGCTTACCCTCCAATTTGGGTGATGAGGAGAGAAGCATGTTTTCGCTCGGACGATCTTGGAGTCTAATATCTCTGCTGATGTGATAGCATCTCAAGATACCATATCAGATGCCAATATGGATAGTTAATGTCTATTTAACAGCATGATATCAACATTGTTCCCCCGCGATTTTAATGGAGGCCTTGACCTACATTTGAGAAGTGGAGGTAATTGATTGAACGAAAAAAATAACTTACATACTTGATTACAATACGGGTAATAATTCGGATACTTGTGTCATTATCCAAGAATTTATCATGCGATGATCGATCTAGATTCAAATCTCAAACGTAATTTTGTTTACGTGATATTTATTCTACAAACTCATCCTCTCAATTCATTGCTTGGTCTCACTTTAAAATCTCTTTTAAAGATTTTTCATTCTTTCATGTCAAAGAGAATATTAAGTAGTTTTGTTAATTTCAAGCCGTTGCAAAAAGATTTAAGTGGCTATGTGTCAAGCACATTCGGATACTATAAAGTTCTCAACATTATATTTCTTTAGATTTTCTGGAATCATTCGATCATAAAGTATTGCTCTTGCCCCTTTTATTTTTGCCAATTCCATTGCTTTCCCTTTGATCTCCTCACCAAAAGCTAAAAAAGCAAGTGCTGATATTGTTAAATTATGTCTGAAATTTGAGCCACCGCACGAAAAATGAAAAGGAAGAAATCAAAGAGTACGAAGCTTGGCCGTGGACAGGAGCTGGAACACACATAGATTTGTGTTGAGTCTTTATATCCAAGTGAGTTGTTTTAATTGTAAATGCTATGGGTGTTTGATTTTAATTTAGATGTGGAAAACACTCCAGCGTGCGAGCAATTGTAACATTTGATTCTCCGATTATTAGTGGATTATTGCTGACGGCTCTCCCATGGATGTAGGTATACTCAAATCAAATTACATAAATCTTGAGTGTCATTTATCGTTCCTTGTTTATTTCTCTGACTCTCTCTCGCATTGACTTAATTTGCAAGATCTGGACTAACTTCCCCGTTCGCTAATATTACAATAGGTAGCTTGGCCAAAATCATATCGAACCGGTTGGACCGCCAGTTCACTCGCTAAACCAGCGAAACAGACTTTTTTTCAAAATTTGGATCCATCCGGTTTTAGAATCTCACGGGTACAGAACTAGGCTTCTGGCTGCTATTACACATGGAGGGACTCTAGCACTCAACTCCACGGACCACCGGCACTCCGCTTTACCACCAAGGCTGAACGATTCACATGTTCACGGGCCATCAACAAAATTACATATCTATAGTTGTTTGCTCATGACATCTAGGGGTGTCAAAATCGAACCGAAAAACCGAACCGAGAGCCGAACCGAAAATTTTGTGCATTTCGGTTCGGTTTCGGTTTCGGTTCGGATCATCAAAATAAACCAATTTTTCTTTTCGGTTCGGTTCATTTCGGTTCGGTTCGGATCGGTTCGGATCGAACCGAACTAAAATAAATACTTTGGTTTAGCGCTATTTTGCCTCTCTCTCTTCCCTTCTCTCTCCTCTCTCCTCTCTTTGTGCTTAATGAACTTGAAACTGAAAACTGATCCGAACCAAACCGAACCAAATCGATTTTTCGGTTCGGTTCCAATTCGGTTCGGTTCAAGGGGGCACCCTTAATGGTTCGGTTCGGTTCGGTTTTTTTGAAAAACCGAACCGAACCGAACCATTTACACCCCTAATGACATCATTACCGGTTCAACAGTAGTCCAACCACTTGGAACCATTGAACCACAAATCGGCAACTTAACTGGTTCTCTGACCGGCCCAAATTGGAAAACAATGGTGCAAAGCTCCAATCCTTACTTTAAACAAGTAGTTATGACCATCTTATATGAATTGAGCTGTTATGCACGCAATACTTTTACCACGTAACGGAAGAAGATAGCAAGTGACTATACGTGATAGAGGTTCGGTTATTTATAGAATTACTGTCGTGGATGCTCCTCTCTCTCCTTGAGCATATGAGAGGAAGGAAAACCTTCGTAATGCTCCAAATGAGGTTGATGCTCCACCACCATGTCCATGGTACATTACTCCTGTCGTTGCTCTAGTTAGAGTTATGACTGATGCTTGACCTTTCTCTTAAAAATTTAGTATTCAAGTAAGTCTTTGCTTTGGCATCGCACAAACTTCAAATTTTTTTCTTTTGGTCGTGAACACAAACTTCAATTTAAGATGCTAATAAATCTCAGTCAAGAGGGAAAAGAGTTGACATCTACCGCTTCATTTAGTTTACATTTAATAAGGAAAAATAGTGCTATAACACCGGAAAAAAAGGGGAAAATCAGAAAGGGCTCCACCAATGAAGATAAAAGATCACACGAAGAAACAGCGAATTTAGAATTATATTAAGTATGCGCTAAATCAAATAAGGAAACTTAACTCTAATAATCAATCTTTCCTCCACAAAAAGAAGAGAAACAATCTTTCTAGTTTATTTGACTAAAAGGTGCCATACCCAGAAAAATCATCTCTTCCATTGCCTTTTGCATCCTAATCTTCGATATGCAGGGTGAAATCCGTCCATCATCACCTTCAGCGTCACTTCTAATCACATTGCAGCATCGCTAGAGGCATATAATGAGCTCCCAAGCACTTGTTCATTTCCTTTCTCTGCAGTGGACACTTTGTCACCCTTGTTATTGATGTCCCTAAGATTCCTGTGCTCAACAACACACCGTTCATCTATGACATGAAAACTTTCTTTACCTGCGATGCTAAGCAAAAAGGTTTGTCAACTACATTGTCACCTTTGTGTATCAAATGCCAAAAATATTGCCAGGGTAAGGCCGGAGTATCTTTTCTGCTGCTTCTGTTTATGTTAAGTCAAACAAATTTAAATAACATAACCTTATTTGCTCTTAGGAACTTAGTTGAGAGTGGCATGCTATCGAGAGGTCATAGGACTATGTCAGGCTTGAGAAGAGATCTAATCGCCACAATCAAAAGAAAATTATTTCAGTGTCATCTCGAATAAACCTCAAAAGAAATGAAATCTATCAACCATGGTATTTGGTTATAAAGCAAAAACCAGAGAAATGCAGTGCCAAATATTTTTAGCTATACAGTAGCAGTTCAGTTTGTCGCATGCAGTTTTAGATATCATGGTTTTTATGAGCATGAGAAGAAATCTAGTGGGAACATTTGAAAGCAAATTACTCAACATTGTCTCCCGTGAGTTTGCTAAGAATTTGCTTTTGATAAGCAAAAGAAATTTATTGCAACATGGTGTCTAGCAGATGGTAGCCCATGTAATCATGAACGCAATTCATGCTATGAGGTATAAGGAATGATGCACAATAGCAATGTCATTTCCACACCACCAAAAGCTGTGGAAAGCCATCTATGATTCAAACTAATAAACCGGTCTTCCTATTTTCAAAGGCTCTCCTATTTTTTTTCTTCCAAACAAATCAGTAAGCTAATGAAATAAATCAACCATAAACACAGCCCAACATAAACAAAGAGTTATATAAACTACTTACTGTTTGATGTTGGGTTCTAATATCCAACAAAAGGAAGTTCTCTAGTAGAACTCAAAAACATGAGTGTGCCATAGTTTCATGGAGATATTGAATAGAAATTGCAAGACCTATGGAGGAGGCAATCAGATAGAAAGCAAACGAAAGTATGTTGCAAAAGGCAGTTTTAGATATTGTGCACCTATATATCCATGCACAGCAATGAACAAGGCATTACTGCAGGGTGAGCTCGGAATCTAATTTGAAACAACAATAGAGAGAATGTTAATCATCGTAGCGGCAGATAGGCTATGTTCTCCATGATAGCTATACTACCTAATCATCTCTTTGACCCAACAATTGAGTTTCAAATAACTTGCAGGGTTGCAAGTTCAACTTCAGAATAGCAGATTAGTATGGCAGAACTCATTAACTCGGACCAATAACTGGGAATGAACCGGTCACCGTACATAGACTGCTTCTGATGTTGTTGCTGACACAAGGCAGGCTGAGAGTTGCCAAAAGCATTATCTGCACATTTCTTAATCATTGATTAAGGAGTTCCAGTGGCAATGTTTAGGACTAACAAGGAATGAGATGGATCAGTCCGCTATTTGTTAACTCGGTTTATAGATGTAAGGACAAGTTTGTCTAATTATATCTGTACAGCAAATACTCGAAACTTTGAACTTGTGAACAAGAAGACTGGAAAGCAAGTAATCTTGACTGCTCGAACAAGAACATATGACCTTAAAATGAATCACGAGGCTTGTATTCATTGTCGATTTCATATATATCCATGAAGGAGCTGTCTCCAACTGCAATATCCTCCAATTCACTAATGGCTTCTTGTTGGTCAAGCTGCATAGGGATGCCTTCATCCTCAGAGCTACCCTCGAGAAAAACATTATCTTCCATATCCGATACGTCAGTAAAAGTTTCTATCTTTTTCTTCCTCCCTCTATATCCAATAAGGCTTAGGACCTTTTCCTTCCACAGAACCAGCGGACATTTCTGAATCAGCTCTGCACCTTCATAAGCTCTTGTCAAGAACACACTAAACCTCTTCCCCCTCTCAGAGACATAAAAAACGCCAAGATGCTTCAACAAGAGTCTCATCAGCTTCTGAGGCATCACGAATTCTCGTCGAAAGTGGGTGAGTTGATCAGTTACCAACCTCTTTTCCATTGTGAAGCTGAGTAGCTCATGCATCACCGCAATGGCCCTCTTATCGAATTCTTTTGATCCAGCTTGGAGGCCACCTGCATCAGCATAAGGAGATAAGTAAGATCTTTTCTGAAAATGCTCAATCGACCCTCCATATCTATAGATTTTATTGTAACTGGCAGGAAACTTCAAGGGAAAAGATAGGGAAAGCAACCCTGGAGTATGAGAGGCAGATTCCGATACCCCCAATACGGCTTTCTCCAACTCTGTGATAGCCCAAGCAGGATTCCACTCCACGAGCTCGAGATAATCAACTTCATCTGGAGAGTTAACCACTTTGAAGTGCTGCGGATACTCGTGTACCCACTTGCTCTTAAAATCAGCTGGCAAACCAAACTCTCTCCTGAAATGAGCAATTTTGTCCAGAGGAAGCCGTTTATCGACCGACGTCATCAACATCCTAGTCACGTATTCAGCAGCTGTGCCAGAGTGTTCCCTAATCAATCTCTCCTCTTCCTCTAACAAGTCTTCAGCTTCTTTAGTCATTCCACACCACAATAGCCCCTTCTGATCCTTGTACAACTCAAACAGCTTCAGTGACTTCCGAATGAAGTCCACCATACTGTGTGGCTTGGGCAAATTAATTTGTCTCCGTTGCCGATCCAGCGACCTCACGAGGATTATCATCTCGGGTTCCTTCTTCAACATTTCCATCAGAACCAACACCTTAGACACCACTTTATGCTTCTCGGTTGCAATTTCAAGATCATGCACCCTCTTGTTCTTGCTCCTATCTTGCACTCTCTTGCTGGTGGTCATGAATCTACGCTGCGACCAGGTAAGCAAAACTCGCCAAAACTCCAATTTCCTCTCAGGGTAGGTAGGCGCACTAGCGAGGTGACAATGCATCCAAACTCTCTTGCCGCACTCCATTCGGTCGAGGAAGCAACGTTTTTAACAGTGAATCGAAGACGGGTCATCTCAAGACGCTAATGCCTTGCTCCAAGTTCAAGAAACAAGCCCAAGAAAAGCGAATGCCTCTCTCTCGGGACAGACATCAAACAGCTTGCGCGCAACGCAAAGAGGGAAAACAAGACCGTGAAACGAAAACATTCGAGAAGATCACCGTGAATGCACGATTACCACCTCCTTGGGTCCCTCGATCAGCACCAGTTACGGTTGGATTTCAAGTGTGGTTTGCGCGGAGAACGAAGAAGAAGCGAGGCGAGAAGGAGAGAGCGAAGGGGCGGGAGTTCTGGTTTTCGCGAGAAACGTTGGCATTCCTCTCTTATTATTACGGTTTTGCCCACAGGCTTAATAAGAAGTTATGGTTAATATCACGAAAAATCTAAACTAATAAACATGTGATAAATTTACCTTTCGTTAATTTTTATTAAACTTTATCGTAAAATTACTGAGTTGGATGACACATGACAATTAACGAATGTACCGATTTGGAGTTTAACCCTCCGTACCGATTTATAGTTTTTTGTGATATTAATCCAATTTAACGGAAATTAATAAAGAGTAAATTTGTCACAAATGTACCGGTTTGGAATTTTTGATAGTCAAAAAATTAATTTGGGATAAATTTTTTACAGATGTATTAATTTTGGATTTTTTGTGGTATTAATCCAAAAAATAAAGACATATCGGCTTTTGTTTTGCTTTTAAGTTGCCGAACGAGTTTTGCATTTCTTGTTGTAATTAAAATGATTTTTTGATTTTAAATAATTAAAAGAGCTCGAGAGTGTTACAAATGGTATATTCACGTGTGTATAAAAAAATGAGGTGTTTGAGATTACCCGAAAAATCTAGTGTAAATTCAAAATGTAGTTTAGTAAAAAAATAAATTGATTCATGTGAAACCAAACATTAATATCATGTAATTCGTAAAGAGTTAAATCTCTTCTCATTATATACAAGTCTAAAAAGTTAACGTAAGAGAATAATTTTTTTTAGGAAAAGACATGTAAGAGATTACTAATGATTTTAACCATCAAGCTTGATTTGCGTATTCAAGAAATTGGAGCAGGAAGGGCCCAATACTATATAAGAATCAAATTTCAAACATTAAAACAATAAATCAAGCGTGTTCCATGCTTGTCACCCTTTAACGAAATTACTATGTCGCTAGTGCTAGGAAATGTGTCGGCCGAGGCAAGCATGCCCTACTCTGACATGGCCCTAGCAAGCTATTCCGAACAGCTTAATTGTTGTTTTATATTCTCATATGACTCAAGAGCGATGGGTGTGGAGTTTGAGCATGATGCAGTTCAACAAGGCATATATCATAATGCATAATCAATTTTTTCCTCTTCGAAAAAGGATTTTATTTGGTCGATAGCTTGAGCAAATTGTAAACCGAGCAAATTGATGTGAGTATAAAACCAAATTCTATTTACCTGGGCTGCCAATCCATGATAAATTGAATTGGAGTTTTTTGACGCGAAAAAAAAAAATAAACTGAATTTTCTCTCGCGCTCTTATAAAAACGGATTTCGTAAATTCATAAACTCAATTAAATCTCTTTCTCTTAAAAAAAAGAGAATAAAAAAATGAACTCAACCTTATAGCGG
This sequence comes from Syzygium jambos, assembly GCA_031216235.1. Lineage (NCBI taxonomy): Eukaryota > Viridiplantae > Streptophyta > Magnoliopsida > Myrtales > Myrtaceae > Syzygium > Syzygium jambos. The sequence goes on from CM062221.1 coordinate 7,514,357, forward strand.
ATTCACGTCATTACTCAATTCGAATTAATCTGGTCAAATCGATTTTGCTTCTCGCCTTCTTATACAAACTTGCTCGAATTTCTGATCTGTCGCGCATTTGCAAAATTTTTTGAAACTCTCTTCTTCTTCTTCTTCACTGAGCAAACCGACCTGCAATCACACGAACGCAGAGAAATACATCGTCGAGGATGATTTCATTTCTCAGGTAAGTTTCACAAGCTCCGGCAGATTTCGATTCATCTCCTCTTCCACGATTTCATCGCCGAGGATGATTTCTGAGTTCCGGCTTGCGTTTCTCGTTGATCTGCACAGCTGACGAAGAGCAGAGCTAGCTGCAGCTCGCGGAAAGAGAAGATGTCGACGATGACGACGACGAGGACAATGTGATCGGAACGATCGACAAAGTAAGTGAGAGCGAAACGGAGCGCGGGCGACTGCTTTCTGTTCATGTCATTTATTCGTCATAAGTTTTGGGGCTTGCGAGGCGAAGATTCGGTTTGATTCTGAGATGATGATAATCGTTATTTTCTGATCAGCGAGTAGGCGATTATCGACTTTGCTAATTTTGTTTGGATTCAATTTCGTTCACCTGATTCTCGTCGTTGAAGTGAACTTTGTAGTCGACCTAGCTTGTTCGGTCTCCGTTCTGAAGTCGAAATAGAAAGCAAATCGTTCGGCGCATCTCTAACTGTAAATCTCTCTGAATATTGGTGTCAAGTGACTCTGAATCCTGCTCAGCGGATTAGCTCGATTTCGGTTTGGTTGCTCAGTTACGATCGATTTTCCTGGAACATCACCGCGAATCCATTCGTTAGTTTACATCTCAACCTTTCCAGTGAACTCGTCGTGATTTTTCTGTGCATAAGATAGAGAAGTAATTTTTGCTACTGTTTGAACATGATATGTCTGATTCACCTCTTTGACGTATGTATTCTGATCATACAAGAGCAATTCAGCTTTTGTTCATATTACGTGGCATTCGAATTGCACCATGGCATGGCATGCGTGTTTTACACGTATTCGTGACATGCAGGAATTAAGAACGAGTATCCTAAGCTAAATTCGTCAATAATCGCTATCGGAACACTAGATTGTGATGAATTTAGGAGATGCTTTTGTCTTGACATTCTACATCCACCAACGTATGGTTAACACGATGGCCCATTGTTTTCATGTTCTTTCTCTGAACTATTCTCATTTTTTTGTTTGCAGTTATTTCTCAGGGAAAAAGCTACAGAATTGAGGAATCCACACTTGCAATAATGTGAAAAAGCTACGAGATTTGGGATCCACCACTTGCAATAAAGCTACCGCAACTGGTGTATGCTAGAGTCTCTCAGCTTTTGCACCTCTCCAGCATTTATTCCCCGAGAAATGCTTGATGAGGCATACAAAGTAGCTATCTGATCTTCAGTTTTGAGAATTAAGTTGAGGTTCCTCTTCTTATTTGGCTAAGGCGATTTCCATTTTCTTTGTTTTTTTTTTTAGCAATTTACTGGAATCAAAAGTTTATCTGAAGCAAAAGTTGACAAGATATGCGAAGCAGCTGAAAAGATAGTGGTTAGAGCTTAAATTACTTGTTATCCTGAGATGGTGGCTGCAATCAATTGGAACTTCTATACGCATCTCACGTTAACTTCCCTTTGTTTTCACCAGAATTTTGGTTATATTACTGGAAGTGACGCTCTGCTCGGAGTACGTTCTTAATTTTACAAACTAAAATGGTTCGGAAGACCCGAATGAGTCATTGACCCTTGAAATAAAGCCTGCAAATTAGCACATGGACTGTAGAAAGCTGCACTTGCTCTAAACACTATTGACCTCACAGCACAAAGTACTTTTAATGTCTTCGTTTCCAGAGAAAGTTGGTTGTACGCATCACAACTGGAAGCCAAGTCCTCGCTGAGCTTTTAGGCGGTAATAGACTACCTTTTGCAGATCGTGTATATTATTCATCACGCGTTTCAACAAAAATGACTTTCACTGATCTGGAAATGTTAAACAAGTGGTATTGAAACTCTGGCAATTACAGAAGCATTTGGCGAATTTCGGTGAAAAGCACAGTCCAACAGCGTTAGCTTTGATGAACTTTTACTTGCTTTTGTTAGTTGGTTTTCTCAGAAAATGCTGCTAATGTCACTTCAGGTCTGGGAAAACACAGCTGGCGCATACCCTTTGTGTTTCTACTCAGGTTGGTCTGAATTGCATATTAGGTTTCCGTCCTTAACTTCTGTTGCGTTTTATGTTTCCTAGATTAACAACGCAAATATGAACATAGTGATTGAATTTCTAGTAAAGAATACAGCCATGGGTGATCTTGGCATCAGAACGTGCGTATTAGGTGATTCTGGAAGGACGGCACTGTCATTTTCTGTAATCTGCAGCCAGTATACTGGAATGCATAATATGCAGTGGTTCAAACCCAGTAGAAAAAAGCCAGGAGAGCGTACTAGGTCATAACCAATCAGAAGCCTTAATCATTGTCAGACTTGGAATGTGATGCTTGAAGTACTCTACTCTATATGCAAATCCTACAACATTATTTTCCCCTCTTTCCAAGTTCGATAGGGTCCTTTCCTATTCCTTCCATCACTCATTATTAAAGCTAATCCCATTCCATAAGATGATGATTTATGGTTTGTGGATTCCATGATCGTAACAATTTTTCCAGCTGCCAACTCACATTAGAGGGGGAATGGGAATGGCAAGGTAGCTTACATCGACACAGACAGAACTTTGTATCCTATCATAATCTATCGGTCATTTTCTTGACCTCAACAAAGCTGCTTTTGTTTCATACTCGGCTTACGTCCATGTAAGTGCATATGCACTTCCTTAACTTGGTACACACGCAGTTGCCTTGATCAAATTGTAACAATAGCCGAAAGATTTGGCATGGATCCTGGTGCCGTCCTAGATAAAGTAAGCAATGCTTTCTACACTGGTGGCAATTCTTCCTTCTTTTCTGGCTAATGTACTTGCTGTAATCTAGTCTTTCCATGAATTTGAAGATCATTTATACCCGTGCCTATACTTACGAGCGTCAGTACAACTTGCTTCTTGTTTTGGCTGCCAAAATGTCTGAAGAACCAATTAGATTACTGGTAAGATAGTGCTCGAGAATCAAACTGCACACATTTTGTGAGGTGTGTATGGTTGACCTTAGCTGAGTTATATCCTTCAGACTGTGGATCTAGTGATCGCTCTCTTTCGAGTGGATTTTACTGGAAGGGGAGAATTTTCAGAGCGCTAGGTCAATTCTGAAACCATCAAATCATACGAGTTGTAATTTTTCAGCTCATCTGGTTTACAACTAATAGATTCCCAATTGCAGCAAAAATTGTTACAAATGCTCTCACGCTTACTTAAGATAGTTGAGGAATTTAACTTGGCAGTGTGCATGACCAATCAAGGTAACACATCACATCTCATTTCTCCCACATAGTCATGCATCCACTAAATGTTCTTCTCCAAGTTAGCCCTTTGATGGTTGCACACTGAAAATTAGCAATTTGGGGACTGCACTAAGCTCACACTAGTTCTTGTATCTCAAGAACTAGCTATTTGGTGTAAACTGGCAATGGATGCAGTAGCTTCAGTCCATGAGTTAGGAAAAAGATTATTTTTTGATGACTTTGTCTTTATTTTATTTGTTGCAGTCGTAGCTGATCCAGGCAGTCGTGTCTTCATATCATACTCAAAGAAACTTGCAGGCAAGCATGTTCTGGCTCACGCAGCCACAATTAGGTTGATGTTTAGGAAAGGCAAAGGTGAGCAGCGCATTTGCAAGGTGTTCAATGCCCCAAACCTACCCGAAGCTGAAGCTATATCCTTTTTGTGCGAGATCTTCCTCTTAGTTACATACTTTATTGAAATTTATGAGATCATACTGCAGAGACTAAGTAAAATATCTGTAAGTCTATATCAAAATCTGAGAGAAAGTCGATATTGAGTCTACATATAGATAGGTGGAGACCTGATTTAAGCATGATGCTCACAGTATACTTGATGTTGTATGGAGATCCAGGAACACGTTGAATACCAAATTTGTGCAGAGGAATTAAACAAAAAGAAGTGGATATCGAGAATTTTTCAAAACCATCACTTTTGTTAGAAATTTTAGCGAGAGCTCATATGTCAATAAGATGAGACTGAGATTTATTTCATCTATGTTGAACTTGACAAACGCCTTCTTCAGATAACACCAGGGGGCATAGCTGATGCAAAGGACTAAAGAGGTCTCTCCAACCAGGAAGGCCAGGCGAAGTACTTCTGTTTTTTTTGAATCTGCAATTTGATATTAGCTATCGTATTGACAGCTTTCTCTATCTTCTTTCATATTAAGTTTGTATGGCCATGTGTCAAGTTCCCTTTGACTGCTTAAAAATTGCACAAGAGTTTGCCGCTTTGGCCTTAATATCTAACTTGCTATATTGTCTATTATTAAAGTTTAGATGACCCTTCACAAGGCGTCGTGTATACTCAATTTCCATATGAGAACCAGCATGCTCCAAGTTATCTTGGTTCGCATTTGTCCTCATACAACAATGTCGTCCCAGCCTAATTTACTAGTAGAGATAACAATTACACAATACACATCTAAGAAGAAAAAAAAACATGACATTGAATAGACTCTCTGCAGGATGGCTAAATGAAATGCTAGAAAGACATTATTGCACATAGCATGACCAGGTTTTGTAAAGGCTTGGTTCTATAAGCAACATATACAGCTGTATAAAACAATGTCATCTCAAACTCTCAACATAGAGCAACCAACCCATTTGAGCTGTATAAGAGTGACTTGGTTATAAGCAACAGAAGGCCATTCAATACCTAATGGCCTGGCTGAAAAAGGGCCACAAACCATAGTTACGGTGTGACTCGGTTGTGCGAGGACTAGTTTGCAGCACTCCCAACTCTAGGCATGCTGGACTCCTTCTTAGTCTCCGCATCCACTTTGAACGTGGCGCTGCACACTTGGCCAAAGCTGTCCATCCTAGGAACCGGCTTCACCTCATTCGGTGGGTGCTCATAACTCCTCAAACCTCTAGAGCTAGTAAAGAAGCATCCTGAGTTAAAAAAGAAGGCAACCTTAAAAGGTGAACGGTTTGGCACTTGAAAACATAGGAAGAGCAACATTGTAGTGAGAATGCACATGTCAAAACATGCATGCAAGAAACGAACACCATTTTAACCTTAGATTATAAATTTAGGTTGGGAACCAATTGTTAAAATATGTTGTTAACCAAAAACATAACATTCTCCTATGAGCTCTGCTTAATGTTAGCAGAGCTCATCCATCCTTACTTTTCACGTTCCAATGCTCGGAGGTAACTCAAGTGACGCTGCATTAAGGATCCGTGAAAATAATTATCTTTAGGAAATGGTGCAACAGTTTCCCATAGCCCTTCTTCACGTCTTCTGCATCGTGCAAGAGAACAAGATTGCCTTTGGAATCACTTCCCCAGAAGAAAGGGGAACTTCTGTCAACATCCTGTATGATTAAGAGGACATAAAGGATTAGATAGATCGCAGGTGGAGGGAGAGATAGAGATATTTCAGAATGAAACCATGAAAATCATTATTGCTTACATCCGCCAGAAAAGTGGTTTTTTGTGGGTCGTCAAAGAGCACAAAGGCAAACTTTCCGGTGACGTCTCTCACAACTTGATCGGCAGGGTAAAGCCTCTGGTCTCCCGGAGTTCTATAAGCTTCTATGATGATAATGGCCTCATTGGCGGTCTTGTTCAATTTATATTGCTGCTTGAGAAGAGCAACATTCTCTATGTGCCCTTGAAACAAGCAGAATATGTCATCCACAACAGCAAACAATCCTGCCACAGAGGGTAACATGACAAATATCTATACAATAACCGGAAGAAAGAAAGCTTCTCATTTTGAATATTGACCTGAACATGTTGAAAGAGATTGTTCTTATTTAGATCATATACACTAGAAGATAATCCAGAACATATCAGTGTACCAAATAAAATTAATAGCTCTTTTTGTGTTTTGTTAAATTGGAAAAAATGACTCGTATAATTGACTGCATTAGTCCAACCTCAGCAGCGCTTGCACATGATCCTCCCAAGAGATTTTGCCAATACAGATCACCATGGTATCTGCAAAACAACCACAGCGAATGAGCTAGGGCACGAGAAAAATATGTTGGGAAGAGAACAGACAACAAACGCTGAAAATGCAGAGGAATATGATTGTGGAACGCTATGATTGCTGGTGATTCTCATGCAAAGCATAGTGAATTTTCATTCACAATTTGTTTGGTAAGTCACTCAAGTGCAAAAATAAGCAAGCTTTTTGGGCATCAATCAGAGTTGAAAATATGTCTTCAGTATAGCAAGGGACAGCACTGTGAACATTTCGTCCTTTAGATGTCAATCTTTCACCTTCAATGGCTGGTTTCGGACATTTATGTGAAAAATCTCCTCGAGGAAAATCAGTTTGTATAAAGCATCGAATTGAGGAAAGTGACAGTAGATGGAAGAATGAATTGCGGCAGTTAGCAAATGAAAGCAAAAGTGGATCGATTTTACTTCATTGGATCCAATCCAATCAATTTTGATGAGAACAATTTCTTGGATGGGGGGCAATTGTTGGAGGGAGGGGGGGAGGCCATCCTCTAGCAAGCACCTCAACTTCGGGCAATCTTCAATCCATAAATGTTGGAGAGAGGAGAGATGGTTGTGAAGACTGCTTGATAGTCTTTCCACGTTCCTCGTATCTATAAGTTAAGAGAGGCTAGAGAAGAAGAAAAGAGAAGACTCCACACATCCTCGTCCTCGGAAGGAAACCAGACCTTCTCTCTGAATTCGTTTCTAGAGAAAGTCGGTTGTTCGCATCACAACTGGAAGCCAAGCCCTCGATGAACTTTTAGGCGGTAGTAGACTTTCTTTTGCAGATTGTGTATATTATTCTTTATTTGTTTCAACAAAACAGCTTTCTCTGGTTTGGCAATGTTAAACAGGTGGTATTGAATCTCTGACAATTACAGAAGCATTTGGCGAATTTCGGTGAGAAGCACAGTCCAACAACGTTACCTTTGATGAACTTTTACTTGCTTTTGTTAGTTGGTTTTGAATCTCCCACAAACTTGTGCATCCGTTAGATCTTATCCCATTTAGCCCTTTGATGGTTGCTCACTGAAAGACAGCAATTTGGGGACGGCACTAAGCTCATGCTGATTCGTGCAAACTAGTGATACATAGAGTAGCTGCGGTCCATGAGTTAGGAAGAAGATGATTTTTTGACGACTCTGTCTTTGATTTATTTGTTTCAGTCGGAGCTGGTCCAGGCGGTGGTGTATTAATATTAGACCCAAAACAAACCTGCAGGCGGGCATGTTCTGGCTCTTGCAGCCACAATTAGGTTGATGTTCAGGAAAGGCAAAGGTGAGCAGCGCATCTGGAACATGTTCGATGCCCGAAACCTACGCGAAGCTGAAGCTATATCCTTTTTGTGCCGGATCTTTGCCTAGCTATATACTTTACTCCATTGAATTTTACCCGATTGTACTGTAGAGACCAGATAAAATATCTATTAATCTATAACGAATTATGTGAGAATATCGATATCGAGCCTACATATGAATAGGTGGAGTCCTGATTTAAGCATGATGTTGAATGGAGATCCATATACGTGTCAAATATGAATATTGTGTAGAGGAATTAAACAAGAAAGTGGAAGTCGAGAATACTTCTAAGCAGGACCGGTTAGTTAGCTATGCAGCTTGTGCTATGTATACGATGCACATCTATCAATGCCATCACTTAATTTCTATCAGAAAATTTAGCCAGAGCTCATCACATCAATAAGAGAAGACTGAGACTTGTTCCATGTGTGTTAAACTTGACAACCGCGTTTTTCATAAAACACCAGGAGGCATGGCCGCTGCAAAGGACTGAAGAGGTCCCTGCAAGCGGAACAATAAGGCTGGGCGAAGTGCCTTATTTGTTTATCTGCAATTTGATATAAGCTATCGTATTGACAGCTCCCTCTTATCTTCTTTCCTATTAAGTTTGTATCGGCATGTGTCAAGTTCCCGTTGACATCTTAAAAATTGCAAGATTGACCGCTGCTTTAGCCCTAATGTCTAACATGCTGTCATTGTCTGTTATCGAGTTCAGATGACCCTTCATAATGCATCAGGTTAACTCGTTTTCCATATGAGAACCGGCACGCTCCAAGTTATTTGGTCCACTTTTTTCCTCATTTAACAATATCGTCCCGGTCTCATTCCCTAGTAGAGACATCAAGGCGAAAAAATGTAACACAAAATAAACTCTGCATGATGGCTAACTGAAATGCCAGAAAGATATTATTGCACATAGCATGATCAGGTTCTGTAAAGGCTTGGTTTTATAAGCAACACGTACAGCGGCATAAAGCAATGTCATCTCAAACTCTCAACATAGAGCAACCGACCATGAGAGCTGAAAATTGTCAATATATGAGAAAGGGTGGCTGAGTTATAAGCAATAGAAGGCCATTCAATAGCTAATGGCCTGGCCAAAAAAGGGCCATAAACCATAAGACTCAGTAGTGCAAGGACCAATTTGCAGCACTCCCAACTCTAGGCATGCTGGACTCCTTAGACTCTGCATCCACTTTGAATGTCACGCCGCGCACTTGGCCAGAGCTGTCCACCCTAGGAACTAGCTTCACCTCATTCAGTGGGTGCTCGTATCTCCTCAAAACCTCCAGTGCTAGTGAAGAAGCATCCTGAGTGGAAAAGAAGGCAATGTTAAGAGGTGAACAGTTTGGTGCTCGAAAACCATTGGAAGAGCAACATTGCAGGTTTTAATGCACATGTCAAAACATGCATACAGATAAAGATTGCCACTATAACCCTAGATTAACAAGTTAGGCTTGAAACCAAATTTTCCAACTCATGCCAAACATCGAAAATGGGGAAAATATCTTCATGCAGCTAATTTCTCATAAATTATACCGGGACTGCAATCCAGTCTCAGTTTTTAAGCTATTGGCAAATGATACTGCATATTCAATGTCAAAAACTTAGACTTGTCCTTCCACGAGCCCTAATCAAACAGCAAGCGTGGGCCGCTGTAACTGTGAGTACATCCTGTATATCAGCAGCAATCATCTCCTCGTCCTTTTTCGTTTTCTCTCTGTAGCTAAGCCTCATTATATGTTTTGTAAGGTACCGTGACCCCATTGAACCACTCCTGGATGATGACAAAAACTAAACTTGCCTGTTCAAAGAGGACTGAAGTATCTTCTTATGATCCTGGAAATTCCCATGGAAAGGCGCCACCTTGCCTTGAGAAACCACCCAGAGCTCGTCCACGCTTCCAGATATTAGATGCTCATTGTGACTAACCTGCAAATGAAGGTGAAAAGAGGGCTATTAGCTGTGAAGACGATCGATCATTGGTCAAATTGAAGTACTTTGTCAAGAAATCAATCTCACCATCAGAATTCCTCCTTGGAACAAGACCAGACCTTGAATGAAAAACTCAACCACATCCAAATCCTGAAGTTTGGGATAGTAAAGAACGCAGAATCATACTCATCAATCCTTAGACAAGAAACTAGCAATTTACAAAGATAACACTTTAGTAGTCACTGGCCATTAAAGCAGAACTTAAAGTCCACATTTATAAACAAAGAGATTTCCGCATAAATTATGTGCAAAGCCCAGTATTGCCGATAGGCACAATTATCTGAACTACTTGGTATTATACATTTCTGTAATACAAAAACACAGATCAGGCTGGAATAACTACTCTATTCCCAATATTTTGCAAGTTGGAACAATTACACTGGTTTCTATTCCATTATAATTTAGATGTATGGTGACAGAGGCTCCCTGAAGCTGTGATCACTGATTGATTCTTCTGTATTTTCAATGTCAAGACCAGATCCCAATAAGTTCAACTAGTGCAAGATTATTCTTATTTAAACTGATTGATTCTTCTGTATTTTCAATGTCAAGACCAAAAAAGAAGGTACCTTACCTGAGTGCCTCTTTTGGAGTGATCTACATACTCGTCAAACCCTCGGTAAGTGCTTTTTCTAATCTGAATTTCCTCCTATGTTATTAACAGAACATCTTTCTTATCGTCTAATTGTTGTGGCTGTCAACCTGTCATGTGCAGACTTATGCTATTATTTCGAAAGCATCAACTTCGGCTGATCAGGTGAGAAACACTTCTCAATCTAATTGTGGGTTAGACTACTGTTTGATCTCTGAGAAAACTTATGCAACTTTCGATTCTTTGTCCAGCGGCGTATGGAACTTAATAAAATCTTAATTGACAAGTGAATCTATTTGCTAGGGAAAGCACTCATGACTTAGTCATGGGGTAACTTATCTATTTCAGTAAAATTATAAAGTAACAGAACAGAGATACCATAAGTTGCTTATGAACAAAAAACTTAGTACAATCCAATTGAATGTGCGCCACGAGTTTAAACTGTTGTACTGGTGATAAATTATGCACAACTGTCTCAGGTGAATGACCGAAGGTCTTACGAGAGATATCTGTGTGCTTGCAGGGAAAGGCGCAGGGATTCATTGCTGGTGTGCAGTCCATAGCGAGCTTGCTGTCACCTGTCGCCATGAGTCCATTAACTTGTAAGATGCTTTTTCTCTGACCCTGAATTTCCCGAGTAATGCAGGAACGATTGCATTTTCCTTCAGTGGCTAACTGGATATTAAACTGATGACCAGCTTGGAGCCATGAGTTGCCCCAGACTCTTCACACTACGAAGGATTATCGTCAACAAAAAGAAGGTTCTGATTAATAAAGAAAACCATACAAAAAAAAAAAACAGCATCCACTTTCTTCACAATCATATCACAGCTTCCTCATAACTAATCGTGCTTTTAGATTTTGAGGGAAATTATTCTTATTTAGATCATAATCACTAGACGAAAATTTAAAACATATCAATGCACCAAATAGAATTAAACGCTTCTTCTTTTTTTGTAAATTGCAAAAAATGAGACATAACATTGACATACTAGGAAGAGGATAGTGCTGTCAAAATTGGGATCTGGATCCCCCATTCTTCTTACTGCATTTGCTTATAAGCATCAAATTGAAGTGCAGAAACGAAATTGATTGGATGCATTTAAGACCAAAGGACTTACCCGAACCCATAGAAATCTGACCGTCGATGGAAGAAGGAACCGCGGCAGTTAGCAAATGAAAGCGAAAGTGGATCGATTCCACTTCATTGGATCTGAAACCCCAATCAATGCGGATGGTTAGGGATTTCTCGGATTTCCGGGAATTCATGCGATACTTCTCCACGGGAAAGTATCAGTTGGTATTAAGCGTCGAATTGAGGAAGCAGAAATGGAAACCGATGCCCCCAAAAACCATAAAACTCACCCGAACCCTAGAAAAACCCCACCGTACATGGCCGGATCAATTCACCGGATCCGATCGCCATCAATGACGATGTGAGGGATGTCTTGGATGAGGGGCCAATAGTCGCCACCGAGGTTTGAGCATCGATCTTCCAGAATCTCGCATTCATATATCTCCAATCGTTGGAGGGAGGGAGGGAGGCCATCCTCTGGCAAGTACCTCAACTTCGGGCAATGTTGGATCCATAAACATTGGAGAGAGGAGAGATGGTTGCGAAGACCGCTCGACAGTCTTTCCACGTTCTTCATCCCGTAAATGGAAAGAAAGGTTAGAGAGGAAGGGAAGAGAAGACTCCACGGATCCTCCTCCTCCTCGTTCTCATCCGAAGGAAACCTCACCTTCTCTCCCTCCCCTCCCATGCACCTTCCGTCAATTGACAGTGTCTCGAGGGAAGCGAGCATGTGTAGGCCCCATTCTCTCACTGGCTGCTTCAGGTTCTCGCACCTCCCAATGTGAAACTGCCGCAAATTGGGAGGCAAATCCCCTTTGGGGAAGGATTTGATATTTTCACAACCCCAAATATATAGATACAGGAGGGAAGTAAGACGATGCCACTCATTTGGTAGGGACTTTATCTTCGGGCACCTATAAAGTACAAGACTCGATAGGGACACGGGAAGGGGAGGGAAGTCCTCCACCTCCAATTCTGGACATTCCCTTATGTGCAAATCAGTGAGATTTTTACAACCGGCAATGTCACAGTTGGCGATAGACTTTATCTTTGGACAATTCCAAAGTTCAAGTTTCGACAGGGTGATGGGAAGGGGAGGGAAGTCCTCCACCTCCAGTTCTGGACAGTCACTTATTTCCAAATCAGTGAGATGGGCGAGCGTGCGAAGGCACCCAGTTAGGCTTCCCAGATTCTTACAGCCGTAAATAAAAAGTGTCTTTAGAGCAGCAAGTATATCCTTGGCAAATTGAAAGGATGTCAGAGAATCACATTTACTTATCTTCAAAAATTCAAGTTGAGATACCGGGTTATTGCTGCCGGGATCATATGGAGGAATAGTTCGTCCCGTGAGTTTTGGACACCCATCAATTTCCAAATTTCTAAGTGCGTGCATCTTGCTTGGAAGCCTTTCTAAACTCGTGCAATCCGTCAATTCCATCATTTCAAGGTTGCACAACAGCTCTGTCTCTCCTTCGTCCGCCATAAATGATGTGAATCGAGGACATTTTTTGATGACTACACTCTCGAGGCAAGTAAGATTTCGCGTTTCATTTCCATCTTGCCACAAGTAGGTTAGCTTCTCACACCCTCTTATATCGAGCTCCTTTAACTTATGCATGCAGCTCATAAACCCAGGATCAAAGCAAACAAGCTCCGCAAGATTTTCAATTTTCAATATGGTTAGAGAAGTTAGGTTGACGAAACTCTTTAAAATCTCCCTGTTGCAATCCTCAAAATATAACTCATGGAGAGATGGAAGACAAACCACACCGGTTGAGTCATTCAAACGCGGGCAATGACAAATTTTGAGCTCTAAGAGATGATCAAGTTGATAAGGCAATGTCCCCGTCAACTCAGGACAGCTCTGGACAACAAGATGCCGAAGGCAGGGGAATGGTACTTCTTTTTCTTGGCCTCCAGCATAACGAGACCAATCTTTCCATGCCGACATCCGATCAAACTTCAAAATTGTTAAGGATGGAAAAGGGCGTTCAATTCCGTAAAATTCAGAGCTTATCATGCTTACTGCACTTAAACCTTCAATAGATAATTCTCTAAGGTGAGGTAGTTGTCCAAGTGATGGCAGTGATTTAACATTAGGACAGCCACACAAGCACAAAGATACTATCTTAGAGTAAGATGGATAACCTAACCATGACGGGAATAGTCCACCACCGTAGTACGAGATAGTGAGATTTTCAAGATTAGTGTGAGGTCGTAGAGCGCGAAGCACCTGTTCTTCATGCTCATCATTTCGGAGATTTCCAAAATCTGTATCCCAAAGCAAGATTAAGTTGCTGAGGCCCTCCTTTCCCAGCAAATTAGCATCTCTAACTTCTTTCACCTTTTGCAATTCAGATAGGATTAACCCTCCTTGAAGATGCGGCAAGTTCTTTAATTCCTTTAACTGTGACCCTTTCTCTGATGCTACCACAAACTTGGACAAGATAATAAGATTCTTCAAATTACTGATACTCAATGGCATCTCTTTTAGACTCTCTGTATCTCTAATGTCAAGAAACTGTAAGCTGACCAAATTTGTGATATCTGGAGGCAACATAGAAAGGCGCCGACAACCTCTTAAGATCAAAGCTTGTAATTTGCACAAGGCACCAATAGACTCGGGTAGCCTTATGATGCTAGTGTACGAGAGATTAAGATATCGGAGATGTATTAAGTCACTAACACGATCCGGTACCTCTACGATGTCACAATGACATAATGATAACACCCGCAAGTACTTCGAGTTTTTTAGCAACTCATGCAGCACCTTTTTGGAAATAGAGATTGTTTTTCCACCATCATTAAATTGAATAGTCAACAGCATTAAACTTCTCAGTACCTTCATTCTAGCAAATGCTCTCAAGCTTCTTGATGTAACACACCCCGATGAGATGAATGATGCATAGCGAGCTTTCTCTTCAAGAGAGGCATTATCTTCATCTCCCACTAGTTGAGACTCGCTAGAGGTAAAGCATGTCACGTCCGCAATTGACTTTGCCAGGTCATTCAAAAGATCGTGCATCGAAAACTTGGATGTGTCAACACTGGATTGTTGAAAAAAGGATCTGGATACTAACTCATCGAAATAATTACATCCTGATTTCAAGATATTCTCTTTTGCTTTATCTCCATCTAAAAAGCCCTCTGCTATCCATAAGAGTGCAACATCGTCCCTCTCAAATTCGTAGTCCTTTGGAAATATTGCGCAATACGCAAAACATCTCTTCAAGTAAGAAGGAAGATGCTCATAGCTCAATTTCAACGCCGGAAGAACCTCATCTTTTTCTCCTGTGGCTACATCCCATAATCTATTTTTTAAGATAGCTTCCCATTCGTCTGGATTCTCTTTATTACGTAGGAGACCGCCCAATATCTTCGCTGCCAAAGGTAAACCTCTACATTTTTCAGCTATTTTCTTGCCAATTGTTTCAAGTTCTGGGTGCCTCTCAAAATTTCTTGATCCCAGAGCATGATAGGCTAATAAGCTAGTACAGTTATTAATGGACAACTCCTTCAAAGGATATGGCGAAGCTCTTGTTATGGAAACAACAGAAAGGTTGCGCGTCGTGATGATGATCTTGCTTCCCTTAGCCCCTGCTTCAAATGGCTTTAAGAGGGATGTCCATTCTCCATACTTCTCATTCCAGACATCGTCTAAAACCATAAGAAACTTCTTCCCAGACAAATCATCTTTCAACTTAACTTGAAGCCAGTTAAGATCTTTGCCCTCGCAGGGTGATTTGCTAATCGACTGCAAAATAGCCTTCGTTATGTCGGGAACATCAAAAACATCCGAAACACAGACCCATGCTTTCTTCTCGAAACAGTTGTTCACTCTAGGATCATTATACAGCCGTTGAGCCAAAGCCGTCTTTCCAACACCACCCATCCCAACTATGGGAACTATGCTCAGAGTAGCATCGGAATTTTGGACGTCACTTAGCAATAGTTCGACTACCTGTGCTTCTTCCTCCTCTCTACCGAAAAACTGAAGCTCCGGCAAAGAAGTGCTGGGGAGCCTTTTGTTGGTGTAGTTGGATCTGTCCACAACATTCTCTCTCAAGCTTAGATGAGCCTTCCTGGTGAGAATCTTTTCCAACCTGCCATTAATCTCTTGTACCTTTTTTTCAGACACGTACGAGCGCGGTTGGTTAAAGAAAGGGAACTTCCTTTTCAACTGACCTCTACTTGTGCTAGATTCTGCCTCCGACTTGGCCTGAGTGGCTTCGATATCGAACTCATCGAGCAAATCTTCCATGTCATAGGCCAAGTCCCTAACATCGTCCAGCCACTGCTTCACTAGACGGTCACCACTCAGTTGCTTGTCCTCTGCACCATCCAGCACGGCATTTATTGTTTCTAGCATCCCCTTCCACTCATCAAGGGCTTTGCTGATTCCTTCTCGCTGCGCATAGTCCAATGTCATAGAAGTCAACTTGTCGAACAAGACCTGAAAGAAGGAACCCAAAAAGATCTCTCCAATGGCCATGGATGAATTAGTCACTGTAGAGAACAACAAGGGTTGCGGGGAAGCAAAGTGATGATGAGCTAATGGAGAGAGAGAGATAGAGAAAACTATAAAGTCCAGGAAGACCAAGACTTTCACCTACCAAAAAGATCAAACAAAAATCAGAGGTTAGAGAAATCAAAATAAATATAGGTTTTGTCTACAAGTGCTTGTTTCTTAATATTTGGAGAATATCCCCAGAGACTTTACTGTATATCGTTTGCCTTTTTGTCCGGAAAGTGAAGAGAAAGTGAAAAAGAGCTAATGGGAAAGAAACTTCAAATAGATTCCAGGAAGACCAAGACTTCGCAGGACGCAAATTGGAGTTTGTTGCTTCACTTTTCACATTCCTCCTCTTTCATCCCTATGGGAATGTCTCTTTTTCCTTTACCAGTAGAACTTCCACGTGTCTCTTGCTTAAAACTAATGATCCTATAACTCTCGTCCAACTCTTTTCATGTTCATTCATATTGTGATTCTTAAGTCATTAATCTCTGTTCTTGTCTATTATAATTATGTCTAGATTTTCATATATCTTTTCAAATTTAAGTTCAATAAAAGAAGAAAACGCAAAGAGAAACAAAAAAGAAGAAACAGCTAAAAATGAAAAAAACCTACACTAAATTTTTGTTCATTTAGGAGTTAGGGATGATGATATCGTAAGTACCTAAGATTTTGCTCATTTTACAATCAAGAACCTACACTTTTTGTTTGTTCAATTAAGTACCTCAATTTTTCAAATTTGGCTCACTTTAAGGCATCCATTAAATCAATTGCCGTATCATGTGATTTTGCTGGCATGACTCATTTACCCAAACAAAAGTTACGTATGATAGCTTAATGTGGCTCGCTTACCCTGCAAATTGGATGATGAGGGGAGAGTGTGTGTATGTTGACTTAGACGATCTAAACCGTCTAATATGTCTACTTACGCGACAGCATCTCAAGATACAAGATCGGATGCCAATGTGGACAGTTTATGGCTATTTAACGTTGTTAGCATACTGTCAACATTTTTCTTCCGCAATTCTAATGGAAGACTTGACACACATTTGAAATGTTGAGGTAATTGATTGAATGAAAAAAAAAACTTCAGAGATTTGATTATGAAAAAGAGTAATAGTTTGCATACTTGTACGAGGATGCGTCTAAATTCAAATCTCAAAGGTACTTTTGTTTACGCGATATTGATTCTACAAACTCATCCTCTTGATTCATTGCCTGGTCTCACCTTAATAATTTTCTTTAGTAAGAATATTCATTCTTTCATGTGAAGGAGAACAGGAGATAGTGTTGTCAATTTCAAGCGCCACAAGATTTCGGTGGCTAAATGGCGAGCAGATTGGGAGACTACAAAGTTCGATCATAAAAATTCAAGCTTTACGCTCGATCTATTTTCGTGGATTATCAAACATTTTATTGAAGATAGACTTTTTCTTTGCACTTGATTTTCTTTCGGTTGAACATTATGTTAATAATATTATCATCAGATGTAATTGTACGGGCAAACATATAATAAAACTTTATTGAGATTTCTTAATTAATTACAACCAAACTGCCTAAATAATATTTTTTGAAGATAATTTGTTTCAACTCTTTGAGAGACGGATCCATATCGTCTTGAACGTACGTTGTGACTCACGAGAGACAAAATTGATACCACAAGGAACATATCAGACGTCAATGTATATAGTTAACGGCTACTTAATAGCGTTGGTGTCATATCGACATTTTTCGTTCACGATTTCAATGGAGGTCTCATGTTAACCCACATTTGAAATGTCGAGATAATTGATTGAACGGAAAAAAAAACTTTAGATACTTGATTACCAGCACATAGGTAAGAAATTTGATGCACCTCAGTATCTGGTTTTATTTCATTCAATTTGAATATCTTTGGAAGCCATAGATATAAGAATGAAATTGATGGGGGTTCCTTTTATGGAGTTTTTGCTTCAACCACTCGCATGTAAAATCGAATAAGCAATTCCTCTTGAATGCAAATGCTTGAAATAAGGCAAAATCAAATTGAGTATTTTTTTTATATAAGCCAAGAAATATTCTCTGATTTTCTTTGTCTTGTATTACTCCTAGGCGATTATAAATGATAGTTGTAAAGTCACATACACATGTCAAAAGTATTGAAGTACTAATGATGTCATCCATTTTATTTTGTTGCTTTTCACTGGCTTTATGGTAAGTCTTGTATTTGTTTTTTCTTTTTTTTTATAAATTTTAGTAGTCAATTAGATTCAATTGATACAAAAAAAGAAAACTGGAAAATCGAATTTGCTTGTAGTTGAGGCCTCTGCGGAAAAAAATTAGATTAGTGCATTTGACGATTTTAATTTTGTCGTAGGTAATTATGTTTGGTTCAAGTATGCCGAGTTTGAAGGGTTGAGTAATATTTGGAAACAATCAACCAGAGAAACAGTTCATTTTGTTCTAATTCCTAATTTTCAATCACAGGTAATTTGAAAATATGTGCGCAATATTCGTATGTCTACGCCTGTGCGTAGCACGTGGATGAACATTAGTAATCTAGTAAATTTCATATTTTATAATTAATGGACCTCATTAATTGGGTTCAAATCTAAATAGATTTTAGATTAAATCATCTATTTTTTTCAATTAATAACTTTTAGGAAAGGGAAAGTAAATAATTGATAGGGCTCGTCAAGGAGTGTACATCTTGTGTATGTATTTTATAAATTGAATCTTTCAATTTAGGAACTCATGAGCAACAGTTGAAATTATCCAGAACTTACTAAATTTTTCCGATCTTTTTGCATAGCCCTATCTTATTTAAAGCATAAGTGAGCTAATGGAGAGAGAAAACTATTTCATTCACGAAAACCAAGACGTTCACCTATTAAAAACATTTAAACAAGGGTTAATGTCACGAAAAATTTCAAACTGATACACATGTGACAAATTTATCAAAAATTAATTTTTTAACCACAAAAAATCTCAAACCGGTACACCCATGACAAATTTACCACAAACTAATTTTTTAACCACAAAAAACCCCAAACCGGTACACCTTTGACAATTTTACCTCAAACTAATTTTTTGACCATAAAAAACCATAAATCGGTACACTTGCGACAAATTTACCCTCCGTTAAATTGGATTAATACCACGAAAAATCACAAATTGGTAAATATGTGACAAATAGAGGGGTAAAACCCTAGACTGGTACGTCCATCAACTGCCACGTGTTATCTAAAATAGAAATTTGACGATAAAATTTAACGAAATTAACGGAGGGTAAATTTATCACAAGTGTACCGGTTTGTAGCTTTTTGGGGTCAAAAAATTAGTTTAGGGTAAATTTGTCACATGTGTACCAGGTTGGGGGTTTATGTAGTCAAAAAATTAGTTTTAGATAAATTTGTCACATGTATACCCGTTTTGGGTTTTTCATCGTCAAAAAATTAATTTTGGATAAATTTATCACGGTTGTACCAGTTTAGGGTTTCATGATATTAACCTTCTAAACAAAGACTAAGAACAAGATTTTTTTTTTCAACCGTACATTCTCAGTAATCTTATGATTTCGATGTCTTCGTTTTTATACGTTATTGGTGAATATGTGATCAATGTAGGCCTTTACGTGGCAGTTACGTGCTGAAAATTTGCATCAAGATGGGCAGTAATGATATGCTGAAGGGTACTGAGGTAATAGTTGATGATTGAGCATTGTGGTCCTTTGCACGATTTTCCTATTCATAAGTGCGATGCCTACAGTATAATTTCTAGTAGATTTTACATTGTTAGTTGGCGATGCCTGACTCTTTTTCTTGTCTAGTGATGAATGAAGTTGGCCACAATTATTAAGCATCTTTGTGCAACTTGCACCGATGGAAATAAATGTTGACTATTCACTTGACAATGGCATCTTACTTTCTATTATACATCTACAAGTCATCAAAGATAGCTAACTCTAACCGTTTGATATGGAGAACAGAAACACGTGCTTTGGGCTAACAAGATATAAAGTTGGCTGCACCAACAAATCCATGAAGCAAGTTGCTTAATTTTACTCTGGAAATAGCAAACGATTCACAAAATCACCAACTAATCCAATAAGCAAGTTGCTTTGGGCTAACTTTTTTTGTCCTATCAAGCGATTCGCAATCATCAACAACTACTTCAACACTCTTCAGGAAATCATTGTCGCCCATCTTGCTGCGAAATTTTCAACACTGTAGCTGCCACGTAAAAAGCCTATAACTTAAAAAAAAAACCAACAAAACACTTGGGAAGTAAATAAATTTTTGGCGAAGATATAAATGCCCTCTAAGTTGGTCATGTGAAGAAATATCACCTCTTATTCTCTTTCTAACGATGGGCAAAAGTCTTGATCCGGAGAAAGAGGAGAACAGTTGATTTATCTAACTCAAGGACACAATGTGCATCAAAACATGATCTCTTCGGTCTAACTCAAAATTGCTGGTCGTGATAGTATACTCATCAAGTACTTTTCATCAGGAAGACCAAAACTTTGCTAGATATCATCTTCTCTTTTTTTTGTCTAGAAAGTGAAGAAAAAGTGAAAAAGAGATAGTGGGGAAGAAACTGTAACAAAATCAAGGAAGACCAATACTTTCCAGGGCAAATTGGCTTCACCGCTTCACTTTTCACATCTCTCTTCCATCCCTATGCGAATGTCTCTTTTCCATTACTAGTAGACTTTCCACGCGTTACATGTCTTGCTTCAAATTGTAATTCTATAAATTAGTATAAGAAGGAAGCTAAGAAGGAGCCCAAAAAGATCTTTCAATGGCCATGGGTGAATCAATCACTGGAGAGAACACCCAAGGGTTATGGTGAAGCAAAGTGACCACGAGCTGATGGAAAGAGAAAATTATAAAGTCCAGGAAGACCAAGACTTTTCACCTACCGAGAGATCAGACGAAGACCAATACCTTTCAATTATGCTTTCTGTCCGCAAGTACCTCTCTGTTCATGCACATAAACCATAAACTCAGGAAGGACCAAGACTTTACTGGACATCACGTACTTTTTTGTCTAGAAAGTGAAGCAGAAGCGAAAGAGAGCAAATGAAAAAAGACTAGAGACTTTGCAGGACGCAAATTAGCATTGTCGCTTCACTTCTCACACCCCTCCTCTTCCATCCATCCCTATGTGAATTCCTTTGTTTTCCGATTACTAGTACATGCCATGCTTAAAATTGACTGTCACTATAATTTTCGATCACAAAAGTTCAAAAAATAAAGTATTGTTCTTGCCCCCTTTTTTGGCCAATTCCATTGCTTTCCCTTTGATCTCCTCACCCAAATCAACAAAAGTATATGCTCCGGTAGTTTGGGACACACGTGCATGTAATTGGAGATTTAATATATATTTAAGCCTAAGAATATTCTTTTCTTCCGCTTGAAATATTTTAATGGATTATCAAACATTTGATTGAAGATAGAATTTTTGTATTTACTTGATTTTCTGTCGGTTGGACATTATGTTAATAAATAATATTATTATTACATGTAACTGTTCAGGCACACATATTTTAAAACTTTACTGTGATTTCTTCTTATTCATTTGAAGAAATTCGCACATTTATATGTTCTTTATTTGTCTGTCGAGTCTACCAAATACAACTAATTTGCCAAATAGTGTATTTTTGTAGATAATAGTTTGTATATTTTTTTGTAAGCCAATAAATGTTTCTTGATTTTCTTCGGAATATATTATTACAAGGCGATCATTAATGATAGTTGTAAAGTCATGGGATAATTATCTTAAATATCCTAAACCTATTGTACAATGGTCACTTCAGTCCTAAACTTTTCAATTTAGTTAATTTAGTCCTAAACCTTTGGCGATTTGTCAATATAGTCATTCTGGCCAATTTTAGCCTAAAGTTGCTAATGTGGATGCCGGCCATCCTCTTCAACACGATCGCAAATTCAGCTTTTGCCGGCCAAAAAGGATTACATTGGCAAATCATCAAAAATTTTAGGACTAAATTGGTCAAATTAAAAAGTTTAGGACTGAATTGATCGATATATAATAAATTTATGACTTTTTCGACAAATTTTCCCATAAAGTTACATACATATGTCAAAAGTATTGAAGTAGTAATGATATTTTCTTGGGACAAGGCTATAGCACTTCTGTCATCCATTCAATTTTGGGTGCTTTTCACATGAACATCAGTGGTAAGAGAGAATGAAAATGAAATATTTTTTGTTCACAAGTGCTTGTTTCGTAGTATGTAGAGAACATCCCTGGAGACTTTACTGCATATCACGTGACTTTTTTGTCTAGAAAGGAAAGTGAAGCAAAAGCGAAAAAGACCTAACGGGAAAGAAACTTCAGTAGATTCCAAGAAGACCAAGACTTTGGCTATGTGAATGTCTTTGTTATCATTACCGGTAACACTTCCATGCATTATATCAGTTTTAATCCCTATTTTTTTTCAAATTTTGCTCAATTTGAAGTTGCATAAAATAAATTGCCATGTGGTAATGATTTTGTTGACATGGTTCGCTTAACCTACAAGTTAGGTGATGAGGAGAGAGAGAGTGTGTTGGCTTAGACAATCTTCGCATCATTGTCTCTGCTATTTGATGTGGCAACATCTCAAGATATCATATTGGACGCCAATGTGGACATTTAACAGCATTAGTGTCGTCTCAATGTTTTCCATCTGCAATTTTAATGAAGACCTTACATTGACCCACACTTGAACAATTGAGGTAATTAATTGAAAGAAAAAAAAATTCACTTGCTTGATTGCCAAAGGAATTATAGTTCAAGTACTTATGATGTCATTGTCCCCAAAAGTTTAACATACAATCATTAGTCTAGGTTCAAATCTCAAACATACTTTTGTTTACGCGATACCTGTTCTGCAAACTCATCCTCTTTGATTCGTTGCTCGGTCTCACTTTATTAATCATAAAACGAATGGCATCTTCTGTTGGAAATCCTAGTTATTCTTAGCATGATATTGGGGATTTTCTTTTGTAAGATTATTCATTCTTCAAGAGAACAAGAGATAGTTTTGTTAATTTCAAGCGCAAAAAAAAATTATTGGTTAAATGTCATGCACATTGGGAGACTACAAGGTTCTCAATGTCGATTTCCTTTATATTTTCTTCTTGGAACCATTCGATCATAAAAATTGGAGCTTTACACTTGTAATATTTTAGTGGATTATCAAAGATTTGATTGAAGATTTCTTTGTACTCGATTTACTTTCTATTGGAAATTATATTAATAATATTATCATCAGATGTAACTGTATGGGAACACATAATACAAAACTTCACTAGGATTTCTTAACAAATTACAATGAAATTGCCTAAATAATATTTTTTGTAGATAATTTGTTCCCACTCTTCGAGAGACGGATGATATCGTCCGGAACATCTACTCTGGCTACAAGATACAAAATTGATACCACAAGGAACATATAGGACACTAATGTAGACAGTTAACAACTATTTAATAATATTGGTGTCATATCGACATTTTTCGTTCACAGTTTCAATGGAGGTCTCATGTTGACCCACATTTGAAATGTCGAGATAATTTAGTGAACGAAAAAAAACTTGAGATACTTGATTGCCAGCATATAGGTAAGAAATTTCATGCACCTCATTATCCAATTTTATTTAAGTGAATTTGATAATTTTTGGAAGCCATAGATATAGAATGAAATTGATGGGGTTCCCTTATGGAGTTTTTATTTAAGTCAATTTAATTTTGGTGCTTTTCATTGGCTTTATGGTAAGTCTTGTATTTGTTTTTTTTTAACTTTTAATAATCAATTAAAATCGACATTGCTTGCAGTTGAGGCCTCTACGGACCAAAGTAGATTAGTGCATCTGGCGATTCTAATTTTGTTGTAGGTAATTATGTTTGGTTCAAGTATGCCAAGTTCTAAGGTTTGAGTAATATTTGGAAACAATCAACCAGAGAAACAGTTCGTTTTGTTCTAATTCCTAATTTTTAATTACATGTAATCTTAAAATATGTGCACAATAGTCATATGTCTACTTGTGTGCGTAGCACTTGTAGGAACATTAGTAATATAATAAAATTTCATATTTCATAATTAACTGACCTCATTAATTGGGTTCAAATCTCAATAGATTTTATATTAAATCATCTATTTTTTTGAATTAATAACTCTTAAGGAAAGGGAAAGTAAACAATTGATAGGGCTCATCAACGAGATGGGTGCAACTTTATATATATATACACACACTAGCAAAGTACCCATACTACGCATCGGCTTATAATCTGTGCGTATGTATTTTATGAATTGAATCTTTCCATTTAGAAACTCATGAGCAACAGTTGAAATTGTCTAGAACTTATTGAATTTATCTTATCTTTTTGCTTAGTTCTATCTTATTTTAAGCAGAAGTGAGCTAATGGAGAGAAAAAAATATTTAGTCCAGGAAGACCAAGACATTCACCTACCAAAAACATTAAACAAAGATCAAGACCAAGGCTTTTTTTTTTTGCATCTGTACATTCTCAGTAACCTTATGATTTCAATGTCTTTGTTTTATGCGTTATTGGTGAATATGCGATTAATGTAGGCTTTTACGTGGTAGTGACGTGCTGAAAATTTGCAGCAAGATGGGTAATAATGATCTACGGAAGGGTGTTGACGTAGTAGTTGATGACCGAGAATTGTGGTCATTTGCATGATTTTCCTGTTCATAAGTGTGATGCCTACAGTATTTAGTAGATTGTACATTGTTAGTTGGCAATGCCTTACCCTTTTTCTTGTCTAGTGATGAATGAAGCTGACCACAATTAATAGGACTGACAAACAAGCATCTTTGTGCAACTTGCACCGACTGAAATAAATGCTAACAATCCACTTGATAATGGCATCTTACTTTCTATTATACATCTACAAGTCATCAAAGACAGCTAACTTTGACTATTCGATAAGGAGAACCAAAAACACGTGCTTTGGGCTAACAAGAAAAAGAGTCGGGTACACCAACGAACCCATGAAGCAAGTTGCTTAATTTTACTCCGGTAATATTAAACGATTCACAAATCACCAACTAATCTGTTAAGCAAGTTTCTTTGGTCTAACTTTTTCTATTCAAAGGACCATAATTCTTTTATCAAGCGATTCATGATAATCAACAACTACTTTAGCACTCTTCAGCAAATCATTGCCGCCCATTTTGCTGCGAATTTTTAGCACTTTTGCTGCTACATAAAAGGCCTACAACTTAAAATAATAATAATAAACCAACAAAACACTTGGTAATTTATAAATTTTTTATGAAGATAGGCATGCCCTCTAAGTTGGTCATGTGAAGAAATATCACCTCTTATCCTGTTTCTAACGACAGCCAAACGTATTGATCTGGAGAAAAAGGAGAACAGGTAATTTATCTAACTCAAGGACACAATGTGCATCAAAACATGGTCTCTTCAGTCTAACACAAATTGCTGGTCGTGATAGCATACACTCATAAAGTACTTTCCATCAGGAAGACCAAGACTTTACTTGATATCATGTGCTTTTTTTTTTTTTGTCTAGAAAGTGAAGCAAAAGTGAAAAAAAAGAAAGTGGGGAAGAAACTGTAACAAATCCAGGAAGACCAAGACTTTCCAGGATTTAAATTTACTTAATTGCTTCACTTTTCACATCCCTCCTCTTCCATCCCTATGTAAATATCTCTCTTTCCATTACTAGTAAAATTTCCATGCGTTACATGTCTTGCTTCAACTTAACAATACTATAAATTAGTACAAGAAGGAAGCTAAGAAGGAAGCCAAGAAGGTCTTTCAATGGCCATGGGTGAAACAGTCCCTATAGAGAACAACCAAGGGTCATGGTGAAGTGCAGTGATAATGAGCTAACGGAGAGAGAAAACTCTAAAGTCCAGGAAGATCAAGACTTTTCATCTACCAAAAAGATCAAATGAAGACCAAGACCTTTCAAGGATGCTTGCTGTCCACAAGTGCTCTGTCCGTGTACAACCATAAATTCAGGAAGACCAAGACTTTGCTGGACGTCATCACGTACTCTTTTGTCTAGAAAGTGAAGCAGAAGCGAAAGAGAGCAAATGAAAAAGACGAGACTTTGCGGGATGCAGATTGGCATTGTCGCTTCACTTCTCACACCCCTCCTCTTCCATCCATCCCCATGTGAATGCCTTTGTTTTCCGATTACTAGTACATGCCATGCTTAAAATTGACTGTCACTATAGTTTCGATCACAAAAATTCAAAAAATAAAGTATTGTTCTTGCCCCTTTTTGGCCAATTCCATTGCTTTCCCTTTGATCTCCTCACCCAAATCAACAAAAGTATATGCTCAGGCAGTTTGGGACACACATGCATGTAATTGGAGACTTAATATATATTTAAGCCCAAGAATCTTCTTTTCTTCTTCTTGAAATATTTTAATGGATTATCAAACATTTGATTGAAGATAGAATTTTTGTATTTACTTGACTTTCTATCGGTTGGACATTATGTTAATAAATAATATTATTATTACATGTAACTCTTCAGGCATACATAATTTAAAACTTTACTATGATTTCTTCTTATTCATTTGAAGAAATTCGCACATTTTTTTTGGTGTAAATGTAAGTAGTATTTATAAGATGATGTACAGAAGTTTAGGGGCATTCCCCAGCATTATAAATAGAACTAAGATTACAAAAAATAGTGCATTTTTTTAAAAATTCGCACATTTATATGTTCTTTATTTGTCTGTTGGGTCTACCAAATACAACTAATTTGCCAAATAGTGCATTTTTTTAGATAATAGTTTTTATATTTTTTTGTAAGCCAATAAATGTTTCTTGATTTTCTTCATAATATATTATTACAAAGCGATCATTAATGACTGCTGTAAAGTCATTGGATAATTATCTTAAATATCCTAAACCTATTATACAACAGCCACTTCAATCCTAAACTTTTCAATTTAGCAAATTTAATTTTAAACCTTTAACGATTTGTCAATATAGTCATTCTGGCCAATTTTAACCTAAAGTTGCTGAGATGCCAACCATCCTCCGTAACATGATTGCAAATTCAGCGTTTACCGGCCAAAAAGGATTACATTGGCAAATTATCAAAAATTTTAGGACTAAGTTGGTCAAATTAAAAAGGTTAGGACTGAATTGATCGATACATAATAAATTTAGGACTTTTTCGACAAATTTTCCCATAAAGTTACGTACATATGTCAAAAGTATTGAAGTAGTAATGACATTTTCTTGGGACAAGGCTATAGCACTTCTGTCATCCATTCAATTTTGGGTGCTTTTCACATGAACATCAGTGGTAAGAGGAATGAAAATGAAATATTTTTTGTTCACAAGTGCTTGTTTCGTAGTATGTAGAGAACATCCCCGGAGACTTTACTGCATATCACGTGCTTTTTTGTCTACAAAGGAAAGTGAAGCAAAAGTGAAAAAGACCAAACGGGAAATAGATTCCAGGAAGACCAAGACTTTGGCTATGTGAATGTCTTTGTTATAATTACCAGTAACACTTCCATGCATTATATCAGTATTAATCTCTATTTTTTTTTTCAAATTTTGCTCAATTTGAAGTTGAATCAAATAAATTGCCATGTGGTAATGATTTTGTTGACATGGTTCGCTTAACCTACAAGTTAGGTGATGAGGAGAGAGAGTGTGTGTTGGCTTAGACAATCTTAGCATCATTGTCTCTGCTGGTTGATGCGGCAACATCTCAAGATATCATATTGGATGCTAATATGGACATTTAACAGCTATTTAACAGCGTTAGCGTCGTCTTAACGTTTTCCATCCGCAATTTTAACGAAGACCTTACATTGACCCACACTTGAACAATTGAGGTAATTAACTGAAGGAAAAAAAATTCAATTACTTGATTGCCAAAGGAATTATAGTTCAAGTACTTATGATGTCATTGTCCCCAAAAGTTTAACATACAATCATTAGTCTCGGTTCAAATCTCAAACATACTTTTGTTTACGCGATACCTGTTCTACAAACTCAACCTCTTTGATTGGTTGCTCGGTCTCACTTTATTAATCATTAAATGAATGGCATCTTCTGCTGGAAATCCTAGTTATTCTTAGCATGATATTGGGGATTTTCTTTTGTAAGATTATTCATTCTTCAAGAGAACAGGAAATAGTTTTGTTAACATCAAGCGTAAAAAAAAAATTTATTGGCTAAATGTCATGCACATTGGGAGACTACAAAGTTCTCAATGTTGATTTCCTTTAGATTTTCTTCTTGGAACCATTCGATCATAAAAATTGGAGCTTTACACTTGTAATATTTTAGTGGATTATCAAAGATTTGATTAAAGATTTCTTTGTACTCGATTTACTTTCGATTGGAAATTATATTAATAATATTATCATCAGATGTAACTACATGGGAACACATAATACAAAACTTTACTAGGATTTCTTAACCAATTACAACGAAATTGCCTAAATAATATTTTTTGTAGATAATTTGTTCCCACTCTTCTAGAGACGGATGATATTGTTCGGAACGTCTACTCTGGCTACAAGATACAAAATTGATACCACAAGGAACATATAGGATGCCAATGTAGATAGTTAACTGCTATTTAATAGTGTTGGTGTCATATCGACATTTTTCGTTCGCGTTTTCAATGGAGATCTCATGTTGACCCACATTTGAAATGTCGAGATAATTTATTGAACGGAAAAAAACTTGAGATACTTGATTGCCAGCATATAGGTAAGAAATTTCATGCGCCTCATAATCTGGTTTTATTTAAGTAAATTTGATAATTTTTGGAAGCCATAGATATAGAATGAAATTGATGGGGTTCCCTTATGGAGTTTTTATTTAAGTCAATTTAATTTTGGTGCTTTTCACTGGCTTTATGGTAAGTCTTGTGTTTGTTTTTTTTTTTTAACTTTTAATAGTCAATTAAAATCGACATTGCTTGCAATTGAGGCCTCTACGGACCAAAGTAGATTAGTGCATCTGGTGATTCTAATTTTGTTGTAGGTAATTATGCTTGGTTCAAGTATGCCAAGTTCTAAGGTTTGAGTAATATTTAGAAACAATCAACCAGAGAAACAGTTCGTTTTGTGCTAATTCCTAATTTTTAATTACATGTAATCTTAAAATATGTGCGCAATATTCATATGTCTACTTGTGTGCATAGCACTTGTATGAACATTAGTAATATAATAAAATTTCATATTTCATAATTAACTGACCTCATTAATTGGGTTCAAATCTCAATAGATTTTAGATTAAATCATCCGTTTTTTTTTAATTAATAACTTTTAAGGAAAGGGAAAGTAAACGATTGATAGGGCTCGTCAAGGAGATGGGTGCAACTTTATATATATACACACACACTAGTAGAGTACCCATACTATGCATCGGCTTATAATCAGTGCGTATGTATTTTCTAAATTGAATCTTTCCATTTAGAAACTCATGAGCAACAGTTGAAATTGTCCAGAACTTATTGAATTTATCTTATCTTTTTGCTTAATTCTATCTTATTTAAAGCAGAAGTGAGCTAATGGAGAGAAAAAACTATTTAGTCCAGGAAGACCAAGACATTCACCTACCAAAAACATTAAACAAAGATCAAGACCAAGGGTTTTTTTTAGCATCTGTACATTCTCATTAGCCTTATGATTTCTATGTCTTTGTTTTATGCATTATTGGTGAATATACGATTAATGTAGGCTTTTATGTGCCGAAAATTTGCAGCAAGATGGGCAATAATAATCTGCGGAAGGGTGGTGACGTAGCAGTTGATGACCGAGAATCATGGTCATTTTTCACGATTTTCTTGTTCATAAGTGTGATGCCTACAATATTTAGTAGATTGTGCATTGTTAGTTGGCGATGCCTTACCCTTTTTCTTGTCTAGTGATGAATGAAGCTGACCACAATTAATAGGACTGACAAACAAGCATCTTTGTGCAACTTGCACCGACTGAAATAAATGCTAACGATCCACTTGATAATGGCATCTTACTTTCTATTATACATCTACAACTCATCAAAGACAGCTAACTTTGACTATTCGATAAGGAGAACCAAAAACACGTGCTTTGGGCTAACAAGAAAAAGAGTCGGGTACACTAACGAACCCATGAAGCAAGTTGCTTAATTTTACTCCGGTAATATTAAACGATTCACAAATCACCAACTAATCTGTTAAGCAAGTTTCTTTGGTCTAACTTTTTCTATTCAAAGGACCATAATTCTTTTATCAAGCGATTCATGATAATCAACAATTACTTTAGCACTCTTCAGCAGAGCATTGCCGCCCATTTTGCTACGAATTTTTAGCACTTTTGCTACCACATAAAAGCCCTATAACTTAAAATAATAATAATAAACCAACAAAACACTTGGTAAGCCTATAACTTAAAATAATAATAAAAAACCAACAAAACACTTGGTAAGTTACAGGTAATTTATCTAACTCAAGCACACAATGTGCATCAAAACATAGTCTCTTCAGTCTAACTCAAATTGCTGGTCGTAATAGCATACACTCATAAAGTACTTTCCATCAGGAAGACCAAGACTTTACTGGATATCATGTGCTTTTTTTTGGTCTAGAAAGTGAAGCAAAAGTGAAAAAGAGAAAGTGGGGAAGAAACCGTAACAAAATCCAAGAAGATCAAGACTTTCCGAGACGCAAATTTACTTCACTGCTTCACTTTTCACATCCCTCCTCTTCCATCCCTATGCAAATCTCTTTATCCATTATTAGTAAAATTTCCACACGTTACATGTCTTGCTTCAAATTAACAATACTATAAATTAGTACAAGAAGGAAGCTAAGAAGGAAGCCGAGAAGATCTTTCAATGGCTATGGGTGAAACAGTCCCTGTAGGGAACAACCAAGGGTCATGTTGACGTAAAGTGATAATGAGCTAATGGAGAGAGAAAACTCTAAAGTCCAGGAAGACCAAGACTTTTCATCTACCAAAAAGATCAAACGGAGACCAAGACCTTTCAAGGAGGCTTTCTGTCCACAAGTGCTCTGTCCATGTACAACCATAAATTCAGGAGGACCAAGACTTTGCTAGACATCATCATGTACTCTTTTGTCTAGAACGTGAAGCAGAAGCGAAAGAGAGCAAATGAAAAAGACAAAAAGACTTTGCAGGACGCAGATTGGCATTGTCGCTACACTTCTCACACCCCTCCTCTTCCATCCATCCCTATGTGAATGCCCTTGTTTTTCCAATTACTAGAATTTCCCCACGCGTTATATTTCATGCTTAAAATTGACTGTTTTTACAATTTCCGTCCAACTCTTTTCATGCCTAATCGTACTGTGATTTTTCATTCAGTAATCTCTCTTGTACCTGCCTATTAGAATTATGTCTAGATTTCCATGTATCTTTTCAAATTTAAGTTCAATAAAAGAAAAAAAAAGCAAAGAGAAAAAACAGCAAGAACTTAAAAAAGGTAGAAACAAAAAAGTATGAATGGGGGCAAGAGAGCGCACGACTGTCCCAAGGCCATTGCCATGCCGTTGCCATCAGCGACGATGGTTATAGTCACCTTCACAGACAACATTTCCTTGAGATGTTATTCTTAGAGCAGTTTAGTAGTTAAAAGAATAATGACATCGTAAGTACTGAAGCTCTTGTTCTGTTTACAATCGAGTACCTGAACTTTTTTTTTTCAATCAAGAACCTCAAATTTTCAATTTTGGCTCAATTTGAGGTATCAGTTAAATAACTTGTCATGCTATATGATTTTGCTGACGTGACTCGCTTACTGAGCAAAAGTTAAACATAATAGTTGACGTGACTCCTTACCTAAAGATTGAGTGATGAGGATAGAAAAAGTATGTTGACTTAGACGATCTTAGTGTCTAATATATCTCGGCTAACGTTGTAGCATCTCGAGGTACCATATCAGACATCAATATGGACAGTTAACGACTATTTAACAGCATTGGCATCATATCAACTTTTTTTGTCCGCGATTTTAATGAAAGTCATGACCTACATTTAAAAAGTTGAGGTAATTGACTGAACAAAAAAAATGTAGTTACTTGATTACAAAAAGGCCAATAATTCAGATACTTGCTCGTCGTTCCCAAGAATTTATCATGCGATGATTGGTCTAGATTCAAATCTCAAATGTACTTTTGATTACACGATATTTATTCTACAAACTCATCCTCTCGATTCATTGCTTGGTCTCGCTGAATAATCTCTTTTTTAAGATTTTTCATTCTTTCATGAGAAAGAGAACATTAGTTAGTTTTGTTAATTTCAAGCCGTTGCAAAAAGATTTCGGTGGCTGAATGTCAAGCACATTCGGAGACTATAAAGCTCTTGCCCCTTTATTTTGGCCAATTCCATTGCTTTCCCCTTGATCTCCTCACCCAAAACTAATAAAGTATGTGCAGGGAGTTTGGCCAAAATGATCGAACCGGTTTGATCTCCGGTTCACTCGCTAAACCAGCGAAACAGACTGGTTTTCAAAATTGGATCGACCCAATTTTAGAGTCTCACGGGTATAGAATTGGGCTTCTGGCTGCTGTTGCACACGGAGGGGCTCGAGCACCTAACTCCATGGACCGCCGGCACTCCGCTTTACCCCCAAGGCCGAACGATTCATGTGCTCACAGCCAATCGACAACATCACATACCCATAATCGTTTGCTCATGACATCATCACTGGTTCACCCGTCGTCCAAGCGCTTAGACCGGTTGAACCACAAACTGTCAACCTAACTGGTTCTCTAAGCGGCCCAAGTTTGAAAACATCAGTGCAATGCTCAATCCCTGCTTAAAACAAGTAAATATGACTATCTTATTTGAATTGAGTTGGAATGAACGAAATACTTTTACGCCATAACAAAAGATGATAGCAAGTGATTATACCTGATAGAGGTTCGGCTATTATAGAATTATTGTCGTGGATGCTCCTCTCTCACTCCTTGAGCATACGAGATGCAGGAAAACCTTCGTAATGCTCCAAATGAGATTGATGCTCAACCTCCACGTCCTACATTACTCCTGTCGTTGCTCTAGTTGGAGCTATGGCCAATGCTTGACCTTTCCCTTAAAAATTTCGTAACCAACAGTAAGTCTTTGCTTTGGCATCCCACAAACTTCAATTTAAGAAGCTAATAAATCCTAGTCAAGAGGGAAAAGAGTTAACATCTACCGCTTCATTTAGTTTACAATCAATAATGAAAAATAGTGCTATAACACCGGAAAAAAAAGGGAAAATCAGAAAGGGCTCCACCAACGAAAATAAAAGATTACACGAAGAAACAGAAAATTTAGAATTATTTTGAGTATGCGCTAAATCAAATAAGGAAACTTAACTCTAAATATCAATATATCCTCCACAAAAAGAAGAGAAAGGATCTTTCTAGTTTATTTGACTAAAAAGTGCCATACCCAGGAACATCATCTCTTACATCGCCCTTTCCATCCTAATCTTCGATATGCAGGGTGACATCCGTCCACCATCACCTCGGCGTCACTTCTAATCACATTTCAGCATCGCTAGAGGCATATAATGAGCTCCCGAGCACTTGATCATTTCCCTTTCTCTGCAGTGGACACTTTGTCACCCTTGTCATAGATGTCCCCAAGTTTCATGTGCTCGACAACACGCCATTCATCTATGACAAGAAAATTTTCTTTACCTGCGATGCTAAGCCAAAAGGTTTGTCAACTACATTGTCACCTTTGTGTATCAAATGCAAAAAATATTGCAAGGGTAAGGCCGAAGTATCTTTTCTGCTGCTTCTGTTTATGTTAAGTCAAACAAATTTAAATAACACAACCTTATATGCTCTTAGGAACTTAGTCGAGCGTGGCATGCTATCGAGAGGTCATAGGACTATGTCAGGCTTAAGAAGAGATCCAATCGCCACAATCAAAAGAAAATTATTTCAGTGTAATCTCAAATAAACCTCAAAAGAAATGAAATCTATAAACCATGGTATTTGGTTATAAAGCAAAAACCAGAAAAATCCAGTGCAATATATTTTTAGCTATACAGTAGCAGTTCAGTTCGTCGCAGGCAGTTTAAGATATCATAGTTTTTATGAGCAAGAGAAGAAATCTAGTGGCAACATTTGAAAGCAAATTACTCAACATTGTCTCCAGTGAGTTTGCTAAGAATTTTGATAAGCAAAAGAAATTTATTGCAAAATGGCGTCAAGCAGATGCTAGCCTGCGTAACAAATCATGAACACAATTCATGTTATGAGGTATAAGAAAGAATGCACGTTAGTAATGTCATTTCCACACAACCAAAAGCAGTGGAAAGCCATCTATGATTCAAACTAAAAAACCAGTCTTCCTCTTTTCAAAGGCTCTCCTATTTCTTTCTTCCAAACAAATCAGTAAGCTAAAGAAATGAATCAACCATAAACACAGCCCAACATAAACAAAGAGTTATATAAACTACTTATCATTCGATGCTGGTTTCTAAAAAACAACAAAAGGAAGTTCTCTAGTAGAACCCAAAGACATGAGTGTGCCATAGTTTCATGGAGATTTTGAATAGAAATTGCAAGACCTATGGAAGAGGCAATCAAATAGAAAGCAAATCAAAGTATGTTGCAAAAGGAAGTTTTAGATATTGTGCACCTGAATATCCATGCACAGCGATGAACAAGGCATTACTGCAGGGTGAGCTCGGAATCTAATTTGAAACAACAATAGAGAGAATGTTAATTATTGCAGACAATTAAGATTCAAATAACTTGCAGGGTTGTAAGTTCAACTTCAGAATAGCAGAACTCATTAACTCGGACCAATAACTGGGAATGAACTGGTCACCGTACATAGACTGCTTCTGATGTCCTTGATGGCACCAAGGCAGGCTGAGAGTTGCCAAAAGCATTATCTGCACATTTCTTAATCATTGATTCGGGAGTTCCAGTGGCAATGTTTAGGACTAACAAGGAATGAGATGGATCAGTCCATTATTCGTTAACTTGGTTTATAGATGTAAGGACGAGTTTGTCTAATTAAATCTGTACAGAAAATACTCCAAACTTTGAACTTGTGAAGAAGAAGACAGGAAAGCAAGTAATCTTGACTGCTCGAACAAGAACGTATGACCTTAAAATGAATCATGAGGCTTGTATTCATTGTCGATTTCATATATATCCATGAAGGAGCTGTCTCCAACTGCAATATCCTCCAATTCGCTAATGGCTTCTTGTTGGTCAAGCTGCATAGGGATGCCTTCATCCTCAGAGTTACCCTCAGGAAAATCATTGTCTTCCATATCCGATATGTCTGTAAAAGTTTCTATATTTTTCTTCCTCCCTCTATAACCAATAAGGCTTAGGACTTTTTCCTTCCACAGAACCAGCGGACATTTCTGAATCAGCTCTGCACCTTCATAAGCTCCTGTCAAGAACACACTAAACCTCTTCCCCCTCTCAGAGACATAGAAAACGCCAAGACGCTTCAACAAGAGTCTCATCAGCTTCTGAGGCATCACGAATTCTTGTCGAAAGTGGGTGAGGTGATCCGTTACCAACCTCTTTTCCATTGTGAAGCTGAGTAGCTCATGCATCACCGCAATGGCCCTCTTATTGAATTCTTTTGATCCAGCTTGGAGGCCACGTGCATCAGCATAAGGAGATAAGTAAGATCTTTTCTGAAAGTGCTCAGTCAACCCTCCATATCTATAGATTGTATTGTAACTGGCAGGAAACTTCAAGGGGAAAGATAGGGAAAGCAACCCTGGAGTATGACAGGCAGATTCTGATACCCCCAATACGGCTTTCTTCAACTCTGTGATAGCCCAAGCAGGATTCCACTCGACGAGCTCGAGATAATCAACTTCATCCGGAGATTTAACCACTTTGAAGTGCTACGGATACTCATGTACCCACTTGCTCCTAAAATCAGCTGGCAAACCACACTCTCTCCTGAAATGCGCAATTTTGTCCAGAGGAAGCCGTTTATCGACCGACATCATCAACATCCTAGTCACGTATTCAGCAGCTGTGCCAGAGCGTTCACTTATCAATCTCTCCTCTTCGTCTAAGAGGACTTCAGCTTCTTTCGTCATTCCACACCACAATACCCCCTTCTGATCCTTATACAACTCAAACAGTCGGTGACTTCCGAATAAAATCCACTATACTGTGTGGCTTGGGCAAATTAATTTGTTTCCGGTATCGATCCACCGACTTCACAGGGATTATCATCTCGGGTTCCTTCTTCAACATTTCCATCAGAACCAACACCTTAGACGCCACTTTATGCTTCTCGGTGGCGATTTCGAGATCATGGACCCTCTTGTTCTTGCTCCTATCTTGCACTCTCTTGCTACTGGTCATGAATCTACGCTGCGACACCATAAGTACAACCTCACCAAAACTCCAATTTCTTCTCAGGGTAGGCGAACGCACTAGCGAGGTGACGAAGCATCAAAACTCTCTTGCCGCACTCCATTCGTTCGAGGAAGCTACGGTTTTAACAATGAACTGAAGACGGGTCATCTCGAGATGCTAATATGGCTTTGCTCCAAATTCAAGAAACAGGACCAAGAAAAGCAAATGCCTCTCACTGAGGACAGAAATCAAACAGCTTACGTGCAACGGAACGAGGAAGAACAAGAGCCCAAGATGAAGATATTGGAGAAGATCAGCCGCAAATGCGCGATGACCACCTCTCTTGGATCACTCGATCAGCATCAGTTTTTGACTTCAACAGAAGCCGGTTGGGATTGCAGGCGTGGTTTGTGCGGAGAATGAAGAAGAAGAAGAGAAGAGGGAATGGGCGGTAGAGACGGCACCGGCTCGCTTGTAGTTTTGGTTTTTCGCGTTTTTTGTAGTAACAGAAATGATATTTTGATTTAAATAATTAAAAGAGCTCCAGGGTCTTAAGTGATATTCGTGTGTTTTTAAAAAATTTGGGGGTTTGAGATTACATATAAAATCTGATTTAAAATTATAATAAAGATTAGTAAAAGAAATAAATTGAATCCATAACAAAACCAAGCATTGTATCATGTAATTTAGCCAAGTATTGTATCTTGTAATTTATAGACACCTGAACCTCTTCTCATTATATATACACGTTCAAAAACTTACGTAAAAGGTTAATTTGATAATTTTTTTAGGAATAACTTCTTAGTCTAATCTGCTTATTTTGTGAATTGGAGTCAAAAGGGTTCAATATTAAACAAAAATCAAATTTTAGAAATTAAACGTGCTCCATGTCGGTCACCCTTTATTGAATTACTAAGTTACAAATTTTAGGATAGGTGCCGGCCTAGGCACAGCAAAACCAAACCAGTCACGACCAAGTGTTTGGCTAGTCATTTCGAATGACTTAATTGTCGATTCATATTCTCGCAATTTTAGGAGCAATAAGTGTGGAGTTTGAGCACAATGCAGTTAACCCATCTGGATTCTTTTCCTTTTCTAAGTGGAGCTTTATTCGGTCCAATTTGAGAAAATTGGCTTTCTCAGAAAATGCTGCTAACGTCACTTCAGGTCTGGGAAAACACAGCTTGCGCATACCGTGTGTTACTACACATGTTGGTCTGAATTGGATATTAGGTTTCTGTCGTTGACTTCTGTTGCATTTTTTGTTCAGATGAACAATGCCAAATAGTAACATAAAGATTGAATTTCTACAAAGAATAAAGGCATGGGTGATCTTGGCATCAGAACGTGTGTATTAGGTGATTCTGGAAGTATGCCACTCTCATTTTCTGTAATCTGCAGTCAGTATACTGGAACGCATATACAGAGGCTCAAACCAAGTAGGAAAGAGGCCAGAAGAGTTTGTACTATGTCATAACCGAGTAAATGCCTTAATTATTGTCGGACTCGGACTTGGGTTAAATCATCAGTCGAATGTGATGCTTCTTGGAGTACTCTACTTTATTTGCAAATCCTACGACAGTATTTACCCCTATTTTCAATCATACTTTATTTATGGTTTGTGGATTCCATGTTCATAAAAAATTTTCAGCTGCAAACTCACGTGAGAGGAGGAAATGGCAAGGTTGCTTATATCGACACAGAAGGAACTTTGTATCCTATCATAATCTGTCTGTATTTTTCTTGACCTCTACAAAGCTGCTTGTGTTTCGTAATCGTCTTATGTCCATGTAAGTGCATGTGCCCTTTCTTAACTTAGCACACCTGCAGTCGCCGTGATCAAACCGTACCAGTAGCTGAGAGATTTGGCATGGATCCGGGTGCAGTCCTAGATAATGTAAGCCAAGCATTCTATACTGGCGGCAACTCCTTTTTTTTCTGGCTAGTGTACTTGCTATAATCTAGTCTTTCCATGAATTTCAGATCGTTTATAGCCGTGGCCACACTCATGAGCATTAGTACAAATTGCTTCTTGGTCTGGCTGCCAAAATGTCTAAAGAAAAATTTAGGTTACCGGTAAGACACTGCTCGAGAATCAAACTGATACAGATTTTTTGAGGTGTGGATGATTGATCTTAGGTGAGTACCATTTTCAGATTGTGGATTCAGTGATCGCTCTCTTCCGAGTGCAGTCTACTGGAAGAGGAAAACTTGCAAAGCGCCAGGTAGGTCCTGAAACCATCAAATCATGCTAGTTGTGATTTTTCAGCTCATTTGGTTTGACACTTTAGATTTCGAATTGCAGCAAAAATTGGGACAAATGCACTCATGTTTAATTATGATAGCTGAGGAATTTAACGTCGCAGTCTACATGACCAACCAAGGTATCGCATCACATCTCATTTATCCCACATAGTCGTGCTACCATTAAAAGATCTCATCCAATTTAACCCTTTGCTGAAAGATAGCAATTTGGGGACTGCACTAAGCCCGTACTAATTCGTGAAATCTCAAGAACCAGCTATTTAGTGTTAACTAGAGATACATAGAGAAGCTGCAGCCCGTGAGTTAGGAAAAAAATGATCTTTTGACGACTTTGTCTTTGATTTATTTGTGTCAGTGGCATCAGACCTAAAGAAACCTGTAGCTGGGCATGTTTAGGTTGATGTTTAGTAAAGGCGAAGGTGAGCAGCGGGTTTGCAAGGTGTTTTATGCCCCAAACCTACCCGAAGCTGAAGCTATATCCTTTATGCGCTGGATCTTCATCTAGCTATACACTTTGCTGTATTGAAATTACCAAATCATACTGCAGAAACCCAACGAATTACCTAGAAATCTATATCATAATCGGAGTGAAAGTCAATACTAAGTCTATATATGGATACGTGGAGACCAGATTTTAGAGCAGCATACTTATAGGATACTTGCATGCGCAGCCTCTGCTCTGGACAGAGCGCACATCTATCAATATCATCAATTAATCTCCTCAGAAACCTTACGGAGAGCTTGCCATGGCAATAAGAGAAAACTGAGATATGTTCTATGGGTGTTAAACTTAACAAACACACGTTTTTCAGATAACACCAGGAGGCATAGCTGATGCAAAGGACTAAAGAGGTCTCTACAACCAGAACAGTCAGGCCAGGCGAAGTACCCTCTTTGTTATCCGCAATTTAACATTAGCTTTGGTACTGACAGC
Source organism: Syzygium jambos (assembly GCA_031216235.1). NCBI lineage: Eukaryota > Viridiplantae > Streptophyta > Magnoliopsida > Myrtales > Myrtaceae > Syzygium > Syzygium jambos. Next base: position 7,553,484 of record CM062221.1, read on the forward strand.
TTCCTCTATCTTCTTTCATATCAATTCTGTATCAGCATGTGTCAAGTTCCTGTTGATAGCTTATAGCTTGACTGCTGCTTTAGCCCTAACATCAAACATTCTTCGTTGTCTGTTATTAAAGTACTTATGACCTTCATAAGGCATTGTACTAACTCGATTTCCAATATGGGAACTTGCATGCTCTGAGTTACGTGGTCTAATATACTAGTAGAGAAATCAGAAACACAATTAGACTAATAAGCGAAAAAAACATAACATTGGATAAACTCTGCATGATGGCTAAATGAAGTGCCAGGTATTATTGCACAGAGCATGTAAGGTAATGTCAAGGCTTGGTTTTATAAGCAACATATACAGCCTGCATAAAAAACGATGCCATTTCAAATCCTCAACATAGAGTGACCAACCATTAGAGCTGAAAATTGCCAGTGTATGAGTTATAAGCAATAGAAGGCCATTCAATAACTAATGGCCTGGCCAGAAAAGGGCCATAAACCATAAGATTCAGTAGTGCGAGGACCAATTCGCAGCACTCCCAACTCTAGGCATGCTGGACTCCTTCTTAGTCTCCGCATCCACTTTGAATGTAGCGCCGCACACTTGGCCAGAGCTGTCCACCCTAGGAACCGGCTTCACCTCATTCATTGGGTGCTCGTAACTCCTCAAACCTCCAGAGCTGGTAAAGAAGCATCCTGAGAGAAAAGAAGGCAACATTAAAAGGCAAAACAATTTGGCGCTCAAAAACCATTGGCAGAGCAACATTGTAGGTAAAAATGCACATGTCAAAACATGCATACAGATAAAGAAAACCAATTTAATCCCTACCAACTCATTCCAAACCTTATAAATCTTTACTTCCTATAAGTCTTCCCATATGTTTTTACCCAAAAATATAACATTTTCCTATGAACTCTGCTTAATATCAGCAGAATTCATCCATCCGTACTTTTCACATTCCAATGCATGGACGAAACTCCAATGAAGCTGCATCAACAATCCATAAAAATAATTACCTTTAGGGAACGGTGCGAAAGATTTCCCACAGCCCTTCTTCACAACTTCTGCATCATCCGAGAGAACAAGATTGCCTTCAGAATCACTTCCCCAGAAGAAAGGAACATTTCCGTCAACATCCTGCAAGATTAAGAGGACAGAAAGGATTAGATAGATCGCAGGTGGAGGGAGAGATTGAGAGCGCTAATCCCAGAACGAAACCACGAAAATCACTATTACTTACAGAGGCCAGAAAAGCGGTTTTACAAGAGCTGTCAAAGAGCACAAAAGCAAACTTCCCGCTGATGTCTCTCACGACTTGATCAGCAGGGTAAGGCCCCCGATCCCTCAGAGTTCTATAAGCCTCTATGACGATAATGACCTCATTGGCGGTCTTGCTCAATCCATATTGCTGCTTGAGAAGAGCAACATTCTCTATGTGCCCTTGAAACAGGCAGAAGATGTCATCGACAACCGCAAACAATCTGCCACAGAGGGTAAGGCATGTCAGATATCTATGCCTGATGACCCAATTAAGGAGAGCGGTACCGAAACTCCCGTGAACTAACAAACACAATAGATTTCATGTCCCAGCTTTCGAAATGAGCCGGAGACTCGAATACCACTTTCTCCTTTAGGCTGATACTTTCAACCTCCAATGCTATCACACCCAATTCCCACCAAAATCAGTTTGATTTATACATTTGCCTCTCTAAAAAGTGAAGTCACAAGTCTGTTTTTTCCCTCTAAGCTACCATTATATTTTTTAAATACCCAGCACCCTCCAAGGATCCTTTGGTTGGGCATGTTACCCTTCTGATCGAAAAGGTTGAATTTTCAGAGGCAAAGACCAACAATCCCAACAAAAAAAAAAAAAACCAAAGTCGAATAAAGACAGAGAGCAACTAAGATACCGATCCTATTTTGTCCTTAACACAGTAACATGGTATAAACAGAATAAAACTTTACAACCAAAAAAGAAAAGAAAGCATATAACTTTGGGTTTTTGGGACAATATTCCACTCGCCCCCACACACAGCAACCACAGACAGTCCAACTTTGTAAAGCAAAGCCGACACACGCTCATCAAAGCCACGAAACTAAGGACACGATGCTGAACCGATCGCAGGAAACAAAAATCACTGATCGGGGCGTGATCCAGCGACGAAGTACTGAGATCCGTGACCACAATCGCCCTCCCGATCTCGAAGCACGATCGCAAAAAACGAAACGAGCAAAAAAAAGACCCTGAACGAGCCCCGGGAATGCGAAAACGAATCGGGGGGGGAGAGACCTGGGGAGGAGAGGGTTCTGCCGATCGAGGGAGTAGGCCAGCAGGCCGGACGAGCCGAGGTTGACGTTGACCGCGGCGGGGTGGGCGGCGGCGAAGTGGTGGCCGAGGGCGCCGTCCTTGAGCGCCGAGGTGGCGGCCGCCGCCCCCGGGTGCTGCTGCGGGCTCTGGAGCGCCTCCGGGCACTTCGCCACCGATCTGTCGAACACCGCCAGCATTTTGCACGACGACGAGGAACGATCGATCGATCCGTCGAATCGCAGAGCGGATTTGGGACGAGCGAGCGAGCAAGAGAGAGAGAGAAGCGAACGCCGGACGTAGAGAGAGAGAGATGGTGGGAGGGAACCGGTACAACGGCGAGCGTGGGTGAAGAAGCGAAGGGGCGGGGGGAGAGGGGGATGCTTAGAAATACGGCGATGGAACCCGTGAATTCTCGAAACTGCCCCTCCTCCCTCTCCATTTCCGTTAACTGCTCCCCCCCGCTTTCGTTATCCATTTCGTCCGTTGTGGCACTTATCCACGTGGAAATAATAATAAATAAAAAAATAAGGGAACGCGCCAAATTCACGCAAATTATTGAATTCTAAGGATGGGTTCGGTTCGCGGAGAGCGGAGAGCGGAGAGTGAGTGATATGACCGCTTATATTATTCGGAAAAATGAATGAATGGAAAAAAAATTTCACCGCCCACGAAAATAGTTAGGCATAAATTATTATCGATGAAAAAAATATTTTCTGTTGACTAATTTTTAAAACGATATAAGTGATCATTTTTTAGAAAATATTTTTCGAATAACTCATTTTATGTGAAATCAACGCATCCTAATTAATGTTTTCGCCAGTCCTAATATGGGAACCCCAGCTTCAATTTGGGTAAATTTTTTGGGTAAAAACAAAAAAAAAATTGGACGAAGATCGCTCCTGCTCCAGCTAAGTTAGACCCTTCTTGTCTTTATTAGAGATGGTGCCTATTTCGAATTCTCTCTCGAGGAAATGATCTCATTTCGGGTCTTTATTTGAAAATTTCTCTTTAAATCAATTTTTAGCTTTCTCTTTCTCTTCTGTATTAGGTTATCTCTAAGATATATACTTTCATATTTCAAAAGATCATAGATACTCACCACCATTTTTGCACTTTTGGGTGTATTTATTTGGCGAAAAATGAATGATTTGAAAAAAAAAATTTAAAATAATAATTTCTATCACTTGCAAAAATAAATTAATGAAAAATATTTTTACCGTTCACGAAAATCATTATTAATAAGTAAAAGAAAATCATTAATTAATTATCTTAAGTGATTAATTTTAAAAAAATATTTTTGAAATTATTTATTTTTCGTGAAACAAACGAAGAGTTGAAATCTAAAATGAGAATTCTTGAAGCAGCATCCCCCTCCCCTTTTTTGCGGTAATTATGAATAGTGAACGGGGTCACGAGGGTAACCCAGTCGCCCAAAAAAAGGGACACGTGGCACCGAAGGAAATGGCCAAAAGTTTTTTTAAATTTTGTTAATTGCGGTATAAATAAAGGGACACGTGGCACCGAAGGAAATGGCTAAAAGTTTTTTTAAATTTTTTTTTAATTGCGGTATAAATAATTTTGACTAAATCTCGAATCCGAGTGACTTCCCTCTTGTCTGACACCCATCTCTATTTCTTAAATCGTCCTATTAGATAGGATAAAAAAAAAGGACAAAACCAACAAAAACTTCAAATTTTGTCACTTGTGACATATTTACCCCGAATTTTTTTTTGTGATACAAAAAATCCCAAACTTTACTATGTGTGACACATTTACTCCAATATATTTAGTCCATGGACATTTCCGTCTTTTTTGCTTTTTCTTTTTTTATCCTTTTTTTAATTTTCCAGCGAGGGGGCCCTCGCCGGCGTCGGCCGAGGGCGGCCCTCGCCCGATGCCGGTAAGGGCCGCCCTCGCCGGCGTCGAGCAAAGGCGGCCCTCGCCCGATCTGGCGAGGAAGACCCTCGCCGGCGTTGGGCGAGGGTCGCCCTCGCCTGGGCGAGCGAGGGCAGCCCTCGCCTGGGCGAGTGAGGGCAACCCTCGCCAACGCCGGGCGAGGGCCGCCCTCACCCAACGCCGGCGAGGGCGACCCTCGCCCGACGCCGGCGAGGGTCACCCGATCTGGCGAGGGCCGCCCTCGCCCGGCGTCGACGAGGGCAGCCCTCGCTCGCCCAAGGGAGGGCGACCCTCACCCGACGCCGGCGAGGGTCGCCTGAGTCGGGCGAGGGTCGCCTGAGTCGAGCGAGAGCCGCCCTCATCCGACGCCGAGGGGCCCTCGCCGGAAAGGAAAAAAAAAAAGAAAAAAGATGAAAATGCCCACGGACTAAATGCATTGGGGTAAATATGTCACAAATAGCAAAATTTGAGGTTTTTTGTGTCACAAAAAAAAGTTCGGGATAAATGTGTTACAGGTGGCAAAGTTTGGGGTTTTTGGTGGCTTTTTCCCTAAAAAAATTGGGGGGGGGGGGGAGGGGGAGAATTCCCCCGGTTCCACCGTCTGCTGCCATCCACCGACTGTCTCCCTCCACTTGCCGACTGCCGAGAACAGAAATTTAAAAATAACTTATCAAACGAATTTCTATTTCGGAACTAAAAATTTTGTGTCGTTATCAAACACTACTTTTTACTTGGAAACTCGTCCGATAAATAAAAATAAAATTTTCTATTTCTAATAAAAAAATAGGGTTGGGGAAGAAAAATTTTATCATTCGCGCCATAAAAGCCTCTTATCCCTATCAGTTTTATCTATGCAGTGAAAATAATGCAGATACAGATATTTAAACACTTTAAAAAGTAAGTGGCGAAGTTTTAGTCGATACCCACGATACGGAAATGAACTTCGCAAAGTTAAGAAAAATGATTAACTCAAAGTATCAATAAATAGAAAATAGATTAACAACCGACATCCGAAATTGTTCGACACATAATTGCAGACCCGTGCAATGCCCAGGCATCTTAATAACTAGTGGTTAAATCTCGTGCAAGGTTAGGTCACGTGGATGCTCACAAGCAAGCTTTCCACAATAACTAATTTTTTTATGATTACTTTAGCAAATCTTGGATTTTACATGATTATCTAATAAATATCTAATCGATATATTTTCATATATGCTTGCGCATAATTCTAGAATTATGTATATTTTGGTTTTCTCGTCAACATAGACGAGAGTGTTTTTCTATTGAATCTATTACTCTATGGCTTCCTTTTTGTTCCTTCCTTGCATGGTAAGAAGTACGCTCGTGTTTTTTTTTTCCGATAGACAATAGGACTTATCGGTTCCGGAGCGGGTAGAACCGATCCTGTCATGGCCGGTTCTCCATGTCAAAATCGAGAATCGGATTTGTTGCCCTAAAACCGGCCGGCTTTTCTTTTTTCATTTTATTATATACAATATGGAAATTAGCCCATCAAGGTTTCGACTGATTTAATTCTTTTGGCAATCAACCCGAGACCGATTCGGCATTGACTCAAAATACAACACCAGTGTAGACCTGTCAAAAACCCATTTCTTAACCCATATATTATTAAATGGGTCATAAATGGGTTAGTTATATTTGGTAAATGGGTCATAAATGGGTAGAAGTCTTATATTGATGTTAAATGGGTCGTAAATGGGTTGTAATTGGGTCATAAATGAGTTTACCGCTGATTTAAACTCAACACATCTCTCTTGCCTCACTCAATCTTGCACTCACTTACTCCACACTCTCATTTCAGCTTGGGTATGAATTTTCCTATATTTAACTAAATATGGAAGTATTTTAACAATATGGATTTGATCGGGTATGGGTCAGGTCAGGTATGGGTCAAGAAAATTGTATTGCGCATAAATGGGTCATAAACGGGTTAATGGGTCAATTTGGGTCGGACCATTTATGACCCGACCCATACCCGACCCAACCCACCCATTTGACATGTCTACACCAGTGATAGAATGGAGCACTGTGTTGTTGAGGTGGTAATCCATCCGGAAGAAACAGTGACTACAAAAGCAACTTTTCACGGAAGATGAAGGTTCTTTTTTTGGTGATATGGTATTCTCATCTGTCATTTCTCAAAGACGGGACGGACGAATTTAGGTTGATCATCATCCACACTAAAGATGGAAATATTTGCATTTTCTTGGAGAAATTCTTGAGTAGCAATAAATAGCGGGTCGAGCTCGTGAACATGACACATCCAGAGCGGGAATGTGCCACTTCGCACATCTCATCTCACCATTCGAACAATGAAAACCTTCCCATAATAGATTTTGTCCCTTGCATTGGCGGCCATCCACATCGTCATCGTACGATGAAGAAAAGCCGTGACGCGCTCTTTGTTCGAATATCAATGCCGAAAGAAACATCACGAATACAATACAACCTTAAAAGAATTCCGTAGAGCATCCTAACTCTTTTATAAGAAACAGTATCGCTTCGAATGTACCTCGGAGTCGAGTCGAGCCGCCAAAGTGGAGTCGTTGGAATGAGTATTGGGATGGAGTCGAGCCGCTGGAGAGGAGGAGAGCGAGAAACGTGAGAGAGATACAAGAGAAATAACTTAGGTGGCTTAGTACTTAGGGATGAACCGGTCCGGTTCCCGGCCTTACTCTTGAACCGGCTTTCGAGTAGAACTAACCGGTTTAGGGTCTAGAATCGGGAACCGAACTCCGGTACTCACCCGTAACACACATGATCTACATCTCGAGGATCGATTCCGGTTTTTTCTTTTTTTATCAGACACGTTCGATAAAAATATTCCGAAAATCCCCGATTCACGAGACCGCATCGGGATGGGTATTCGGATAAGCTCTGGAGGTTTCTACTTTTTGTATTTTGTATTTTTATTTTTTCTAATGGGACGGTTTCCAGAAATGAAGAGGGTTTGTCAGACAAGATGGCCGTGCAGCGCAATCACGAGGGAGTCACTCGGATTCGAGATCTATCGTCAAAATTATTTGTACCCCAATTAAGCACTTCTTCTTTAATTTTGGGCCCTTTTCTTCGGCCGCCACGTGTCCTTTTTTAGACCGGGTTGCCCTCGTCCCGCTTTTCTTAATTACTGCAAGAGAGAGAGAGAGAGGAGGATGCCACTTGCAAGAACTCTTATTATAGATTCTAAATCGTTAAAAACGGTGAGTTTCCGTGATCTCTTGAAATATATAATCCTAATATAAAAGAGAGAGAGAGTGGGGAATAATTTCAAATAAAGGTTCGAAATGGGATCGATTTCTTCAAAAATGGGTTCGAAGTGGGCACGATCTCTAATAAGGATATATGATTTTGCGGAATGTGAAAGCGCGCATATTGGATAATCTCATATAGAAGAGAGATAGAAAAGGTTAAAATTAATTTAGGAGAAAATTTTCAAATAAGAACTCGAAATAGGACCGTTTCCTCAAAAAGAGAGTTCGAAGCGGGAACCGACACCATCAGGCGCTAGCTTAGTTAGAGTAAGAGCGATTTTGTTCGGATCCTTCGATTTTTACCCAAAATTGAAGTTGGGATTCCCAACCTACAAAGGGTTCGTTTGGTTCGACTTTGGGGGAATGCATTTGAGGGAATGCAAATACCTTTGCGTTAAAGGGATTTTCCGAAATATAAGTGGTGTTTAGCAAGTGTTTTTTAAAATCAATTTGTGCTAAAGGACTTTTACTAATATTTTTTTAAGGAAAAAAAAAAAGCTTCGGTGGAGCTTAACCACCAGCCACAGCCACCGGCCAGATTTGGTCGCCGGCCAACCGCCGACGGCCAGATCTGGCCGTCGGTCACTGCCGCCTTGGTCGCGCAACCCCCAGGCGGTGGTCGCTGGGGTCGAGCTAGCCCTTAGGTGGTGGTCACCGGCTGCCAGACCTGCCTCTAGAGAAGATGAACAGTAGTGATGAATAGTGCAAGTTGCATTTCGAAAATGCAACTTCTCAAGGTATCTCCACCCTTACATTGGCCAAAAGTCCCTTGGAGAGCATTCAAAATGCAATTACATCTTCCCAAAGTGAGTAAAAAAAAGTTGTCAAATACTAATTGTATTTGGCCAAAAGATTTTAAAGCCCGAATGAGCATTCCAAATACTGAATCAAACGAAACCAAACAAAAGGCCACGTTCATCCACGTGCGTAAAACTTGGCCAGGTGCCCTTTTTCCATCCACGTGGATAAAGGCGACAACGGACGAAATGGATAACAAAAGGCGTGGGAGCAGTTAACGGAAAGGGAGAAGGGGCAGTTTCGAGAATTGGGCTGCGGATAGGAGCCCTCGATGATGGTACAGCAGAGAGTCCATTGATCACGTGACGAACCTCGAAGGGCGAAAGAGGAGATCACGTGCCGCATTGAATCACCAGCGTAATGTCTAAATCAATTTCTAGATTTCTCTTTCTCTTCTATATTAGATTATCTAATATGTATATTTTCATATTTCAAGATCACATAAACTCATCAATTTTACACTTTAGAATCTAAATGAAAATTGGATAAATGATCCTGAACTTTAGCTCAATATGAAATATCGTTTATGAACTTTTAATTTGTTCAATATAGTCTTTCAACTTTCAATACATGTTCAATTTAGTCAATGGATTAAATAATTCAAGGAATATATTGAACATTTAACAAAAATTCAGGAATCACATCGATCAAATCAAAAGTTTATAATAATATTATACATGGTGTTAACATTTATGGATCACATTGAATAAATAAAAAATTGATGGACGGTGTTGCATTTTGGGTCAAAATTGAAGAATCATTTGTGTAATTATTTCGAATCTAGAATTAAGAGTTCTTGAAGTAGCATCCTTGTTTTTTTTTTTATTTTTTGCGGTAATTTTAAAAAGGGCACGAGGGTAACCCGGTCTCCAAAAAAAAATTACACGTGGCAGCTGAAAAAAAGGGCCAGAATTTAAGAAAAAGGTTAATTGCGGGATAAATAATTTTTTTGACCAAATCTCGTACGCGGAGTCCTCGTGATCCGGCTGCACGGCAATGTTGTCTGACAAACCCTCTGCATTTCTTAAACCGTCCGATTAGAAAAAAAAATATTTAAGAAAAAAGAAAAAACCTTCAGAGCTTATCCGAATGCCGGTGGTGACGTGGCGCGCGGACTTTTCCTAGGTGGGCCCAGCATTCTTTATTCGTGAAAACCGCAGAACAGGTCCGGCAACGATCCATTGAACGTGCGGGGGCGGAAATGACTAAAATAAGAAATTCTTTTTTGATAAATTAAAGGAAACGATTAAAAAAAATATTGATAGTGAAATGAGAGGGATAAATGTAAAGAGAAACTATAAAAAAAAATCTTCGCATGAGAAAAATTAAAAATGAGGGGAAATTGCAAAAGGTCAATGGCCGAGATCGGTGAATTGTTCAGATCTAATCTTGTTTTTCGTTCTCTTGTCCCTCAGATTCTGTGTGCTTCTTCCGACGGCAATAGAATGGAACGGCTTCTCTGGAATTCCTTGTGGCAGGACTAGATCTGGTAAACGGGTGTGTCGGGTCGGATTTGAGTTGGATCATAAATGGTTTAATTCAAATTGACCCACTAACCCGTTTATAACCTATTTATTTGTAATTTAAATATCTCGACCTGACCCGACCCGACATTTACCAACTTCATATCCGACTCGATCTATATTGCTAAACATTTCTTTATTTAACCCAATCTAGGAAAAACTTGTTTCTTATAACCTTTTTTAAAAATTATACTGCTAAAACATTTTCATACAATACAATGCTAATAAACAATTATATTTTTTTTTTTTGAAAATTGAGGTTCCTTTTGTTTCGCAAAAATTGTAACATTTATAGAAAATATTTTCCATGAAGTCATTATCCAAGAAAATAAAAAAATATCCGGGATTTTGCTGAAACCTGAAAATGAACTAGAAATATTTTCTAATGTTTGGTATATAAAATATGATTTGATTTTACTTCGCGCGTTCATTTTAATAATTCTAATATTTTTAATATTTTTTATTTTTAAAATCGAAATTTTAATTTTTTAATTTTCCTTTATTTTTGGCTGGCCACGGCGACCAGCTATAGGCCTCAGGCGAGCCGAGCTGAGCCTCGTCAGCCTCAAGCAAGGCTTGGCTCGGCTCGCTCGAGGTTGGCAAGGTCGTCCCAACCTGTGGCTGGTCGTCGGCCGTCACCGTGGCTGGCCACCAGCCGAAAATAAATAAAAAATAAAAAAAGAAAAGACAAAAGAAAAATAATTATAATTTCGATTTTTAAAAAAAATATTTTTACAAAAAGGGAGAAAATGTGTATAGGCTTAATGAGTGGGTTGGAAATGGATCTACATTTAACCCATTTGGATCCATTTATGATAGGTTTAAAACTTTAAGACCCATTTTGCTATGGGCTCTTCAAAGTTGTAGTGACTTATATATGACCCATTTATTGGATTTAAGACCTATTTTAATAGATCTAGGTAGGATATACCTGACTAGGGGTGATTGGTTCCCAAATGGATCGGTATCAATTATTTGACTCGTGGTTTCGACTCCTAAGAACTAGGAATCAGGAACCGAGCATGCCGGTTTTTTGGAACCGCCAATTCCGGTTCGATCCTAAGAATCAGTCCGATCTTTTGTTTTATTAAAAAAAATCAAATTTTTATGATAAAATATTAACATATGTTGGTTGGCGGTTATATTTTTGTGTCTCCTTGTTGAAGACCATGTCCGATTCTCCACGTGCGCAAAAATGCTTTTTTTTTTTTTGAGATCGGTTCAACCCTATCGGCCTTGGAATTGGGAACCAATATCTTCTAGGTTCTCGGAATTGGAAATCAAACAGGTTTTGCATCGAACCAGCTAGTTTGGTCCCCGAGTTGAACCTAACCTATACTGACTGCTACATCCAATGCAGTCTCATGAATAAGCAATTCAAAATATCTGTCAAACGTATTCAATAAAAAAAAATTCAATTTTCACAACGATGATTATATACATTATGGGGGAGGAACAGTGCCAGTTCATGAGAATCGGCTTTGACCGATATGATTCTCAATTCTATACCCTAAATGAGTCAATTTTACCCAAGTTTGATTCACCGGGAACCTATTGCTTCACCTTTATGTCCTAAGTCCCCGTCCACCCCCCCCCCACCTCGCGGCTCATTTCTCACTCTGGATTCCTCATTCTCTCTGAGATTCATCATTCAGGCCTTCTTTGACACTGCGGCTCGACTGCCTCTCTCACCTCTCCGTGTCTCTTGTTCCTCACTCTCCTCCCCTCTAATGGCTCAACTCCGCTCCAGCACTCATTCCAACGACTCCACTCCAGCGGCTCGACTCCACTACTCCGAGGTACATTCGGAGTAATATCGTTCCTTATAAAAGAGCTAGAATATACTTGACGGAATTCTTTATGGTCGTATTGTATTCGTGCAGCATGTTGTGACTTTTCCTCATCGCATAGTGACGATGCGGATGGCTGCCACTGCAAGGGCGGAAATCTATTATGGGAAGCTTGGCATTGTTCGAACGGTGAGACGAGACGTGCGAAGTGGCCGGCACATTTCCTGCTCCGGGTGTGCAGAGCTTGACCTGTTACCTATTGCTACAAAAGAATTATTCCAAGAAAATGTAAATTCTTTTTTTTGTTTCTAGTGTGGATGTATGATCAGCCAACTGCACTTCTCCCCATCTTCGAGAAATGATAAATGACAATACTATATCCACAAAAAAAACTTCATATTTCAGATGGATTACTACCTCATCAGCACAGCGCTCTACTCTATCACCAGTGCTGTATTATTAGTCAATGCCAAAACGGTCTCAAGTCAATCCCCGAAAGAAAAAAGCAAGTCCAAACCTCAATTGGCTAATTTGCATATCGTATATGATAAAATGAAAAAAAGAAAAGCCGGCTGGTTCTATGGCAACGAATCCGGCTCTCAATTCCAAAATATGAAGAACCGGCCATAAATTAAAAAATACAAGGAATATATTGAACATTTACTAAAAGTTTAGATATCACATCGATCAAATCAAAAGTTCAGAATAATATCGCACATGATGCTAATATTTATGGATCACATTGAACAAATTAAAAGTTTATAGATAGTATTATATTTTGGGTCAAAGTTGAAAAATTATTTGTGTAATTATTCCGAAACTAGAATTAAGAGTTCTTGAAGTAGCATCCTTGTTTTTTTTTTTTTGCGGTAATTAAAAAAAGTGGACGAGGGTAACTCGGTCTCCAAAAAAAGAAATAGTACACGTGGCAGCTGAAGGAGTCGCGGGATTTTTTTTTTTTGACGAAATCTCGTACGCGGAGTCCTCGTGATCGGGCTGCACGGCAATCTTGTCTGACAAACCCTCTTCATTTCTTCAACCGCCCGATTAGAAAAAATAAAAAAATAAAAACCTCCAGAGCATATCCGAATGCCGGTGGTGACGTGGCGGACGGACTTTTCCTAGGTGGGCCCAGCATTCTTTGTTCGTGAAACCCGCTGAACAGGTCCGGCGACGATCCATTGAACGTGCGGGGGCGAGGACGAGTAAAAATAAGAAATTCTTTTTTGATAAATTAAAGGAAAATATTAAAAAAATAAATATTGATAGTGAAAGGAGAGGGATAAATGTAAAAAGAAACTATAAACAAACAAAAAAAAAAGAAATCTTCGCTTTGAGAAAAAGGGAAAATCGAGAGGTAATTGCAAAAGGTCAACGGTCGAGGTCGGTGAATTGTTCAGATCTAATCTCGTTTTTCGTTCTCTTGTCCCTTCAGATTCTGTGTGCTCCTTCCAACGGCAATGAAAGGAAGCGGCTTCTCTGGTATTCACTGCGGCGGGGCTTCCCAGCAATCTGGTGAATTGGTATTTCGAAATATTTATTGGACGCACTTAATAGAAAAAAAACAATCGATTTTTCGGAATATTGATGATGCGTGTTATGGGTGAGTACCCGAGTTCGGTTCCCGATTCTAGACCCCAAGCTTGTTAGTTCTAGCCAAAGCCGGTTGTGGAGTAAAAAATCGGAACCGAATCGGTTTGTTCCTAAGTGCTAAGGGGCGCGAATGGTAACCATTCTATTTCAAAAGTAAATTTTTGGCAAGAAATAAAATTTTCTATTTCTATTCTCTGAACGAGTTTTTGAGAAAAATACGCGTTTGATAACGACACAAAATTTTTCCCTTCAAGAAGAGCGGCAGATGGCAGGAGGCAAACGGTGGCGGGAGGTGGTTGGTGTCGAGCGGTGATGGACGGCGGAGGACGGCGACGGATGATGGTGGGAGGCGGGCAGCGGATGGAGGTGGGCTCCGGCATTCTTGAAATAGAAAAATTTTTAAAAAAATTATTTGTCATTTTTATTTCAAACTTATTTCTAAAATCAAATTTTATTTGAAAAATAGAAAAATGAAATTGCGTTACTAAACGAAAAGGGAACTTGTTCAAATCTAGTTCTTGTTTTTTTGTTCTCCTTGTCCCTTAGATTCTGTGTGCTTCTACCAACGGTAATAAAATGAAGCGACTTCTCTAGCACTCCTTGTGGCAAGAAACACCCAACTAGGGGTGATTGTTTCCCAAATGGATCGGTGCCCATCCCGTGACTCTCGATTTTGACTTTTGAGAACTAGGAATCAGGAATCGACCATGCCGGTTTCGGAACCGCCAATTCCGATGTGGTCCCAGGAACAGGTCCAATATTTTGTTTTATCCAAAAAAAAATCAAATTTTTATAATAGAATATTAACATTACACCATTTCACTACAAAATATGTGTTAGTCAAGTGGTTATATTTTTGTGTCTTCATGTGAAGATTGTGCTCGATTCTCCATTTGTGCAATTTTTTTTAAAAACTGGTTCAACTCGGTAAAACCGGCGATTCCAAACCTTGGAGTCAGAAACCGAATTGATTTCACCTTGAGCCAACCAATTCAGTCCCTAAGTTGAACTGCCGAGTTGAACTAGACTTGTACTCACTCCTACATCCAATGCAGTCTCATGAATAAGCAATTCGAAATACTTGTCAAATATACTTAATTAAATAATATTCAATTCTCACAACATTGATTATATACATTATGGATGAGGAACCGCCCAGTTCATGTGAGCCAGCTTATGACCGGTTCGATTCTCGATTTTCGATTATGTACCCAAAATCGGTCAGTTTTATCCAAGTTCGATCCTAAACTAAAACCGGGAACCGAACCAGTTCACCCTCATATCCTAGGCTTTCTCTCTCTCGGTTCCTCATTCTCTCTCTCAGATTTGTCGCTCGGGGCCTTCTTTGACGCGGCGGCTCGACTGTCTCTCTCGTTTCTCGCTCTCCTCCTCTCCAATGGCTCGACTTTACTCTGGCGGCTCCACTCCGAGTACATTCCGAGCGGTATCGTTTCTTACGAAAGAGCTAAGATACTCCACGAAATCCTTGATGGTTGTATTGCTTTCGTGCCGTTTCTTTCGATGTTGTTATTCGAACGGAGAGCATGCTGCGACTTTTTCCTCTTCGAATGGTGAGAGATGAGACATGCGACGTGGCACATCCCGCTCTGGATGTGTTCTCTTCACGATCTAAGAAAATGCAAGTACTTTCCGTCTTTAGCGTGGATGATGATCAACCAACTTCATCCACCCCATCTTTGAGAAATGATAAATTAGAATACCCGGGCGGCTCTATTTCCACCTCCTATACGACTAAATCCACCCAGTTTTTACAGAATAGACAAAATTGTCCTCCATCAATTGCAATTTAAATTGATGACCCTGAATTTATTTACTTTCCTTTCTTTTTTTTTTAATAGTTTTTTATATCAATGTAGGATCTACTTACCATAATTAAGAATTTCATATGTTTAGTTTTTGTTTATTGTTAGATGTTACTTCCATAAAAAGTTGTTTTGTCGAAAATGGAAATTTTCAAGAAATTTAGTTCTTTTCCACGTTGTCAATGATATTTATCAATATGTTGTTAAATAGATGAAATTTAATTAAATCAAAACATTACATTAGGTAAGATTTTTTTTTTTTGAAAATGCTAGTAAAATATTATTATTTTGGATTGACAAAAATTAATATCATCTATGAACTATTTACAAAAGAATATCAAGATACCTCTTTGTGCATCATGTTTTTAATGTGATCCCATATATTCCTTTAATGTCTTAACTGCTTTGTATAAAAGTATCTAGCAAGTATAATAAGGAAAACATATAAATTCGTGATATAGTAAATAAAGAGACTTGATATACATTTTAAACTAATGAATTAATAAAAATTTCATCAAGAAAATGAGCTTTTGAGATAAGAGGGACAAAAATGGATAAGTTGTTATAAAATCAATGATATAGAAGAGATTTTTCAGTTTTATACTATATCAAAGAATGTCTTTTAGGCTTTACCCAAAAAAAAAAGAATGTCTTTTAGGGAGATGATTTTATACAAAGTATGTAAAACATTATAGAAATATCTGAGAATGTACTTCTCTTTAATACACTGAAAAACACATGTGAAATGCTTAATTAGGGTAACTTTCATAAATAAAAAAAGAAAAAATATAAAAAATGAGAGGGGCCATCACTTTAAACTGCAATTGAAAGATTGATAGCAGTTTTATCTTTTTAGTGTAAATGGAGTCGATGTAGTCATTTAGGCGTGGAAGTAGCGCCGCCCATGCTATATCCCCAAAAACTTTACATTTAGAAACTTGCTTTTGTATCTTTCATATGGATTACTGGCTCATCAACACAGACCTCTATTTTATCACTATTGCTGTATTCCGAGTCAATGCGAAAACGGTCTCAAATTAATTGCCAAAAGAATTAAACAAGTCGAAGGATAATTTGCATATTGCATATGATAAAATGAAAAAAAAAACCCAGTCAGTTTCAAGGCAACATACCCGGTTCTCGATTCCAAAATACGGAGAACGGATTCTACCCGCCCTAGACCTGTCAAATGAGTGGGTCGGTCAGGTTTGGGTCGAGTTGAAAATTGTCCGACCCATGTTGACTCATTTAACATGTGTTGACTCATTTTAATATAACATAATTCTAGCGACCCATACCCAACTCAATCCATATTATGAAAAGACTTCAATATTAAATCTAATTTAGAAAAACTTGTTTCTTATAAATTTTTAAAAATATAAATTGCTAAACAAATTCTATTTTTTTAATATATTTTATATTTTATTGTTTTTCTTTCTTTTTTTTCTTTCTACATCTAGCGATCGGCTACCTTCGGCCGGCTAGCGACTAGTAACGACTGATGACCAGTGACCGGTGGTGACCGGCAATTGCTGATCGGCGATTGGTGGCGAGCGGCGATGATAAGTGACCAGCCGACGACCTTTGCCGGATTTCCTAGGAAAAAAAAGGAAAAGAAAGAAAAAAAGGAAAAACTTAAAAAAATGATGAAAAATTAGAAAATTAAAAGAATAAAAAAAATGGCTTGTTTATCTATGACTCGCTTAACTAACCCATTTATGATCCATTTAAAATCAATTTAAGACCCATTAATTTGTTAACTAACCCGTTTATGACCCACTTAAACTTAATTTCAAAACTCAAGGCAGCCCATTTATGGCCCGCATTAAAAAAAAATATATGGATTAAAATATAGGTTCTAGACCCATTTTTGCTACTTCCAATCCGCCCATGAACCGATCGCTCCTATCGTACATCGAAAAAGAACAGTCTCGCAATGAAAAACTACAGTAAAATGGTGGGCTTTTCGGGCTCATGGGCCTACACCATCCTCCTCACCTGCTAAATTGGGCCGTGGATAGGAGCCCACGATGATGGTACAGGCAGGGTCCATCGATCACGTGACGAGGCCCGAAGGGGGGGAAACAGAAGATCACGTGCCGCATCGAATCACCAGCACGGCGTCTAACCCCGGTAAATTCATAAAGACCGAGATCCGCTCCTCCTCTACAACGCTCACGGGTCCGAAATTCACCAGATCGAAGCGGCGAGCGATCGATCGATCGAGCGAGGAGCGCCATGGGGACCCGACCCAGATACGCGACCCTGCTGCTGCTGATCGGCCTCGTCCTCACCTCATCTCCGGCGCCGGCGTCGTCGCTGTCGGTGACGGTCAACGACGTGGAGTGCGTGTACGAGTACGTGCTGTACGAGGGCGACACCGTGTCCGGGAACTTCGTCGTCGTCGATCACGACATCTTCTGGAGCTCCGATCACCCCGGGATCGATTTCACCGTGAGCATGCGTGCCCTCTTTTCTTTGACGGTTTTTTTTTCCCTTTTTCTCCTTTCGCGGGGTTTAAGGTGATCGAGCGATTGCATTTGAGATCTCGGGGTTTGGAGTCGATTTGTTGATTGCCCCTTCGAGATTAGGGATTCGTTCGCGCTTGATTTGAGCTCGTTTGTGTATTGAGAATTGTTGCGATTCGTTTTTCGGCTTCTGGGTTGTTGCTCGTAGGGGGAATGTTGATTTGCTTTAGATAAAGTTTGGGCCTTTTCACTGCTTTGTCCCACCCCTATTTGCCAGTGCTTGATACGAGGTGCTCCTTTTGTTTTTCATTGACTGATTGTCTTTTTGTAATGAGGAAATTTGGATAGGATCCATGTGAATGGTCAATGTATTGTTTTCATGAAATGCCTTTTGTTCTCGTGATTTTTGTTTGCAAATTTTCAGTTTTGATTGGATCGGTTTCTTTATTCGATAAATTTCATTGGGGGCAATAGTGGGACTGGACTGTGGTATTCAGGAATTTAGATTGCCTTTACTTATTTGCGGGGTTTAGTGCATATAGGCAACGAACTCATATTTTTGCTTTTCATTGTACAGTTGGTAGTTGCAGTGACTGAATGTCCATGCTAGCATTTCATTCTTATTGTTGGCAATTTGGGAAATTCTTTTGTAACTTGGGTGAACTGCGTGAACCTGATCGGTTTGCCTCGTGTTTCTTGGGAATGGATCTGGTTTATATTATGTCGAGTATGACTATGATCAACCTTAAGCATGCTTTTCATCATGATGTATCCCTTTCGCAACTGTTGATGGTTCTCTTGCTCATTAGTTGTTTAGCACAACTAATCATGCCATGAACTTAGTTTACAGTGCTAAAGCGTTCTTGTTTTCTCTCAAGGCTGATGCGCTGTTGAAGGTTTTCCCTTGTTACTTCTTCTCCTCCTCGATCAGATGATGTCTTTAAAGTTTAAAAAATATAAAACAGTAAATAACTGGTGCATTTGATATTCATGCATGTGATACTTTGTGTATACGGCTTTCTGTATATGCAAATATTTTGTCAAACATCTACCTGCTTGTACAATCAGATTCAATTGCTGAATCTGATATCTCTCCTGTAGGTCACGTCTCCGGGAGGTAATGTTGTACAGACCTTGAAAGGAACATCTGGGGAAAAGTTTGATTTCAAGGCGCCACGAAGTGGAATGTACAAATTCTGTTTTCACAATCCCTATTCAACACCAGAGACTGTCTCTTTCCAAATACATGCTGGACATATTCCAAATGAGCATGATCTAGCCAAAGATGGTTTGTCTTGCTGCTCTATTAATATTTTTCTTCAATGTGGATATCCAGTTATATTATTCATTCCGCTTACCATGTGAACTTCGATATTTGGGGTGTGTGATGCAGAGCACCTGGACCCTATAAACGTAAAAATTGCTGAGTTGAGAGAGGCACTGGAATCTGTCACATTAGAGCAGAAGTACCTGAAAGCTCGGGATTCTCGTCATCGTCATAGTAAGATTCTTGGTTTTCCCTATTGGCATGCCTCAGTGAGTGATATGAACGGATGCATATATACTAGCGTTGACTCTACTACAATGAAATCATGACTGGTCTACTGGCTCGGTGATTCATTCCTCGGTTCAGTAATACAAATTCCTGTTTTTAAAAATGAGGTTGTTTTATGTGTGTTGCTTATTTGATGGAAAGGTTGAACTAAAGAGGACATGTGCTTGCATTGTACCTCTTCTGCTGCTTGGTACTTTTGAGTTAAATACATTTGACACCTTATTTCTTATTTGTGTGTGTGTGTGTGTGTGTCCAAAATCTTTACACTTTCACTATGAGCTTTTAATGCTCGAGGAGAAGCCCTTCAGAATCTGACTTGTGGATCTGCCAATGACATGTAATTTTGGGCTTTCTGTTTTTCCATTTTCACTATAATAAGGTTTTTGCTGCTTCATTTCCTATTTAAGTGTATGAATATGAACTCAGAAATCTCCCTTTTTTAAAGTAAGTTTTCATGAAGAATCAGATTGTGAATGCTAGGGCAACTTTTCTATACTACGACTAAACTTTGCATGGTCCGATGTTTGCCGTAAGACTTTCCAATAATTTGATCTTGCGCAAAAGCTCTGGGGTTGAACAATGTAACAAATTATTCTGCTCTGCTCTAATTATCAATATATCGGGATTGATCACCATCCATCTACTTTAGCTTTCTGCATAGAACTTTGACTCATTTTATGTTGTATGAGCTGATTGGTTGTTTCATTATTTGCTCCTAAATTGTTGTTTTGTTCCTCTCGGAGCACTTACTGTTGGATGGCTGGTTGTTGCAGCAAATGAGAGCACGAGGAAACGTGTTATATACTACACTGTTGCCGAATACCTCTTGCTGGCTTGTGTAAGCACACTTCAAGTTGTATACATCCGCCGGCTCTTCAGCAAATCAGTGGGATACAACCGAGTCTGAGTCGCCTGTAATGATCTCATTCATTTTCAAGCTACAGTCAATCATAGATGAGCTTAGAGAGATGTAGTAGTAGAAAAGATGTGCCTCTTCGTCTTATCCACTGCTTTTTGGCTTAAACATATAGTCCTTGAGTTAGACAATAACTTCTGGTAATCTTTGGTTTCTAACTTCATTATGAATTGTGAATGCCGGCGACGAATCCCTTGCGAACAGATGGTGTCCCTATCTTTTGCTTTCTAATTCACGGACGGAGACTGGAAACAAGGTATGGATTGTTCCAATGAAAGAATGTTTCCATTGGAAGAACTTTTCCTGGAAAGCAAGATCAATCCAGCGTATAGCATGCAAACCAGAAGATCTTTCGTTAACAAGATCTGAAAATGATGGTCGACTTTGTGGATGGTCATGGTGACGGGGAAGTGGCCGGCACTAATGGCCCAAACTGCTCGATTGGTTTCTACTTCGAAACTTGACCGAGCTGATTCGACGTTGAATCGGCTCAATAGGAGTGGGTTCAATGTCTCAACCAAGAGTACTTTTAATTCAAACAATTTTCTTGAAAATTCTCAACGAACAAAACGAGATGGTTAAAGATTAAACAAGCAGAGAGATTAACAAAGTTGACGTTACCAATTAGAAGCTAACTGAATCCATATCATGTGGACTAGACGTGCACAACACTAGTGCAGAGAGTAAAATATACAAGTTTATGCCGACGGTTACTCCTTCGTTTTGTGCTCTTCTCGCTTTGAAACGTTTCTACCTTTCGATAATTGCCCGTCAATCTCGACCTTGTGCCCACCGATTAGTCGATCTCGACTGTGCCCCTTTGGTATCGGCTCGGTTTCTTCCTTCCGAAGCTTAGGGCGCGTTTGGTAACGTTTCTGTTTCTAGGAACAATCTTTTTTCAGAAATAATTTTTTCTATTTCTATTTCCTGGATGAGTTTTTGAGCAAAAGAATGCGTTTGGTAACTGCATAAAATTTATATTACTGGAATAGAAAAAGAACAGAAATGCGTTTGGTACAATCAAAAAAATTTCAATTCCCAATTTTTTGCATTCAAATCTCTATCTTTTATTTAACCATAAGTACAAGTGAAAAAAACCAATAAGCATGATTTATTGGTTTGTCTAATCCATTTTAGAGGTTTAAAACCCCTTTTAATCCTTAAACTAAGGAATATTCAAAAATACCACTTGGGCACCTCAAAAAATTTAAATTTCACTCAAAGTGGGTGGCCACAAGTATTCTAAGCCATTTTGTGAATTTTTTAAAAAAAATTTTGGGGTAAAATTTATTAAAATTTTTTACTTTCCCTAAATCTGTTTCTTTTATTTTCGAGAAAATTTTTTATGAAATTTTTTAAAATTTTTTCAATTTCGGAATTTTGCAAATTTTTATGGGTTTTCTTAGTTTTTCTGATTTTTATGGATTTTCTGAGAATTTTTCTGATTTTTATGAATTTTTGGAATTTTTAATTTTCTAATTTTTACGGATTTTTCTGAAATTTTTCCAATTTTTATGAATTTTCTGAATTTTTTAATTTATTCTAAGCCATTTTGTGAATTTTTATTTTTGATTTTTTTGGGGAAAATTTTATTAAAAATTTTTACTTTCCCAAAATCTATCTCTTTTTATTTTCTAGAAACTTTTTTATGAATTTTTTTTTAATTTTTTCAATTTCAGAATTTTGCAAATTTTTTTATGGGTTTTCTGAGTTTTCCTGATTTTTATGGATTTTTTGAGATTTTTTTTTGGTTTTTATGAATTTTTGGAATTTTTTTAATTTTTTTATGAATTTTTTTTATTATTCCCGCCGGGAATGAACCGGACTGATGCTTTGAGATGGTTTACAGAAGACGGAGGATGGAGGAGGAGCTGAGGCTGCGGCTTGAGGACCGGACTTTTCTATTTTTTTTTTGTTTCTAGGAACAAAGAAGTAGAAAAAAATCTACTTCTTATTTTTATTTAAATCTATTTCTTGGCCATTTTTCTATTCCAGAAAATAGAAAAATAAAATGCGTTATCAAACATATTTTTGTTCTTTTTTTGTTCCAGGGAATAGAAGAACAAAAAAATAAAGAAGTAAAAACGTTATCAAATGCGCCCTTAGCTTCCCTCAACATAAACGGGGCATTTAGCTGAAATAGCTTCTCGGCCTTGTAACCTCATCTGACCCAATTCTCTTTTGGGCCCTTTACAAAACTATCTCATTCCAATGAAAAAACACTTGCTCATTGGTTTATACACATTTCTTTTATGTGGAGGGAAGTTACAATTTTTGAGGGAAAAAACTAACTATTTGACATTATTTTCTGTTTTTACAACTATATAGATTTTCATCTAGAAGTAGTATTAAATTTTTTTTAAAAAATAATAATGCTAAAAGAAAATGAAAGGCAGAAAAAGACACGAGAGAAGATAGAGGGTAAGCGGTCTATATATGGTGGCAGCGAAGGTTGCAACCGCTACTCCGCCGCTGAAGTCATTAATGATGATAGGAGAGAGTCTAACCCATGTGGGCCAACCCCTTCCCCCCATCTTTCACTTAGGTAAGGAAAATTATTTCTGAAAAATTATTTTCTAATTTTTTAGTATTTGAATGACGGAAAATTAATTGATCTACATAAAACGTTTTTCATGGATTGAAAACAACAAATTTAGATTAGGAGAAATGACTTCTCTTTGATAAGAAGGAAAACACTTTCCTAAAGCTCAAAACAAATGAAAATTAACTGATTTCCTTGAAAACGATTTTTATAGAAAATATTTTCCTTTAACATGAAATTTTGAGTTAAACAAACACATTCTCAGACTTCGTCTACTTTCACGGAAAATGAATGATTTGAAAAATATTTTCTTGAATATGATCGCTTATAACTTTTACAAAAAATCAATGAACGGAAAATACTTTCACCGTCCACAAAAATATTTAGATGTTAATTAATGTCGATAATGAAAATATTTTTCATTGACTAATTATCTCAAGCAATCGTTATTAAGAAATTATTTTTCAAATCATTCATTTTTTGTGAAACAAATGAAACCTCGAATTTGAGAGCATTTCTTAGTCAAAATACTTGAAAAGGATTGTCTCTATAGCCAATCAAGCTTTGTATAAAACATTTAATCATTTTTTTTCATTTATTATACGAATTCAACCTTCAAATCTAGATCAAATTATTCGCGACAAGCACGTTTCGGCAGAAATTAGCCGAAGCGATGCTTGGGGGAGATTATAACAAATTTGGACAGATTATGGAGAATATTGCACTTACTAAAATCTCAATGGGCAAGTTGCAACAATGTCGAAATCTTGAGGGGGAAAAGTATCAGAAACGTCCTAAACTTATTGTATTTTTGTCAATTTTATCCTAAACCTTTTGATTGTGCCAATTTAATCCTAAATCTTTTGACCTAGTGTCAATTTAGTCCTTATGTCTAGTCGGATATTGCTAACATGGACACCAGTCTACTTACATGGCACCATTGGTGCTGAATTGGATAATTTTCAATATTTTTTTTTGATTTTTTTTTCTTTCTTTTCTTTTTTATCCTTTCTTCTTCTTTTTGCCAGTGACTGGCCTCTGGTCATGGCTAGGTGGGTTGGCCTTGCCTGGGCAAGGATTGCCGTTGCCCATCACAAGTGAGGCTTGGCCGGACGAGGGCGAGCCCCGACGACAGCTCCTTATGCAAAATCTGGCGAGGTTAGCCCTCACCCTAGCCTAGGTGTGGGTCAGTTTTACTAGATTTGGCTTGGTCGAGGCCAACCCTTGTCGAGCCTCACCTGGGTGAGGGCGAGCCTTGGCGAGGGCTCCTCTCACTAGATTTGGCCAGGTTGGTGGACCGGTGAGGCTCACCCTCACTCGGCTGGGCCTTGTTTGTGGCGGGTGACTTGACCGTCACCCAGGCGAGGCTAGCCACCAGCAAAAGGAAGACGAAAGGACAGAAGAAAAAAGGATAAAAAATTGAAAAAAATATTATAAAAAATTATCTATGTTTGCATGATGGTGTCACGTTGGTCGGCCAACGCCCACGTCATCAATATCTGATCAAAATTAATCAAAAGGTAATAAATCAAAATATTTAAGACTAAATTGGGCATAATTAAAAGATTTATGATTAAATTGATATAAATGTACTAACTTTGCAACTTTCATTATACTTTTTCCCTCGAGGGGGCAAAGTGTAATTTTGCCCTCCATTTCTTTCTTTCCAGGTGACTCAGTCGCATCGCTCTGCCTGAAAACGCTGGGTCTGGTTTTTTGACTAACCGAGCTCGATCCATCCCGCGACAAAGATCCGCGCATTCCCTTCGTTCGATCCCCACGTTCGAAGTCCCCGAAGCTCGACGATGAAATGGAGCGTGACGTGGGTCTTCTGGGCGGTGATGGCGCTCCACGTCGCCGCCGTTCTCATATTCACTCGCGGGTTCCTCCTCACCCGCACCGAGCTCCCCTTCCACAGCCGTTGCTCCGACGTCTCCGGCTCTCCTTGCTCCCCCCCTCGCTCCGGAGCGGCTGGCTCGAACGGGACGGGCGGTGGCGGTCCGGAGCGTTGCTGGACTAAGCCCGCGGTCGATAGGGTCGTCATCATTGTCCTTGATGCCATCAGGTTATCGCGCACGCCACCTGTTTGACAAAAAAACGCATCTGGGTTTGTGATTTGACTCTTCGTTGTTGTTGGGTCTTGCAGGTTCGATTTTGTGGCGCCCAGTGCGTTTTTTAAAGGTTAGTGTCTGGATGCTTTTGCTGTTCAATCACGAATTATGGTTTCTGCGGGTGTTCTGTCTTACTTTGGTAAATGAATGAATGAGCAACGTATGTTCCTTTTTTTTCATTTTTGGATGATGGGGAATGGTAAGGTTTCTAATTTTACCCGTCTACACGAGAATAGGATATCGTGCTTCTTAGTCTATGACGCCTAAAAGCAGTTGGTTGAGCTAATTGTCTAGTATGCGATCTGGTGACAAAATGAGCCATTGGGCTCTGATTTATTTACAGTTACTTTTCTCTGCGATGCAGGCATCGTGATACCAACTTTTACTTTTTTTCCTTATAGAAACAAAACCATGGATGGATAGATTACCAGTACTGCAAAAGCTGGCATTTAAAGAAGGATCATCTGCTAAGATTTTTAAAGCAATTGCTGATCCACCTACTACGAGTTTGCAGCGTTTGAAGGTGATAGCATCCACTTCTGATTATATTTTAAAATGCAATCCAGGATTCTTCGGGTTCTCGTGCAAATTTGAACCAGCTTGGTGTTTTCAGTGTCCATTATGATTTTTTTTGTCGCTGAAAATTTTGCTTGTTGAATATAGTTTGTCTCTGTCAGTGGTAGAAGCGCTATTGTTATTTTCCATCAGGGCTCAGGTTAATTCCATCGAGTACTCAATGAGTTTCTTGTGTATTAGTTCTTTAATCTGTTGTTTGTTGGTCATGAAAAAAAAAAATTAAGAGAGCTGGTAGTTATGTACATGGAGACCTTATAATAGCGTTATGCTTATATGACAACAATTTATTCATGGAAAGGCTTTACACCTTGTGAAGTCATTTGATGAGAGAAGTTTAGTGACACAAATATTGCGGTCGTACTTGCTAAGTGATTTGATGAGACCCTGTGAAGTCATTTGATTAGAGAAAAATGCTGACACAGTGGATATACTTGTTAACTCCGTTAAAGCACGAGCTGTAGCACATAAAGCATAATGTGGGATATGTGACGGCAATTGGTTACTCTTTTAATATTCCCAGGGCTTGACAACAGGTGGGTTGCCAACCTTTGTTGACGTAGGCAATAGCTTTGGTGCGCCTGCAATCACTGAAGATAACTTGATGAATCAGGTTTGGTCATTCGCCTAAACCTTAATAAGCCATATTAGGTTTGTTAATCATTATTCATGAACAATCTCAATTGCCACACATGCTCAACCTGCTGCAGCTAGTCCGAAATGGGAAGAGAGTACTGATGATGGGGGATGACACATGGGTGCGGCTGTTTCCTCATCATTTCAAAAGATCTTATCCTTTCCCTTCTTTTAATGTGAAAGATCTTCATACGGTGAGTGCTTACTTTCTTTTGCATGCAAATCCTGAATAGTTTCTCCTCAATGGTTTAAGCACCATGTATGAGCTTCTGAATTGGATAAATTGGCCTTCATTGTCTAGGTGGATAACGGATGCATTGACAACTTGCTTCCATCATTGTACCAAGAAGATTGGGATGTTCTAATTGCACATTTTCTTGGAGTGGTGGGTTTATCTCCGCAACTTATGTTGTAATGCATCATGTTCAAGCTGATAAAAACTTTATGGATAATTTGAGGCATACATGTTGTCCAGTCAGCAGATAATTTCTCTTCAGAGGGATGTTGTTATCTCCTGACAGGTTGACAGATTGATGCTCTATAAATAATGAGTAGAGACATGAGCCAATTCTGCTGAACGATCATTTGCTAGTCCAATGAATCTTGTTAAATTATAAGAGCCACATGTTGTGAAAAATCTGAGAAATGGAACTGCAAACAATTAATTTGATCAATGGAGCTGTCCGGTTTCAGAGAATCAGATCAAAGCTCACGAGCGCTTATACCCTGAAAAATGGTACAACTATGATGTATTCAAAGAAGTGTCCAGTTTGAAAGAATTAGTGGCTTGTCTCATGCTGATGCTCTTTGTGGCGAAGGCTGCTAGTAATTGGCCTTCATGCTATGGAAATTTTGTTCATGAGATTGTTTGAAATGCATCTGTATCCATTTGGCCTTACGAATTCCTCTCTGTCTCTGTCTCTGTCTCTGTCTCTGTCTCTGTCTCTCTCTCTCTCTGGTGCACACGCGTTGTGTCCATATGGACCATTTAATTTCATTTCTCTATGAAGTAGTTTGCGATCCTACAATTTGCTAACGCTATTGTACTAATAGTAGATGGCATCTGATATATCGTCTTTACTTGGTTTAGGATCATGCAGGGCACATATTTGGGGTCGATTCCCTTCCCATGATAGAGAAGTTGGAACAGTATAACACTGTTCTTGAGGTACTTTCCTTGATAGATGGATGAATTTGCATTTTGTGTTTGTTATTGATTGTGGCTTTCCTGTTAGATAACTAATCCTCACTTCATATTCTTAGCAATTTGAAATTTATTGATGCTCGCATTAGGTGTTTTAATTGAAGCGTCGTTGTTTGTCTGTTCTGTATTTTATGACGCTTGAAAACCTGGGAGTAGAGCTGAGTTGGTTTCTCTGATTTAGAGATCTGCTGCCGCTTTTTCAGAGATCGTTTGGCTGTTTCGATGTGGTTCTACTGCAGTATCCCATGCTGTGTTGTGAACCTCTTTTTCTTGTTGTGTTTTCTCATAAAGTCAACTAACATAGTAAAATTTGTCAGAACGTGATTAGTGTGCTGGAAAGCCAATCAGGACCCGGTGGCTTGCATGAAAATACATTTCTCCTTGTGCTGGGTGACCATGGGCAAACCTTAAATGGTGATCATGGGGGAGGGAGTGCTGAAGAGGTACGTCACTGCTAACATTAATGAACTTTATTTGGTCTTTGATTCCATTGTTATTTCTAATATGGATCTTATGTGTAGGTTGAAACTTCAATTTTTGCAATGAGTTTTAAGAAGCCTCTATCTGCCATACCATCTGAACTGGACATATCTTGCGAATACACCTCGGTACTTCATCTCTTTGAGCTTTCTTCGTTCTTTTCTTCTAGGAAATTTTGTGCAATTAGGTTAAGCATTCTATGTTTTCCTGTAAGGATTTTCTTCCTCAGTGATGTTCTTAAGACGCATGCACTTAATCGTAAGGTAAAAAATACGATTTCATAGGCAGAATAATACGGGCATGGGGAGTGAAATTAAATGCATAATTACGAAGAAAGTACATTGAAAGCGCAGATTCAAAACTGGTAATTTAGCTGAGGATTAGTTTGCAGGAATGTGCTGCTTTTATTATTTGTATCTAGCTTGTAATTGGTTTCATTTTTCCTGATAGTTAAACTCTGATGAGTAGTTCCACTTGACATTTCCTGAATAACTCTGACATATATTCTACTCTTTTAATCTCTTATTTTCAAAATTTTCAGGATGAAAGATTTTGCATCAGCTCCATCCAACAGGTTACCAACTTATTTGCCCAACTAATTAAGAAGTTTTAATTTAAAGTGACTCAGAATTAGATTTTTCCTTTCATCATGTGTACTTAGATGCATTTTTTTCTGCAGCTTGACTTTGCAGTCACGGTTTCAGCACTGCTGGGCATTCCCTTCCCTTTTGGAAGGTGCAGTGTAAGCTCTCTGGTGCTGCTAACCCTTTGATGATCTTTGTATCAGAGTTCTTTTACTATAAAACGTTACTAGACAGGTCAGAGGTTGTTTCGCTGTTTCTATTACGAAGGAAGTAATTTCTGGGAGAAAGCACTATAGTGATATATAGCAATTTAGGACAAGTTTGTCTAATTTTAGTTGGTGTTATAATTTATGTAGGTTGCACATGTCTCCATTGTGATTTGTGTTTGAGCTTCTATTAGTAAATTTCAGGCAGATTTGGTGTGAGATGTGTAATGTGTAATTGGATCAGTCCTTAGGTTTTAAACTCCTGGGATATTTTCTATTGATATGAATTATCCATTAATAGCTATTCATATTGGATATCTATTCATAAATTGAATGAAAAGTAGAATTTCAACTGAATATTGAATTGTGAAGATAGCAATTAATATAGTGATATAGAATTTTGATCTATTTATCAATTTATATGTTTATCAATGCTTAGTACCTAATATTAATATATTAAGTTGTTTCATGTTATGGTTCTAATTTAGTCATACTCTCGAGAATCTCAAGGTCTTCTGCCATGAAGAGTAAAAGATGTTGGTCCATTGCCTTACCAAAAAAAAAAAGATGTTGGTCCATTGAAATATTTGTATCCGTTTGCTACATCTGCTTTCAGTTATTTTTCGTTGGTGCTCTGGTCTGTAAATCTTTCTATCCTCTTGTTTCTGACAAATGAACATCATTCGGTTTCAGTTATCTCAAAAGAAGATGAGAGTTTTCTGTGAATATATTCGATTGAACTCATGAGATCGACTTTTTTCAGCATTGGGCGGGTTAATCCTGAACTCTATGCTTTAGCTGCTGGGACATGGAATATGGAGGAACTCAAGGTGGATCCAGAATATGATTTGAAGTCTGCAGAATGGTTGCAAAACTATGTCAATGTTTTGTGCATCAACGCTTGGCAGGTAATTAACTTTCTGTAAGCGTATTGTTGAGCAGCATCATATAGTTCAATCTTCTTAGTGCTGGTGCTCTATCATAGAACTCAGAGTAATGAGCGTGGAGTTTAAAATTAACTTGAGAGGTATGATTCTTTTTTCTTTGACTGGAGAAAAATATCGGGTCTCTGTCATCTGCAGTACTTTGTCATGACGAGACAAGATGCTAATCAAGTTATTAATTTGAATAATTGTTTTCTTAAAAGAATAGCAATCACATCATCCTTCCCAGCTTACCTGTTTTTCTTGTATGTGTGGATATTTTGTAGGTAAAGAGGTACATAGATATCTATTCAGCTTCATCGTTGATTGGGTTTTCCTCGGATGACATGTTACATGTAGCAAACTTGTATGCTGAAGCAGAAGCTACTTTTGCTGGAAAGATGGATGCCCTCTCATACGATAGCGAACATATAAAGTTGTCAACCCTGAAGAGCCAAATCGATGCCTACTTCAAATTTTTAGCGAGTGTTGCTGAACTAGCTCGATCAAAATGGACCGAGTTTAATTTAACTTTTATGGGTATTGGTTTGGGGATGATGCTGGTATCGCTTCTCACCCATGTTCTTGCTATCACAATGGTGAAGAAGCTGCACAACGGTTCTTTTGATCCATCAGGAAATTCTGGAATTTCCTTTGGATTAGTATTTGCCTTTTTTATTGTGGCGATTCGTGCATGCAGTTTACTATCGAATAGCTACATTTGTAAGTTTCATTACCCTAAATACTTGTACTTCATGTTAGCACATCAACTCCTGTTACTGACACTGCCAATGTTCTTTTGCTCTCTCCTCAAACCTTTTGTCAGTGGAAGAAGGGAAAGTGGCAAATTTTCTTTTGGCAACGGCTGGAGTTGCTAAGTTCAGATATTCGATCATGAAAAGAAATATGATTT
This sequence comes from Syzygium jambos, assembly GCA_031216235.1. Taxonomy (NCBI): domain Eukaryota; kingdom Viridiplantae; phylum Streptophyta; class Magnoliopsida; order Myrtales; family Myrtaceae; genus Syzygium; species Syzygium jambos. The sequence continues at coordinate 7,583,595 of CM062221.1, forward strand.
TCAAAGTAGGTACTTTGTTCCTCTTTGAGGCTTTTAGTAAATCTTTGATTATATAGGGATCATACAACTAAAAATCTGTGACTTCTGCTTCTGACTTTTGTGTTTCTGTATCTAGGCCGGTCTCTTTCTCATCCTTATTTGCCTTCTGAGATTCACCATTGAAATTGGGCTATCCAAGCAGGCTGCCACTTCAGCTTTTCTGCATTCTAGTACCTCATGGATAATTGGGATTGACTTGAATCATCCTGTTTTGGTTTACATTCTTCAACTTTTGCCAATGCTTACTCTAATTGGATTGGCTCATCTTTTGTACAAGTCTACTGCTCATGGCTCTTCTCAAAGGATTTGCCGGATTGTTGTTGCTGGAACTATTACCAGTTATGTTCTTATAGTTGTACACTGGGCCTCTGAAAGTAACATGTTAGGCCTTGCTCAAATCAGCCAAGGAAGGAATTTTATTCCCAGGATAATATATGCCATTGGAATTGGACAGCTGTTAGTACTAGCATTTAGCCAGCTCTTTAACAGAATCAAAGTTGTTGATCACAGAAGCTTATTTAGTAAAACAGTGAGCATGTTATCTGCATGGAGTCCATCTGTAATTATCCTGTCGGGAAAGCAGGGGCCTCTGATCGCTTTAGCATCCATAGTTGGAGGTGTTTTTTCTTTCATGGATTCCTTGGCACTTTAGATATACTCCTTTAAGTTTTGATGCTCCATATTAGACAATTCAGGATAATGAAAATATGTTTTTACAGGCTACTGCATAGTGATGTTGCAGAATATAGGAGAAGATAGCAATGGAACTGCCAAACCTTCGGTTGTCAATCCTCTTTCAGTAACAGAATGGAGCCTTTTAGCTCTCTCTATGTTCTTCTGTACTGGTCATTGGTAAGATTGTTTTTTGTGCTCTAGGTATAAAATTTTTGCCAAGCGATGCACTGTTTAACTGGTCTAAAATACAGTCCGGTGGCACAGTGGAGTTTATTTAGCCATTTACACTTACTGGAATAAGGCTAGGTGCTGGTGATGGTGGTTGTTTTTCTTATGTTGTACTTTGCTTTAGTGTGTGCTCACAATTTGGTTGACTTAGGACCTCTCTCTATCACACATTCTGGTAGCGTTGGTGTCATGGTGTGAACCTCTATGTGGTGTTATGATTTCTTATTTCTAAATCCATGATGTTTTCATCAGGTGTGCTTTTGATGGCCTCCGCTATGGTGCTGCATTTGTTGGGTGAGTCATGGTTACATTGACAACCCAGTCATGAATTGCTGCTGTTTACTTCCATAAGCATGAAATTTTGTTTATTGGTGATCCGCAATCATTTGTTTTTGTATTTTATAATTTTGCTGTTGGGATCATTCTGTGAGGTCCATTTTGTGATTTGATTTGTCCTTGTTTTCTACCAGGTTTGATGAGTTTGTCCTCATACGCCAAGCAATTCTTCTTACCATCGAGACTTTTGGGTTTTCACATATTATTCCCGTTTTCGGACTTCCATTCCTTGTCTTACGTTGCAATTTGTTTGCTCAGAAAGACCTCTTTGTCCAATTGTCTCTAGTAAGTGAACAATTGAATGAGCGATACACGTTTTGTATATCTTTTTGTGTTTCATGGAGTGTCTTAAACAGCTTAGCTTGTCTAAACATCTAAGGTCTCTCTCTTCTCAGGCTTATATGATGTTTGGGCTCATTATGGCTGCTACGGTGACGGTAACCATATTCTGTGTTATGATACAAAGGAGACATTTGATGGTAATGATCATGCCACAATTCGATGCAATGTTTCATCTCAATTGCTAAACTTGTGTTCATAGCTTGTGCATTGGCTGCTTTGGTTTCAGGTATGGGGATTATTTGCACCGAAGTTTGTATTTGATGTGGCGGGTCTCATTCTTACTGATGTACTGATTTGTTTGGCATCACTTTACTACTTTTGTCGGCCAGAAGATCATATAGTGGAAACTAACACCAGCGGAAGATGAAAGTTCTCGAAACCACAATCGATGTTGCTTCTTTGGAGAGTTGATTCTGTGAGAGATGCGTGTTCAAAAGTATGGATTGTGCTAATTTGTTAGCATTTTGAGGATTCACTAACTCATTTTTTGGAGTTCCTCTGTACGGAAGATGGAGAAATTGACATTGATAATGCCTTTTTGATAGAGATTACTTTGAACAGGCTTCACTCGGATTGTGTTTATTTTCCATTTTTGGAGTTCTTATAGTATGTTATTAGGCGATAAATTTGGGAGTTCACCATCTTAGTGCTAACGGTTGCTAATCCATCATCCTTGTGTTGCTCATCCGCAATGAATTTGGAGATTGGGTTGGAATCACACGCAGGATTCAAAAAATCGAGGGCCGTGATAAATTCGGCCCAATAGATTTGGGTCAATACTAGAATTTTCACTGTGTCATGGCTAATTGAGGTGTGATTTGTCCCTTTTTTTTTGGTTGAATAGGTGTGATTAGTTCAAGTAGTCAAATTATTTGCTTCTTGCTCGAGTCAAATGATGAAATATTACCGACCACCACCAACAAACTATTGCGATTGTTTGAAGCATGTTTCTAGTAGGTACGGCGAGCCAAGAGCTCCACTCTTGGAAGCATCGAAAATCAAAAAAAATTTCACACCCGAACCTGCTACCATTCTATTACCACCAACTTGGAGAAATAAGACCTCTCCGAAATAATACGGTCTGTACTGATTTTGGCTCTTAGATCTTTCTGTCAATTTCTACTTTCTTTTTATCTCTGAAAATATCTCCGAAATTTGGTCCACTGGTTACATATATTGGTTAATCAATCACATTGACAGGGACACTGCAACTCCGATTTTTCATTTCTAATCAGTTAGCGTCAATATAACAAAAGCAAATGGGTCAGCACTCCATTATCGTTAGGTAAATAAGTTCAAGATGCCAACTCAAGTCTTGTGCAACTTTATTCTTTCTAATGGTCCATCAGAATCATCTTATCACCAAAACAAGGGAAGCAGAAAAGATGTCAGTCAGAGTCACAGTCTATGTCCACTGCCTCTTCATATACAATCCATCTCCATTGGAGAAGAGGAAGCAGAAAGTGAAACAGAGAAAATGGAGGAGAAGCAGCGAATTCAGATTCCCAGAGTGAAGTTGGGCAGTCAGGGATTGGAGGTAAAGATCTTGCTTCCTTAGTTTTCGTTTCGAACTTCAGAGATTATACCTGATTTGTGCGACAGTTTCCACTCAGAGACTGTTTAGAAACTTTAGTGGGCACCATAGTGCTCATAGTCCTTGGTTCCTGCATTACTTGATAAGTGTGATCTGTGGTTTTGATTAAGGGTGTGATCAAAGTCCAGTCTATCTCAATTTACTACTCGAGCTCGACCGAGCTTGATCTTAGCTCAAGCTCGCCTCGATTAAGTGTACAGTAATAAGCTTGAGCTTGAATCCAACTGTCCAAAAGTAAAGCTAAGCTGGAAGTTGAGCTAAGTGAGTTATGTTAGTGTAATATAATTGGAAAACAATGTAATAAGTGTTTCTTATGTATTTAGATGTATTACTCTACTTAGGATATCGTAATTCAGTTATTTGAGTCTAAGAATGCTTAATCACATTCTCGATTCCATTCAGTACTCGAATGCCCCGAGATTGAAAGCATTAAGTCGAGTTTAAGTCAGGCTCGTAGCAAGCTCAAGATGAGCTTGGCTTATGTGCGCTCTTGATTCCGGTAAGGGCAAGCAAGGATGGACACAAAACACGGTCAAGTCATTTCAAAGGAGAAGTAGAGGAACATTTTGTTCAGTACCCTCGTTCTTAGAATAGTGTAGAAATTTTTTTTCATCTCCAGATTTGAGATAAGACATTGAAATAACTTGAAGAGAAGAATGCTGAATTCATGCCATCCACCCATCTTGTGCAGGTCTCTAGACTAGGCTTTGGATGCGGGGGACTCTCTGGTATCTGGAATGCTCCTGTTTCCCATGAAGCTGGATGTTTACTCATAAAGAGAGTATTCGAGAAGGGCATCACTTTCTTCGATACAGCGGATGTCTATGGTCATGATCATGACAATGAGATCATGATTGGAAAGGTGATGCCTGTTTTAATTAGCTTCAATGCATCGAGATTTTAATCTCTGTTAACTTTGAACAGTGTTATGAGACGGACATTTTGAGACTCAGACGATACCTCTTATTGGTGTATTTTGTCGTTGCCTAGTTTTTTTTGCTGGTTGTCCTATAACTGAGACCTAATTGATCACTTGCTCAGGCTCTGAAGGAGCTTCCCCGAGAGCAGATTCAGTTAGCGACGAAATTCGGCGTTGGAATGGTGGAGGAGGGTCAAGTTGCCATCAGAGGTACTCCTGAGTATGTAAGAGAATGTTGCGAAGGTAGTCTTAAGAGACTAGGGGTTGATTACATAGACTTGTACTATCAGCACAGGGTGGATACCACAGTGGCGATAGAGGATACTGTAAGCATTGTCGAATAATGGTGTTTCTTCACATTGCTTTCGAGCTGATGATCATATTTCTCCAATAATTGCAATCTAAACAATTGATTTAATTAAATCAATCCCAATTGGTAAGGTAGGTGGGAGAACTCAAGAAGCTGGTGGAGGAAGGGAAGATAAAATACATTGGTTTGTCAGAAGCTAGCATTGATACGATAAAGAGAGCTCATGCCATTCATCCAATCACAGCTGTGCAAATGGAGTATTCTCTGTGGACTCGCGAAATTGAGGATGAATTAATTCCACTTTGCAGGTCTACTCCTATTATCCTCAAGATGTTTTTGTCCCTCCAATATATCTAGGAAATGACGGAATTTTTATGTGTCTTTTCAATTTCAGAGAACTAGGCATTGGGATAGTTGCATATAGCCCTCTAGGTCATGGGTTCTTTGGTGGAAAGGCAGTCATTGAGAGCTTGCCCGCAGAGAGCCTGTTGGTATGTTTTTTGCTATTTATTTTGACAATTTCGATTATTAGTCTATTGGAAAGAGAATCCGGATTCTGAGACCATCCAAACTTAAGTTATTGGCACAAACAACAGCAAGAGGGGTGAGCAACTCTGCTACAAGCTCAACAAAGCAACTAAGAGACCCAAACTAGAAGTCCCCAGTTACAGCACAACATCATATCTAAGGACACGTTTCTCTTCACATTCAAACAACTACTAAGTCTTTCTCTAATCAACCTATCTGCAAGAGGATTAAATCGAGCTAACAAAGAGTGGGAATATGCAGGCGAAGTTTACTGGCTCAGAAACAAAATTTTTGGGTTTCTTGGTGATATATCAGTGGTAGATGTGTTTCTATGTCAATGTATATTGTTCTGTGATAGGCTATACATCCAAGATTCACCGGGGAGAACTTAGAGAAGAATAAAGTTATATATCGAAAAGTCGTTGACCTTGCTGCAAAGCATGGTTGCACTGCTCCTCAACTCGCCCTGGCGTGGCTTCTTCATCAGGGGGATGACGTTATCCCAATACCAGGTAACAATTTCGGGTAAATATTGGGTCACATAGTACTGTGGCATTAGCCGTTGATTTTTGCAAAACTAGGAGAGGTATGTCAAATCAAGCAGTTGTTTTTCCCATGTTTATCACAAAATTTTAACTCAGTTGTGATGATATATAGGGACCAGAAAAGCTGAGAACCTTGAAGACAATATTGGATCAGTGGCAATTAAGCTTAGCGAAGACGAGATGAGAGAAATTTCTGATGTCATGGCCATGACTGAAGTAAGTGGTGAAAGAGAGATGGAAATATTTACCAAGTACTCATGGAGATATGCAAATACCCCAGCAAGATAATGCGTGGCGTAGATAAAAGATTGGCCATGGATTTGCTCGATGGAGGCATTTCTCCCTTGTTATCTCCGCTATTTGTTGCGAGGAGAGTGTCGTAGCGAAAGGGTGAGATGGGTGGTCGTGATATCCGTGTTTCGGTCTTATCCTAAGAGCCTTAAAGATCATGAGAATAAGTGATGTAGTCTTCGAGCTTCTTGTGGTAGAAACTGTAGTGTATGCCTGAATGTTGAATTCAACAAGCAGAGGTGTACTGTTTTAAGGTGGAGATGCTTGGCCTGTGTTTTTTCCCGACCTAATATTTCATCGGTTGTCCAACAATGGGGTTCAGCTAATCAAGCACAATACAGTAGGGACCATAACTTGTTGGTCCGAACAACTTCTCATGCATAGAAGGATAATATTCATTGCACGGAGAATATTGCTAGGAGACGCTCGTTAATCTTTCCGTGGATGTTGATCAGCGTTTGCTACACTCGAATCGTTCAATCTTATGGAGAGCAACGAATAAAGATCGAGAAAAATGTTCATCTAGCTGAAAATGTTTCTTCAAGTGCTTTGGCGAGTAGTCCTGAGCCGTTTGTTCGAGCAACTCAATTTGATCATTCTAATGATAAGCATGTTCGATACCAAACGAACAGGTCAGGAAAAGTACCTGATATTGTAATATTTGATTAAAAAAAAAGAAAGCAAAGGAAAAGGGTTGAAAAGTTAATAAATAAGCTACGGTGGACTTTAGTTTATAAAAGGGACCGAGAACTTGCGGGAGAGAGAAAAAGAAGGAAAGGAAAGAAAGAGGAAAGAAGAGGAAGAAAGGGAAAGAGAAAGAAAAGGGGTTTCGCACGTAGTTGCCACGGACGTCTCATCAAGCCGATTCAACATCGATTCGCAATGTCCGGTAAATGCTCGCACCTCTCGTTCGTTCAATCGGAGTATTTTTTGGATTAGGGCTCATTTTTCGGAATTATGTGTTATTTGAGCGGCGAAGTCCGACTTTTTGAGTCATTGAGCTGCGTATATATATAGAATTGGTAGTTTAGGGTGTCGTGGAGCCATGGGATCTTACAAAACTCGATTTGGACTTACGGGTTGCCGGATATGAATTTTTGAAGTTGGCCGCGCAAGATGAACAATGCGCGACCAGCGGCTTTTAGGCAGATTTTTGTCGGTTTCGGCTTGATTTTGGGATGGCCAAATTGGGGTTCTTATAGTGCTCTGAATGAGCTTTCTATTGACTATAAGCTGGCTTGAAACGGGGTTCGGTGGAGGAATTTATGATGTGATCAAGCTTTGCGCTCAAGCTTCGCGCTGCGGAAGGTTTTGGATAATCGCTTCAGACAAGCGATTTGTGGGCGCCTTTGAGTTGTCTTGTTAGCGTTTAAGTGTCATTTAGCCATTTCGTAGTTATCGTAGTATTTTACTTGATTTTGACGTTGATTTTCGTTTAATTGTTAGGATTACGAGATCGTCGGTTCAAATGAGCGTCGTTATTTGATTTTGGGGATTTCAGGTAAGTGGTGCTATCTCTTCTTTGAGTTTATAAACTCATGTTTTGAAAGTGATAATGATTTGAGTATCGTATGAGTTATTAAAGCATGTTTGTTGCATAAAAGCTTTGATCACGCAATTACTACTTTTTAATATTTGAGGATGGTTTAAGAATGGTTTTATGAGAGGTATTGTGAAATGATATACCACGAAAAATTCTAAACTGGTACATTTGTGACACATTTACCCCAAACTATTTTTTTGATCATAAAAAACCTTAAATTGGTATACTTGTGACAATCTTACCTCGAATATACCACAAAAAACTCCAAACTGGTACACATGTGACAATTTTACCCCAAAGTAATTTTAATATTATTTTTTTGAATTTTTTTCTTTTCTTTTCTTTTCTTTTTTTCTTTATCTTCAACCTCTGGCCGGTTGCCGGGACCAGCGACCGGCCAAAGGCGGAAGCCGACGAGGGCGACCCTCGCCGGCGTCGAGCGAGGGCCGCCCTCGCCGGCGTCGGGCGAGGGCCGCCCTCGCCGGCGTCGGGCGAGGGCCGCCCTCGCCGGCGTCGGGCGAGGGCCGCCCTCGCCGGCGTCGGGCGAGGGCCGCCCTCGCCGGCATCGGGCGAGGGCGGCCCTCGCCGGATCGCCTCGCCAGTATCGGGCGAGGGCAGCCCTCGCCGGCTTCCGCCTCTGGCCGGTTGCCGGAGTTGAAGATGAAAAAAAAGAAAAGAAAAGAATAAAAAATAAATAAAAATTCGGAAAAATAAAAAAAATAATATTAAAATTTTAATTCAGGGTAAAATTGTCACATATGTACTAGTTTGAGGTTTTTTGTGGTAAGTTTAGGGTAAAATTGTCACAAGTATACCAGTTTGGGGTTTTTGGTGGTTAAAAAAATAGTTTAGGGTAAAATTGTCACAAGTGTACCAGTTTGGGGTTTTTTATGGTCAAAAAAATAGTTTGGGATAAATGTGTCGCAAGTGTACCAGTTTAGGGTTTTTCGTGGTATTAACCCTATATATATATATATATATATATGTGTGTGTGTGTGTGTGTGTGTGTGTGTCATTTTGCGAACTGGTTTATGGAATGAGTTCAAGATGATTTAAGAAACGTTTTATGAAAAACGTTACAAAAGGTTATACTTATCGATTTATGAATTCGGTTTATGAAATGATACAAGAAATGCTTTACGAAAAGTATTTTTATCGGATGAACTGAGTTACGAAAGTTTGTATATTTGTTTGTGAAATATATTGTGGATTATTGGATTTCTGATATTGAATGATGATTGTTTGATGCTCAATATCGCTGTGAGCCCAATGAGAGGCTTTGAGGGTATGCATACCGGGTTTAGGATATCCTTCTGGGCCGAGCCGCCGGCTTTGTAGGTGGAGAACTTGCCAAGGGGGGAATCTTGGTAGCCTTGTCACAAGGCTTTGTGTCGTGACTATAGTTTGATATTGAGCAATAGGTTGATCGATGGAATGGACCATCGATGTGTGATGTGATATGAGATTGGCCAATGGAATGGACCATCGACATGTGCTTTTGATGAGATTCATTAATGGAATAGACCATTGATGTGTGATTTGAGATTAGTTAATGGAATTGACCATTGACGTGGTTTTTAATAGAGATTGATTAATGAACTTGACCGTTGATGTTTATAATGATTTAAAATGAGTATTTTCTGAATTGTATAAAGCTTTGATGAAATGAAACAACTCTTATATAACTCGATATGTATTTTATATCTTGAGTTTAACTTCTAAAATTTCTGGTATGGCTTTATGTATACATGCATAGTGGCTGCTCGATCTGCTTAGAAGAAATATGCACTGCTTACGAAGATGCTATAAACAAAATTCTCCAATGAAATATTGATAATTAATTTTGATACGTGTAGTTAAGGGACCCAGCAAGAAACGAAGGTGCTTCACGGCATATCCTTGATGATGCGCAAGACGTCATTTTTCATGGGGACGCGCATTAGAAGTCTCATGCCTTCATTGCCGGAGGCCACTACGACCGGATCGTCGTGTAAATCCTGCATTCAAATCCATTTCTCGATCGATCTTTGCTTGGTTGCTTATTATTGTGCCTTTCAAAGCAGTTGTGTTTTCCGAGTGATCCGGTCGGTCTCGGTCGTATTCGTTTCTCCGAGCCGAACTGGATACGAGCGACCCATTTTCATCATCGCACTTCGATTTGATCTGTCCGATTTAGTTCGACAGGGTCCTTGGTTTCGCTTGCCTGCATACTCACATGGGTTCAACTTGAAAATCATTGCCTGGTGAGGTCCTCAACTTCCTGTTTCCGTCACTGCAAACTCATGTTGGTCTGCAAGTGCAATGAAGAATGCTCCCCTCAAGCTGTCTTTGAGTTGATGCTTATTTTTCTTTTGGCTAGTGATGGGGTCAAGCTCACCGAATTGTAAGCAGGGAAACAGATTTAGATGCTTTTGCTGTCGTGTCTGTTCGACTTATGTAGAATTTGTACATATGATTAATCTAAGCGTTAAGCGTACAAGCCTGCATCTCTCAACTTCAATATTTCAAGGCAGGATTTTAAAAAAAATGTGCTTGTTTCCGTAATTTAATCCTATTTACGGTTATTGAGCGCTCGAATGGGGGAGTGAATCCCATTGCTTGTTTGTGACTTTCTTCAATCTATTCTTTGATTCGCTACGCCCGAGCTCATCCGAGCGTGTTTATTTGATTCTTTTGGTTTGTTCGTTTCACTCGAATGGAAAATGGAGGTTGACAGTGAAGGTGCGGAAGGAGGGCACGTTTACAAGTTGCTGCGATCGGTATGGTATTCCTCGATATGCTCATGCCTTGTTGACAAGTTGCTTCATCTGCAATCGCCTTCTCTTGGACGAAGGAAAGAGCACTTCCACTAATTTAGGAAGTTGATCTCGATCGCAACGGAGGAAATTAGAGGATTTGGGAAATTTAGGGTTTCAATCAGAGCTCCAGTTTGGGAAACTAACGACGGTCGGATCATGGAGTCAAAAACGGCCGACACGATCAAAACGAAAAGTTACATCCAGCAATATTAGGAGGAAAACTGCCCTCAGAAGAACAGTCAAACAACCCTAGCTTCAATTTAGAGCTTCTTCAAATTAGGTCAAAGTACAAGATTTCGAACAAAATTACCCCTGATGTTGCTAGAATAAGCATGTGAGTCGTAAGTATTGACGGGGGCTAGCAATATCACTTAGAAAGAAAAGAGGGGGGGGGGGGGGGGATCACTTGACAATTTAATGCGGAAATAAAAAATAGTCAAGTTGAATATTATTAGACTCAAGTGAAATCCGAGTCTGAAATGATCTAAGTGATATGATGACATTCATTTAGACCAATGTCTGAACATTAACAGATATGCGATGGAACTTACCACTGTGCAATATTCAACAAGAGTTTAGAGATAGAGGAAATTGCACACAAAATTTATAGAGGTTTGACTTAGAGCAAACTCATGTTCACTCTCCTACGCTGATAAGTAGGCTGGATTTCATTAGATAATCCATGAAAGATTACGGTTAAGTTGTGCCACTTGTATCCGAGCGCTTCTACCCAAATATGGTGCTGCTTATACCTAAGATGATAAGATTCCACTATCTCACATCTAAGCACACACATATGACATTGTCTACACCTCTCAAATAATTACAATTTTAAGCTCGCGAAAAACAAGTATTGAAGTATTCTCAAACTTTGGAAATTTTGATTATGGACCTCTCTTTTCTTTTCGGCATGTTGGTCTCTTTTTATATTCCTCTATTTCCAATTTACCCGTTGGACAGAATTGTATGAAGAAGATTGAGTAACCGTTGGGAGACAAAACCTGAATCTCCATTGATCCTGGTCGTCCATACAACCAAAGTCTCAAGTTTCCATAAGTAGAGCCCTTCGATTTAGGAAAGTTACTTGTCTCGAGATTGATTGGCAATTAATCAAGATGTTTTGCATATTAAACCATTGCAAAACAATCTTCGAGAATAAGAGTCAATCACATTAGTTTAAGAAGGAAATTCAAGCCAAATTACTAGGTGTTATAAGTATTGGATTTTCGTTTGAATAGGATTATAAATAGTTTCCAGAGTCTGAAGTTTATCTTCAATGTAAAGTCTAAATGTATTTTTCCTTAAGCAAATTCTATAACTTGATGATTCTCAGCTTATAATGTTAGAGTCTAAACATTTTCCGAGTCTGAATAGACTTCGCATAGAGTTTGAAGATACCAAATGTCTTGACAATATTCAAGTGCAAGCTTTGTTGATATCCTCATATTACTTTAATGATATCCATGACATACATCAATGATGTCCACGAAGTACGCAGCTGATATCCACGTTATAACTGGCTTTAAGCTTCAGTCGCAATATTCAGAATCAACGGTAGATAGAGTCTAAAATAATTAGATGCACTGATGATGTTTGCTTGTAACTTTGAGTATGATGGTGAGTCTAATGATGAGTTTGATGATATCAAACTCTATTTGTTTGGTGATATCCAAGTATATTAGCAATCGCGGTTCTACTTGCTTTTCACTTGTCCTTGGTACTTCAAAGCTTTACTGAACTCCCTGTTCTAGGCTTATTTATCTTCTACTTAGGTACCTCTAGCTTGTAGACACTCCAATGACTTGTTCACCCTATTAGGATATCATCTGCATAACAACTTGTGTATCATCAGGTTACTCAACCATTAAACTCAGTAGTAGCTTTTAATTATTTTGTCATCTTCAAAACATCATAGGGGATTTCCCTAACACGTATAAGCTGGCCAGCGAAAATTTGGTTGGCCGGTGAGATCGGGCCCTTACTTAAGATTAAGTTAGTCATTACAAGTTCTATTTTAAGACAAAGTCCATTTTAACCCATTAAGAAAATGGCCCCATTTCATACCCTTATTTGAAAATTTTCTCCTAATCTATTATCTTAGCGTTGCTTCTATTGGCACGAGGGAACTGATTATGAGGGAATTGATGATGATTTCCTACGGAAGTTCGCCATCTTAGTGCTACAAGTTGCTATGCAGAATCCATCATCCCGGTTGTTGCTCATGCGCAACTAATTTGGAGACTGGGTTTTTAGCACTCCCACGATTCACAAAATTGAGGGTCACGTTTGATTCGGTCCAATAGATTTGGGTCTAGACAAGAACTTTCGCTGTGTCATGGTCCATGGTCGTGTAAATGATGTGTCCTATATATATTTAAGTAGTTAATTTTTTGATTCCTATTGAATTAGAAGATGAAAAATTACTGACCCCCACTAACAAACTCTTGTTGCATCGGACCATATAGAGCATATTTCTAGTAGGCATGGCGAACCAGGAGATCAAATATAAAATCACTTCTTGCAGAGGTAAAATAAGAATTGACAGCCTAACTTGCATCCATTTTCATTACTACCGACTCAAAGAAATAGGAATAATAACACAAATAGTCCTTTAACTTGGGTCGTTGTTCATGAACTTTTAATTTGTTTAATGTGATTACTAGACTTTTAATATAAGTTCAAGTTAGTTTCTAATATATACGACTTATGTTGGAAAGATGCGACATTGGAGGAATTTGGCTCCTAGACCTTCCTGTCAATCTCTCCTCTTATTTACGTATAAAGATTACAATCAATCGAATCGAAGGGGATCCCGCAACTCCGTTTTTCATTCCTAAGCAGTCGGCAGAACTCTGGAAGAAGCAGTTGAGTCCATTGTCGTTATGTACACGATTCAAGACGACGGCCCATCTATTAAACAACTTATTCTCTGTACAAGCCAATCAGAAATTTCCTATCACCACAAAAAAAGGCAAAGGAAAAGATGTCACTGTCACCGTCAAAGACCGTGGTTATGGCAGAACTCAAAATCTGTCCTCTACCTCTTCATCCTCAATCAACCCATCTTCGTTTGAGAGAGAAACAGAAATAAAGAAGAGACAATGGAGGAGAAGCAGCGAATGCAGATTCCCAGGGTGAAACTGGGCAGTCAGGGATTGGAGGTAACAATCTTGCTTCCTTTTGTCTTTGCGAGCCGTCTCTATTCAAGTGATCATTTGAGTTCTTGTCTTCATGTTTTCAAGATTAGTAGTTTTCGTTTCAAACCCTACAGATTGTGCCTGATTTTTGTGACATTTGATCATGAGACTGTCTAGAGACTTCTAGAGTGAACCATAGTGCTCAAAGTCCTTGGCTCCTTGCATTAGTTGACAAGTGTGTGTTGACACCTATTTTTAATTTGCCCAATATTAATTGCACAAAATTTAGGAATTAATTTTATTTAATTCCTAAAACAAAAAAATATTTCTATTTAAATGCATTGCGTATGGAAATTAGGCACATTTTGTATTAATAGGGTCTATTAGCATGTTTAAAAAAAAAATTTTCGTCGGGAACGGGCCTCGACCCTCTTTTTCTTTTCTTTCCCCCTGCCCCCGCCGGCCCAGCCTGTTTTTCTTTTTTCTTTTCTCTCCCCCTTGCACGGCTGGGCCCAGCCCGGCCCAGCTTCCCTTCTCCTTCCTTCTTTTCCCCCGCGACCGTCGCTGTCTCGCCTCTGCTTTCCCTTGTTCCCGGCCGCAGATGACGCACGACGGCGCCGCTTTGCCGTCGCCATCCGGCCAGAGCAAGGCTGAAGGGGCACGCCAACGGGACTGACATTAATTGCCAGTCCCGTTTTCCCCGTTTTCCCGGCCTCCCCTTATCTGCTCCTCCCTCTCTTCTCCCTGTTTCTCTCTGTCTTCCCAGAACCTCCCCTTGCACCGGCCTAATGGCCACAAAAGTCTTCGAGTGGCGTAGGCCGGTGCAGGCCATCGTCACGCGAACGTAACGGAATAGAGTAGCGTCATTTTCGCCGGCTATATATAGCTAGAGAGAGAGAGAGAGAGAGAGAGAGAGAGAGAGAGAGAGAGAGAGCCCCGGTTGGCCATTTTTGGAGAAAAACAGAACAGTGAGAGAAGGAGAAACCGAGAGCAAAAGCGAGAGTTGAGCATTTGCAAGAACTGAAGACGAAGCTAGCTGACCTCGCCGTCGCCCGCCGACCTCCGACGACCCCCCCAGACACGTCTTCATAGGTGCGGCTTCTCGGCACCCTCTGTTTTCCCTTGTTTTTGTATGCAGGTTGGCCGGGACTCGCGCCGGCCGTTAGGCATGAATCCTGGCCCATACCGATCCTCCTCCCGGTCCATAGTCGCCGTCGGGACCGAGCCGTAGTTGCCGGAGTTGGCCGGAGCCCCGAGAGAGATCGGAGACCCTTGTTTTTGTCGACGCACGCCAGGTGCTCGACGAAATGCCCCAGTGGAACAGGTTTGATTTTGGTCGCTGGCCGGCGAGTGCATGGCCGGACGGCGAGTTGGGTGACTGAAGGAGCTTCGTAGGGGTCCCGAGAGGTGAAAGTCGGGCCGGATTTGGTTTGGGTTTGCCGGCGAGACGCCGGATCTCACCGGTCGACGGTCTCGCGTGCCTCAGGCTCGTGAGAACCGATTTGGACCGGTCTGCAGACCGGGTCAGACCGGTTTGCAGACTGGGTCAGGCCACCTGGGTCGGTTCAACCCGGTCAAACCGGCCCTATTTCGTCTGTTTCCACCGAACCGAAACCCAATCGGGCCCGATCCGGTCCAGACCCGGGTCGGATCCGGAAATTCAACCCGGTCAACGAAATGGGTCGGGTCCGTTGACCCGGGTTGGTTTCGACCGACCCGGATTCGACGACCCGACCCGGTTTTAATATTATATTATTTTTTTTATTTTTTATAAAATAAAATTTAAAAATTTTAAATTTTTTTCTTTCTTTCTTATGTATTATTATATATATTTTTATTTATTTATTTATTTTTCCGAAAAAAATTCAAATTTTTTTTAAAAGTTTTTTTTAATTATGTGATATATTTGTTATTTTAATTTATTGTGGTATTATTATGCATGTTATTGTCTTGTTTAAATTAGACAAGCCTGAGGTTACGCGGTAGTATTTTGCATGTCTTTTTTTATTACCGTTGCGTTGTTATTATGCATGTCTTTAATACGATTGCATCAACTGTCGTGTTTTGAATGTCATTTGACTTAGTTAAGATTAGAACCTTAAGCTGCATGAATTGTTGTGTTTTTGACTACTAATCGTTTCTGATTATGCACTCGCTTAATCACCTCACATGTTAGGAGAAAAGTCCTAAAATCAATCCAAATTGCTTGACAAATGTTTTTAGAAACGAACAGGGTAAAATGGTACCGAAAGGGCATTAATTATTCAACTAGTGTAACCAAGTCCCCGAATTCAGTTAATCTCTGGTTTGTAGGAATGGGATGATTCTCCCATCACCCTAGTGGCGACTCCTTGTATAAACCATTTGCATGTTAAAAAACTTAAACCCTAAGTCGCGATATGGTATGTGCTTAGGAGAGTCCGAGTTAAGTCCTGAACCTAGACTTAGCACGAACCAGGCGAGCCCCCCCTTTCTTTCACCATGTTGTCGATGTAAAAAGAAGGTGGAGGTCAGTCGCGACAGTGTGATCTGGCTTTTTGATTAAAAAGGGTGTGACCAAAGTCGAGTCATCCCAGTTTACTACTAGAGCTCGGCCAAGCTTTAAGCGTGTGCTCGAAACGACTGTCCAAAAGTAAGAATTTTACGTGAGACCGCAAGCTAAGCTGGAAGTTGAGCTAAGTGAGCTTTGAAAGTATCATCAAATTGGAAAACATCGTAATATGTGTTTCTTATGTATTTAGATGTATTACTCTAATTAGGATATCTTATATTCAGCTATGCGGGTCTAAGTTTTCTCCATCACATTCTCGATTCCACTTAGTAGTTGTATGCCTCAAACTCGAAAGGATCGCGTTGAGTCGAGTCGGGCTCTTAGCAGCTCAAGAGCAGCTTGGCCTGTGTGTGCTCTTAGTTCAAGCAAGGGCAAGCGAGGATGGACACTTAGAACGGTCAAGTCATTTCAAGGGAGAAGTAGAGGAACTATTTATTCAGGACCCTTGTTCTTAGGGTAGTGAAGAAATTTTTGTTCTTCACCAGATTTGAGATAAGATATTGAAGAGACGAATACTGAATTCATGACGTCCTCTCATCTTGTGCAGGTCTCTAGACTAGGCTTTGGATGCGCTGGACTCTCTGGTGCCCTGAATGCTCCTGTTTCCCATAAAGCTGGATGTTTACTCATAAAGAGAGCATTCGAGAAGGGCATCAACTTCTTTGATACAGCAGATGTCTATGGTAATGATCATCACAGTGAGATCATGATCGGAAAGGTGATGCCTGTTTTAGTTAGCTTTAATGCATCAAGATTTAATCTCTCTGTGATAAGTTTGACCATGAACATTCTTAAGAAACGGACATTTTAAGACTGAGATGATCGCTCTTATTAGTGCATTGTGTTGCTGCCTAGTTTCTTTGCTGGTTGTCCTTTTACTGAGACCAAATTGATTACTGACTCAGGCTCTGAAGGAGCTTCCACGAGAGCAGATTCAGTTAGCGACAAAATTCGGCATAGCAAGGATGGCGGGGGGGTCAATTTGCCATCAGAGGTACTCCTAATTATGTAAGAGAATGCTGTGAAGGTAGTCTTAGGAGACTCGGTGTTGATTACATAGACTTGTACTATCAGCACAGGGTGGACACCACAGTGGCGATAGAGGATACTGTTAGCACTGTCGAATCATGGCGTTTCTTCACATTGCTTTCTAGCATATGATCATTTTTTCTCCAACAATTGCAATGTGAAAAATTGGTTTAACTAATTCAATTGCAATTGGTAAGATAGATGGGAGAACTCAAGAAGCTGGTGGAGGAAGGGAAGATAAAGTACATTGGTTTGTCAGAAGCTAGCATCGATACAATTAAGAGAGCTCATGCCATTCATCCAATCACAGCGGTGCAAATGGAGTATTCTCTGTGGACTCGCGAAATTGAGGACGAATTAATTCCACTCTGCAGGTCTACTCCTATTATCCTCAAAATGTTTTTTTATTTCCTCTCAAGATATCAAGGAAACGAGGCAGTTCTTACATGTCTTTCAATTTCAGAGAACTTGGCATTGGGATAGTCCAATATAGCCCTCTAGGACATGGGTTCTTTGGTGGGAAGGCGGTTGTTGAGAGCTTGCCCGCGGAGAGCCTGTTGGTATGTTTTTTTCGCAATTTGTTTTGATTATATCTATCATTAGTCTATAGGCCAGAGAATCCGAATTATTTGACCAACCAAACTTACTTTATTAGCATCCAGAACAGCAAGCAGGGTGAATAATCCTGCTACAAGCTCAACAAACAGCAACTAAGAGGCCCAAACTGGAAGTTCTCTGCTACAGCACATCTTATGCCTATCCAAGGACACTTTTCTCTTCACATTCAACTAAGTCTTTCTCTAATCAATTTATTTGCAAGAGGATTAAATCGAGCTTACAGAGAGAGTGAGATTATGCAGGCAAAGTTTACTGCCTCAGAAACAAAATTTTTGGGTTTTTTGGTGATATATCGGTGGTAGATGTGTTTCTATGTTAATGTCTATTGTTATGTGATAGGCTTTGCATCCAAGATTCACCGGGGAGAACTTAGAGAAGAACAAAGTTATATATAGAAAAGTGGTTGATCTCGCTGCAAAGCATGGTTGCACTGCACCTCAACTCACCCTAGCGTGGCTTCTTCATCAGGGGAAAGATGTTATACCAATGCCAGGTAACAATTTCGGGCATACATGGGTCACATAGTACTATGGCCTTAGGCATGTATTTTTGCAAAACTAGGAGAGGTCTGTCAAATCAGGCAGCTGTTGTTTTTCCCATGTTTATCACAAACTCTTAACTTTCAGTTGCGATGATATATAGGGACCAGAAAAGCCGAGAACCTTGAAGACAATATTGGATCAGTGGCAATTAAGCTTAGCGAAGACGAGATGAGAGAAATTCGTGATGTCGTGACCAGGAATGAAGTGAGTGGTGAAAGAGAGATGGAAATATTTACCAAGTATACATGGAGATGTGCAATTACCCCAGCAAGATAATGCGCGGCATGGATAAAAGTCTGACCATGAATTTGCTCGATGGAGGCGTTACTCCCTTGTTATTTCCACTATTTGTTGCGAGGAGAATATTGCAGTGAAAGTGTGAGATGGGTGGTCGTGATATCCGTATTTCGGTCTTATCATAAGGAGCCTGAAAAATCATTAGAATAATTGATGTAGTCTTCGAGCTTCTTGTGGTAGAAACTGCAGCATATGCCTGAATGTTGGGATTCAACAAGCAGAGGTGTTCTGTATTAAGGTGGAGATGCTTGGCATGTGTTTTTTTCCGACCTAATATTTAATATTTCATCAGTTGTCCAACAATGAGGTTCAGCGAATTGATCACGATACAGCAGGGACAATAACTTGCTGGTCCGAACAGCTTCTCATGCATAGAATGATAATATTCATTAGGAGATGCTCGTCTGCACTCGAATCGTTCTAACTTATGGAGAGCAACGAATAAAGATCGGGAAAAATGATTTTTTTTTTCATCTAGCTGAAAATGTTTCTTCAAGTGCTTTGGCGAGTAGTCCCGAACCGTTTGTTTGAACAACTCAATTTGATCATTCTAATGATAAGCATGTTCAATACCAAACGAACAGGTCAGGAAAAGTACCTGATATGTTATCAATTGTGGAGTATTTTCCCCTAGTTTGTAGGGAAGGTCGTTGCTATAGCATTCTCCTGCATTGCTTACAAAGATGTTATAAACAAAATTCTCCAATGAAATATTGTAAGAATCAAAATTTGCCCATCAAATATGAATTGTAGGGACTGAGATTGATAATTGGTTTTGATACGTGTAATTGAGGACGTAGCAAGAATCTAAGGTGCTTCACGGCATATCCTTGATGACGTGTAAGACGTCGTTTTTCATGGGGATGCGCAATAGGAGTCTCATGCCTTCATCGCCGGAGGCCACTGCGAGCGGATCGTCGTGTAATTCCTGCATTCAAATCCAATTCTCAATCAATCTTTGCTTGGTTGCTTATTATTGTCCTTTCAAAGCAGTTGTGTTTTCCGAGTGATCTTGTCACACCCTAAACTCAACAAGAATAAGGGCATGACACGACCATCTTTTAACAAAAGGACGCAGCCTAAACATAACCAAAACTCACATGATATCAAAATATATGCAACCACATATATACATGATATAAAGTTTATTTGGTTACAATATCAGAGTTAACTACAATCCACCAAAAAGCTAAGTACATTAAGCTCCACATCAATGTGTAACTCGTATCAAAAAGTCTCAACTATCAAAATATCCTCCCCGACACCGGAACTCTCACACTTACTAGCGCCTCGGTGAAGAACCTTAAAAACAAGTAAAATGAGAGGAATGAGCTACCACGGCTCAGTGAGTAATACATTTCTTCTAAGTAGATCGAGCACCCACTATGCACACAGTTATAAGACCAAACGAAAGCTCAATTAACCCAATTCCAACATATCACAAACTCTATGTTCAAAATAAGTTATATGCTACTTTAAACGTCACATTTTCACAACAGGAAAGCTCATTCAAATTAATAATATCAAAGAAGAAACCAATGGTCAAATCCATTGGCCAATCTCGTCGAAAGCATACGCCAATGGTCTATTCTATTGGCCAATCTCATGCTCAGAAATCTAAGTATAATCACTGATAACACCCCGTGAAAGGCGATCAAGATTCCCCCCTTGGCAAGGTCTCCACCTACTATAAGCCGGTAGCTCGGCCCACAAGGATATCCTAGACTAGTATGCGCATATCCAAAACCCCTCATTTGGGTTCACAGAGACACTGAGCATCAAAATCCACATCCTTCCATACCAACAAATCCAATCCACAATCAAAATCACCAATATTCAAAAAAATCATTTCGCAAACGGGTATATAACCCTTTAAAAATCACATTCAAACTCAAGAACTCCTCATAAGTCTTTCATAAAAGGTTTCACAAACCCTTTTACATTCCATAAGTTTAAACCGAAACCAAAAGGAATCTTTCCATCAAATAGACAAAACGGCAGTAAATGCTCGATCCATTTTTTTATGCAACAAAAATGCCATTTCTTATATGATAACAATTTTATAATATTTCATTTTCTAAACATGAGCTTACAAATTCAAAGAAGAAATAATACCACTCACCTTGAAAAGCTAAAAAACTAACCTACAGCGGTTTCTCGAGCCGACGAACTCGAATACCTAACAATAAGCCGGAAAACGGTATCAAAATCGAGTAAAATGATACTTCAATTACGATTCGGCTCAACTAGGCTTAGATACTAATATAACGACTAAAAGACACTACCAAAACACTCGTCCAAAGCGATTATCCAAATTCGTCCACGACGCGGAATTTGAGCGCGAAACTTGATTACGCCATAACTTTCTCCACTAAACTCCATTCTAAACGAACTTATAGTCAAGAGAAAGCTTATTCAGAGCACTACATGAATCCCAACTTCGGCCTAAAAACCACTGTTCGTGCACTGTTCACTGCGCGCACTCAACTTCAAAAATTCATATCCGGCAAACCGTAAGTCCAAATCAGGTTACGTAAAATCCCACGGCTCCGCAACACCGTAAACTACCAATTCTATACAAATACACAGCTCAACGACTCAAAAATTAGACTTCGCCGCTCACATTTCCCAAAATTCCGAATTTAAACCCTAAATCGGAAAACTTCTCCGATCAAACGAACGAGGGGCGCGAGTGCTTGCCGAGCGTTGCGATATGAAGTCGAATCGGCTAGTTCTCTTCCTCTCCTTTCTCCTCTTTTGCTCTCTGTTTTTCTGTTTCTGTTCGTGCTGCCCTTGGCTTCTTAAAGAAGAGCCGAACATCACTATTCTTCTTTTGACTGGTTGACTGTTGACCTTTTTTTTTTTTTTTTTCCGGACCCATATTTTACAGATCTGGTCGGTCTCGGTTGTATTCGTTTCTCCGAGTCGAACTGGATGCGAGTGACCCATTTTCATCATTGCACTTCGATTTGATCTGTTCGATTTAGTTCGACAGCGTCCTCAGTTTCGCTTGCCTGCATACTCACACGGGTTCAACTTGAAGATCATCGCCTAGTGAGGTCCTCAACTTGTCTCCTTCACTGCAAACTCATGTTGGTCAGCGAGTGCAATGAAGAACACTCCCCCTTAAGCTGTCTTAAGTTGATGCTCATTTTTCTTTTGGCTGGTGATGGGATCAAGTTCACCGAATTGTAAGCAGGGAACCGATAAAGATGTTTTTGCTGTCGTGTCAGTTCGACTTATTTAGAATTTGCATTTATGATTAAGCTAAGCGTTAAGCGTACAAGCCAGTACCTCTCTACTTTACTATTTCAAGGCCGGATGTCAAACATTGTGCTTGTTTCCGTAATTTAATGCGGTTGAATGGGGGAGGGAATCTCATATTCTGTTTGTGATTTTCTTCGATCTTTGGTTTGATTTGCAACTTTGGAGCTAATCCGAGTGCGTTTATTTGGTTCTTGTGGTTTGTTTGATTCACACAAATGGAAAATAAGGGTCGACGGTGTAGGGGGAAAAGTGCCAAAAAAGTCATAAACCTTTTGCATTAGTGCCAATTTAGTCCTAAACCTTTTTTTTTTATACCAATTTAGTCATAAACCTTTTGCATTGATGCCAATTTAGTCCTAAACCTTTTTTTTGGTGTCAATTTAGTCCTAAACCTTTTGTTTTTGTGCCAATTTAGTCCTTCCGGTCAATTTTGACCGGAATTTGCTTACGTGGACGCCTGCCGGCTGGTGGCCAGTCACTGGCACTGACGTGGTGCTGATGTGGACAACTTAAATAATATTTTAATAAATTTTGATTTTTTCTATTTTTTTCCTTTTTTTTTCTTTTTTTTCTACTTTTTTTTCTCCCTCTTCCTCTAGCCGGTCGCGGGACCGGCGAACGGTCAGAGGAAGAGGGAGAAAAAAAAATAAAAAAAGTGGAAAAAAAAGAAAAAAAGGAAAAAAAATAGAAAAATTCAAAATTTATTAAAATATTATTTAAGTTGTCCACATCAGCACCACGTCAGCGCTGGTGACCGGCCGCCGGCAGGCAGACGTCCACGTCAGCAAATTCCGGTCAAAATTGGCCGGAAGGACTAAATTGGCACAAAAACAAAAGGTTTAGGACTGAATTGGCACCAATTGAAAAGGTTTAGGACTAAATTGGTAAAAAAAAAAGGTTTAGGACTAAATTAGCACCAATGCAAAAGATTTAGAACTGAATTGACACCAAAAAAAGGTTTAGGACTAAATTGACACTAATACAAAAGGTTTAGGACTTTTTTGGCACTTTTCCCATGGTGTAGGTGTGGAAGGAGGCCCCGTTTACCGTAGCTGCTGTCGCTCCCATCGGTATATTCCACGACATGCCCAAGCCCTGTTGACAAATTGCTTCAACAAGCCGTAATCGCCTTCTCTTGGACCAGGGAAAGATGACTTGGGCTAAATTAGGAAACTTACCTCGATCGAAACGGAGGAAATTAGAGGATTTGGACAATTTAGAGTTACGATCAGAGCTCCAATTTGAAAAGCTAACCTCAGTCGGATGACAAAGCCAAGATCGACAAACACAATCAAAACATAAGTTACATCAGTGATATTATGAGGAAAATTGCCCTAGATGTCACCCCAGCTTCAATTTGGGCCTTTTGCAAATTGGGTCAAAGTATAAAATTTCGAACAAAATTATCCCTAATGTTTCTAGAAGAAGCACGTGAGTCGTACGTACAAGCCGATTGGCAAAAATTTGGTTTGCTAGTGAGGTTAAGCCCTTACTTAAGACTAAATTGACCACCACAAGTCGTTTTTTAAGACAAAATACATTTTAACCCCTCTTTTATGAAAACGGCCCTGTTCATATCCTTATTTGAACATTTTCCCCAAATCTATGGTCCTAGTGTTGCTTCTATTGGCACGAGGGATTTGATGATGATTTTCTATAGAAGTTCGCCATCTTAGTGCTAGAAGTTGCCACGTTGAATCCATCATCCCGGTGTTGCTCATCCGCAACGAATTTGGAGATTGGGTTTTTAGCACTCGCGTCATTCAAAAAATTGTGGGTCATGATAAATTTGGTCCAATAGATTCCGGTCTAGACAAGAGCTTCACTGTGTCATGGTCATTAATCGTGTAAATGAGGTGTGATATGTTTAAGCAGTTAATTATTTGATTCTTGCTTGAATTAGAAAATGAAAAATTACCGATCACCGCTAGCGAACTCTTGTTGTGTCGGACTGTATGGAGCATGTTTCTAGTAGGTATGGTGAACCGGGAGATCAAATGGAAAACATTTTATGCAGAGGTAAAATAAGAATTCACATGCTAACCCGCATCCATTTCATTACTACCGTCCCAAAAGGAATACGAGGTCTTTGAGGTATACGGTTATGTTGGAAAGGTGAGACATTGGACAAATTTGGCTCTCAGACCATTCTGTCAGTCTCTTCTTTTATCTATATATAACGATCACAGTCAATTGCATCGAAGGGGATCCCGCGACTCCAGTTTTTCATTCCTAAGCAGTGAACAGGACTATGGAAAAAAGCAATTGAATATGCAGTCCATTATCGTTAGGTATGCTATTATTCAACTTATTCACCGTACAAGCCAAGCAGAATTTTCTTATCACGACAAAAGAGAAAGGTAAAGATAAAGATGCCACTGTCACCGTCAAAGACATTGGTCTTGCAGAACTCAAAATCTGTCCTCTACCTCTTCATCCTCAATCCATCTTCGTTAGAGAAAGAGAGAAAAAAATAAAGAAGAGAAAATGGAGGAGAAGCAGCGAATTCAGATTCCGAGGGTGAAACTGGGCAGTCAGGGATTGGAGGTAGCAATCTTGCTTCCTTTTGTCTTTGTGAGCCGTCTCAATTCAAGTGATCATCGAGTTCGTGTCTTCATGTTTTCGAGATTAGTAGTTTTCTTTTCAAACCATGCAGATTGTGCCTGATTTTTGTGACATTTGACCAGGAGACTGTCTAGGAACTTTAGAGTGCACCAAAGTGCCCAAAGTCCTTGGCTCCTTGCATTAGTTGATGAGTGTGATCTGGGTTGTTGATTAAGGGCATGACCAAAGTCAAGTCATCCCAGTTTACTACTCGAGCTCGAATTGATAAGTGCTCGGTAATAAGCGTGACCTTGAAGCAACCGTCCAAAAGTAATAATTTTACATGAGACCGCAAGCTAAGCTGGGAGTTGAGCTAAGTGAGCTTTGAAAGTACCATGAAATTGGAAAACAACGAAATAAGTGTTTCTTATGTAGTTAGATGTATCACTCTAATTAGGATAGCTCATTTTCAGCTATGGGGGTCTAAGTATGCTGAATCACATTCTCGATTCCATTCAATACTTGTATGCCTCAAACTTGAAATGATCGCATTGAGTTGAGTCAGGCTTGTAGCAGCTCATTAGTAGCTTGGCTTGTGTGTGCTCTTAGTTCCAGCAAGGGCAAGCGAGGATGGACACTTGGCACCGTCAAGTCATTTCAAGGGAGAAGTAGAGGAACCATTCAGGACCCTTGTTCTTAGGGTAGCGAAGAAATTTTTGTTCTTCACCAGATTTGAGATAAGATATTGAAGAGACGAATACTGAATTCGTGATATCCTCTCATCATGTGCAGGTCTCTAGACTAGGATTTGGATGCGCTGGACTCTCTGGTGCCCTGAATGCTCCTGTTTCCCATGAAGCTGGATGTTTACTCATAAAGAGAGCATTCGAGAAGGGCATCACCTTCTTCGATACAGCAGATGTCTATGGTAATGATCATCACAGTGAGATCATGATCGGAAAGGTGATGCCTGTTTTAGTTAGCTTTAATGCATCAAGATTTAATCTCTCTGTGATAAGTTTGACCCTGGACATTCTTAAGAAACGGACATTTTAAGACTGATATGATCGCTCTTATTAGTGCATTGTGTTGTTGCCTAGTTTCTTTGCTGGTTGTCCTGTTACTGAGACCAAATTGATTACTGACTCAGGCTCTGAAGGAGCTTCCGCGAGAGCAGATTCAGTTAGCAACGAAATTCGGCATAGCAAGGATGGCGGGGGGTCAACTTGTCGTCAGAGGTACTCCTAATTATGTAAGAGAATGCTGTGAAGGTAGTCTCAGGAGACTCGGGGTTGATTACATAGACTTGTACTATCAGCCCAGGTGGATACCACAGTGGCAATAGAGGATACTGTAAGCACTGTCGAATCATGGCGTTTCTTCACATTGCTTTCTAGCATATGATCATTTTTTCTCCAAACAATTGCAATGTGAAAAATTGGTTTAACTAATTCAATTGCAATTGGTAAGATAGATGGGAGAACTCAAGAATCTGGTGGAGGAAGGGAAGATAAAGTACATTGGTTTGTCAGAAGCAAGCATCGATACAATAAAGAGAGCTCATGCCATTCATCCAATCACAGCGGTGCAAATGGAGTATTCTCTGTGGACTCGCGAAATTGAGGACGAATTAATTCCCCTTTGCAGGTTGTCTACTATTATCCTCATGCTGTTTTTTGTTTCCCCTCAAGATATCATGGAAATGAGGCAGTTCTTACATGTCTTTAAATTTCAGAGAACTTGGCATTGGGATAGTCGCATATAGCCCTCTAGGACATGGGTTCTTTGGTGGGAAGGCGGTTGTTGAGAGCTTGCCTGCGGAGAGCCTGTTGGTATGTCTTTTTCACAGTTTATTTTGATGATATCTATCATTAGTCTATTGGCCAGAGAATCCGAATTATGTGACCATCCAAACTTACTTTATTAGCATCCAGAACAGCAAGCAGGGTGATTAATCCTGCTACAAGCTCAACAAACAGTAACTAAGAGGCCCAAACTAGAAGTTCCCAGTTACAGCACGTCTTATGCCTATCTAAGGACACTTTTCTCTTCACATTCAACCAAGTCTTTCTCTAATCAACCTATTCGCAAGAGGATTAAA
This sequence comes from Syzygium jambos, assembly GCA_031216235.1. Lineage (NCBI taxonomy): Eukaryota > Viridiplantae > Streptophyta > Magnoliopsida > Myrtales > Myrtaceae > Syzygium > Syzygium jambos. The sequence continues at coordinate 7,609,829 of CM062221.1, forward strand.
TTGAGCTTACAGAGAGAGTGGGATTATGCTGGCGAAGTTTACTGCCTCAGAAACAAAATTTTTGGGTTTCTTGGTGATATATCGGTGGTAGATGTGTTTCTATGTTAATGTCTATTGTTATGTGATAGGCTAGGCACCCGAGATTCACTGGGGAGAACTTAGAGAAGAACAAAGTTATATATCAAAAAGTGGTTGATCTCGCTGCAAAGCATGGTTGCACTGCACCTCAACTCGCCCTAGCGTGGCTTCTTCATCAGGGGAATGATGTTATCCCAATACCAGGTAACAATTTCTGGCAAACATCAGGTCACATAGTACTATGGCATTTGGCATGGATTTTTGCAAAACTAGGAGAGGTATGCCAAATCAGGCAGCTGTTGTTTTTCCCATGTTTATCACAAAATTTTAACTTTCAGTTGCGATGATATATAGGGACCAGCAAAGCCGAGAACCTTGAAGACAATATTAGATCAGTGGCAATTAAGCTTAGTGAAGACGAGATGAGAGAAATTTCTGATGTCATGGCCATGACTAAAGTAAGTGGTGAAAGAGAGATGGAAATATTTGCCAAGTACGCATGGAGATATGCAAATACCCCAGCAAGATAATGTGCGGCATGGATAAAAGATTGACCATGGGTTTGCTCGATGGAGGCGTTATTCCCTTGTTATTTCCGCTATTTGTAGCGAGGAGAATATTGTAGTGTAAGTGTGAGATGGATGGCCGTGATATCCATATTTTGGTCTTATTATAAGAAGCCTTAAAAATTTTGAGAATAATTGATGTAGTCTTCGAGCTTATTGTGGTAGAAACTGTAGTGTGTGCCTGAATGTTGGGATTCAGCAATCAGAGGTATTCTGTTTTAAGGTGGAGATGCTTTGCCTGTGCTTTATTCTGACCTAATATTTGCAACAGTGAGGGTCAACTAATGGAGCGCGACATGGTGGGGACCATGCCTTGTTGATCCGAATAGCTTCTCACACATAGACAGATAAATATTTGGTGCACGGAGAATGTTGCTTAGAGATGCCCATTAATCTGTCTGTGGACATTTATTAACATCTGCTACGCTCGAAATCGTTCCATCTTTTAAAGAGCAACAAATAAAGACCAAGAAAAATGTTCCTTTAGCTGAAAATGTTTCTTGAAGTGCTTTGGCGAATATTCCTGAACCGTTCTTTCAAACAACCCAACTTGATCATTCTAATGCTAAGCATCTTCGTCACCAAACGAGCAGGTCAGGAAAAATACCTGATGTTATCAATTGTGGAGTACTTTCCCCTAGTTTGTTGGCAAGTTCTTTGCTATAGCATGCTTCTGCATTGCTTATCAAGATGCTTTATATCAATCTATTTTGGTGATATCGATCATTAGTCCATTGGCAGGAGAATCAAGATTATGTGACCATCCAAACTTTGTAAATTACATTTCGTTGGCATTCAGAATTTATTAGCATCAACAACAGAAAGCAGGGTGAGCGATCCTGCTACAAGCTCAACAAACAGTAACTAAGAGACCCAAACTAGAAGTCCCCATTTACAGCACAACATCTAATGTCTACCTATGGACACTTTTCCCTTCACATTCAAACAACTACCAAGTCTTTCTCTAATCAACCTCTTAATTTGCAAGAGGATAAAATCAGAGCATACAGAGAGAGTGTGATTATGGAGACGACAGTTTATTGCCTTGAAAACAAAATTTTCGGATTTCTTGGTGATATGTCAGTGGTAGATATGTTTCAATGTTAATTCTCTATTGTTATGTGATAGGCTATGCATCCAAGATTCACTGGAGAGAACTTAGAGAAGAACAAAGTTATATATCGAAAATTTGTTGACCTCGCTGCAAAGCATGGTTGCACAGCTCCTCAACTGGCCCAAGCGTGGCTTCTTCATCACGGGGATGACGTTATCCCGATACTAGGTAACAATTTCGGCCAAACATTGAGTCACATAATAGTAGATTTAGTGTTACTATGCCACTACCAGTCGATTTGCGGAAAATGAGGAGAGGTATGTCGATCAGGCAGTTGTTGATTTTGCAATGTTTATAACAAGCTTTCAGTTGCGATGATATAGGGCCCAGAAAGTTGAGAACCTTGAAGACAATATTAGATCAGTGGCACTTAAGCTTAGCCAAGACGAGAAGAGAGAAATTTGTGATGTCGTTGCCGTGAATGAAGTAAGTAGTCCAAGACAGTTAGAATCATTCGCCAAGTATTCATGGGGATATGCAAATACCCCATCAAGACAATGCGCGACATAAATGAAAGATTGACCATGGAGCTCGATGAAGGCATTTCTCCCTCGTTATTTCCACTAGTTGTTGTAAAGGGGAATACTGCAGTCAAAGCTTGAGGTCCTTGGTCGTGATATTCACATTGCGGTTTCATCATGGGGAGCCGGAGAAATAATGAGAATCAGTGATGGGAAAGACATTAGGTCCCTCCGTTCTGCCAGCTTGTTGTAATAGAAACTGTAGTGTATGCCTCAATGTTGGGATTCGACAAGCAGAGGTGTTTTGTTTTAAGGTGGAGATGCTCTGCCTGTGCTATATTCCGATGTGATTTCATCGGTTGTGGAACGGTGAGGTTCAGCTAATGGAGCACGACACCATAGGGATCATAAGTTGTTTGTTCGAAGAACTTCTCACACACAGACAGATGATACTTGGTGCACGAAGAATATTGCTTAGAGACACTGGTTAATCTTTCTGTCACACCCCAAACTCAACAAGAATAAGGGCATGACACGGCCATCCTTTCTCAAAAGGACGCAGCCTAAACATAACCAAAACTCACCTAATATCATATGCATCCACATATATATACATGATATACAGTTTATCTGGTTATAATATCAGAGTTAACTACAATCCATCAAAAGGCCAAAAGCATAACCAACAACAGGCTAAAACTTAAACTCCACCTCCATGTGTAACTCGTACCAAAAAGTCCCAACTATTAAAATGTTCTCCCCGACACCGGAACTCTCACACCTACTAGCGTCTTGGTGAAGAACCTGAAAACAAGTTAGATGAGAGGAATGAGCTACAACGGCTCAGTGAGTAATACATTTCTTCTAAGTAGATCGAGCACCCACTATGCACATAGTTGTAAGACCAAATGAATGCTCAAATAACCCAACATATAACCAACTCCAGGTTCAAAATACGTTATATACCACTTTAAACACAACCTTTTCATAATAGGAAATCTCGTTTTAATTAATAATATCAAAGAAGAAACCAATGGTCAATTCCATTGGCCAATCTTGTCGAAAAGCACACTCCAAAGATCCATTCCATTGGCTAATCTCATGCTCAGAAATCTAAGTATGATCACGGATAACGCCTCGTGAAAAGCGACCAAGATTCCCTCCTTGGCAAGGTCTCCACCTATTATAAGCCGGTGGTTCGGCCCACAAAGATATCCTAGACTAGTATGCGCATATCAATAACCCTTCATTTGGGTTCACAGAGACACTGAGTATCAAAATCCACAACAATATCATCCACCAATCTACAAAACCCATTCCAGAAATCATTTCATAAACCATTTCATAAACTGATATAAAACCCTTCATAAGCCACATTCAAATGCAAGAACTCCTCATGAGTCTTTCTCAAAAGATTTCACAAACCTATTTGCATTCAGTAAATTCAAACCGAAATCAAAAGATAATATTTCATTTTAAATACACAAGATGACAGTAAATGCTCGATCCAATTTTATGCAATCAAAATGTCATTTCTTATTAGGTAACATGTCTGAAGGATATAATGGGTGGACCGCCCAAGATGGGCCAAACCCGGCCCGTGAGCCACAAGGGCCCACGAGGTAGTTATTTCTTTATTAATACTAAAAGGCACCCTTTGGAAAGTGACGTGATTCATATGCAAACACACACTCCTTCAAGAACGTTACTTTTTCTCTGTTTCTTTTCGGAACGCACGCTAGTACGAAATGACGATCGAAGAACTTTCAAGCGCAAAGTGGCACTTAATCTGTGACAATACCGGGTATATTCATTATGTGATATGCCTGTACGATCGGTGATACAAGTTTGATGATTCTCGGGCACGTTTTCCGCACTAATCGAATTCGTTCTGAATATGTTTCGAACGACACGATTGGGATTGAGTTTTCTCAATATTGGTATTAGAGCCCGCTTACTTGTTTCCCGATCACGCTTATGTATCGTCTGAAGTGTATACTGCTTGTTTTTTGTTTTGGTCTCGTTTTTGTTCGTTTTCATCGCGTCGTCGAACTGTTCGTGCATGTTTCGATTTTTGTTTTTCGTCAAAACTTCAATTTTATTGCATAAACAGAAAGGGCTCGTCGAGACGAGCAAAATGACGGGCGGCACGTCCCCGGAGGACGCCGCACGCGCCCTCACGCGCCGGCAAGGGCCGTGCGCGCGACGGCGCGTGAATACCACGCGCGGCCGTGCGAAACGGCGCGTCCGTTCGCGCTAACCGCCGGCGATGACGTCAGCGTGACGTCATCGGAAGCCGACCCGGCTGAACCTGACCCGACCCGTTGACTTTTGACCCTACCCGTTTGACCTGACCCGACCCGAGTTGACCCGACCCGGTTGACCGTTGACCGGTCAACGATCGGACCGGTCAACCCGGTCGGACCGGACCGGTTCAAACCGGCAGATTGATCCCTTTGTGTTCTCTCGGCCCGTTCGAGCTCATTTGAGCTCCGATTTAGGCGTTCTTGGTATCGATGTGCTCGTATCGGAATGCTCTACGTTATGGTGTATTCATATTACATTTTTGCTGCGCTTATGAATGTGAAAATGCACGATAAACCCTATGTACACGTACTTAGGAGCATATTTTTTTGACATTTTCTGTAGTATTTCTGATGCACCTAAGGGACCCGTTATGCGACTAGACGAACCTGCGGGCTTGAAGTCAACGATGTCGGATTAAGCTCAAATTTGGTGGGCTGAAGCGAAACGGCGTGCTGATCAATACTCACCGCCTTCGGCCGTGATTAACGATGGATTTTCGCGATTCGAGATTGTTTAGATGGATTTTCCTATTTTTTTAGTATTTTTTTATGGGTTAATTTAATAATGGCAGTTTCGTAATTTTACGTTTTGATGAATACGTTTCCTAATAGGGTTAGGTTTGGGTCTTTATAAGCTTGTTTTAGGGTTTCTTTTGAGCAGACTTGAATATTGTTGATTTGATAATCATATTTGGAGGACGAATTTGTTCTTCTGTCGAACTTTCTTGTTCAGTCAAATTTTCTATCGCGTTTCGGCATCAATTGGTATCAGAGCACAGGTTGCTTGAATCAATGGCTGAACAGAATCGCGGTCGTGGACGGCGGGCTCGTGGTGGCCGGGGGCGTGGAGGCGTTCCTGAAGCAGACGATCAACCGCGTCTAAGAGATCTGCGAGACGTAGAAATTGAAGAACAGAGAAGACGAATCCAGGATTTGGAGCGACAACTTGCGGAGGCGAGGTTGGACGTTCAATCCGAAAGAAGGAGCGGAATCTGAGGATTCATCCGATGATGAAGAAGAAGACGTAAACCCTTTTGGGGTTCTGAACCAGGGGCGGAATCGAGGAGTACGACCTGGAAATCAGCGTTCTTTTCAAAATTTCGGAATGAAGATCGAGATTCCCGAGTTTAATGGTAAGGCTCATCCTGATGAGTTTATTGATTGGTTACATACGGTAGAACGGATTTTTGATCTTAAAGATTTAACTGATGGGCAAAAAGTGAAGTTAGTGGCTATTAGGCTGCGAAAACATGCTTCAATTTGGTGGGAACACGTGAAAAAGCAACGCGCTAGAGAGGGGAAGCCGAAAGTGGATCGCTGGGAAAAGATGAAAAAGTTATTGCAAAAAAATTTTTTGCCTACCCATTATAGGCAAGAGGCGTTTATTGAGTATCATAACGTCAAGCAGGGTGACAAAACATTTGAAGAATTTACTGAAGAATTTGATCGTTTGCGGATGCGTTGTGATGTGGCGGAGGAAGACGAGCAAACAATTGCACGATATCTGGCAGGGCTGCGATATGAGATCTCTGATGTTGTCCAATTACAGCAGTATTGGACGTATGAGGATGTGTGCAGACTAGCCCTAAAGGTGGAGGGGCAGTTTAAAAGAAAGAGCAGTAAGTCCAAGTGGTCTAGCAGCGGTTCTAAGTGGACGAGCAACAGTTCCAAGTGGTCAGATAAAGAGTCCCGGGGGAAAGCAGGGAGTTCTTCGGCCCCAGCAGCAGTTAAGGGTGCTGGTTCAAAATCTGCAACAAAAGGAGAGCAGGGTAGTGCAGAATCTAGCAGGGGAGGAGCTGCAGGCAAGCGATGTTTTAAGTGTCAAGGATTCGGACATTTTGCTGCTGATTGTCCGAACCGACAGTTTGTGACACTTGTAGATAATCCAACTTTTGATGAAGAACCAACTTATGATGAATCTGATGGCGAGCAAGCAGACGCGGATCCAGATCCGGAGGACATTATTTATGCTGATTCTGGTGAGTCTTTAGTTGTGCGTCGGATTTTAAATATTGCTGAGGTAGATGATGAATCGTGGCTCAGGCATAATATCTTTCACACTAAGTGCACTAGTGGGGGTGTCCTAAGTCAAAGAAGTAAACCTGTGGCATTCTTTAGTGAGAAGTTGAACGAGGCGAAAAGGAAATATTCAACTTATGATAAAGAATTTTATGCTATCGTGAGGAGTTTGGAGCATTGGAGGCATTATCTTATCTCGAAAGAATTTATTTTATTTTCTGATCATGAAGCCTTGAAATACATCAATGGGCAGCACAAATTGAATGCAAGGCATGCAAAGTGGGTAGAGTTCCTTCAAGTTTTCAGTTTTTCCATCAAGCATAAGGCAGGAGTGCTAAATAGTGTGGCAGATGCATTGAGCAGAAAACACTTTTTGCTGTCTACGATGCAGGTAAAGGTTCTAGGCTTTGATACTTTTAAAGAATTATATGTTGATGATCCTTATTTTGGGGATATCTGGAGGAAGAGTAAAACGGAACCTTTTCAGCAATTCCAGATTGTGAAAGGTTACTTATTTAAAGGTAACAGATTGTGCATTCCTCAATGTTCTTTGAGGGAATCTATTATTATTGAGGGACATGCAGGTGGTTTAGCAGGGTACTTTGGCGTGGATAAGACGAAGGCCTTACTGAATGAACATTTTTATTGGCCTCGGATGGAGCGTGACGTGACACGTTTTATAGAGAGGTGCAGGGTATGTCATGTGGCAAAGACCAAGAGTACTAATGCAGGATTGTATATGCCTCTACCTGTTCCACTTGCACCGTGGGAGGATATCAGTCTTGACTTTGTCTTGGGTTTGCCAAGAACGCAGCGGAGTAAGGATTCAATAATGGTGGTTGTCGATAGATTCTCGAAGATGGCCCACTTTATCCCGTGTAGCAAGTCCTATGATGCTTCACAGGTTGCTCGATTATTTCTGCAGGAGGTTGTTAAGCTGCATGGAATTCCTAAGTCCATTACCTCAGATCGTGATGTGAAATTTGTGAGTCACTTCTGGCGCACTCTTTGGAGGTATATGGGTACGAGTTTGAAGTTTAGTTCATCTCATCATCCTCAGACTGATGGTCAAACCGAAGTTGTCAATCGAAGCTTAGGGAATTTGCTGCGGAGTTTGATCGGAGATAATCCGCGACAATGGGACTTGGCGTTGCCTCAGGCAGAATTTGCATATAACAGATCAGAGAACCGAACTACAGGCAAGACTCCTTTTGAAGTGGTTCATGGACGTAATCCAATTACTCCATTAGATCTCACGCCGATACCAGTTCTCAAGCAATTTAGTTCGGAAGCTGAAGAACATGCAAAACATATCAAAGAGTTGCATTCTCAGGTCCATAATCAGATCAATAGGCAGAACATGAAGTATAAGCAGCGCGTGGATATACGCAGGAAAAGAGTCGTCTTCAAGGAAGGTGATCTAGTTTGGATTCACCTCAGGAAGGAACGATTTCCAATGAGGAGGTTTGGCAAGCTTCAACCTAGAGCTGATGGACCCTTCAGAGTTTTGGAGCGAATTAGTGACAATGCTTACAAGATCGAATTGCCGAGTAAGTATAATGTATCCGGAACTTTTAATGTAGCGGATTTGTCACCTTACTACCCTGAAGAGGAAGAAAGTCCTGAGGAGATTGATGGCAACAATGAAGGCGAAGTAGATTCGAGGACGAATCTTTCTCTAGCAGGGGAGGATGATGCACCTAAGGGACCCGTTATGCGACTAGACGAACCTGCGGGCTTGAAGTCAACGATGTCGGATTAAGCTCAAATTTGGTGGGCTGAAGCGAAACGGCGTGCTGATCAATACTCACGGCCTTTGGCCGTGATTAACGATGGATTTTCGCGATTCGAGATTGTTTAGATGGATTTTCCTATTTTTTTAGTATTTTTTTTATGGGTTAATTTAATAATGGCAGTTTCGTAATTTTACGTTTTGATGATTACGTTTCCTAATAGGGTTAGGTTTGGGTCTTTATAAGCTTGTTTTAGGGTTTCTTTTGAGCAGACTTGAATATTGTTGATTTGATAATCATATTTGTAGGACGAATTTGTTCTTCTGTCGAACTTTCTTGTTCAGTCAAATTTTCTATCGCGTTTCGGCATCAATTTCTCTATAGTCTTTTGAAATACAAGTGCAAGATCATATGTATATGAATAAGCATTTATTACCTTAATGTATCATGGATTATAAGTAATCCTTTATTCTGCATTCGTTGCAGGAACAATGGTACATTTGAGACGCACTCCGATCATCCCAAGAACGGCGGCTCAAAAGGAGAAGCTTGAGAACTTAAGAATCAAGCTAGCCCTTTATCGATGGGACGCCAGAGATGATATGATGACACACATTATCAAGGTCAACAAAATGATACAGGATATCATTTGGAACGGCTTTGTAATACCGGAGTATGTAATGATCGGAGCCCTAAAGTGCACTGTTCCTGAGGAGTTGGGAAGAATGCTTGATAAGGTTAAAGAAACCTTAAGTGGTCCAAGCTATAAGATGTTTGTGGAGAATTTTGTGCAAGAATACATAAAGGTCGGGGCAAGAAGGACATCAACCCTTGCATTGAATGGGTCTCGGGGCAAATCATGGTCAGGATCTAGGGGTTTTCCGGGAGCTTTTATTTATGTTCCGAAGAAAATAAAACTTTCTGAAGAATTTTATGAGTCATTTCCTGTCTATGTGTTGGATTGGTACACTTGATGTTGTTCTTTTAGAATTTGGAACCAATTCTGTACGTGTCTCTAGTTGATATTACATATTCTTAAACATTTGTGAATGTGTTATGATATATGTATATGGCTATGAATTTTTGATCTTTTTCATTTTATAATTGCCATATTATGTGTTATGTTTTATGTGGGAAGTTCTTCAAAATTTGTATAACTTTTGAAGAATCAATTTCATTACATAAAATGATTATGTTAATGGTAATTTCAAATTAGGTTTTTTAGACGATGATTGGGAACATAGTGAACTTTCGACTCTAAGACGTTTAGTGAAACTATTTATTAACATGATTAGTTTATGTAATTGTAACATCCTGAATTTTGACCCGTTATCGGGACCAATAAAGTGTATATTGATTCTCGTGTAATTTTAGCAAGTCTCGCCCGGAATTGATCAATCACGGGATACTAACCAAATGGGAAAGGCTAAATAGGATCAGGTACGTGGACCGAGAACCCGATCGTGATGGGGCGCCGATTTCAACGAACGTTGAGGAAATATTTTGAACCAATATAGGCCGATCTTAGGAAAATGACAGGTTGATATTGTCAGTGATGCACGATCGGATCGCGAGTGATTTCGCACCACCGAAAGTGCGCCTGACAAAGGAAACCCGATTTTAATCCAAACGATCGTGACCTCAGGTGCTAGCAATAGTTCCTCTCGTTCTCTCGATATTGAGACCCTCACGATTCGAAAAATCTTAGGTCGATACGCGTAACGCCTAAACAGCCGCATGTTAGTGAGAGACCCTAAAACGACAAATCGAGTAAATTAGATCACGATATTGGACCCGGACTTGATATCAAAATTTCAAGGATAATTACGACTATCTTGCAAGACAGATGTCATTTTGAAGTAGCCATTTATGGTTGGATTGAATGCGGTTGAAAACTGAAGTTTTGACAGAATTTGAGAAAAAAGTACAATTTTGCCCCTGTGGACACCGAGGCAGAATTCGGAGGCCGTTTGAAGTTATTTTTCACGGCCAAGGTCATTTTGGGGTAGCCACGCTCATTTGGAGTGATTTTGGACAAAAAGGGGAATTTCGACAAAAATTGGAAAATAATATTATTTTATTCCCGGAAACTTCGCAGATGATTTTCGAGGGCTTAGAAAGTGAATTTCGTGATTCCGACTCTGGATTAGGTCTCCTATGAATATTTAAGATCGGTATGAGCGAAAATTGGAATTTCGGTTCGGGATGGAAAAATGACGGAAATGCCCCTAGGCCATTTTTGATTTATTCCGAATTTTGGGGCAATTTTGGGATTTAATCAAGGTTAGTTAAGGTTAACTAGACTTGGTTAACCATGGTTAAGGGCAATTGACCATTTTACCCTTGCATTATTGGATTAGAAGCAATTTTAGCCCTTGGATGAGGGGCATTTTGGTCCAAAGCCCTTAGATCTTGACATGTGGACCCCACCAGGATAATGTTGACTACCCCTTGACCCTTCTCTCTCCTCAGCTCACTCTCTCTCCCCGCGTCTATCTCTCTCTCCTCCCGATTTTCTCTCTCGGCTGCTTCCCTTCACCGTTCCAGTTTCGCCGGAAGCATCTGGTCGCCGGAGCTGCTGGTGCTGGGCCGCCGTGTGCTGCCTCCTGGTGCCGTCCCAGCCCCGTCGACCAAATTTCCCCTTGATCCATCGCCCGTAGCTGCTGTTCCAGCCGGGACGTAAAGGACGCCGTCGCCGTCGCCGGGCTTGTCCCGCCAGGTTGCGCCGCCGTGCGCCACCCCTCCGACCGACCTCACCCTCACCCTCTCTCTCTCCTTCATCCTCAGCCATCCCTCACCGGCGCATCCCCTGTTCTGGCCGAGAGGTGGCCGTGAGCCCACCGGCGCCGCCGTGTCCGCCGGCTTGCCGTTGGAGCGCCGCCGTCGATTGCACCGCTTGCCAGTGATCGGCCGCTCGCTCCTGTCGCCTCGCGTCGATAATAGGCGAGTAAAACACCTAATCCTTGAATTAGTCTAAATTGTGCAATTAGGGGTTTAATTAGGAGGATTAGGCTAAATTAAGGCCTAATATTGTGCATTTTATGCATTGATTGATTAGGGGACCTAATTGGGACTTAATGGCACATTATGAAGTTGATTTGGAGCCAATTTAGTGGCTGTTAAGGGGTGGTCCCTCATAGAACCGAATTTGTGTTAAATTGTCTAATGTGGCCATTAAATGAATTAATGAGTATTGGCTTGAAATTAGACTTGTTAGAGGCCAATTGGAACTTGTTGAGGCATTGTGGAATGATGCCATGCCTATGGGTTAATAATTGAGATTAGTTAGGCATGTTGAGCCTCAATTGGGCTGGAACACAGTAATGTTGAGTTGTGGATTAATTACCGATAGTACGTTGATTGAGTGAAAGATTATAATCCAACGTGCTTGATACATTGTGGTATGGCGATTAATGTGAATCCCATTGGTATGTGAATTTCCATGTTGGTCTTGAAATGATTGAGAATGATTTATGACCATTGGGTCATGGCCTTCGGGTCGATTTAATTGTGATGACCATTGGGTCATGGCCTTCGGGTCGATTTAATTGTGATGACCATTGGGTCATGGCCTTCGGGTCGATTTAATTGTGATGACCATTGGGTCATGGCCTTCGGGTCGGTTTATACAATTATGGGCCTTCGGGTCGGGCCTTCGGGTCAAATGATTTATGACCATTGGGTCATGGCCTTCGGGTCGATTAAACTATTGATGACCTCTGCGTCATGGCCTTCGGGTCGATTAAACTATTGATGACCTCTGCGTCATGGCCTTCGGGTCGATTAAACTATTGATGACCTCTGCGTCATGGCCTTCGGGTCGATATCTTGTTTATGGATTATATTGATACTGAAAGCCTAACCTGCAGGGCTGGAGAAGTGAAATTAGGGCTGAGGGCCCGAATTATGTTAATATGAATTATTTACTGGTTCATTGATTTATGCCCTTTTAATTTATCTCTGAAGGTGCACGTTAGCCTAGTTTAGGAATAGGAATTTTACTTGCTGAGTTTATCTCACGGTTGTGGTAAAACCGATTTTCAGACCCCCGTCCATAAAATGCCGAGGAAAGCCCCTCTTTTTGGATTTCCGCAGCGGATTCAGCGAGATGTTAGTGTACATCCCTGTCGAGACGGGTCAGCATACGTTAGATATCTTTCTGTTGTGCATGTAAATGTGGGAGAGGCTTACAGCGACACTCAGGAGTACGTAGCCTGGTGTTATAGGGGAGCTGATGGCGTAACTGGACCTCCGCTCAGGACTTTTGATGTTCCGCTAGACATAAATGGCGTTATGATTCCCCAGATGGTGAGTGGTGAAATCTCTGATCCTCCAGCCTCCCTTAGTGTGAGCAGCGTAGGCGATACCGTGGATGGACCGATAGCCATGGACGAGGAGCAAGGAGAACAACAAGTGATAGCTGTCGATGCAAACCCGGAGGAGGACGAAGAGTTAAATCTGGAAGTAATAGGTGAGAATGCTGAGGCAGACGGAGAAGTGGCAGAAGTTGGATCGGATGAGGAGATGAGATCGGAGGAAGACTCTTCTGAGGAATCTGCAGCACCATCTGATCCAAACTGGGAGCCTTAGAGTAGATCCCAGTGACAGGAGTCTAGACTAACCCTCTTTTTGAATGTAACCTCTCCCAGGTAGTAAGCTGATAACCCTAGGCCACCGATCCCTTTTTGTTTCGTGGCCCTTTGGTGTATTCTTTTTGTTGTAATTAAATAGAGTGTATAAGTTTTTAAAAGGGTATATATATGTCTGTATATCTATAGCGTATTGAGGTCTATTGCTGCTCATGGTTAAGTTTGATGTTATGTCTGGGTGTATATATATATATATATATACACGTTGTTTCCGCATGTGTTACTCTTTCTCTGATTTGGGTTTTCGGGTCGGTGACGCAAAATCCTGGGAGCGTCGCACCTCAAGTCAACCTACGCGCGGATGTTTAGCCTTCGTGGGGTACGGGGCGTGACAGTAATCATGATGCTGATGAAGCATTTAGATAGGCTTTAATAACTCGTGCGTATGTGTCTGAAATGTTCAGATACGATGGCTTCAGCAACTAAGAGCATAATGGCTGAACTTAATAAGGGAGAGAAATTGAACGGCGACAATTATGAGATTTGGAGTCTCAAGATCCAATATATGCTGGAAGAGCAAGAGGCACTCGAAGCTCTTAACCAGATTATGGAAGAACCTAAGGAAGGGACAACTGCCCAACACAAGAGGGATAAAGATGCCTTTACTGTTTGGAAAAGAAAGAACTCTCTTGCTCGCATTACATTGCTAAGCAGCATGGACAATGACATCATGTGAGAGTTCGGACGTTTCCAGAGCGCTAAAGAGATGTGGGCTGCACTGGCATCAAGATTTAGTCGAACTTCTGTGACCAAACTGAGACAGCTCACTATCCGTTTCGACTCTTACAAGATGTCTCATGGAAAGACCATGAAACAACATTTGAGGCAGATGTCGAATATAATCAGTGAGCTAAAGGATGCCGGGCACATACTCACTGATGAACAACAGGTGCAGGCAGTAATCCGCGCCTTGCCTCAAAGCTGGGAGCATATGAAGATCCATTTGACCCACAATGAGGGTATCAAGACCTTCGGGGATGCTATGCGGCATCTTGAGCTGGAAGAGGATCGCCTCATGGCGGCTAAGCCAGAAATTGATATTTACTTTGCTGGTTCTAGCTCGCATGGAGTTTCGGGCTCCAAGAGGAAGCACCCTGCTGGGTCAAAGAAGTGGAAAGGCAAAGGGCCAAGTCCTTCAGGGAAGAAGCCGAGGCTCAACCAACGGGAGAAAGGAAAACGTCCTTTCAAGAAGAACATTTCAAGAGTGAAATGTTTCAATTGTGGCAAGAAGGGTCACTTTGCTCGCGACTGTGGCGAGCCAAAGAAGGTAGAAACCCTTAGCATTCATGAAAATGCTACTTATGTGTCAAGTTCAGTATTTCTAACCGAATCTAATCCTTTGTGGACTGTAGACTCGGGAGCCACAGACCATGTAGCGAAGGACAGAGAAGCTTTCATGGAGTTCCAACGAGTTCCACAAGGAACGAAGTGGATATACGTGGGGAACAATTCAAGAGTGGAGGTCAGAGGTATTGGCACCTGTCAACTACTTATGCGCGGTGGACGTACATTGTTCCTACATGATGTGCTATTTGCTCTAGAGATTCGTCGGAACTTAGTTTCAGTGTTGGTTTTAGTTAGACTTGGTTTTACTGTAAACTTCCATAACAATGGTGTAGACTTGTGTTTAGGAACAAGTTATTATGGTTCCAGATATTTTTTAGATGGTTTCATTGTATTAGATATTGACTATTATGAAGTTAATATTAGTTATTCCTTATTTACATCATCTGATTCTTATGAGAATGATGTGAACATGTGGCATGCTAGACTTGGTCATATTGGCCAACAAAAAATGAATCGATTGGCTAAAGATGGCTTATTGGGAAATATTAAAAAGGTTGATTTGCCCATATGCGAGCATTGCCTAGAAGGAAAAACAACACGGAAACCATTTGGAAAAGGAACAAGAGCTGAATTTCCTTTGCAGTTAATCCATACTGACATCTGTGGTCCAATGAATATAAAAGAAAGGCACGGGTCTGTTTATTTCATCATATTCATTGATGATTATACTCGATTCGGACATGTCGATTTGATTTCTCACAAGTCCGAAGCTTTAAATTGCTTTAAACGATTTATGAGCTTAGTGGAAAATCAATTAGACAAGAAAATAAAAGCATTAAGATCCGATCGAGGTCGAGAATATCTGTCTGATCAGTTCAGAAATTTATGTGATGAAAAGGGAATAGAAAGACAACTGACTATTCCATATACTCCTCAACAAAATGGTGTTGCGAAAAGAAGAAACAGAACTCTAATGGAAATGGTTAGATCAATAATGGCACATGCTAACTTGCCCATCACCTTTTGGGGTGATGCTTTGTTGACTGCTGCCTACATACTTAACCGTGTGCCTTCTAAATCAGTTGCTTCTACTCCATATGAGTTATGGACATGCAGAAAGCCTGATTTAAGCTTTCTAAAACCTTGGGGTTGTGCTGCCTATACTCGTGAGTCTTCTCACAAGTATGAAAAATTAGGCCCAAGAGGCAAAAAGAGTATTTTTATAAGATACTCAGAGCACTCAAAGGGATATGTATTCATAGGTGAGCAAGAAAGCAGAAGTATAACTGAATTTGAATCACGGGATGTCACATTCTTAGAGAATGAATTTCCTAAAAAGGGCGAAGTAGGTGGTAATTACTCACTATATGAATCTGTGGATCGTGATAGTGAAGTTAGTGTGAGCATTGTGACAAATAGAGAGTTGAATGCAACCCAGTCTCAATTGCAACCACTTAAAGAGACGACACCATCATTATCTCATTTGAGTGGGAGCGCAATGGAACGTGGTGAATCATCAGGAGTACAGCATTCCATACGACAGTCGAGTCGTAATAGGATTCCCCGTCGACGTTTTGACATTGAAGGAGAAGCCTTCATGATTGCCCCACAAGATGAAGATGAGCCAAAGAATGTAAACGATGCTTTAAAATGCCCTGATAAGGAAGAATGGATACATGCAATGGAAGAGGAAATGGAGTCATTAAGATCAAACCAAGTTTGGGAATTGGTTGACCTTCCAAAAGGACGCAAAGCCATTGGGAACAAGTGGGTTCTCAAAATAAAGCGTAAGGTTGATGGCTCAATAGAGAGGTATAAGGCTCGCCTTGTGGCGAAAGGATATAATCAACAGGAAGGAGTTGATTTTGAAGAAATTTTTTCTCCTGTGGTTAGATTTACCTCTATTCGCCTTATTCTGGCAATAGTAGATAGTATGGATCTAGAATTACATCAAATGGATGTAAAGACTGCATTCCTCAATGGAGAATTAGAGGAAGAAATTTATATGGAACAACCTGTTGGTTTCATTACAAAAGGCCAAGAGCACAAAGTGTGTCGACTATTGAGGTCGATATATGGCCTTAAGCAGTCTTCGAGACAATGGTATATACGTTTTCACAATGCAATAATGGCATATGATTTTGAAATGATTAGTGAAGACAATTGTGTATATATCAGAAGATCTAAAGATCAATTTGTGATCTTATCATTATATGTTGATGATATACTAATTGCCGGAAGTAGTATGGAGTTAATTAATACAATCAAGAATTGGTTATCTTCCAATTTTGATATGAAAGATATGGGTGAAGCTGCATACATTCTTGGAGTTAAGATTTCAAGAGATCGCTCAAAGAAATCCCTATCTCTTTCACAAGAGACGTATGTGAATAAAATCCTTGAGCGATTTCGTATGCAAGACTGTAAACCAATAGATACTCCTATTGCAAAGGGCGAAGCATTAAGCGACAGAATGTGTCCTAAGACTTCACAAGAAAAGAAGCAAATGGAACAAGTTCCATACGCTAATGCTGTCGGAAGCTTGATGTACGCTATGATGTGTACAAGACCAGATATTTGTTATGCAGTTGGAATGGTAAGTAGATACCAATCCAATCCAGGTCAAGCACATTGGATCGCTGTCAAAAGAATCCTGAGATATCTAAAGGGAAGTGCCGACTATGCGCTGACTTATCAAGGAAGTGATCTACACCTTGAAGGCTATACAGATGCTGACTGAGGAGGAGATTTAAAAGAAAGGAAATCTACTTCTGGATTCGTATTCTTACTGAATAATGGCGCCATATCTTGGAGCAGTAAGAAACAACAGTGCATAGCCTTATCTACTATGGAAGCCGAGTGCCTTATCTACTATGGAAGCCGAGTTCGTGGCTCTATCAGCAGCGGCACAAGAAGCTGTTTGGCTTAGAAGATTTTTGGATCACTTAGGTGTAACTGAGAAAGCTGCAAACCCAGTATTGGTCTATTGTGATAGGCAAGCAGCAATAGCTTACACTAAGGATCCCAAGTACCATGGAAAGACCAAACATATAGATATCAAGTATAACTATGTCAAGGACATGGTTGCACGAAAGGAAGTGAACGTGAAGTACATATCTACACAAAGGATGATAGCGGATTCTATGACGAAGCCGATTCCTAGAGAAGTTTTCCATGGTCATGTGAGATCTCTAGGACTGTGTAGAATATGATGTACTGTATATTGTATTTTTCCCAGAATGTTCACTATTAATGAAGTATGTTATTATCAATGCCTATAAGTTTGTATGACGTTTGTGAATGTCGATGCTGAGTGCATTATATTGAAAAGGTATGTCGGATAGATGAGAGATTAGCCCACCCACACGGGTAATTGCCTCTACTCACTGTGTGATGAATAGAGATGAGACAATTTTAAGCTTGTTATCTAGGTGATAATTGAGAGCTCAAGCTTAAAGCATGGATGTCGCCTTAACAGAATGTTAAGATGAGGACATGTAGATTATTATGTCCGAAAGTGAAATGACCCACATATTTCACTTTACCTGTCTTTAATGCCAGATGTGAGTTCTGATAGATGCTTATGAATAGAGTAGATTTGTGAACTCAAGTTAGACATTGAGTATGTCTAAACTATCATCTGTACGGTATTGAGAGTAAAGACATACGCTCTATGAGAAAAGGAGATAATACCGTAATACGTTTTTCATATTACGTATGCATGAGACGACCAATAAGAATTGATAAAAATTATGATCTCAATTTTTAAGTCGTGTGAGACTCTTGAGGAAAATAGTTTTTCTCAATTAAAAGTGCCCTCACGACTCTTACTTATTCTTAAATTTCTATTCAGTGTTTGCTATCTTAGGATGTTGCCGATGATCATGATAATTCGGTCTAACGGGGCATTTCTAGAAAAGCAAGTTGGACTGAAATGGAGAGGTTTAAGGAAAGAGGAAAATCAATTTAACTTATGATGTCACATTCTATATTTGTATTCACAGGTCGACCAATTATGATTTTAAGTAAATCATAGTTGTGAATACAATATACGAGATACTAAAAGAGATCAAGAGAGATAAAAATGTGACTGATTGATCTAGGGAACTGCATACTAATTCTACTCTGCACAGTACCCAAATCTGAGCTGTTATATATTCCTAACAGATGTATAACAACGAGCTCTCGTAGTATGCTAGTCGCACGGATTATTTGCCAATATGAACTTTGCAAGGAAGAGAGTTGTGTTTAGCCCATCGTGAGCGAGTGGGAGATGAAGGATATAATGGGTGGACCGCTCAAGATGGGCCAAACCCGGCCCGTGAGCCACAAGGGCCCATGAGGTAGTTATTTCTTTATTAATACTAAAAGGCACCCTTTGGAAAGTGACGTGATTCATATGCAAACACACACTCATTCAAGAACGTTGTTTTTTTCTCTGTTTCTTTTCGGAACGCACGCTAGTATGAAATGACGATCGAAGAACTTTCAAGCGCAAAGTGGCACTTAATCTGTGACAATACCGGGTATGTTCATTGTGTGATATGCCTGTACGATCGGTGATACAAGTTTGATGATTCTCGGGCACGTTTTCCGCACTAATCGAATTCGTTCCGAATATGTTTCGAACGACACGATCGGGATTGAGTTTTCCCAACAATGTCTAATACATATCATTTTCTAAATATGAGTTTATAAATTCGAAGAAGAAATTGTATCACTCACCTTGAAAAGCTGAAAAACTAACCTACGGTGGTTTCTCGTGCCGATGAACTCGAATACCTAGCAATAAGTCGAAAAACGGTATCAAAACCGAGTAAAATATTACTTCAACTACGACTCAGCTAAGACGCTAATAAGACGACTAAAAGACGCCTCCAAATCACTCGTCCAAAGCGATTATCCAAATCCATCCACGACGCGGAACTTGAGAGCGAAACTTAATTGCGCCATAACTTTCTTCACTAAGCTCCGTTCTAAGCGAACTTATAGTCAAGAGAAAGCTTATTCAAAGCACTACAGGAATCCCAACTTGGCAGCCCCAAAATCGAGCCAAAAACTAACGAAAATCGGCCTAAAAGCCGCTGATCGTGCACTGTTCACTGCGGGCGTTCAACTTCAAAAATTCATATCCGGCAAACCGTAAGTCCAAATCGGGTTCCGTAAAATCTCACGGCTCTGCAACATCATAAACTACCAATTCTATAAAAATGCGCAATTTTACGACTCAAAAATCAAACTTCGCGGGTTGAATTTCCCAAAATTCCGAATTTTAAACCCTAAATCGGAAAACTTCTCCGATCAGATGAATGAGGGGCGCGAGTACTTACTGAGTGTTGTGATATGAAGTCGAATCGGCTAGGCGAGATTCGCACGGCGCAAAACCCTCCCTTTCTTCTTCTTCTTCTTCTCTTCCTCTCCTTTCTCCTCTTTTCCTCTCTATTTTTCTGTTTCTGTTTCGCGCTCTTGGCTTCTTAAAAAAAGAGCCGAACATCACTGTTGCTTCTTTTGACTTGTTGACTTGTTGACCTTTCTTTTCTTTTTTTTTTGGACCCATATTTTACACTTTCTGTGGACATCGATGAATGAGCAATGCGTTCCTTAGCTGAAAATTTTTCTTGAAGTGCTTTGGCAAATTGTTTCGAACCATTCTTTTTACAACTCTACTTGATCCCTCTAATGATAAGCATGTTTGATACGAGGCGGAGCGGGTCAGAAAGAATACCTGATATGTTATCAATTGTGGAGTACTCTCCCCTAGTTTATAGGTAAGTTCGTTTGTATACCATGCTTATGCATTGCTTATAATTTATACCAAATTCTCCAATAAAATATTGTTAGAATCAAAATCTGTCTGAAATATGTAAATGTAGGGATTGAGATTGATAATTAGTTTTGATACGTGTAGTTAATGCTTTTCAAAATCGGAATCCTTATTCCTCCTAGTGAGAACGGCGTAAGCAACAAAAGACCGATACCTTTATCGTAAGTAGAGAGGTCAAATTTATATTTAAACTGGTCAACAAATCTAAAGGGACCTAACAGACACTAGGTGCCTCAATCACATAAATCGGTGATATTGTGCGAGACTTCGTTTCTGATCGAGATGCGCTACAGAAGTCTCATGTCTTAATCATCGGAAATCCACTTGAGCAGAACCAAGTTAGAGCTCATTAACGTATCTAGCCGATTCTGGCTTCCCTTAGAACCTTAGGTTATCGAGTTATGAGCTCGCCAAATAATTGGGATGCCTTCTACTTTCGTAACACGCTCGTAGTTTTGTGTTGATAGACATTGCCCCACCTTGAATGCATCTTCCGGCCACCGGTCTAACGGGTCATAAGTGGATCGCATGTAAAACTCATCATATCCCGCGACCCAGATACATCGAGTGAATTCTTGTTGCAGGTCGAATTCTCAAGAGAGCTCCAGATCCTTCCTAGTGAATGTGAAGCGAGACCAAAAGAGAGGCGTGTCATGCTTGAGCTTCCAAGTCGTGGCATGTCGTTTGCATCAAGGTCACGCTGATGCACAGTAGTTGGAGGTCCAATGTTTTTCTCCACCGTCGAAAACCTCCAACTACGTTCCTCCCCTCTTGGCCTCACATTAGAAAGCCAACCAGAGCTGAAGTCCTACAAATTATTGTCCGTTGTTTGTTCAGGGCTATTTGAAGGTCCACGTCGTCACTTTTACTTTAAGCGGACAAGGTGAAACCATTTTAACCCGCACAAACATGCATCCCGTGGAACCAACACCATCCACCATTCTCTCCCTCTCTCTCTCTCTCTCTCTCTCTCTCTCTCTCTCTCTCTCTCCGGCACTATATAAATATCGCTTCATATCACTCACTTTATAGTCCAAGACAGTAGCACTTCAGTCTAGTCATATTCGATTCGATTGGATACTTTGAGTATTGTTCTACTAGTTTTCCCAAAACTCTGGTCATTTTTTCAAGATCATGGCCTCAACAATCCTGATGCACTCGATCCCTGCGAGTCCTAGGACCGCGATTGACATTAGTCCCAGGAAATCTGTCGTGAGAGGACTTTTCCCTGCCAACCATAGTCCTAGGTTGGCTCCCCGAGTTGCTTTACGCGTGAAGTGTATGACTGAGGTAAAGTAGCAGAATTTCGATTGATCTTGCCTATTACTTCAACAATCTGATATTGGAAAGTTACTTGAATTAACATTGGTTTGTGGTGAATATTGCAGGAGAGGAAGCCAGGTTCGAATCCATCTGCAGAATCGAAATCAAAGGTATATCTATGCCTGAGAGTCTTCTAGCACATGAATACGAGTTTTGGGAAGGCCTTACTTGTGAACTGTCGCTTTTTCTACTTAAAGAGCTTAAACTTTATGATTGAAGTTTCCCAATCACAAGTGCTGTTAGAGAAATTGATTTGCTGATACTCCGCTGATTGAATTTAGTATTGAAGTTTCCTAATGATAATTGTTGTCAAAGAAGTTGAACTGGTGATACTCTGCTGATTGAATTTCATATCAAGTTAGATAGTCGGTCGTTCTAGAGACATGGTTGCTTCCTTGGCAAATTATAGGTCCTCTTGTAACTGTTTCAAACACAGAGACTTGACAAGTTAGTTGGATAACGAGTGTGCCACAGAGGTGGTGTGTAAAGAATAGTGCATACACGATATGTACTAGTTTTATGTCCTTCTACATTGACTAAAGATTGGTCAATCGATTTCACCAAATATATTACTACTCCTTGCGTAGACTAACGTTGATCATGATGACAGGTGAGCACCAACTTCACAGATGTGTTTGCATTTAGCGGGCCGGCGCCTGAGAGGATCAATGGGAGACTCGCAATGATTGGCTTTGTGGCGGCCATTGCGGTTGAACTATCCAAAGGCCAGGACTTGTTCGCTCAGATCAGTGAAGGTGGCATCCCGTGGTTCATAGGGACGAGCATTCTGCTCTCGGTCGCATCTCTTGTTCCGCTATTTCAAGGAGTAACGGCTGAGTCAAAGTCAGACGGGTTGATGACTTCCGATGCCGAGTTGTGGAATGGAAGGTTGGCGATGTTGGGACTGGTCGCGCTGGCCTTTACTGAATACGTCAAGGGAGGAACACTTGTGTAGGGTTTCGGAATTAGAGCATGTACTTGGAAAAGTAAATCAGAGTGTAATCCTCAGAAGCCAATAAAGTGAACCATGGTCTTAATACAAATATTGTGCACAATACCTTCTTGGTTAGATTTCACAGCACAGTAGTTGTCATACTGTAGATCATTCTCTCAAAGGATATTACAATGTATTATTCAACGTGGAGGATAAATTTAAGAAAACTCCTTTCGTAAGTGGAAACATCTTTTCGTATGAAGCGGAAGTAAAGAGGCATCGATAAATTTACGAGATGGTAATCGGAAACTAATAAGCCGCAGGCACCTTTGCCAATGAGTTGACGACAAGTTCCAGATGACTAAAATGATGAACAACCCGTATGCATCGAGTGCTCATGCTCTGAATTCTTTGTTGCAGTTCAAATTCTCAGGAGTGCTCTAGATCCTTCCTAGTGAATATGCCTTTAAAATGTGAAGCGAGAATAGAAAAGACTGGCCTGTCATGCTTGACCTTCAAAGTCGTGGCATGTCGATTTTGTTCAAGTCATGTTGATGCACGGTAAACCTGTTAAATATTTCATATTTGATGGGTTGAGTCATTAATGAATTAATTATATTCAACAGATGGGTTATAAATGAGTTTAGTATGATAAAGTCCAAATAAATATGGGTGTTTAATTGGTTCGTACCCAAACCCAACCCACTTTTGTGTCTCCCTCTTCACCCTCTATGATAAAATAATGGAATTCTTGGATTATATCGAGTTTAGAGAAGTCTTGATGGGCCCTACTTCGCCCTTACTAAAACATCAAGATGGTCTCTTTTTTTTCTACATTATTTTTATTTTTATTAATCTTGTAAGTTTCGTCTATTAGTTGTTGGAGTATATCTTTCCTTAATTGCATTTGGAATTGATATTTTTGTGTAATATTATAATCTTAGTCTCATTGCAATCCATAGTCAGTATAAATCATCATCTTTAATATCTTACATTCCATTCAATTAAACTTTCAATACCTCCATGTTATTGGTTGATGTATATTTGTATATTCAAACTAAGTACTAACATTCTCTTTGTTTATTTGTTTATTGTTAGTCAATACAAAAATTGAAAATTCTATGCAATGTTGAAAGCCGATTCTTTAGTATCTTACCGTCAAAATAGCAATTTTATCCAAATAACATATACACATGAATAGTTTAAAATGGATTAACTAGGTGCATATAGATTTCATAGGTTGGATTTAATATTGAAGTATTTTAGTAACTAGACTGGGTTGGGTACTAAATTTGGCATATAAATGAATCAATTTTAGTTTGACCATTTTCGATTTCACTTAAATCTGACCTGACCCACCATTTGACTGCCCTAATGCACCGTAGTTGAAAGGTCCGATGTGTTTCTCCACCGTCGATAACCTCGAACTACGTTACTGCACTCTTGGCCTCACATTCGAAAGCCAACAAGAACTGAAGTCCCACAAACCATTGTCCGTTGTTTGTTCGGGGGCTATTCGAAGGTCCACGTCGTCACTTTCACATTAGACGGACAAGGTAAAACCATTTTAACCCCACAAACAAGCATCATGTGGAACCAACAGCATCCACCATTCTCTCTCTCTTGAGTACTGTTCTATTAGTTTTCCCAAAACTTCTGGTCATTTTTTCAAGATCATGGCCTCAACAATCCTGATGCACTAGATTGCCCCGAGTCCTAGGACTGCGATCGACATTAGTTCCAGGAAATCTGTCGTGAGAGGACTTTTCCCTGCCAACCATAGTCCTAGGTTGGCTCCCCAAGTTGGCTTGCGTGTGAAGTGTATGACTGAAGTAAAGCAGCAGAATTTCGGTTCATCTTGCCTATAATGTCAACAATTTGATTATGGGAAGTTACTGAATTAACATTGGCACGTGTTGAATATTGCAGGAGAGCAAGTAGGATCTGACCCATCCCGGAAATCGAAATTCAAGGTATATTTATGCTTGAGAGTCTCCTAGCACATGGCTACAAGTTCTGGGAAGGCCTTAATGAAGAATGTCACTTTTTCTATTTAAAGAGCTTAAACTTTAGGATTGAAATTTCTGAATGATAAGTGCAGTCAGATAAATTGAACTGGTGATACTCTGCTGATTAAATTTCGTATCAAGTGAGATAGTCAGTCGTTCTAGTGATCTGATTACTTCGTCGACAAATTTTATCCTCTTGTAACTGTTTCAACCACATAGATTTTTTTTTTTGGTCAGAAAAGGAATCGACTTTCATTACTGGAAGTAAGTGCGTGAATACACTTCGTTTGCTTCAGAACAAAGAAACTCTAAGAGGGGTGAGGGGGGGGGTTCAAAAAGCCAATTTCGTGGTAATCTATTTTTACACTGAGCTTTAATCACCCAATCAGCAACTCTGTTGGACTCTTTATTAACATGGGCTAACTTTAAATCCTTGAAAGGCTTGAGAAGCGAGTGGGTGAGGTTTCAGTTCGCATGGAGAAATACATGAGAGTTTCCACCATGGCTTGTGCCTTTGCCTGAGCTGCTGAAGACGCCCTAATTAGAGATGGCCATGGGCCGGTTTTGGCCCGGTCAAACCCGGGCCCGCGGTTCGGAACCGGAACCGGCCCTTGGCCTACGGGCCCGGTGCGGTTCCGGGCCCGGTTCCAAAAAAAAAAAAAAAGCTGCAGGCGGCTGTGCAGCAGACCGGCGAGGGCTCGACCTCGCCGGCAACTGGCGAGGCCGGCCTCGCCAGATCTGGCGAGGGTTCGACCTCGCCACCGGCGAGGCTCGACCTCGCCGGCGTCGGGCGCGGCCGGCCTCGCCACCGGCGAGGCTCGACCTCGCCGGCGTCGGGCGAGGCCAGCCTCGCCAGTTGCAGGCGAGGTCGGCCTCGCCCGACGCCGGCGAGGCTCGAGCCCTCGCCCGCATCTGGCGAGGCCGGCCTCGCCCAGCCCAGGCGAGGGCGGCCCTCGCCCGACGCCGGCGAGGGCGGCCTCGCCTTAGGCCGGCGACCTCCGCCGGCCCCTGCTATGGCCGGCGGAGGAAGAAAAAAAAAAAAAGAAAATTCTGAACCGGCCGGTTCCGGTTCATACTTGGCCACGAACCGGAACCGGTCGGTTCCGAATCGTGGCCACCTCTAACCCTAATAGATCTCACGAAGCCATCAATTAGTTTCCCAGAGTTATCACGGCAGGCACCGGCCACTGCACCTTCATTTGTTCCAGGCAAGTAGGCTCCATCGATATTAATTTTTAGTTCTTCCGGTTCTGGTGGCCGCCATTGGTGGAGGCAGAAGCTTGCTGCTGTTGTAGTTTTCTTCTTCCCAGGGAGCCACTGATTATGATTTCGTTTCATTACAGTTGCTTCAGCCATTACTTCCTCTGGGTTTGGCTTTTACCCTCGAAAAATAGAGTGGTTTCGAGTTTTCCAAATTTGCCAAAGAACAAACGTTAGAAGCTCAAAAGTTACCGAGGTATGTTCAAATTCAGCTAATCACACTTCGAATCGCGTCAAACCTTGAGCGAAGACATTGATGTTCAGAGTTGTATTTTTCCAGATTTTCCTCGTCCATGGACAAAGAAGGATAGCGTGTTCTACCGTTTCAGGGCTTTGATTACAGAGACTACAGAGGCGGTGAGGTAAGATCTTCCTTCTGAAAAGGTTATCCTTGGTAGCAAGGGCATTTTGGCAAGTGCTCCATAGAAAAAATTTTATTTTGGGGTATGTGTGGGATTGCCATGTCTTCATCCACAGTGATTTGGGGATTTGATAAGAGGAAGATGTCTTTTCTGAAGCTTGGTTGATTGTTTCCTCTCTACTATTGTTATATGCACTATTTACCGTAAAACGTCCTGATTTTGAAGGTGTCCACGCCATTCTATCTTCCATTTCCTGGCTTCCCAAGGCGGTAGCTAAGATTTCATTGCTGGTATCTGGATAAAAAAGTTCCTATACCAGTTGCTCATTCTAGCATTCCTCTTCTTTTATAATTACATCTGACACTATTCAAGGGTCATTTATGTTCGATGGTCCTCTAATCAAACCTCGTTTAAGCCATCTGTCTTCTCTAATATTAATCTTTTCCCCATTACCGACTACCCATCTGATCGATGGTTGTATGGCATCTCTTCCAATAACAAGGCTTTGCCATCCCTAGGAAGGTCTACTTCCTTTCCTAGCACACCAAAAATTCTCTCTTGGGAAATATATCCCTTTTAGAAAACGACTCCACAAAGATGAAGGATCTTGTGATATTCGCCACGCTTGTTTTCCCAACATAGCCTTGTTGAAAGTCAATAGATCTTGAAACCCAAGGCCTCCGGCATCCTTTCTATGCTTCAAGGTTTCCCACCTTTTCCAGTGCAAACCCGTTTGCTTTATGTTGTTTTTCCACCAAAACGCAGCTATCTTTTTCTCGATAGCTAGGCAAATGGAGACTGGAATTTTGAAAATGGACATCGCATACTGAGGTAGTGCTTGTACTACTGATTTAATGAGGACTTCGTTTCCCGCTTTTGATATCAGATTTTCCTTCCAACCTTCAAGCTTCTTGTTTACTCCTGCGGTAATCCAAGCAAACATCTATTTTTTCGATTCCCCCAATCAGATGGAATGCCTAAATATTTGCCCATTTTTTCTATCTTAGGGACTCTCAGTTGTTTTGCCATATTTCTTCTTAAATTCTGTGGGCACTCCTTACTGAAAAAGATTCCCGACTTGTTTAAATTGATTGCCTGGCCTGAAACAAAGCAGTATTGGTTCAGAACTGAAGCAATATTTTGGCATTCACTGATTGTCTTATCTAGAAAGAATATTGAGTCATCTGTGAATAACAAATCGGATAAAGTAAGGCGATAATTGTTGAAACGAATTCCTTTGATGTTTTCATCCCCCGCAGCTTTGTTCATCAGCACAGACAATACATTGGCAACCAATATAAACAGATAAAGGGGATAATGGATCACCTTGTCGGATACCCCTCGAAGGTTGAAAGTAGGGCAATGGCTCTCCATTCAATTTAACACTGAAAGTCAACGTGGAAACATATTGCATTATCCACTTTACCCATTTTGTGCAAAAACCAAATTTCAACAAGCAAGCTTCCAGGAAATCCCACTCTATTTGATCGTACGCTTTTTTCATATCTAGTTTCAGCACCGCTTGGAACTTTCTCTTTCTCTTTCTCACCCTTAGTTGATGAAGCACCTCTTGGACAATTAGGATATTGTCTTGGATTTGTCGTCCACTAACAAAAGCACTTTGCTCTTCACATATCAAATCTGGAAGCCAAGGCTTTAGTCTGTTGGCCAAGACTTTTGAGATGATTTTATAAAAAAAATTGCACAAACTTATAGGACGATACTGTTCCAGTGTCTCCGGGTTAGGTACTTTGGGAATAAGGACGATATGAGTCTTGTTTAAAATTGGATTTAACATTCCGGACGTAAAGAAATTTTGCACCTCCTTGAATACATCATGTTGAACCTCTTCCCAAAAGTGTTGATAGAATTGCCCATTTAGTCCATCCTGCCCTGGTGCCTTAGTAGATCCCAATTGGAAAACTGATGCCTTTACTTCCTCTAGTGTCACTTCAGTTGTTAGACAATAGTTTATTTCTTCTCCAACCAAGTTGTGACAATTTTCTAATACTAGTTGAAAATTGTGAGAGCCTTTTGAAGTATAAAGGTTCTTAAAGAAATTCTCCGTTGATTGCTTTAATTGATCAAGATCTTGTATCCATTCCTCATTTTTAGATTTCAGCATTGTAATTCTGCTTCTCTGCCGTCTTTGTATGGTGATAGCATGAAAATACCTTGTATTTTTGTCTCCTCACTTTAACCAATTTATTCTCGATCTTAATCCCCAGTACATTTCTTTCTGCCTCCACAATTTTTCGATTTCTTCCGTCAGCGATTGAACTCTTTGTTGAGCTTGTCCTCCACTTGAATGGTTTATAAGTTGCTGGATTTCCTTCTTCAGGCTCTTGATTCATTTATGAGCATTTGTGAACTTGCTTTTACTCCAGGCTTCTAGTTCACCAGAAACTCTTTGTAGGGTTGTCAACAAATTTTGGTTTGTATCTTCTGCCTTCAGCCAAGCATCCCTTACTATTTCCCCATATTCAAACTCTTCCAGCCAGAGAGCTTCAAACTTAAATTCCTTTCTCCTTTTTGCGTGCCCTGGGGATAGAGAAATTAATAGCGGGCTATGGTCGGACCCAATAGCCGGTAATGCATAAATCTCTGCTTTCGGAAAAGTGACTCTCCACTCCATAGAGCATACCGCTCGATCTAGTCTTTCCTTCACATATGCATCCCCTTCGCTCTCTAGGTCCATGAGGCAGCAAGAATCTAAGAAATCCTGAAAAGCCTTCATTCTGTAGTTCTTCGCCATCCGTTTTCCAACTTTTTCCCATAGGTAAAGAACTTCATTGAAATCCCCAGCACAAACCCATGGAAGGTTGTTGGAGTAACTTATCTGGTACAATTCTCCCCAAAGGTGAAGTCTTGCTTGAAAGTTATTTGGTGCATAAACAAAGGTGATACGCATTCTTCGCCTACTTGCTATCTGCTCCCCAACCACATCCACAAAGTGTGGAGAGTGAGACTCCACTTTAACCGAGATTCTATTGTCCCAAATGAGTGCCAACCCCCCTGCGATCCCTACTAGATTCACCACAAAAAAGTTCTGCAAACATTGCTTTAAATGAAATACCACTTCTTCTTGGTTTTTTGTTTCCATTAAGAACAACAAATTGGGCCTCTCCTCAGCCACTAGGGCTTGGATTGCTTGAATTGTCAAGGGTGTGCCCAACCCCTGACAATTCCAACACAGAAATTTCATGTGTAACCCAGTGGCTTGTTCAGGCTAGCCACCAAAGTCCATTGTTCATTCCCTACTGCCAATTGGACAGGGGTATCAAGTAATTGGGTTTCATCAAGTACCGACATGTTAGATTGTTGAGTATTGTAGGGTTTGTACCTTCTCGCTTTCTTGCCAATTGGACTTTTCTTTTCGCAAAGCTTTTTCTTCTTATAAACTGGGACTATGGTCTTAATTGCCTTTGTTTGTGCAAGATTTGTGACAGAAGGTGGGATTACTTCAGTCATTTGGCTGTCTTGCACTTCAAAATTGTAATCTCCAATAAGTACCTACTTTCCCTTCCTCACCTTGTTGCTGTTTGGTTGCTTCAGTTGGCTGGAGGTCCCTGGTTCATATAGCATCATCTGTCCTAGGTTTGCCGGAGTACCTGGGACCTCTGCTTCTTCACTACTAGCTTTATCCTTTCTCCCATAAAAAATCTTCTAGAAAGGGCTATTTTCTTGATCCTCGATCTTTAACCATGAGCAAAAAATACATCCATTCTCTGAAGCGAATTTTTTTTTGTTGTATGGCACCTTCTCACGGTAGGTAGCATAGTGACCTATCTTGCTGCTAGAGTAACAATAGAGTGGGAGTCTCTCATACTTAAAGTCAAGCCAGACTTTCTTCCCTTCGTTGCTGATAATAAAACCCGACTGCAGAGGAGACAACAGGTTAAGTTTCACTCTAGCTTTTCCTGTTTTGACAGAGGCATTTCCTTTCATTTCGATTTTAACAGCCGAGACCTCTCCAATATCATTTGCTATCCGCGAACTGCATCTTTCGTAATCCATTCACATAACATCCTATGGATATGAACCCAAAAATCACATGAACTAAAATCATAGCATTGGGGAGGAATATTCGGCTCCCATGATTTTAAGACAAGTAGATGGTTTGCAAAGGACCAAGGACCATATTCCAATACCTTGTTCTTGGCAATCTTAGTATCAAAAGTGAAACAGAAGATACCAGGTCGTAGCTGGGTGATTTCCACACTTTCTAACCTCCATGCTTTCCTCATTGTATTTTGAAATGCCTGGAAGTTAATCTTTGGGTTTGTATGTAGCTGTCTGAGAAGAGTGCGTTCACATTCCTTCAGTTTTTCCATGGAGGCCATATTCTCCATTGGCTTGATGATGTTGGCTGACCACATCCTCCCTAATCGTTTGCAGAGGGATGCCAATCTTTGCTCTGAGTCTTCTGCTTCATCCATGGCGACCAAGCACAGAAAAAAGATTTACTCCTCAATCACCAACCATCACCAAAGAAAATAGCTCACTTCTCTGACAACTTTCTAGCAGGCATTAAAACAAACACTTGATGTGCGCTCGCTGACGCCTCAGCGATTTAAGTACAAATAGGGAGCCACTCGAGCATCAGCATCACCAAACACCACCAAATCGTTGCTGAAGGATCTACTACTTCACCGGCACACAACCAGCACAGAATATTACAGCACGGACGGAGCAGATCATCCTCATCTCGGTCGGGGGGAAGTCGGCGACCTTGGGTGAGAAATGGATGAAGAAGGAAAGTAAAATTGATGTGATGAAGAAAGAGAAAAACTCCAGAACAAGTGAGAGGAAGACTCCCGTTGAGGGAGATGGAAGCTCTCGGGAGCAAAAACTCGAGTTCTCTTGTTTCACTCTCAGCCACATAGACTTGACAAGTTAGTTGATTGACATTGTGGGACAGAGGTGATGTGTGTAAAGAATAGTGCATACACGATATGTACTAGTTATATATGCTTCTACATTGATTAAAGATTGATCAATCAATTTCAACAAATACATAACCACTCCTTGTATAAACTAATGTTGATTGTGTTGACAGGTGAGCACCAACTTCACAGATGTGCTCGCATTCAGCGGGCCAGCGCCAGAGAGGATCAATGGTAGACTCGCAATGATCGGCTTTTTGGCAGCCATTGCGGTTGAACTGTCCAAAGGCCAGGACTTGTTCGCTCAGATTAGTGAAGGTGGCATCCTGTGGCTCATAGGGACGAGCATGCTGCTCTTGATCGAATCTCTTGTTCTGCCGTTTCAAGGTGTTGGAGTTGGCGAATATTTCGGGGACTCTTGTTTCTTACACCGGGTACGTCCATGTGAGTTTAGGGAAATTGAAGTGTTATCCAACGATATATGATCCCTGCATGTGAAATGCGGGGGTTCAGGGGTAGCGCCCCCGACACGGGTGCCCCCGACACGGGTGCCTCGTTGCCTGGTCAGTGGGCGAGGGTTCGGGGGCAGTGCCCCCCGACGGGGGTTCCGCTGACCAGTTAGTGGACGGCTGCCCCGCTCGCCAGTGAGCAGGCGGGGGCTCGGGGGTAGCGCCCCCGGAACCTCAACGGGTTTGGGCTTTTATTTAAGTTGGCTCGTATGGTGTGAGATTAAGAGATTTTGTATAGGTTTAGGTTTTGGGCCCGTTTGGGGCACATATATATTTTGCTCGTTTTTCTGATCATTGTAATGAGTTGAGTGGCTGTAAACAAAAAATATAGTGAAATCTCTTTGCAAGACGTAGCTCTATTCGAGAGTGAACCTAGATAAATTCGTGCATCGTCTATTTTCTCTATTTTTTGCATGATCGTTCTGTTTCGGTTCTCGATACATCTCTTCACAAGGAGTCATGGCCAAGTCAAAGTTAGACGGGTTGATGACTTCCGATGCCGAGTTGTGGAACAGAAGGTTGGCGATGTTGTGACTGGTCACGCTGGCCTTCACCGAATATGTTAAGGGAGGAACACGTATGTAGGGTTTTGGAATTAGAGTATACATAATTGTAAAAGTAGATCAAAATGTAATCCTCGGGAGCCAATAAAGTGAACCACTGTCTTGATACAAATGTTGGGCACAATGCCTTTCTTGGTTAGGTGTCAAATTACAGTAGTAGTAACCCTATAGCTCATTCTCCCAAAGGATATTTCAATGTATTATTTAACATGGAGTAAACTTTGAAGAAAATTCCTTCCATTAGAGGAAACATCGATTTATGTGAAGTGGAAATAAAGAAGCGTCGATTAATCTATGAAATGGTAGTTGCAGACTAAATAAGCCGAGGCACCTTTGCCAAAGAGTTGACGAGGAGACTCAAATTACCAAAAACATCGTAAATCTATTGTACTTGTTTCAATTCAGTCATAAACCTTTAAATTTTTTCAATTTAATCCTCAACCTTTTGACGATTTGTCAATTTAGTCCTTCTGCCAATTTTGAGCGAAATTGCTAATGTGGTGGTTTAATTAGCAATGGCAGTCCTGACGACGGTCAATGTTAATGTGGACAATTTTTTAAAATTTTCTTGAATTTTTTAGTTTTCTTTTTTTTTTTGTCTTCTCTTTTTTTTATTTATTTTCTTTTATTTCCTAACCCTAGGTCGATGAGGGCTGCGACGCTCTCGCCGACCAATGGGCAAGAGTCGTGGCCCTCGCCTAGACCAGCGCGAGGACGTGGAGGTTCTTATGCAAACCAAGTGAGGGCATCACGGCCCTCGCCAGCCCAGGTTTAGATAAAAAGGAAAGAAAAAAGAAAATAATAATAATAATAAATTCAGAAAAATTTAAAAAGTTGTTAATTTTAGTACTCGTTTCACAAAGGATGGCTGGCGCTGATTAAACTGCCACTTAAGTGATTTCCGGCTAAAATTGAATGGAATGACTAAATTGGCAAATCGTCAAAAGGTTTATCACTAAATTGGTACAATTAAGAGGTTTAAGACTAAATCGACACAAATGTAACATATGTAAGATTAAATCGGCACAAATGCGATAGGTTAACGACTCTTTTGGTGATTTCTTTCTTAAAATCACAAGGATCTCCCGGTTTTCAGAAGTAAATCAACTAATGCATCAGTAACAATTATGGATAGCCCGGACGCATTGAATGCTCTCGTCGCAGTACAAATTTCTCAAGAGAGCTCCGGATCCTTCCTAGTGAACGAGCCCTTTGAAAGGGGAAGGCTACCGTACCATGGCATGTCGTTTTCATGAATATTCCGCCAATGAAATTGAAAAAATTCAAAAAGGCGAACTTTGTGCGCCAAACCCCATTTTTAGGGTTTTATCCCAGTGGGAGTTGCAGGAGAGAGAGAGAGGGAGAGAGAGAGATGGAGGAGAGAGACGTTTACAAGTTCCTCAAGCTGAGGGACGCCATCGCTTGCCTCAATCAAAGAGTGAACTTGGTGGGCGTCGTCCTCGAGCTCGGCCTCCCCAAGAAAAGCAAAGGCACCGGTACACATCTCCCTCTCCCCCTCTTTCGCTCTCGTCGCGTTTCGCAGCGGTTTCTCGATCGAGAGAGAGAGAGAGAGAGAGGGAGAAGGTTTTGCCTGTTCTTTTCCTGGGCAATGATGACAAAAAAAGGCCGGACTTACGGCTGCTACCGCGAGGTCGGTAGTAGGTTGATGATAAAATCTCGTATAAGGTTGTCGTCTGAGCCACTTCTTTCTCTGGAATTCGCTGCTTTTTTTGTCCTTCTCTCACCTTCCGTATAGCCTCTCTTTCTTCATTTTTTTTTTGACCAAAAAGGCCGGGCTTGCGTGCCGCGCCACGAATGAATCTGCTCTACTTTGTTTTTGTGTTGTTTTGTTTTGCTGGGATGGCGGGCAGCTGATTTAAACTCGGTTATTTTTTATAGTTAAAACCTTGATTCAATTTGATATGGAACGGGCTTCCTTTCTTGCTCTTTATTTAACATTTTGGAAAGATGGTCTTTGAAGATGTGTCAGAGCAATTATATTACGCACTTCCTGATGGAAATGAGGTAACATATCTAGTTCCGTATGTTAAGGGTGCACCCAACTCTTTTTTTTTTTTTTAAACCAAATTCTGATGGGCTTGCAAGTGTGTGACGTTTGGCTTCATATTCAAACGGTGCGCCGTGTTCAACATTGATGAGTCCATGGTGGCACCGAGACTCTTTTGAACTGGACATCACACAAAATGAAGTTCTTATTTAGTTTTATTAGTTTCTTGTCCATGCATCCTGATCAATGTGATCGTGTTATCAATCTAAACTTTCTTCTATTTCTTCATCGGAAGTTCTCTGTATTTTTCCAGGTCTTTTTATCGGACATATTTATATTTCTTTGCAGATTTCTTTATCTCGCTAAAAATAGCTGATGAATCCTATTCAGATCCTGGAATTTCAGTCAACTTCTTCGCTGAAAGTGTAGAGAAGCTTCCCGTAGTTGCCTTACCCGGAGATATAATCCTGCTCTCTCATGTTGTGGTATTTCCAACAGTTACTTGCTTCAAATGCTATTGAAATAATTAGGGAGTTAACTTAAATATCTAGCCTAGAAGTATCTTGCTTCTACGAGTTTGAGACAATGTTTTGAGCTCCTCATCCATGACATACACATAGTCTTTGAGGTTGAGTTAAAGTGGTTTTGCTGAAATTCTTTAAACCAATTTAAAGAGCGTGATCCTGTCCTTTTATTTCTGCAGATGAAAACACATGAACGTGAAGTATATGCTTTCTTCAATAAGAAATTCTCTTCATTTGCATTATACGAGGGCATAAGTGGCGGAGACTTCATTCCTTATCAAGTTTCTGCAAGATTTCGAACTAGAGAACTGGATAAGAAGTTCATAGCAGACCTTAGAAAGTGGTTGGCTGGTTTTCAGCTTAATACAGGTAATCTCCCAGCTATGTATCTTAGTTTGTTCTTTTGTGTTCATGATGATTGTTTTCTAAAAGAAGTTCTTCCAACTCTACATGTGCTTCGTAGATCCAAATGATTTCCAATTCTTGAGAGAGATCAAGGAAGGTCAACGCCTGAGTCTAATTTGCAAGGTGATCAGCGTGTCCTCATCTCATTGTCATCATCAACATTTAATATGTGTAGAATTTCGGTTACAGTAATTTTGTGCCACTGTCATAGCTTCTTGGGAAATTTCAGGGACTTGTCATTATACTGTGATTTCAAGACTGTAATTCTATTTATCTGTTTCTTCTTCAGATTCTTCACATACGCGAGGTTGCAGAAAAGGAGTGGATTATCTTTGTTTGGGATGGAACTGATGCCCCCAGCAAAAAAATTCAGACGAAGTGAGTCAACTTTGTTTATTTATTCTTCTTACTATTGTTGGTAAAAGTTGAAGTTTCAAAACTTGTAAAACACCTTGAGCTTCATAGTTGGGTGGGGTTAAATGATAGTCAAGTGGCCCGAGGAACATCATCCATAGTGGGATGGTATTCCCTTGTAGACTGTTGTGGTTTGTCTGCCATTTGTTGAAGATGAACTGTAAGCTGTAATGTTGGATTTTGTTCCCTTCCTGTCTGCCATTATTGGCCATATAGTCCTTTACAATCGTTCATTGAAGTTTGACAGATCAGATTGTCATGAAACTTAGCCGTGAAATAAACAAATTAAAGGTTTGATTATTGGCAATGAGGCTGAATCGAATAACGATAGCTCTGAGGTAGAAATGTAAATGTGCAGGTCGGTTCAGTTTTCTATACAAACAGATAATAATGCCAGAAAAAAATCGAGTAAAATGCTCATCATTTATATTTCTTTATGTGTTTGAACAGTTTCTTTAATTGATATGCTTGTTATTACTGATAAAGAAAGAAAGTAAACCAGTCTCGGTGATCTAGTTTCAAGGCATTTGCTTTGTACATAAATGGGCAAAATAGCAGATTTAATGATATCAATTGTTGTTGGAATCACTCATAAGATATTTGTTCTTTTTGTGCTGTTGGACCAGAGTTTTTTACATCCTTTGAGAAACACAGGATGACTGATGAGATGGACAATCCACTCCCTTTATAATTGGAAAAAGAGCCACTGCCTAGAGACATACTCTGTACCTTTCCCTCTGTTGGGAGTGTCTTGATGGTGGTGCTGGGTGAAGGCAACAAAAATCTTGGTCTTGGTTTCTTGAAGACTGGCATGTGGTTAAACTTTCTCAACATCATCTGCGAAGTCCATGCAGGGCTTTGGCGTGGTGTCTTGATGCCCTTCACGAAACTTCGTTATGTGCCTAAGGAGGACCGCTACGTGTTGGGGTGCCAAAGGTCAGCAAAGCAAATGGCAATTTAAAGGTTTTCTTTTGGCATGTTTTAGGTTGACTCCTCAATTACCTTGGATAATTCAGGGGTTATGAAGAACGATTGTCAGAGAAATGGGGTCGCATGCCGTGGTCTTGCTTTCCTTCACCATCGACAGTTACAGGTTTGATCTCTTTTATGTGGTCAACTGTTCCTACGGCTCTGTTTTAGGATTGCAGGCATGCACTAGTCTAGCCCTCTCCTGGAGTACTGCAGCTGCTTCAGCACTTGGATTAGAATTCTGCTACACCGGTTTCAACATGTCTGCAATTATACAATCATCAATCAACTTGTCTTGTCCCTAATGGCGTGGACAAAAAAAAAAGAGATTTGTGGGTGTTTGGTGAGGCTTGTGCTTTTCACTTTCACGTTTTTCTTCTTAGAGAGTGAATCGTATCTAAATTGTTAAACGCCTCAAATTCCTAGAGATGCCTATATTTTAGCATTTAATGACCCCAAAGTTAATGACTTAAAGTCAAACCAAACAGGCCCTTAATCTTTTCCCTAAGCAAAAATATCTTTTTGCTTGAGTAAATGACGGTATTGACGCAATAGATGCCATAGAGAATTGCATAATGGTCATATTAGTTAAGATGGGTAGAACTCATTTATTTTTACTTAATGCAGGATGATTTCTGTTTGTTTGATTCATTTTTACTTATGAGGTCTGTTCACTCATAATCTTGATGAATTTTTACTCTATCAGAGGTTGAGCATGATTGCGTGCCGCTTGTTACGTTAAGGGATATTCTCACCTATCCTGAGGTAAATGATGCAGTTTTATAAGTTCTGTCCTCTTGAAGAATTATGTTGCTCATTGAAGATATAATTCTTTG
Organism: Syzygium jambos; assembly: GCA_031216235.1. Classification (NCBI taxonomy): domain Eukaryota; kingdom Viridiplantae; phylum Streptophyta; class Magnoliopsida; order Myrtales; family Myrtaceae; genus Syzygium; species Syzygium jambos. Next base: position 7,646,868 of record CM062221.1, read on the forward strand.
AAAGCTGCCCGGAATCTTTTAAGTCACTTTGAGGTGACACCTAATTGCTATATTCTCTGCAAATGCCGTGAGGACAAGTCAGACTCGTGAGTTAGAAATTGGGTGTTGATCTGAAGAAAAATGATATGTAGTCTACTGATTTTTTTTTTATCATTTATCATATTCTACATAATGAGATGCTTGCTTCTAAGTGCTTCTAAGCATGCCCTCAACCATTGATTATTTATATCCTTTTATCATGCTACCTAGTGTTATCTTGCTAAACAGTTTTCCTAGAGTGATGTAGATATCAATGCAGCACTTTTCCTGTGTTGTCACATTCAAATTCAATTGCTTCTTATGGAAACGCTTCAGTTTCTCATCTCACTTACTCACGACAGATCAATTTAAAAAAAAGATCCTTGCACTTGAAGCCCCAATTGCCAATTATCTAGTTCACCTAGTATGGATGAGCGAAAAGATTTAGATCAAGTTCCATGTTAGTTTCTGCACATCTTTAGATGAGGTTTTGTTGTGGGACTTGGAAATTATTCCTCACTTTAAAGACCTGCTTGACACTTATTGTTATTTTGGAAAACATAAACTCATACTAAGAAGAAGAATTTGTACTTTCCAGGTTACTGCCAAGTTTAAGTGTGTGATACGAGTTGTGGCAGCATTTCCATGCGAAGCTGAGAACTTCCTCTCTCCTGTGGGGACATATAGGGTTAGGCTGACTATTGAAGATCCAACTGCTCGAGTACATGCATGTCTGTATGCTGAAGATGGGGTATGATAAAGAAGTGAAACAGAATTTCTTTGGTAGCCATCTATTTTGATTATCACTTTCTATTAGCAATAGAGTAAGTGAAAGGTTCACTGACTAGCCCGAGAAGAAAATTAAGGGTTTTATCTTCACAAGTAGGCCTCGTTATCTTTTAATCAGTCAAGGTCCCTCTTTGTGCAGAGAGCTTGACTGGAAAAAGGAAAAAGTTAACTTAGGGAGAGTACAAGAGATTTCCACTCCCAGGATTGCATTTTTTTATGGGTTAATGTTGCTAGCGAGTTTTCAGAGCATTTCGTGCTACCTTCTTTTTGGCCTTTTATCCTTTTGCAATTTAGGTCTATAACTTTGACCCCAACGGCATAGCACCTTACAAAGCTAGAATCTTTTATATGTTTAGTATCTCCTCTGGATAAAACACCAATCCTACTTGGTCAGACCCAAAAAATGAAAATAAAAGTTTTTCATGAAGAAGGTGAAGTAGGTATACATCAATAGACTCCTGTTCTGGAATTGCTTGTAACCTTGGTCTTTAGCTGTTATGGAATTTTTTTCTTTGCCCGATGATCCGGCATATTCTTAGTTTATGCTGCCTGATCTTGTTCTATGAATTGGTCTAAACTCTGTGTATGGAACTTGAAACAATTTTCTTGTCGTTCCTTTGCAGGAAATGTTTTCGATGGCCGTCCTGCTACTTGTGTCTTGAAGAGGAGGATGAACAAGCTACTCGGATTAAATGAAGATGACGACAGCAAGGGAACTGAGTATACGGACAGAGACCCACCCTGGGTCTTTTGTTGTCTCAAATCCTACTATCTTAATGAAAGTGATGTTTGGGGAAGCGGTCGGTATCAAATTTTTGACACCAAGCTAGTGGGTTAAGGCTCGATCTTACTCAGTATATAGTACAGTACGGTAAAGATGTAGAGATGTAAATATCTGAACCCCTTAATGCCCAGGGTTAGCAGTGTCTTACACTCTTTGGGTTTTATTCCCCTTTCTTTCCTCCCTTTTGGGACGAACTTTCGACTCTTCGTCGAGGCTTCACCGTTGAGGCAATGTTAATAACCAGGTGATTTCTCGATGCATCTCAAGCATTTTGTGCTTGTGCTTTTACCAACAGGTTGATTAAAAATTCTGCGACACTGGTATTACAGTCGATCAATATCGGGTTGCCGACGTTGCAAGATGAGAAAAATTCTACACGTGCATTACGACAACACAAACGCGAGGGCTCTCCCGAGAGTCAGAAGACAAAAAAAGACTCAAGATTGAAAAATTCATCTTTTTGGAAAGATAAATACATTTTTAGTTTAAAGTTGAAGCGATTTCATAACCTGAAATCGCCTGCACTTATAAGTTTCAAGGTACAAGGGTCAACAGAAAAGAACGTATTCTCATTATAACCCAGAAAAATGGCAGAAACTGGAAGACCTTTTCTATCTTATACTGCTGAAATTGGCACTGTGAGTATACTCTTTACAATACATTTGTGTCAATCATGAAGAAGAAAAAGACAACTCTTATTTCGTAAGTTTCCTCTCCCTACCTACTCTCTCTCTATATGTTACAGTGTTCAGTAAACAAAAATTGCTGCCATTAGATGAACAAAAAGGAAAATAATCAGCAATACAAACATCATGAAAAACCCCCACATGTTGCCCCCTCGAGAGTTAATGTGAACCTCATGGACACAGGAAATGGACGCAACGACGGGTAGTTAATTGAGTCCAGGCACCACAGGTTCGATCGGTTGCTGTTGCCCTCCAACCACGCCAACGACTGCAGCAGCATGCCTGCACTGCCGCTCGCGGAGATACAAGACCGTAAGGAGACAGACAAAGAGCGTGAGTATTGTGGCGTTTCCTTCTTCCAAAATCACATTATCTACCCATTCTTCCACCTTCGGATAAGCCTCAGGCAGTGAATCAATAAAATTGACCTGAAAAGAAAACCAACAGTTATGAATCGTTCGGACTCAGATGCTCGGAACAAGAGGAGCATTAATTAATCAGCTAGCTGTGTCTCCCCAATCAACTATCAGCACATACTAGTTCACTAGGTATAATTCTCATACCAAACTATTTTTCAAAGTTAATCAACAAGGTAATTTAAGTCTTCCTCGTTGCTTTCCCGCGGAATCCAGAGTCAAGGCATGCTTATAGCAGCAGTAGAAAAAGTAGGACAAACCATAAAATGAAGTATGAACTTGGGCAGATGCTATTCTTCACATCCATCCATGGATATGGAACATAAAAATGATGGGCCAAACATGGCTATGAGCCAACAGGTGCAAAAAATCCTCCTCGAAGCAGTAAAACTCTTGCCTACTCATATTTTCTGAATTAAAGAAAAATAATGCAGGCACGGAGAGAGAGAGAGATAACCAGGAAGCTGTCAGCATAATTCTTCCGTATCCATAAGCTTGTGAGGGCCAGAGTAACAAGGCAGTTTTGCAGCAGAATCATTCTCAAGGGCTTGATCATAATAGCGTTTTGCTAAATGAAGATCAAAAGGAAGACCCTGGCCATGTTCATGCATGTAACCAAGATTGAACATGGCTTGTGCATTAGATTGGGATTTTGCATGCATGTAAGCCTCTGCTGCACGTTCGTAATCTCTTTCAGTACCCTAAGAGAGGACAAAAAAAAATTTGGCTCAATTAGAGCTGAGGCAACTTAACTGAGATCCAAGTTTGTACACCTGAACTAATCCATCCAGAGGTTAGAGAGTCCACTTAAGAAAAACTTATCTTTTCTCTTTCCTATAGTCAATCCATTGAAAATACATACCCGTCCATAATAGTATGCATCTCCGATCAGCAAAGCAGCATGCTCGTTTCCTTGCTCAGAAGCTTGCCACCATAAATAATGTGATCGTTGGTGTCGTTCTGCATCTGTGCGGAATCCTGCTTCCCCCATGCACATGCTGTGCTCCCCATACTTGTCAAGAATCCATGCAGCATTACTTTGTGCCACCTCATAGCCCAACTCAGCCATCCTTGAGTACAAAAGGAATGCCTTGCCCACATCGCCCTTTAAATATGATTCAAGGGCCCATCTTGACAAAGAGCCCCATGGTCCCCTCTCTGCCACTAGCTTATACAATGTAGTAGCCTGAAAACAAAATTAAGCTTACAAATATTCAGCTCGATATTTTACCTTACATATGAATACAGGATTAGTATGGCATTGCAATCTTCTTGGATTACTAAGCAAAAAATGAAGATAGGATACACATGCATGCATATCCACAAATTTAACAAGATAACACAAATTACATACATATCGATGCATGATGTATGTATAGACAGTTGCAAACACACAAATTAAAGTATTTTGGTTTTACCATGGCAAGATTTTTCTTGAGCCCTACACCTGTATGGAACATTTTTGCTAGCTGGTAGAATGCCATTGGTTGGCCTGCATTGGCAGCCGATATGAAGTATTTGCAAGCTAGCATCACGTCTCTTTTCACCCCAATGCCTTTAAGATACATTACCCCCAGGTTATAATGCCCACCAGCCTCATCATTGTCAGCAGCCCTCTCAAAGTACTCCTTTGCCTGCAATGAATTACTATAAGTCTGGGACATATGCTATCTAATTGATCTCATCACACCATTACAGATGAGGACTGTGAATGCACACAAGAAAAACCTAGTGCTCAGAAGTTGATTCTTTATGAAGCGATGTAACATTTTCCAATCGAATCAAATGCACTAAATGAACAAGCCTTGTAAAGAAATATCAAGTCACGGGAATGAGGATTTCATGAATTAAGAAGAAAACAATCATGAAATGTTGTCATCATCGAATAAATAGTAACTCCTCAAGTACTTATTCTAGTGATGGCATACAAAAATTTGCTTGGCACCTGCTACAATTATCCTAATGTAGCTAAGTCAAGAATCAGACACCAATTGAAAGAGGAAAGACAATTTTAAGGGAACATAAAAAAGGGCATATGAGAAGTTCATAATGTGGGTCAGAGGCCTCGCATCAGGAATTCATGAAACTGTGCTTTCCAAGAACATTTAGCTATAACAGAGAGAATCTTCAAATTAACAAACAACATTGTAATCCAAGAGAGAATCACTAATGAGTTAACGAGAAGAATTTGACTACATCGAATATGTTGAGGAAACAAGAGTCAAAGCAGTCATGGGATATGAGACAATGCAGTAACACTACTGTTTCCAAATAGTAACATCTTTGCCAAGGGTAACCGAGATCCAATTTTCACATATAACAGAAGCATTAACACAAATCCACTTATGAAACAATCAATCCAATTTACCTTAGTGTAGTTCTTCTTTTCCACTCCGTAACCTTTGACGTATAGATAGCCCATTCCATTATAAGCCGAGTAAAGCTGCTGTCTAGAGGCAAGCTTTAGCCACTCAAAAGCTTTTGTATAGTTCCTCTCAACTCCAGCTCCCCTAGCATATATCTCCCCAAGAAATTCCATTGACCTTGGCTCGCCCTTCTCCACAGCCTTTAGAAACCATAACAATGCTTTTGTATGGTCTCGCCTCAATCCTCTCAGGCCAAAATAATAGAACAACCCCACTTTGTACATTGCGATCGCATTCCCCTTCTGCGCCTGGTACTCCAATATCTGGAAGTCCTCGTCGTCCTCACCTCGAGACTTTCTCAGAGCTTCTTTATTCTCCTCAGCTCCGTTGTGGATCCTAACTGGTTCTATAACAGGAGAATCCTTCGTGATTAAAAAGCTATTTACAGCTACCTCTGCTAACTCGGCATACAGCTTGACTGCTTTATCATACATCTGTGACCACATTACAATAAGGATCAGCTCATCGAGTTAAATAACAACCATCTTAAAACAAATACTACTACTTCCTTCAGTGTCCAAATTCTTCCCAAAACACCCGGATAATTAAATTCATTTTCCAGCAGAAGTCCAGGGTTGCTAACTAACAGAACGTGATAGAAGTGAAAATTCAAAGGAAAACTTACGAATCGCCTGTCCATAGAAAGCCCATTTTCACAGGGTCTACTAAACTAACTCTCAAGATACTACCTCAGCCTCGCCTCGCGTCCGAAACAACAAACTGAACTTGCAATCTACTCTTTGAAATGAAGACACCGTAAGCCTTTAACGTCAAATTAGTAACACCATCTACAACTAATGCAAATGAAAGTCTTTGTTGAATTGACATTAACGATGGGTCATCTGCTTATAGGTGATAACGACGTATAATTCTAACAGTGGAGCTTAATACTCACATCTTGACGCATATAGGCGTAAGCAACCGCCATCTTAGACTGCATATTCCCTCCCTCGGCGGCGAAATGGTGGTACAAGAACGCCTTGCCCTTGCTCCTATCCCTCATCTGCCCCGTCCCGTACAGGAACCCTAGCGCCGACTGCGCGTGCGCGTTGCCCGCGGCGGCGCCGTCCTCGAACTCCGACACGGCCTCCTCCATCAGCCGCCCCTCGCCGGAGCTGGCGGCGGCCACCATCTTCGACACGCCGGAGTAGTAGAGCTCCTCCGGCGCGGATCCGGCGGCGGGGGGGAGGGGCTCGCCGCCGTCGGGCTCGAACATCGGGCGCCAGGAGCCGGGATCGAGCTCCTCCTCGGGGCGGGACTCGGAGTCGCCGAACTCGTCCCAGTCGGCGGAGTCGAGGAGCTCCTCCGGGGAGGCGGCGGAGACGTCCTTCAAGTCGTCCTGGGAGAGGATGAGGAAGAAGGGGCGGGCGGTAAGGGAGATCGGGTATAGTGAGATGAGGAGGAGGGGGACGAGGAGGTTGCGACCAGGATCGCGCATGGTGGTCGTCGGGATGGTAGGGCGGCGGGATTCTTCGGGGAGGTCGTCGGCGGTGGCGGTGGCGGTGGCGGTGGTCGTCGGCGTCGTCGACGGTGAAGAGAGGGGTCAAATGGGAAATTTGGGGGAGTGTGATTGTGCATATGATATGTTGCGGTGTGGCCACGTCAGTTTTCGGGATCTGGCCAATGAGGTTTTGCCGCGTGGGAGACACCGGTTTCGTCGTAACATTTGATGGACCCGATCCGGCTATTTTCATCAACGGCCCAACCAGATCGAGATGAATAATAAGAAGGCCGACCCGAAATTGCATGATTTCGTGCGTTGAATTAATAGATGTTGTTTAGCACACGCCTGTAATTTTTTTAGCAAGTGATCATATGATTAGTCCACAATTTTTTGTGCTGAGTTGCCTAACTTCGACGTATGCCGTTTGGAGAGGCTTTCGAGCTGCTGCTGTCTTAATGGGGTTGGGTGTATGAACTTGCCATATCTTTCGATCGCGAATGGTGCAAATCATGGTTAAAATCGAACATTTTATGGAGGGTGCGAAACTTTTATGGCAATGCCAAAAAAAAGGGCAATACATTCTAGAGTGGATAGATTTCAGATGAAAAACTTAGAATTTACCATGTTAGAGTTGGTTCCCGATTGTGAAACCAAGAACCAGATTGGAACCGAACCACTCTATTCTAAGGTCGACTCCAAAGTCGAGGGTTATTTCAAGTAACAAGTTTATTATTTTAGGAAAACATTGCCAGAGTGGTTAACGCATTGATGAATATCCCAAGTTTCCCAGATTCAAAGCTCATTTGCAACGTATATATCTACATTTTAGTTAGGGGTGATTGGTTCCTAGTTCGGTTTGATTCTAAGGTGGAACCGGGAACCGAACAGGGAAGATTAATTCCCAAAATTAGGAATCGAGGACTGGACCGGTTGGTCATAGAACTAGGAATCGGATCGGTCCAATGGAACCTGCCACTTTTTTTTTCCCATTATTTGATGCCATTTTTTCGTATTAAATTAAGTGATATGTATGCAATGATCATTAAGTTATAAAAAAACGAATAAAAAAACGTGCTTCACTTAGGGTTTAGTTTACATTTTATTAATTTTTTTAAAGAAATAAAAAAAGGTATATGTAGTTGGTCCATGCTTTTTTGGTCTGATTTCCTTCTAAACAGGAATCGGACCGCTCGTACACCGGTTCCACTTTTAGAAATCAGGAACCGGACTGACACTTCTGAGAACCAGACCAAATCGGCTAGTCCGATCCGATACTGGCGGTTCCCGATTTGAGCAGTCTGTTTTGCACGCCCCTAATTTTAACCAAAGCATAACAAAAGGACTAAAAACCGATTCGAGTCGGTTCTCAAGTAGAACCGATGGTTCACAATATAAAATCGAGAACTGAGTCGTTCAATTTTTTACCCCACAACTTAACTGGTCCACATGAAAATCGATCATACCCGATCAGATAACGCCGGTTCAGTTTAATTTCAGATTAAATCTACCTGATCGCTCAATCTTAACCTAGTGAGGGGGTCGTCGTCGGCGCATCTCCCCATATAGTCATTGTAAACTAACGAGTTTTGATTGAAATTTGTCATATACTGAGTTTTCGATTGGATCGTCGAAAGAAACGGGGGTTTTAAGATTAGAAGCATCAACAGCAACGTCCTTCCTAATCGCGCCAAACACCGTCGTTTCCGCTTCCATCAATGCCAGTACCCGAGTCTGCCGCCGCCGCCGCCGCCGTCGGCACCATCGACGTCGGACCGCTATTTCTCGCTGCGTCGCCGGAGTTCGCGATGTCGTCGGCAATGCTTGAGATCAAGCTTTCTCGACCGAGCCGCATCTATCGCCCTTCCGTACACCTCTCTCTCTCTCTCTCTGATGCCGAAACGCGATAGAAAACTTGACTGAACAAGAAAGTTCGACAGAAGAACAATTCGTCCTCCAAATATGATTATCAAATCAAAAATATCCAAAGTCTCCTTAAAGGAAACCCTAAAACAAGCTTATATATCCCCAGACCTAGCCCTACTAGGATTAGTAAACATCAAAACGTAAAATTACGAAACTACCATTTACTAAATTAACCCATAAAAAATACTAAAAAAAAAGAAAAACCCATCTAAATGATCCCGAATCGGGAAAATCCATCGTTAATCATAGCCTAAGGCTATGAGTATTGATCAGCATGCCATTTCGCTTCAGCCGACCAAATTTGAGCTTAATTCGACATCGTTGACTTCAAGCCCGCCGGTTCTTCCAGTCGCATAACGGGTTCGCCGGTCTCCTAGGTGCATCATCCTCCCCTGCTAGAGAAAGATTCGTCCTCGAATCTGCTTCATCTTCATTGTCATCAATCTCTTCAGGGTCTTCTTCCTCTTCAGTGTAGTAAGGTGACAAATCTGATACATTAAAAGTTCTAGAAACATTGTGCTCACCCGACAACCCAGGTGGTAACTCTTCCAGTACGACATCAACAAACCCCTCAAGCAAGGGCAAAACTTGGTTAGGAATTTCAGGACTGTCAGAATTTCGCTCCATCACCACAATGGCAAAAAGCTCATGCGCGTTCACTGCCTCTTTTAGAAATTCTGACTTGGATAACAGATTATTCTTCACTTCCTTTCTCAAATATGAAGGACCTAGGGTAATGGTTCCACCATCCTTCTTGAAGGTATAAGTATTTCTGAAATCATCATGCTGTGTCTTTCTATCAAACTGCCACGGCCTCCCTAATAAAATATGGCAAGCATCCATTGAGACTACGTCACACCACACCTCATCGATATAATTTTTTCCAATCGAAAATTGCACAAGACACCTTTTGCTCACCTTCACCTCGTTCCCTTTTCTAAACCACGACAACTTGTATGGTTGAGGATGATCTTCTATTTTCAACCCCAACTTTTTCACCATAGTCGTGGACACCACATTCTCGCAACTCCCACTATTTATTATCACGTTGCATACTTTTCCTCTACTAGTGCGCTTAGTATGAAAAATATTATGTCTAAGCCATGATTCATCATCCGCTACGGCAACATTTAATATTCTTCTAACGACTAGAGACTCACCAGAATCAATATAGATAATCTCTTCCTGTTCCACATCCGCATTCTCTTCTTCGCCTTCAGATTCATCATAAACTGGATCTTCATCAAAGACCGGATTATCAACAAGCGTCATAATTTGTCGGTTCGGACAATCAGCAGCAAAATGCCCGAATCCTCGACACTTGAAACACCGCTTGGCTGTAGTTCCTCCCCTGCTAGTTCTAGCACTACTTTGCCCCTCGTTGGATGCAGGTTTAGAACTCACATTCTTAACTGTAACCGGTGTTGAATTTACTGCTGATGTTCCCGCTTTTCCTTGGGATTCTTTATCTAACCACTTGGAATTGCTGCCTGACCACTTGGAATTATTGCTCTTTCTTTTAAACTGCCCCTCCACCTTTAGGGCTAGTCTGCACACATCCTCATATGTCCAATACTGCTGCAATTAGACAACATCAGAGATCTCATATCGCAGCCCTGCCAGATATCGTGCAATCGTCTGCTCGTCTTCCTCTGCCACATTACAACGTATCCGCAAGTGATCAAATTCTTCTGTGAATTCCTCAACTGTTTTATCATTTTGCTTGATGTTATGATATTCGATAAACGCCTCTTGCCTATAATGGGTAGGCAAAATTTTTTTTTGCAATAACTTTTTCATCTTCTCCCAGCGATCCACCTTTGGCTTCCCTTCTCTAGCGCGTTGCTTTTTCACGTGTTCCCACCAAATCGAAGCATGTTTTCGCAGCTTAATAGCCACTAACTTCACTTTTTGCCCCTCAGTTAGATCTTTAAGATCAAAAATCCGTTCTACTGTATGCAACCAATCAATAAATTCATCGGGATGAGCCTTACCATTAAATTCGGGAATCTCGATCTTCATTCTGAAATTTTGAGAAGAACGCTGATTTCCAGGTCATACTCCTCGATTCCGCCCCTGGTTCAGAACCCCGAAAGGGTTTACGTCTTCTTCTTCATCATCGGATGAATCCTCAGATTCCTCTCCTTCTTCGGATTGAACGTCCAACCTCGCCTCCGCAAGTTGTCGCTCCAAATCCTGGATTCGTTTTCTCTGTTCTTCAATTTCTACGTTTCGCAAATCTCTTAGACGCGGTTGGTCGTCTGCTTCAGGAACGCCTCCACGCCCCCGGCCACCACGAGCACGCCGTCCACGACCGCGACTCTGTTCAGCCATTGATTCAAGCAACCTGTGCTCTGATACCAATTGATGCCGAAACGCGATAGAAAATTTGACTGAACAAGAAAGTTTGACAGAAGAACAATTCGTCCTCCAAATATGATTATCAAATCAAAAATATCCAAAATCTTCTTAAAGAAACCCTAAAACAAGCTTATATATCTCTAAACCTAGCCATCAAAACGTAAAATTACGAAACTACCATTTACTAGATTAACTCATAAAAAATACTAAAAAAAAGAAAAATCCATCTAAATGATCTCGAATCGCGAAAATCATAGCCAAAAGCTATGAGTATTTATCAGCATGTCATTTCGCTTCAGCCGATCAAATTTGAGCTCAATCCGACATCATTGACTTCAAGTCCGCCGGTTCTTCCAGTTGCATAACGGGTCCGCCGGTCCCTAGGTACATCACTCTCTCTCTCTCTACACACTGTTCGATTCTTCATCGGAATCACGATCGGACGTTGATGGAATCTCCAGGAACCTCTTGAGGGCAAGATCGTCGTGAAGTTCGCTTCCTCCATCTCTCACCGGGGCGTTCGCCTCGCCGTCAACGGCTCTGTCAACATGCGGGTACCTCAAAACCGTTCTCCTACTCTCTTATCTCTCTTTCTCTGCCTGATATTGCTGTGAGAATCGAATTCTCACGTCAATTCGGTGAAGGCTCGGTAGAAATCGGGTGAGTGTGGTAATGCTCATCGTTCTTTGACCTCCTCGTTTTTCAGGTTCGCGGAGGAACTGCAGGACTAAACGAATCTCTCGTTGGTGCTGTCAAGCCTGTCGCGATCGTGTATGCACGCTCCCCTTTTGCATTTCTCTAGGTTCGCTGTCGTTTTTCTCTGTTTTGAACCAAGGCTAGAGCTAAGCCATCTCTACGGGGGTCGTAAATTCTGTGCGAGGTTTTGTTTTTGCCGATGTGAATGGTCTTTGTCTCTTCGTTCCTCGTGTTTGGTTTTTAGAACATTGAAACCAAGTTCACGCGCTTGTTTCCTTATTAATTTCGACTAACCTTACAGAGTTAATTCGCGGGCAAATCGCTGCAAGTTTTTTTCTGCTTCTGGTTTTTCGTATTTGCCCGCATTTAAATCGGAAGCATATGAAATTGCTTCTCTTTGGATGCTTAGAGTATTTAAAGAGTAAAAACCCACTTTTCTTGTGTTCATAGCACTTAGTAGAGATGGGGAGTCTGTGTGGCTCTACTTCATCTCGTACAGAAATGTTTGATTCTTGTAGAATATAACTTTCTTTTGTGACCACCCGCCTGGGTGGCGCTGCTGGAGCGCACACTTTTCCCCTCGCAAAAGGTTGAGTGTTCGAATCCCGGACGTCGTAGGGTGACTTAACCGGTGGCACGTGTGTGGTGGCTAGCACGTATCGCCCCCAGGATTTACTCCCTGGCAGTCGGCCATGCAGGGGTTCCCTGGGTTATCAAAAAAAAAAAAACTTTCTTTTGTGTAAAAATTGCTGTTCATGACTATAAAATTGCGATACAAAGCATAAATGCTCTCCACATGAACTTCTTTTTGCTGTTCTGTGTGATCTTTTTGAACAGGAATAGGGTAATTGAAGTGAGACCTTCCGGGAGGATTGCACCAGGTACAACAGAGGTAGTGATATGCAGAAAGGTTTACATGTATGCGACGTCTTTTCGTCGGGAGGATTGCACCAGGTACAACAGAGGTAGTGATATGCAGAAAGGTTTACATGTATGCGACGTCTTTTCGTTTGAAAAGAGCGATCTAATTAGTGTTTCCATATTGTTGCAACTTACTTGATGAATGGTTGATGTCTTCCAAATACAATTATAGTCTCCATCTCTTGATAGAAGTAATTGTAAGTTCCCGTGTATCGATGCCTTTACTACTTCGAAATTGATTGCAGCCTCTTCGTTAAGGACAATGTTGCTTTTTTCTATAGTTCACTCTATTTTCTTATTGGATATGAGTCTTTGAGAACAACACAACACGGTTTTTCGGAGTTTACTACTGCTGATATATTAATATCGGCTAATATATTAGCAGAGTGCAAATAGCCCAGTATTTCCCACTGCTTCTGTGCTTTCATTGTTGGGTCATAGTTGCCCTCGTTTTTACCTTCATCAGATTCGACTTATGAAATGAAATTCTTGGGCAAAAGTACACTACAAGTGCCATAACTTGTGTACGGCGCTCACTTTAGTGCCATAACTTTTTTTTGGATCACTTTAGTGCTAAAATTTTTGAAAAACGATCACTTAAGTGCTAAAATTTTTGAAAAACGATCACTTAAGTGCCAACTCCGGTGCCGTACACAATTTTTCGCCGGAAATCTGACGTGACATTTTTTTTATTAATTTCTGAAGATGACGTGGCTCGCCAGAGTCTCGCCGGAGATTGGCACTTAAGTGATCGTTTTTCAAAAATTTTAGCACTTAAATGATTGTTTTTAAAAAATTTTAGCACTTAAGTGATCGTTTTTCAAAATTTTTAGCACTAAAGTGATCCAAAAAAAAGTTATGACACTTAAGTGATCGTTTTTCCTCTGACTTGGCACTAAAGTGATCCGAAAAAAAGTTATGGCACCAAAGTGAGCGCCGTACACAAGTTATGGCACTTATAGTGTCCTTTTGCCGAAATTCTTGAAGCCTTCAACTTAGTTATGTGTTGTTCATGGCAGATACCTTTTTCTGTAACTCTGAACCGATCAGGAGATGACAATCGGGAAAGATTTTATGAGACCTTTCATGGAGCTAATATGAATATCCAGGTGATTAATTTGATCATGTACGTGATCATATTTGATAAAATATGGAACAGCTATCAGTTGCAGATTCCATTTGATTTTTACAGACGGCTTCTGTATGACTTGTGCGTTGTGTAACTGTTGTATCTTATTTGTAGATCGATACATTATTTAGAATTGTTTGCTGCTACCGAAAAAGCAAGGGATGTAATCCCGATTGGAGCCGGTGTGGACACGAATTTTTTTCACATTTTACAAAAGGCTAGAAAATGCCAAATTAGTTATTTTTCTTAAAGAGATTTAGATCTCTATAAAAATTTCTGTGTATTGTCTATTTTCGTCATTTAATTGCTAACTTTCTTGAAAGAAAGACCTCCATTTTTATGTCTTTCGTGAATAGAAGTGATGAATTTATGAAGTTCTTCATCTTGTCTATTGTACTTTGAATGGTTTTTTTTTCATGCTTGTTTGCTTGTGAAGAATAATACGAACTATAAAACATGTCGTTTTGACCTAATTGGGTACAGGCATAAAATCAATGCAAGTTCTGTTCGTAGGAAAATATCTTGATGATCTTTAGATTTAAACAACTTGTTAGGGATTGAAGTTCTGGATCATTATTGTTCTGTGTTCATCTTGGCCTGAATCACCATCACGGCACAACGCGGCTGTCCAAATAAGTAATTCTCTGTGCTAACCTGAAATTAGACGGCCCTTCGTGGTAATTAGCATATGTCGCAGTATTTGGGGTTGGTTAATAGATAATAGGATTAGACGCTTGATGTATGAGCACGGGTAATGGATCATAAGATCAAAAGAAATTTGATATTTTATTCAATGAAGGTGATTGATGAGCTTGATGATCAGATGCTGATGTGTCCTTTTCTTTCTTTATTTTTCGTAGTAATCTTACGAGCGTTTAAAATTTGGTAGACATGATAAGTTAATGCTTATGCATCATGTTTTTCCATGAATGAGTTCTAAAGTCCAGTTGGCGCAAAGTGAAAAATGGTAAAGGATAGGCAACCACAGAAAATGCAAGCTTGCATTTGGCTTCCTTCTTCTGGACCATTTAGTTATCAGATTTCTCATTTCCCCTTCTGGAAATGTTTTTATTTCTGTCTGATTTTAGAGACTACTTTCGTGGTTGATATTCATTAAATCTGTTACAGTACTTGCTAACTGCAGAGGTAACAAGAGGGTATCTGCACAAATCCTTATGTACCACAATGGAGTTCATTTTAGAAACTGATAAGGGTATGACATACTTCCTCATTGATTCTAAATCAGTTCTGGCAATGATAACTTGCGGGTAGGATCTAATCCAGTGCTTCCTCTGTTAATTTTTTCAGCTGAGCTTTTTGATCAACTAGCTTCTCCTGAGATGGTTTTCTTTTACATTACTCAGGATACCCAAAGACATCCATTGCTTCCTGAGTTGAAATCAGGCAAGCTTCTTGTTGAGAGGAAAAAACTGAACTGAATGCTTGGTAAGGTCTCTGTGACTCCAAGCTATCTATTTATAATAAAGCCAAAAAGGCCAAAATTACAATATTACCCTTATTGCTGCAATATATAAAATAATAAAGAAAATAGACAAATATGCCCCTATTAGCCAAGTACTCTCAACACTCCCCCTCAAGTTGGAGCATAGATATCACACATGCCCAACTTGACTAAAACAAGATGAAACGATTTACTCCCCAATCCTTTAGTCAACACATCAACAAGTTGATCACCGGATTGAACAAAGGGCATACAAATTAAACCACTCTCCAACTTCTCTTTGATAAAGTGCCTGTCAATCTCCACATGTTTTGTACGGTCATGCTGTACAGGATTGTGAGCAATACTAATGGCGGCTTTATTATCACAATATAGCATCATAGGAATATGAACAGATACACCAAGATCTTCAAGTAATCCTTTAAGCCATAACAGTTCACAAACTCCATGTGCCATTGCACGAAATTCTGCTTCAGCACTAGATCGAGCAATCACATTCTGCTTTTTGCTACGCCAAGTCACAAGATTCCCTCCTAAGAAAGTACAATACCTAGAAATAGACTTTCGGTCAGGAGATCCAGCCCAATCAGCATCTGTATAGGCTTCAACTTTCAAGCCATCACGAGGAGATAAAAGAATCCCTTTTCTGGGAGCAGACTTCAAATATCGAAGGATTCGAAGAACAGCATCCATATGAGTAGAGTATGGATCATGCATAAACTGACTCACTAGGCTCACAGCAAAAGCAATATCAGGTCTAGTGTGTGATAAATAAATCAACTTGCCCACTAACCGTTGATAACGACCCTTATCTACGGGATCACCATCCTTTTCTCGAAGACGAGTATTGACTTCAATAGGTGTATCAGAGGGACGACATCCTAATAACCCAACTTCTGTTAAAAGATCAAGGACATACTTCCTTTGGGATAGAAAGATGCCTTTTGAAGATCTGGCAACTTCAATCCCAAGAAAGTATCGGAGCTTTCCAAGATCCTTTATTTCGAATTCTTGTCCAAGAAAATTCTTCAACCGGCTTATCTTATCAATATCATTCCCTGTGACAATAATGTCGTCTACATAGACAATAAGAATAGTGACTTTAGCATCTGATCTCTTAACAAACAAAGTATGATCAGCATTACTTTGTTTATACCCAACAAAGATCATAGCTTTCTGAAACCTACTAAACCAAGCTCGAGGTGATTGCTTTAAACCATAAAGTGCACGTTTCAGCTTACACACTTTACCTTGAGTTTTGTCACAAGAAAAACCTGGAGGAATCTCCATATATACCTCCTCTTCTAACTCCCCATGAAGAAAGGCATTTTTCACATCTAACTGCTGAAGATCCCATCCTTGGTTTACAGCACATGAAAGTAACACTCGAACAGTATTCAACTTGGCAACAGGAGCAAAGGTTTCTTGATAGTCAATCCCATAAGTCTGAGTAAATCCCTTCGCCACCAACCGTGCTTTATATTTGTCCACAGTACCATCCATCTTCTGTTTGACTACAAACACCCACTTACATCCTATCGGTTGTTTCCCAGGAGGAAGAACAACAAGATTCCAAGTGTCATTTTTCTTCAAAGCATGCATTTCCTCTACCATTGCTGTCTTCCACTTCTCATCTGCAAAAGCTTCTTGCCAATTCCGTGGAATAGAAACAGAAGATAAAGTAGATACAAAAGTACGATAAGAGCTGGACAAAGAGTCATATGAAACAACATTGGATATAGGGTGTTGAGTACAAGTTCTAATACCCTTTCGGAGTGCGATAGGACGATCAGAAGGAGAAACCTCATCAGAAGGAGTAGTAGAATCCGGATCCGGAGATGATGACTGAATAGGCAATGTATTAGTGGTCTTAACCTGCGTGTTGGTAGTGGAATTCCTACGACGATATGTCTTCAATGTTTCCCCACTATCAATCGGCCTTTGAAAGATGTCAATACTTTGCTTAACAGGTGTGGTCTCCCCCTGAACCTATGATATCTCCCCCTGAAGTATTGCATTATTCTCTACTTGCGTTGCATCGTTCTCCCCTTGAGAAGGAGAAGGAGAACGATCATAGACTATTGGAGGAGGAGAAGGAGAAAAGTAAGTAATATCCTTAGGAACATCTAGAATTGGCAACACCTCTACACTAGGATACTCCCCCTGAAGAGGTGGAGCAGAATAATAAGAAGTAGACTCATGAAAAATCACATCCATAGATATAATACTGCGCCTAGACGGAGGATGATAACACTTATAACCCTTTTGAGTAGCTGAATACCCAAGAAATATGCAGCGGAGACCGCGAGGTTCCAACTTACTCTTAGAGGTAGTGTTACGAGCATAACAAACACAACCAAAAATTTTTGGAGGAAGAATAAAAGTTGATGATCCCTGTAAAACATCAATAGGTGTGCGAAAATCAAGAATTCTAGTCGGCATTCGATTGATTAAATAGGCAGCGGTTAAAATAGCATCACTCCAATACTGAGAGGGGACATGACGTGCAAACATAAGAGACCTAGCGACCTCTAACAAATGTCGATTCTTTCTTTCGGCAACACCATTTTGTGCTGGGGTATCAACACAACTGGTCTGATGAATAATGCCTTGATCAAAGAGATACTCTTGAAACTGACTTTCAGTGTACTCAGTGCCATTGTCACTGCGAAGAATTTTCATAGTGGCGTTGAATTGAGTTTGAATCATTTTGTGAAAAATTTGAAAATAACGAAAAACGTCACTCTTATGCTTCAACAAATAAACCCAAGTTGCACGAGAATGGCAATCGATAAAAGTAACAAACCATCAATGACCAGAAATAGAAGTACGTCGGGAAGGACCCCACACATCAGTATGAATCGCATGAAAAGGGAAACGACTTTTATTATTTGAAGATGAATATGTAGAACGAGTTTATTTAGCAAAGACACAAGCTTCACAAAAAAACTCATCTTTATTACAAGCTGAAACGAGACTTGGGAAAACTTTTTCTAAAGTTCCTAAAGGGGGATGACCTAATCTGCAGTGCCACTGATGGAGATCTGTCAATGCTGAATTAACTTGATGGGGCATAGTAGACGACATAGAAGTAGAAACCCCACTACCCTCGAGCAGATAAAGACCACCATCCAATCTACCATATCCAATCTCCTTCTCCGTTACCAGATCCTGGAAAATACAGTAAGAAGGGGAAAAAATTACTTTACAATTTAAGTCTCGAGTCAAACTACTAATAGAAAGGAGATTAGTAGAGAATGATGGAATATGTAAAACAGAAGGCAAGGGAAGAGTGGAGGAACAATTGATAGACCCTTTTTCCAGCGATGGAAGAGAAGGTTCCATCAGCTACACGAACTTTGTCTCTACCAGAAGTAGGGGTGTATTGATGAAAGAGACTAGAAGAACCTGTCATATGATCTGTAGCCCCTGTATCGATGATCCATGGGCTAGAAACAACAGATGTATTAAACCCCCCAAAGAAGATACCTGAAGTGGCTAAATTTGAAGCAAAAATGGGAAGACGAATTGGCAACTGTGGAGGAAGCAGCAGTAGTAGAAGCTTTCAGTAGACGTCGAAATGCCTGAAGTTCTTCCTGTGATAAACCGATATCAGTAGTAGGTGTAGCAGTAACAGTTTCAGTATGGTTTGCTTTGTTTTTTGTCTTTCTCTGTGCCTTTTTTTCTTCAAAATCTGCAGGTTTTCCATGTAACTTCCAGCAGGTAGCCTTAGTATGATAATGCCTATGACAATATTCACACTTCACAACTTCCTTAGGGGTATCATTAAATCGAGAGAACGAACCAGATTTAGTAATAGTGCCAGCACTAATTTGTAGAGCAGATCGATCAATAGTAGAGGACTGGAGCATTGCTGTCCTACGGCTTTCTTCTGAGTGAACTAGGGCATAGGACTGTTCCAGAGTGGGGAATGGAGACCGGCTAAGGACTTGAACACGTATCTGATCATATTCAACATTCAATCCTGCCAAGAAATCATAAACTCTGATCTTGTCCACATGGTTCTTGTAGGCAGCAATGTCTGTAGCATTAGTTGGTTGATAATCGGTATAATGATCTAGCTCTTGCCATAAACTCCAAAGCTTAGCATAATATTGAGATATAGTCATCTCCTTCTGAGAAGTGTCATGAACCCTTTTTCGAAGTTCATACACTTGTGCATCATTCCCAATTTGACCATAAGTATCCCTAGCAGCTGACCAAATTTGTGCCGCGGTATCAAGAAGCAAATATCCTTTTGCAATATATGGCTGCATCGAGTTAAGCAAAAAAGACATTACCAAAGAGTCATTCGAGATCCACTTGTCTTGAGTAGCACCCGATGTTTCCGGCTTCGCAGAAGTGCCGTTGATATGACCTGTAAGCCCACGGCCTGCAATGGTCAAGAATACAGATCGAGACCATATCAAATAATTTGTGCCGTCGAGCTTCACAGAGATTGTAGCGAAAGTAATATAATCTGTACGGCCATCTCCTGTAGGTGGAGGGTTCTCAACTGAACTATCAAACATTGTCACTGGTAGTAGGCTAAAAATATCCTCCAAAAAATCAGCAAGATCAGATCAAGGGAAGAAAAAAATCGATTTTTTCAAGATTTTGAAAACTTGAAAAAAATCGATAATTCTAATTTATCCCAAAGAATCTGAAAAAATAGGGTGGTCCACGAACTGCTGTGCTTTGGTCTTCACACATGAGAGAATTGTAGGCCAGCGGCAAGGCAGAAACAATTCCAGACAAGAAGATCCAAAAAAATCGCAGAAGAAGTTGTAGTTATGTCATAGAGGTGAAGTTTAGGGCAGACACTAGATTCAAAGAATCACCTCATTAGTGCCGCCCTACATTGTGAAAGAGAGCAAAGGAGAAGATGAGAAGGAACTGCGGTGGGAGAGAGTGAAGGTGTGAAGAGAGGAAAAAGAAAGGTTGCGTAGAGGAGAGATTAAGGTTAGGGTTTCAGTTCAGATCTGGCTTTGATACCATGTTGAGAGGAAAAAACTGAACTGAATGCTTGGTAAGGTCTCTGTGACTCCAAGCTATCTATTTATAATAAAGCCAAAAAGGCCAAAATTACAATATTACCCTTATTGCTGCAATATATAAAATAATAAAGAAAATAGACAAATATGCCCCTATTAGCCAAGTACTCTCAACACTTCTATATGTATCTAGCTTTCAGTGTCTCTTAGAGCATTGTACTACCCTCTTTTATTTGCTCATGCGCTTTTGGATGAAAAGCGACAGGATGGGCAAGTTCTGCTACAATCAATGGTAAAAGCCTCATTGGTTTTGCTGCTGTTTATATCTAAAGCAAATATTCATTCGCCTGATTCAACTTCTTACGACAAAGATGATGATGGTACAGGTGGTTTTCGAGTCACTGGAAAGTTGTCTGTTCAGGGTGCTCTGTCGGATCCAATTAGTGGAGAGCTTATTGTGGAAACATCTGCAGTTCCAATTCACTCTGTTGACATACACATACTTCGAATTGAGTCGATTCTTTTTGGAGATAGAATTGTGACTGATACGTCCTTGGTACAAACAACCCAGGTGTGTAAAAATAGATGTATATGTCTGGATCAAAATCTTCCTTAACAGTGTCCTTCTACATGTACTAGATAGCAGATGGAGATGTTTCTCGGCATATGATGTTGCCCATCTACGTTATCCTTCCTCGCCTTTTAACTTGTCCAACGACGTTGGCTGGGTGAGTTGCCTGATTCACATTGCCACCACTCGTGTCTCATTTATTTTCTGCACAAGTATGTGTAGTGAAACTCAACAGCTTAACATTGATTGTGTATTCTTAGGTCCCTTCAGTATTTACACAATTAATCTAATTTATCGGAGAACTCACAACAATTGAGCATTAGCATCATAGGGCAGCGAACAGGTTAATCTTGCTTTCAGCACCCTTATTGGGTTCAATTTCAATTTTTTCAAATATCCAGAGCATGTAATGGAGACTTTTCTTTTGTAGATAAAGATCTATATCTACAATCAGTCCTTGTAGTTAAATCAGGAAATATGCAGCAACCTCAGCTTTAAGTAGATTGATTGACTGCATTGAGCTTCACTTATTGAATGGATGAGCATCCGACACCCAGCCCCTCGGCCTCCAACATAAGCACACAAACAGAGAATGTTTGGACCTTTCTTTCAAAGGCTTGAAATGAAATTCCTGAGAGACCACTGCACAACCCTTTGAAATGCTCTATGCTTCTAGACATTACTGATTACTTAGTTTCACATGTGACGTTAGATGAATGTCAGGCTTCTGTTTTCCATTTCTCATGCAGCTTTGGAAATTCATCTGCAGTTATTGTTTGTTATTTCCTTTGCTTTCAATTGCTATGGACCAGTGGAAGCTACTACTGCTGTTGACTTTCTATTAAATTGCATCTTCCAAACAGACCATTTTCAATCGAGTTCAAAGTTGGCATAGTTATTACCTTTCAGTCAGAGCTATTGAAGAAGCAGGCCAAGTCTGATCCCAGAACTCCTAGGCTGTGGGTATGAAAACGGGTTGTTTTAGTTTTATCTGCTCTATCTTGAAAAATGCTCCCTTTTATCAAATCTTAGATGGCAGTGGAAACTCTACCACTTGAACTGGTTCGCACCAGATGAGAATCAGCGTGGAGGCAACAACTCAGACTTTAATGTCTCTACTTTCTTCAGAGAAGTTTCTTGCATCAGCAATCATTTGGGCAGTCGCTCGCTGTTGATTCAGATTGTTGTCATGTACAACAGTCTGGTCACAATCTTGATGGCAATGTCTGCACTGTCGAAAGGTGAATTTACTACTGGATGTTAACAGACTGACGACGTTCGTTATATTATATCCTCTTGGATATTTGGAGGCAACAATTCAGACTCTAATGTCTGCACATTCTTCAAAGTGTTGGATTTTTGCCGTTTGGCCTTTTGGAATGTCCACTGTAGGTTGATGACTGCTCTCTCATTTGCTAAAGAATAGTACACCATTCACCATTTGTACCCAGATTAGATAGCATGTTTCAAGGTAAACAGTTTTACATGCGAAAATCGAGAAGACACATCGACATACTTATCGTTTCCAATGCTGTCTAATCTGTAACATCAGTGTAAAACCACTAAAAACCGAAAAGAGAAGGTACAAGTGCTTAAAAATTCGAGCATTCCCCCAGAAAGCAGAGTATAATGTAAATGAAAGCACTTGGTCATTCTTATTACTTAAAGAAGGTACTGCATTTCCATCGAGACATTTGTCTTAGGTGAAGGCAAACAAGCTCAGAACTCATCTTATTAACATAAACCTTCCCAATGTTTCACTCTACTGAAAACTCGAAAAGCATGGAATGCTTGTACTTCTCACCAGGTTGAACAACAACAGAAGGAAAGTTTGGTTGGTTGATGGCATTTGGAAATCCTTGTGTCTCCAAACACACTCCAGAGTGCTTGCCATATGCTGCATCGCCTTTACCAACTACTCCATTCACATAATTTCCAGTGTAAAACTGCTTTCCTGGAGCATCAGTCCATAAGTCAAGAACCCTAGAACTTGAAGGGTCCTTCAGTTTGGCAGCATGTTATAAGCCCGACTTTTCTTCCCCACAGTCCAGCACATAGTTGTGGTCGTACCCCAAACCAGGCACCTCATGGATCGAAGTGCCAATCTTCTTCTCCTTCGTGAAATCAAAAGCCGTTCCTTTGATGGGCATGATTTCACCTGTTGGGATTGTGTTCTGATCCATGGGAGTGATGTGATTAGCCCAATCTGGATGGAGTGGTCGAGTATGTTTCCTGAATCGTGACCGGCTAAGTTCCAGTAGGTATGCTGAGCCAAGCTGACTGGAGTGGCCTTATTAGGCACACCTTCCATGTCGAGCCTCATGGTTATAATAGAAGTTAGGGTGTAAGTAGCAATTACAGCAACATCTCCCGGGTAACCTATAATCATAAGACCATGCAACCCAAGGCATCAAAGCTGTGTTGGTGCAAATGCATGGGTGTGTTGATGAGCATGCGTGCCGGTGTGCGCACGTGCATGAGAGAGAGAGAGAGAGAGAGAGAGAGAGAGAGAGAGAGATAGAGAGACCTTCCCCATCATGACTGTGATATTTGAACGTAATGGAAGGACATTTACCTTTCTTATGATCAGCTACCTCTCATATCACCTTATCAAAACCCTTGTGCCCTCCTAAGTAACACCAAAAAATTCAGAAGGCCATTATCAGATTGACATTCTGAAAAAATAGGTTGCTTCGCATATACATACTCTTTGTTCTAAGAAAGTGAACCTCTTGTCACCAACACTAACTGGAAAAGGCAAAATTCTTCGTGGATCTTGTGATTATTGAGCAGTACTTATTTTCCTCGAAATGTATCTTCTGCTTAATGTGCTTGTGTGTGTGCTGTGTGTCTGATGGTTGGAAAAAAGTAAAAACTTGGTTCCCTTCTTTTGTCAGAAGCAATTCATATGAGTTAAAATACAACTACAGCTGAGGTGATTAAACCATAATATAAGAACACTTTCCCCAGCGTAATTTTCAATTCAGGGGAAAAGGACTTAAAATTCCCTCAATACTTGATCAGCCAAGCATAAAATGTAAACTGAAGTGCTACAAATCCTCAAGCTTCCACAGAGGCAGGATGTGCACAAGGTCAAAGTGTGATTAAAGCACATTCGACAACTTTCTCACACAATTCGATTCCCGACACCACCTATCTAGATGAAGCAGATAGACGGCAGATGTCAAAGGGAGAACATATAGAAGGCATTCACACAGCAGATCGATAGTCAAACACATACAGAAGGCTGACACAATCACAAAGACGACTAATTCACTTAGCCATATCATTTAGCATGATCTCGTCAGCTCGAGCAACATCGACATTGAAACTATGCTGATCATTAGCAATTCATACCATGAAGACTGTTTGGGGACTTGTTGATAGGCAAAGAGTACTCAATGCCATTGAGGGTGAACTTGCCCTCCTTTATCCTGTTCGCAACCCGCCCCACAATGCGGCCGAAGAATGGCGCGGCACCTTTCTGCGTGAGCGCACAAAAAACACAAATCGATCCGCAAAAGGGTCCATCAACCAAGTCTTTACAAGTCCAATCACCAATAAAATCAATGAAAACAGCTAAATTGCTATAAAAGTACGAATTTTTCAGCAGACTACCAGTCACGGAAGTGAAGAAAACGAAAATGCATGATCACCCGAAACATCTCCACAAGCACAGGAGCAATAATTAACGATCATGTGGGCAAAAAGCCATGAACTTTCTCACCAGATACGGTTCGACGGAGTCAAAACCCAGAACCACATCAGCCAATTTCCCTGAAAGCAACGAAAAAAGAACAGGCACGATCGAGTCATCAGCAACGATTTCGGACTCGGAAAAATTCGACTCCGACCATGAACAGGAAACACGATCGATCATGCGACGGACCGTCTTTGCCCGGAACGCAGAGCGAGGTGACGGTGCAGCCGAGGTTGGTGATCTTCACCTGCATGGTCCCATTGTCGAGCTCGAACAGCTCCGCTTGCCTGGCCTGATCCGCCAAGAAAGATTCTTCCTTTTCTTCGGGAAGAGAAGACGAGAGAGAGAGAGAGAGAGAGAGAGAGAGAGGGGATGACAAAGGGGAAGTCCGAGTGGGAGAGGAAAAAATTGGGATTTTGAAGGTGGTTGAAGGCTTCATTCCACTCACCCCATAGTCCCAAATCAGTAGCGCTTCGATCTAGTCAGATTCAGTTCGATTGCAACTCTTTTGAGTGTTGTTCTTCTTGCATTCCCGTAACTTTTAGTCATTGTTCGAAGATCATGGCCTCAACAATGCTGATGCGGTCAATCACTGCGAGTCCTGGGACCGCGATCGATATTAGTTCCAGGAACTCTGTTGTGAGAGGGCTTTTCCCTGCCAACCATGTTCCTACGATGGCTCCCCGAGGTGGGTTACGCGTAAAGTGTGCGACTGAGGTAAAGTAGTCCGATTTTGATTGATCTGGATTATTGCGTTGGC
Organism: Syzygium jambos; assembly: GCA_031216235.1. Classification (NCBI taxonomy): domain Eukaryota; kingdom Viridiplantae; phylum Streptophyta; class Magnoliopsida; order Myrtales; family Myrtaceae; genus Syzygium; species Syzygium jambos. Next base: position 7,671,948 of record CM062221.1, read on the forward strand.
AATATGTTATTGGGATGTCAGTTGAATGGACATTGGTGCGTGGTGAATATTGCAGGAGACCAAGCCGGAAAGTAGCACGGAAATGCCAGCTTCCGACATTCCTTCTTCGTTGCCTGCACTGAACCCATCCCCGTAACCAAAAGCAAAGGTATATTTATGCTTAAGAGTCCCCTAGCACATGAATACGAGCTCGGTACACGTTGTGTTGTCTACTCGAAGAGTTGAACCTTTTGGATTGAAGTTTTCTAATGGTAAGTGTTGTTAAAGAAATTGAACTGGTGATACTCTGCTTACAAGTTGGTTGAATGATATATGTGCGACAGAGTAGGCGCGAAGTGCATACTCTCCATTTACTAATGACATGTCCGTTTACATTTACTAAAGATTGGTCCATTATTATTACCACGTAAATAACTCCTTTCATAAACTAACGGTGCCCGATGATATTAGCAGGTGAGCACCAACTTCACTGATCTGTTTGCATTCAGCGGGCCGGTGCCGGAGAGAATCAATGGCAGACTGGCAATGATTGGCTTTGTGGCAGCCATTGCAGTTGAACTGTCCAAAGGTCAGGACTTGTTTGCTCAGATCAGCGAAGGAGGTATCCCGTGGTTCATAGGAACGAGTATTCTGTTATCGGTCGCATCTCTGATTCCGCTTTTTCAAGGAGTCACGGCTGAGTCAAAGTCCAGCGGGTTGATGACTTCCGATGCCGAGTTGTGGAACGGAAGGTTTGCGATGTTGGGACTGGTCTCGTTGGCTTTCACAGAGTATGTTAAGAGAGGAACACTTGTGTAGGGTTTGGAATTAAGGTCATATACTTGGAAAAAGTAGACCAGAATGTAATCCAGTGAACCATTATTTCAGCACAAATATTGTGCATAATACCTTCTTGGTCAACGTTCGAATTACGGTACTCATTCTGTAGATCATTCTCTCAAAAGATATGTCAATCGATTGATCAACATGGAGAACTCCTTCCGTAAAGGAAACATCCTAAAAAGTTAGGCCTTGATTAATTTTTGAGATGGTAACTGCAAACTAATAAGCCATAAGCACCTTTGCCAATGAGTTGACCATGAGAGCCAGATGATTGAAAGGTGAATGAAGAACATCCTTAAAACAGAAGGATCTCGAACTTTTCAAAAGCAAATCAACTAACACTGCAATTATAAAGATGAACTGAGCAACTTCAGATCGGACACGCGGACGATATCAGAAAAATTCTCGAAGCAACAGATTTTGCAAACCAAACTAGAGCAAACTTCAAATTTACCCCTTCTAAATAAAATGTCGGAAATTCACCAACTTGGCAAGAACTTGTTTGGACTCTGGAGAATGTAAGTGCTATCAACCATTGAAATATCTTCCATCGGATACGTAGCAATCAATTGATAAATAACTCACAGCAAAGTATATCTTCAAAAAGGCCACTCAATCATGAGGGAACTATCACAACCGATGGATTTCTATCCAATAACACATCTAGAAACTGCATTGTCCGACAAAACAACATTGGAGAAGGATCTGACCTAAGAGTACATTATTTGTTTTTAAGAACTGCAATCTGGGGCAGGCAGATGGCAGACGTTAAGCTTGGTGATTTGTCTCCCTTTCTTTACGGTCTTTGAACATCTCCTGTTTCAATCCCGACCAGCCTCGTTACCTAATCAAGTAAAGATTCTTCGAGTAAGCAAATAACGTTGATAAACAAAACCCAAATGTAGTAACCGACTAATTGTACTTGTTACAACATTTCCCTAACTGTAGGGGTGTTCCTTCTTATAACAGTTCGGTTACACTTGCGAAGCCGCAAGCCTCCAATGTACACCGGTGAAGTGTTCTGGCTCCAGGAATGCCCCTAACGAGGATTATGTACTAGTTATGGCTCCATGAAATTGGCATGCAAGCCTTGTAAGCTTCGAAGGCATTCATGCTTCCCCCTTTCTCAGTGACATTGGATGGGGGACATCAAAATTAGCTTTTTCCATGACAAACCCCAGACAGCGATGAATGAACAACTAGAATGAACACACACAATGTGAAAAATTGGTTTAACTAAATCAGTTGCAATTGGTAAGATAGGTGGGAGAACTCAATAAGCTGCTGGAGGAAGGAAAGATAAAGTACATTGGTTTTTCAGAAGCTAGCATCGATACGATAAAGAGAACTCATGCCATTCGTCCACAGCTGTGCAAATGGAGTATTCTCAGGTCTACACCTATTACTAGAGATGTTTATCCCCGCCGCCGCCGCCCACCCCCCCCCCCCCCCCCCAAGATATCTAGAAATGTGGCAGTTTCAGAGAACTTGGCATAGGGCTTGTTGCATGCAGCCCTCTAGGTCAAGGGTTCTTTGCTGGGACAACAGTCGTGGAGAGCTTGCCTGTGGAGAGCCAGTTGGTATGTTTTTTGCAATTTATTTTGATGATATCGATCAGTAGTCTATGGCCAAGCGAATTCAAATTATGTGACTATCTAAACTGGGTACATTAATTTTTTTCGGTATTAAGGCTTAATTAGTAGAAAAGACAGCAAGCTGGGCGAGCAATCCTGCTACAAGCTCAACAAACAGCAACTAAGAGACCCAAACTAGAAGTCCCCAATTACAGCACATCTAATGCCTATGTAAGGACACTTTTCTCTTGACATTCAAACAACTGATAAGTATTTCTCTAACCAACCTCTTAATTTGTGAGAGGATTGCATCAGAGCATACAGGGACAGTGGGATTACGCAGACGACAGTTTCTTGCCTTAGAAACAAAATTTTCGGATTTCTTGGTGATATGTCAGTGGTAGATATGTTTCTATGTTAATTTTCTATTGTTATGTGATAGGCTATGCATACAAGATTCACTGGAGAGAACTTAGAGAAGAACAAAGTCATGTGTCGAAAATTTGTTGACCTTGCTGCAAAGTATGGTTGCACCGCTCCTCAATTGGCCCTAGTGTGGCTTCTGCATCAAGGGGATGACGTTATCCCGATACCAGGTAACAATTTCAGGCAAGCATTGAGTCACATAATAGTAGATTTAGTGTTAATATGCCACTAGTTGTCGATTTTCACAAAATGAGGATAGGTATGTCAAATCAGGCAATTGTTGATGTTGCGATGTTTATAACAAACTATAACTTTCAGTTGCGATGATATAGGGACCAGAAAAGTCAAGAACCTTGAAGGCAATATTAGATCAGTGGCACCTAAGCATAGCCAACACGACATGAGAGAAATTTGTGATGTCGTGGCCGTGAATGAAGTAAGTGATTCAAGACAGTTAGAATCATTTGCCAAGTATTCATGGAGATATGAATATACCCCAGCAAGATAATGCGCAGAGTAAATAAAACATTGACCATGGATGTGCTCGATGGATGCACTTTCCCCTTGTTATTTCCACTAGTTTCTGTAAAGGAGAATATTGTAGTCAAAGCCCGAGGTCAGTGGTCGCGATATCCACATTTCGGTCTCATCATGGGGAGCCTGAGAAATCATGAAATCATTGATGTGAAAGACATATATGTCCCTCCGTTCTACGAGCTTCTTGTGGTAGAAACTGTAGTGTATGCCTGAATGTTAGGATTCAACAAGCTGAGGTTTTCTTTAAGGGGAGATGCTTTGCCTGTGCTATATTCCGACCTAATATTTCATCGGTTGTGCAACAGCGAGGTTCAGCTAATGGAGCAGAATATCGTTAGCTGCACACACATAGACAGGTAATATCCGGTACACAGAGTGTTGCTTGATCCTTCTAGTGGCATGTTCAATACCAAATAAGCAGGTCAGAAAAAGCACCTGGAGGCAAGTTTGGTGCCATAACATGCTCCTGCATTGCTTATCAATATGCTCTATAAAAACCTCTCCAAGGAGATATTGTCAGAAGCAAAATTTGTCCAAAATATGTGAATTGTAGGGTCTGAGATACAAGTGTAGTTAATGCTTTTCAAAATCAGAATACTTATTCCTCCACTGTAAGCAATAAAAGCTAAATACCTTTATCATAAGGAGAGAGATAAAAAATATATAGATAAAATCGTTGATAAATCTGCAGGGACCTAACAGAAATTGAGGTGCTTCAGTCACGGCATACCCGTGCTGATGTGTGAGACTTCATTTTCCATTGGGACGCACAATAAAAGGCTCAAGGCTTCATCATCGGAAACCCACTACGAGCGAACCCAAGTTAGAGCTGATTAACGTATCCAGCGGATTCTGCTTTCAGTTAGAACCTTTAAGTTATGGAGTTATGAGCTCACTAGCCGATAGATATTGCCCAACAGTAGTTGAATTCGACACATATTTCGATCACTGGTCTAGCGGGTCATAAGTGGATCGCATGTAAACTTCGTCAAAGCCAGCGACCCAGATGCATTGAGTGCTCATGAACCGAATTCTTCTCAATTTCTCGAGAGAGCTCTAGATCCGTCCTTGTGAATGCGCCTTTGAAACGTGAAGAGAGACTAGAAGAGTGGCGTGTCGTGCTTGAGCTGCAAAGTCGTGGCATGTTGTCCTCATCAAGGTCACGCCAATGGACGGTGGTACTTGAAAGTCCTCGTCTGGTCCTATTGGTTCTTTACCAAACTCAAAAACCTCGAACTACGCTACTCTTCTCTTGGCCTCACGTTCGAAAGCCAGCAAGAACTGTAGTCCCACAAACCATTGTCCATTGTTTGTTCAGGGGCTATTTGAAGGTCCACGTCGTCACTTTCACATTAAACGGACAAGGTGAAAGCATTTAACCTCCAGCAACATGCATCACGTGGAACCAACACCATCCACTAGTCTCTCTCTCTCTTCCCCCGACACTACATAAATACCGCTTCATATCACTCACTCTATAGTCCAAAACAGTAGCGCTACAGTCTAGTCAGAGTCGATTCAGTTGCACACGTTGAAATTAGTATTGTTCTCCTAGTTATCCCAAAACTTTTGGTCATTGTTTGAAGATCATGGCCTCAACAATCCTGATGCACTCGATCCCTGCGAGTCCTAGGACTGCGATCCACGTTTGTTCGAGGAAATCTGTTGTGAGAGGACTTTTCCCTGCCAACCATAGTCCTAGGTTGGCTCCTTGAGGCAGCTTGCTTGTGAGGTGCATGACTGAGGTAAAGTAGCAGATTTTCGAATGATCTTGCCTATAATGTCGAAAATGTGATATTGGGAAGTTTGTTGAATTAACATTGGTACGTGGTGAATGTTGTAGGAGAGCAAGCTGGATCAGAACCCATCCCTGAAATCGAAATCGAAGGTATATATACGCTTGAGAGTTTCCTAGCACATGAATGCGAGTTTTGTGAAGGCTTTACTTATACACGTAGCTTTTATCTACTTGGAGAAATTAAACTTTAGGATGAAGTTTCCTAATGAAAAGTGTCGTCAAAGAAATCGAACTGGTGATACTCTGCTGATAAACTTTCGTATCAAGTGAGAAATTCACTTATTCTAGTGACATGAATACTTTGTTTGCCAATTATAGGTCCTGTCGAACTGTTTGAAAACACATAAACTTGACCAGTTAATTGGATGACAAGCCTGCGACAGTAAGTGTCGTGTGTATAGAATAGTGCATGCACGATATGTACTAGTTATGTGTCCTTCTACATTAACTAAAGGTTGTCAATCAGTTTCACCGAATACTTAACTACTCCTTGCAAGAACTAAAGTTGATCATGTTGACAGGTGAGCACCGACTTCATAGATGTGTTAGCATTCAGCGGGCCAGCGCCAGAGAGGATCAACGGCAGACTCGCAATGATTGGCTTCGTGGCGGCCATTGTGGTTGAACTATCCAAAGGCCAGGACTTGTTTGCTCAAATCAGTGAAGGTGGCATCCCGTGGTTCATAGGGACGAGCATTCTGCTCTCAGTCGCATCTCTTGTTCCGCTGTTTCAAGGGGTCACGGCTGAGTCAAAGTCGGACGGGTTGATGAATTCCGAAGCCGAGATGAGGAATGGAAGGTTGGCCATGTTGGGACTGGTCGCGCTGGCCTTCACCGAATATGTCAAGGGAGGAACACTTGTGTAGGGCTTGAGTATTAGAGTATATACTAGGAAAAGTAGATCATGATGTAATACTCAGAAATCAATAAAGTGAACCATTGTCTTAATACAAAGATTGTGCACAATACCTTCTTGGTTAGATTTCACATTACGGTAGTTGTCATAGTATAGATTAGGGAAAAATGTCAAAAAAGTTTTCAATCTTGTGCATTAATGTCAATTTAATATTAAATCATTTTTTATATCAATTGAATTTTAAATATTTTATCTTTATGTCAATTCAGTTATTCTAGCTAATTTTATAAGATATTACTAATGTGGATGTCAGCTAGCCTACATGGTATCACCGGCACTAATGTAAATTTTTAATAATTTTCGATTTTTTATCATTTTGTTCTGATTTTTTTTTCTTTTCTTCTTTTACCTTTGGCTGGTAATTGGAAAAATTAGCTATGAGATGATAATTGCAGGCGGATAAGCTGTAGGCGCCTTTGCCAAAGAGTCCTATGAGAAACAAGGACGTACTTAAAATCAGAAGGATCTCAGGATTTACAGAAGTAAATCAACTAAAGCAACAGTAACAATGATGGACAACCCAGATGCATTGAGTGCTCATGCACATTCTTGTTGCAGTTACAAATTCTCAAGAGAGCTCTAGATCCTTCCTATTGCATCAGCCCTTTGAAACGTGAAGAGAGACTAGAGAGAGTGACGTATTATGCTGGCCTGCAAAGGCATGACATGTCGTTTTCATCAAGGTCACGCCGATGCACGGTAGTTAAAGGTCCAATGTGTTTCTCCATCGTCAAAAACCTCGAACGACGTTACTCCCCTCTTGGCCTCACATTCGAAAGCCAACAAGAATCGAAGTCCCACCACAAATCGTAGTCCTTTGTTTGCTCCGGGGCTATTTGAAGGTCCACGTCGTCACTTTCACATTACATGGACAAGGTGAAACCATTTTAACCCGCCACATACATGCATCACGTGGAACCAACACCAACCACCAGTCTCTCTCTCTCTCTCTCTCTCTCTCTCTCTCTCCCGGTACTCCATAAATGCCGCTTCATTCCACTCACTCCATAGTCCCAACACAATAGCACTTCAATCTAGTCATATTCCATTCGATTGCAACTATTTGAGTGTTGTTCTACTAGCGTTCCCAAAACTTTTAGTCATTGTCCGAAGGTCATGGCCTCCGTGATGCTAATGCGCTCGTTCCCTGCGAGTCCTAGGACTGCGATCGACATTAGTTCCAGGAAATCTGTTGTGAGAGGGATTTTCCCCGCCAACCATGTTCCTACGATGGCTCCCCGAGGCGGCCTGCGAATAAAGTGTATGACTGAGGTAAAGTAGCACGATTTGGATTGATCTACATTATTGCGCCGGTAATATGATACCCGGATGTCAGTTGAATAGACATTGGTGTGTGGTGAATATTGCAGGAGACCAAGCCGGAAGGTAGCACGGAAATACCAGCTTCTGAGATTCCTTCTTCATCGCCTCCACCGAGCCCATCCCTGAAACCGAAATCAAAGGTATATTTATGCTTAAGAGTGCCCTAGTACATAAATACGAGCTTTGAGGAGGCATATACACTTTGCGTTATCTACTCAAAGAGCTGAATGTATTGGATTTAAGTTTCTTAAATGTTAAGTGTTGTTGAAGATATCAATCTGGTGATCCATTGCTGATTAAATGTTGTGCCAAGTGCAGTAGTCACATATTATCGTGACATGATTACTTGTCTGCATATTATAGGTCACTTTTTCTGTCTCATAGATTTGACAAGCTAGTTGGATGACAAGTGTGCAAAAGAGGTCGTGTGTATATAAGAATGTATATACTATATCTACTAATGTTATGTCCTTATACGTTATGCTCCTTGCGTAAACTAACGCTGCCCCATCATATTGATAGGTGAGCACCAACTTCACAGATTTGTTCGCCTTCAGCGGGCCAGTCCCCGAGAGGATCAATGGCAGACTCGCAATGATTGGCTTTGTAGCCGCCATTGCGGTCGAGTTGTTTAAAGGCCAGGACTTGTTTGCTCAAATCAGTGAAGGTGGCATCCCGTGGTTCATAGGGACGAGCGTTTTGCTCTCGGTTGCATCTCTGGTGCCGCTGTTCAAAGGAGTCACGGCCGAGTCAAAGTCAGATGGGTTGATGACTTCCAATGCCGAATTGTGGAACGGAAGGTTCGCTATGTTGGGACTGGTCGCATTGGCCTTCACCGAATATGTTAAGGGAGGATCACTCGTGTAGGATTTTGGATTAGAATTTTATACGTAATCAGAATGTAATCCTTCCAAGCAAATAAAGTAAACCATTGTCTTGATACAAATATTGTGCACCATACCTTCTTGCGATCTCAACTTACATCAGTTGTCATGCTATAGCTCATCCTGTCAAAGGATATTTCAACGAATTATTCAATGTGGAGTATACTTCAAAGAGAACTCCTCCCTTAAGAAGAAACAACGATTTGTATGAAGCGGAATTAAAGAAGTGTCGATTAATTTAGCAGATGGTAGTTGCAGACTAATAAGAAGCACCTTTGCCAATGAGTTCACCATGAGATTCAGATGACTCGGAAGGAGAAGGAAGAATAAACATAAATCAGAAGGATCTAGGGCTTTTCAGAAGTAAATCAACTAAAGCACTTCGAGATGAGACTCAGTTGACTAGAAGGTGGACGAAGATATCACTTAAATCAGAAGGATCTCAAGTTTTCCAGAATCAACTAAAGCATCTCACGATGCGACTCAGATGAGTAAAAGGCGAACGATGAACATACTCAAATCTGAAGGATCTCAGGCTTTTCAGAAGTAAATCAACAAGAGGAACAATTATAAGGATGGTCGAACGAATTCGGATCGCCCTCTAGATGAGGACGGTATCAAAGAAATTCTCAAAGCAACAGATTTTGCAAACAAAACGAGATCAAATTAACTTCAGATTTTCCTCTTCCAAGTACAATGGCAGAACTCACCAACTCAGCACCAATAAATCTCAAGAAATTAAGTGCAATAACCCATTGAAATATTTATCGGCGCTGTTTTCTTCCTGATACTGTTGACACCTAAATTTTGATCTCGCCATTTAGGATTTAAGCGCATAGAAAATTAGAGATCAAGTTTTAACACCTAAACAAAAATATTTTTATTAAATTACATGGCATATAGATATTAGGTGCATTTGCATTAATATAATTTAGTGAAACATATTTTCATTTCATTTTGTTTTTATTATTTTATATTGAAAAATCATTATAAAAATTAAAAAAAGAAAAGAAGGAAGAGACAAAAATGGGGAATAAGGCTGAACAGAAGGACAGAGCCGGCAAGGGAGGAGGAGCCCAAGAAGACATTTTTATCTTCTTCCTTCTGGAGACGGCGGCCGGCACTCCGTCGACTTCCTCGACCTCGCTCGACCATCCGGCTACTGTCGCCGTCCGATGACCCTGTTCCGGTGTCCTCGTTCTTCCGATCCTTAGCATTTCCGGAAGGGTCACTCGAGGGGAAGGGGGGGCAGCAAGGAGCGAAAAAAGAGAGAGCTTGCATCTGAGAGAGTTTTGAACGAAGGGGATAGACGTCCAGGACGGGAAAAGAAAGAAGATGATGCACCTAAGGGACCCGTTATGTGACTAGACAAACCTACGGGCTTGAAGTCAACGATGTCGGATTAAGCTCAAATTTGGTCGGCTGAAGCGAAACGGCGTGCTGATCAATACTCACAGCCTTTGGCTGTGATTAACGATGGATTTTCACGATTCGAGATTGTTTAGATGGATTTTTCTATTTTTTTAGTATTTTTTGGGATTAATTTAATAAATGGCAGTTTTGTAATTTTACATTTTGATGATTACGTTTCCTAATAGGGTTAGGTTTGGGGATATATAAGCTTGTTTTAGGGTTTCCTTTGAGTAGTTTTGGGTGTTTTGAAAACTTATCGATTGTTAATCGATTGAGAGAACAGTTTGTTCCTCATTATTATTTCGATTCTTCTGTTTAGCCTAATTTCTATCGCGCTTCGGCATCAATTGGTATCAGAGCATAGGTTGCTTGAATCAATGGCTGAACAGAATCGCGGTCGTGGATGGCGGGCTCGTGGTGGCCGGGGGCGTGGAGGCGTTCCTGAAGCAGACGACCAACCGCGTCTAAGAGATCTGCGAGACGTAGAAATTGAAGAACAGAGAAGACGAATCCAGGATTTGGAGCGACAACTTGCGGAGGCGAGGTTGGGCGTTTAATCCGAAGAAGGAGAGGAATCCAAGGATTCATCCGATGATGAAGAAGAAGACGTAAACCCTTTCGGGGTTCTGAACCAGGGGCGGAATCGAGGAGTACGACCTGAAAATCAACGTTCTTTTCAAAATTTCGGAATGACGATCGAGATTCCCGAATTTAATGGTAAGACTCATCCTGATGAGTTTATTGATTGGTTGCATACGGTAGAACGGATTTTTGATCTTAAAGATCTAACTGAGGGGCAAAAAGTGAAGTTAGTGGCTATTAGGCTGTGAAAACATGCTTCGATTTGGTGGGAACACGTGAAAAAGCAACGCGCTAGAGAGGGGAAGCCGAAGGTGGATCGTTGGGAGAAGATGAAAAAGTTATTGCAAAAAAAATTTTTGCCTACCCATTATAGGCAAGAGGCGTTTATTGAGTATCATAACGTCAAGCAAGGTGATAAAACAGTTGAAGATTTTACTGAAGAATTTGATCGTTTGCGGATGCGTTGTGATGTGGCGGAGGAAGACGAGCAGACGATTGCACGATATCTGGCAGGGCTGCGATATGAGATCTCTGATGTTGTCCAATTGCAGCAGTATTGGACATATGAGGATGTGTGTAGACTAGCCCTAAAGGTGGAGGGGCAGTTTAAAAGAAAGAACAGTAATTCTAAGTGGTCAGGCAGCAATTCCAAGTGGTTAGATAAAGAATCCCAAGGAAAAGCGGGAACATCAGCAGTAAATTCAATATCAATTACAGTTAAGGATGTGAATTCTAAACCTGCATCCAACGAGGGGCAGAGTAGTGCTAAAACTAGCAGGGGAGGAACTACAGCCAAGCGGTGTTTCAAGTGTCAGGGATTCGGGCATTTTGCTGCTGATTGTCCGAACCGACAAATTGTGACGCTTGTTGATAATCCAGTCTTTGATGAAGGTCCAGTTTATGATGAATCTGAAGGCGAAGAAGAGGATGCGGATGTGGAACAGGAAGGGATTATCTATGCTGATTCTGGTGAGTCTTTAGTCGTTAGAAGAATATTAAATGTTGCTGGAGCGGATGATGAATCATGGCTTAGACATAATATTTTTCATACTAAGTGTACTAGTAGAGGAAAAGTATGCAGCATGATAATAGATGGTGGTAGTTGTGAGAATGTGGTGTCCACGACTATGGTGGAAAAGTTGGGGTTGAAAACAGAAGATCATCCTCAACCATACAAACTGTCGTGGTTTAGAAAGGGGAACAAGGTAAAAGTGAGCAAAAGGTGTCTTGTGCAATTTTCAATTGGAAAAAATTATATCGATGAAGTGTGGTGTGATGTAGTCCCAATGAATGCTTTCCATATTTTATTGGGGAGGCCGTGGCAGTTTGATAGAAAGACACAGCATGATGGTTTCAGAAATACTTATATCTTCAAGAAAGATGGCCGAACCATTACCCTATGTCCTTCAGATTTGAGAAAAGAAGTGAAGAATAATCTACTGTCTAGGTCAGAATTTCTAGAAGAGGCAGTAAACGCGCCTGAGCTTTTTGCTATTGTGGTGATGGAGCGGAATTCTGACAGTCCCGAAATTCCTACCCAAGTTTTGCCCTTGCTTGAGGAGTTTACTGATGTCGTACCGGAAGAGTTACCACCTGGGTTGCCGGGTGAGCACAATATTTCTAGAACTTTTAATGTAGCAGATTTGTCACTTTACTACACTGAAGAGGAAGAAGACCCTGAAGAAATTGATGACAATGAAGACGAAGCAGATTCGAGGACGAATCTTTCTCTAGCAGGGGAGGATGATGCACCTAAGGGACCCGTTATGCGACTAGACAAACCTGCGGGCTTGAAGTCAACGATGTCGGATTAAGCTCAAATTTGGTCGGCGGAAGCGAAACGGCGTGCTGATCAATACTCACAGCCTTTGGCTGTGATTAACGATGGATTTTCGCGATTCGAGATTGTTTAGATGGATTTTTCTATTTTTTTAGTATTTTTTGGGATTAATTTAATAAATGGCAGTTTTGTAATTTTACATTTTGATGATTACGTTTCCTAATAGGGTTAGGTTTGGGGATATATAAGCTTGTTTTAGGGTTTCCTTTGAGTAGTTTTGGATGTTTTGAAAACTTATCGATTGTTAATCGATTGAGAGAACAGTTTGTTCCTTATTATTATTTCGATTCTTCTGTTTAGCCTAATTTCTATCGCGCTTCGGCATCAGAAGAAGGGGCCGAGAACTGGAGCGTTCCTCCGACAACCACTCACTGCGCCGGAGCCTTCGTCGACGAGGCGTTTGTCCAACATTTTCCCTCTTCCTGAGCCAAAGCCGCGGAGATGGTGTTTGCGGGAGGAAGCGCCTGAGCCGGGCGCGACCAGTTGACGCGCTTGCCGCGGTTGGCGAGGTGGCCGGCCAGACGGGGCGCCGAGGTTGGCTGGTTCAGGGCAGTCGCCGGCACTAGGGCCGGCAGCGGCGCTCGCCGCGAGCGCCATGGGAGAGAGGAACCGAGAGCTTGCTTAAAGGAGAGCCGAGACCGGGAGAGAATCGGAGAAAGGAGAGATTTTTGCTCGTACACCGGTGGTCCGTTTGAGTAGCTGACGTTCCCGTCGAAAGCTCCACCTGCTGGCCGCCGTTCGTCGTCGTAGAAGTCACCCGAACCAGGTAAACCTCTCGGAAAATGCCCTGTTTCTTTTTCTCCGCCTACTGGTTTTTAAGATCGTTGAACCAACCGACGAGGTTCTGAGCAAACCACGCAAAACCCACCCTGAATCGTGATGAAAATGTCGAGTTAACACTTAACATACTAAGTTTAGGCCTTGAATGATGGTAAATCCAAGCTTGGGAGTGATGGTCCAAGTCGCACGCTACCTGTTTGATAAAATGCCCAAACGAATGCCGAATCCGTTTTTGTAAAAACGGATGCGCTAGAGCTTTGATTTATGCACGATTCGTTTTAATATTGTTGCTGACTTCAAGTTATCTACATTTTCTACGTAACTTTCTCGCGTTCGCGCATCACTGTTCGGCCATGGACCTCCACCGGAAAACCATTCCCTACGCCGGAGCGTTGCCCGCAGTTTGAGGCCGCAACCGTTAGCCCTCTATCTCTATTTCATGTGTGTTTATGTTTGTTTGTTCGGTCTTAAGGTTTGTTGTTGCGGTCGAGAGTTTGAGGATCGGGAGATCTAGTTTTTGTTCCGTGGTCGGAGTAAGTCGCCCGTGTGGTCGCCGGAACGTCGGCCGGCGGCGACGGCGTAAGGCCAGCGTCCGCCGTCGGCGCTGGCGGCCCGAGCCGACGGCCGGCGGCGGGCGTTCCCGGCGAAACCCTGGCGTGGCCTCAGTGATGAAGCTCTCGGTGAAGAGGACACCCAGAAGAGAAGGCGTTCTAGGCACGCAGGAATAAAAAAAAGAAAAAGAAAAAGAAAAGAGGAATAAATTAAAAAAAATTAGAAAACAAATAGGAAAAACGGATCCCGGGCGGGTCAGGTAACTGGGTCAGGTAGTCGAGCGAATCGGGTCAGGGATCCGGTCCGGAATTTTTATTTTATTAATAAAAATATTAACATATTAAAAAATATTAAAAATTCCAAAAAAATTCGAAAATGTTTAAAAATCCAAAAAATATTAAAAAGTCTGAAAAACATTAAAAAATTCAGAAAATTCAAAAATTCAAAAAAAATCGGAAAATTTCAAAAAAAATCCAGAAAATTAGGAAATGTTTAGAAATCAGTTTTTGGGTTTAATTCCACTAGATCTTAGTGTTTAATTTCATTCCGGGCGTAGTTTAAAATTCGTGAGAATTGAGAAAACCCTTTTAAAAAAAATTCAAAAAAAAATCAGACAAGCTACTAGGGCTTTACCTTACGGCTTTTGATTGCCTTTTCCTTTCTAGAGACGATGCTAGGTTGCTGGTTGTTTATTTTTTTCATGATTATCTGGTTGCGCACTTTAAATACATTAGTTTTTATTTTCCTTTTCTAGCATGGTTAGGACAAGCTTTAGGCTCCTCGATAGGCTGCCCGATACGTTAGTTTGCAAACGTTCAAGTTTAGGTACCGAAAGGGTACTAGTTAGATCGTTAGTGTAATCAAGTCCTCGACCCTTTAGAATCTTTGGTTTTCGTGCATATCGAGACGACACTCGCGTCTCGGTTAGGGTTTCTAGCCGACCTTTGATTATGGCTAGTGGTGACTCCAATCGAATGCATAAATTAGAAAATTCTCGTCACGCGAGATATGAGGCTTGAGAGTGCCTCGATTTTTGGATTAATGAACCAGTTGGTTTGTCCTTCAAACGAATCAATCGTTGTTCACGTCCATTGATAAATACCTCTTGGCCTAGCCCAATCGGGATGGGTAGGTCGCGACATATGCAACTATTACAACCAATGGATTTGTATCCAATGACACATAGAAACTGTATTGTCCCACTGTTTGTACAATTTTCAGGTTCATTTACACTGACATGCTGTTCATAACAAATAATGGACATGGTAATATGTAAAAATATCTGACTTTATTATTGCGATTCGCCAAATAGTAGATAGGATATAGCAAATTCCTTGGATTTCATATTCTATCATATCTAATTCTATCTTAGCTATAAATCTAGACGATCAAACGCAGCCTAAAAGTCCTACAAATCTCGGTTTCACTGCAATGTTCTCACCTTCGAACTTGCGGAATTTCAAGTGTAAATAGGGCCGTCAAGATGGGTCATTAGCTCATATTTTAACCCACATTTGTTGAAGTGAGTTATATAAATGGACCATCTTAAATTTGAAATGTAAGATCATAATGAGTCCTAAATCTTAAATTTGAAATGTAAGATCATAATGAGTCCTAAAGGGAAAGACCCATAATAAATGGGTTTCAATGGATATGTTTTGAACCTAGTTTCAACCCATGTAAAAATAAATTGTTTCAAGTTCAGCCCATTTTCATTGTTTCTTCTTCGGTAGTCTCTCTCTGTCTTCAAATTCACCTGTCCAACTTGTGCCCTCACCGCCTATCTTTGGCTTGCCCGCCGCCCATCTCCGGTGGACCTTTGATCTATCTCCGGCGTCGTTGGCCTCCTTGCTTTACACGAAGATGTTGCAACAAACTGTCAAGAAATTGGTACTTCAAATCCTTGCCTGTACTGAATTTTGGTGCTCTTATGTGTTGGAGTTGGCGAATACTTCGGGGACCCTTGTTTCTCACATCGGGTACGCCCACGTGAGCTTAGGGAAACTGAAGTGTTGTCCGACGACATGTGACCCATGCATGCGGAATGCGGGGGTTCGGGGGCAGCGCCCCCCGACGGGGGTTCCGCTGCCCGGTCAGCGGACGGCTGTCCCGCTCGCCGGTGAGCGGGTGGGGGCTCGGGGGCAGCGCCCCCGAAACCTCAACGGGTTTGGGCTGGCCCGTATGGTGCGAAATTAAGAGATTTCATATAGGTTTAGGTTTTAGGCCCGTTTAGGGCATATATATATTTTGCTCGTTTTTCTGATCATTGTAACGAGTTGAGTGGCTGTAAACCAAAAATATAGTGAAATCTCTTTGCAGGACGTAGCCCTATTCGAGGGTGAACCTGGGTAAATTCGTGCATCGTCTATTTTCTCTGTTTTCTGCGTGATCGTTCTGTTTCGGTTCTCGATACATCCCTTCAATTGGTATCAGAGCCGGAGTTGTTCGAGGAATTAGGGTTTATTCGAGATGTCAGGAGGATCACGAATTGAGATAGAAAAATTCGATGGGACGCGATTTGATCTGTAGAAGATGAAGATGGAGGATCTTCTTTGTGATCGAGATCTCTGGTCGGCAATCGAAACGGAAAGGCCTATTGCTGCGCAACCTGGTGTCGTGATAGGCAAGGAAGCGGTGAAGGATGGGGATTCAACTTCCAAACCGGCAGATCCGAAGGAGATTGAAGACTGGAATCGGATTGATCGGAGAGCAAAGGGGTTGATTCGGCTTTGTCTCGCGGACTCAATCCTAACGAATGTGATGAGCGAACCTACAGCCAAAGATTTGTGGCAGAAATTAGAGTCGCTGTATCAAAGTAAGTCGTTGGTTAATAAGCTGTTCTTGAGGAAAAAGCTGTATAATCTTCGGATGCATGAGGGCGACTCGTTTTCTACACATCTGTATAACTTTAACACATTGATTAGTCAACTCGTATCAATCGGTGTTAAGTTTCAAGATGATGATAAGGCAATAACACTACTCTGTTCACTGCCAGATTCATGGGATAATTTGATTGTGGTGATCGGTGGTGGGGATAAGGAATTATCGTACGAAAGTGTGTGTTCTGCTTTGTTATCGGAGGAGACACGAAGAAAGGGATCGGGAAATTCCGGTAAAGAGGCATTGGCGGCTAGGGGAAGGCCAGCAGAGAAGACTCTGAATCCGAGAGGATCCAAATCCAAATCTCGTGGGCGATCGAAGAGTAGGGAGAGGAGGGTACAGTGCTGGAAATGTCAAGAGTGGGGCCATGTGAAGCGGGACTGTAAGAACAAGCTAGTTTTTAAGAAAGAAGCTGAATCATCCTCGGGTAAAAAGGAGGTCGATGCGGGAGATATGTATTTGGCTGCTGCGTGTATGGCGTAGTCAGACAAGGATATATGGTTGATCGATACCGGTGCTTCATACCACATGACGCCTCATAGACACTGGTTTTGTGAATATGAGCAATATAATGGTGGGGATGTCATGCTCGGAGATGACACTGCAGTTCAAATTGTCGGGCGTGGCAGGGTGAAGCTGAGGATGAGTAATGGCACGGTGAAGACTATTCCAGACGTGATGCACATAGCCTTGATGAGTAGAAATTTGTTATCAGTCGGTACAATGGCTGATTCGGGGGTTATTTTTAGCTGTGATAAGGATTCGTGCAAGATGACTCGAGGCTCTATTGTGATTGCACGAGGAGTCCGTTACGGGACATTATACAAGCTGCTTGGGGAAACAGTGACTGTTGGTAGCGGGTTCGTTTCTGAAGAGGCCAAGGAAGATGGACATGATACGTCCATGTTGTGGCATCAGAGGTTAGGGCATATCGGTGAAAAGGGACTATCTACCTTAGCTTCAAGTCAGATGGTAGAAGGAATTCCAAAATGCTCTATGGGTTTCGGGTTCTGTGAACACTGTCTCCATGGAAAACAGAACCGAGTTAGCTTCCAACACATTGGTACAAGAGCAACTGAGGTTCTCGAGCTGATTCACAGCGATGTCTTTGGACCTACTCCGACTCCATCCATTGGAGGATCCAGGTACTATGTATCGTTCATAGATGATTTTTCGAGATATAGTTGGATTTATTTTATTAAAAGTAAATCAGATGTATTCGAGAAATTTCGAGAATTTAAGGTTTTGGTTGAAAACCAATTGGGCAGGAAAATCAAGGTCCTTCGTACAGATAACGGAGGTGAATTCTGTTCGGATAAGTTCGAGCAATTTTGTGTGGATAATGGTATTGCAAGACAGAAGACTACTCCATATACGCCTCAACAGAATGGGGTAGCCGAAAGATTAAATCGGTCACTCATAGAAAAGGCAAAATGCATGCTGAGTTGGGCAAGTTTGGGGACAGAATTTTGGGCAGAAGCTGTAGCCACAGCCAGTTATTTGAAGAACCGATCACCGACCTCATCAGTGAAGGATCGTACACCATATGAGGCAGTGTTTGGGAAGAAGCCGAATCTGTCACATGTACGGGTGTTCGGGTGTGACGCATATGTTCATGTACCCAAAGAGAAGCGGGGTAAACTTGACAACAAGTCTGAGAAGAACATATTTGTAGGATACAAGGAAGGGGTCAAGGGCTATAAGCTGTGGAATCCAGAATCAAAGACCATTGTATACAGCAGAGATGTTGTCTTTCGTGAATCACAACCCCAGGTTGGCACACAGAAAGGTGATGAGCCCAAGAAAGTGGTGGTGCTTGAAGAAAGTCCTAAAACTGAAAATGTGGAGATGGTTCCACAAGACACGCGAGTAGAGTCTGATTTTGAATCGGACCAAGAGGACTCGGTTAATGAAGTCGAGGATGCAGATTCAGATGAAGACTCGGATACAGATAGCATGCCGGCTCTCAGGAGATCGACGCGGGAAAGAAAGGCACCACTTCGATACTCACTTAGTGCATTGAGTACGTATCATGCCTTAAGCATTATCGGAGATGATCCTAGTTCTGTAAAAGAGGCGAGATCCATGGATGATGCGAATCAGTGGGAGCTCGCAATGATAGATGAGATGCAGTCGCTTGATAAAAATGAAACATGGAGCTTGTGCAAATTGCCTAAGGATAGAAAGGCAATTGGGTGTAAATGGGTGTTCAAGCGAAAGCTGAAACCGGATGGGACTGTAGAGAAGTACAAGGCTAGGCTTGTAGCCAAGGGGTACTCTCAGATTGAGGGAGTTGATTATGACGAGATTTTCTCTCCCGTGGCGAAGTTGACCTCGATACGGTTTGTTCTGTCTATAGCAGCTGCATATGATCTTGAGGTAGAACAGATGGATGTAAAGACGGCATTCCTTCATGGGGACTTGGAGGAGGAGATATATATGAGGCAGCCAGAAGGCTTTGAAGTAAGAGGAAAAGAGAATTTGGTGTGCAAATTGAAAAAGTCCTTATATGGGCTGAAGCAGTCACCGAGGATGTGGTACCAGAAATTTGACACGTACATGCTCCAGCTTAATTTTGTGCGTTCAAATTCTGACCATTGCGTTTATGTGAAGAGAACGGGCGATCAGTTTGTCATTCTCACGCTATATGTCGATGACATGTTGTTGATCGGGAATAATGTGAAGATGGTGAATTCCGTGAAGAGTTTGTTGGCCAAAAAGTTCGAAATGAAAGACTTGGGGCCTGCAAATTTTATTTTGGGCATGCAGATTAGGAGGGACCGTGAGAAACGAAAGCTGTGGCTAGGGCAGGAGAAATACATAAAAGAAATATTGAAGAAATTCAATATGATAGACTGCAAGCCTGTTGGTACCCCTATACCTTTAGGGACCAAGTTATCTGCGGAACAATGTCCAAAAACGGATGAAGAAGCCGAAGAGATGTCCCGAGTTCCATACGCGAGTGCAGTGGGTAGCTTGATGTATGCTATGGTGTGCACGCGTCCGGATATAGCCCAAGCAGTGGGAGTCTTGAGTCGATACATGTCTAACCCAGGTAGAGAACACTGGAATGCGATCAAAAGAGTTTTCAGGTATCTTCGTGGAACTTCGAATTTTTCTTTATGTTTTGAAGGTACAGGAAACGAAAACATGCTTGATATCGTAGGCCATGTAGATGCTGATTGGGGTGGAGATATTGATAGTAGACGGTCCACTAGCGGATATGTTTTCACATTGTTTGGTGCTGCGTTGAGTTGGATGAGCAGGAGGCAAAGCGTGGTAGCGCTTTCTTCTACGGAGGCTGAATATATGGCTCTTACTCATGCTGGAAAAGAGGCCGTATGGTTACGGCGATTGTGCTTGGAGCTAGGTTTTGAGCAGGGTGCCATAGAGGTGAGATGTGATAATCAAGGGGCTATTTATTTAGCTAAGAATCCAGCATTTCACTCACGCACAAAGCACATTGATATACAATATCATTTCATCCGAGAAAAGGTAGAGAAGAAAGAGGTTCGGCTTGTCAAGGTCGACACGGTGGAAAATAGTTCTGACTTCCTTACTAAAGCCGTCACTGGTGCGAAGTTTGAATGGTGCACTACTTCGATTGGATTGAAGAAGAATGATATTGGAAAGGCCCTCGTCTGCGCGAAGTATCCACCAAGTGGGAGAATGTTGGAGTTGGCGAATACTTCGGGGACCCTTGTTTCTCACATCGGGTACGCCCACGTGAGCTTAGGGAAACTGAAGTGTTGTCCGACGACATGTGACCCATGCGTGCGGAATGCGGGGGTTCGGGGGCAGCGCCCCCCGACGGGGGTTCCGCTGCCCGGTCAGCGGACGGCTGTCCCGCTCGCCGGTGAGCGGGCGGGGGCTCGGGGGCAGCGCCCCCGAAACCTCAACGGGTTTGGGCTGGCCCGTATGGTGCGAAATTAAGAGATTTCATATAGGTTTAGGTTTTAGGCCCGTTTAGGGCATATATATATTTTGCTCGTTTTTCTGATCATTGTAACGAGTTGAGTGGCTGTAAACCAAAAATATAGTGAAATCTCTTTGCAGGACGTAGCCCTATTCGAGGGTGAACCTGGGTAAATTCGTGCATCGTCTATTTTCTCTGTTTTCTGCGTGATCGTTCTGTTTCGGTTCTCGATACATCCCTTCATTATGCTCCCTGAGCTTCGAACAATCGTCAGTTTTTCTAATTATTCTAGTCTTGATTCGTTTTGTTGCATGCGTGAAGGTATCGGAACAAGATTGTACCCATTTGCTCTTTGACGGCCCCCTTGGCTCTGGCAAGAAAACCCTAATCATGGCACTTCTCAGGCAGCTATCTGCGTCCAGCTTTGAAAAGGTTCTGATTTCTTCCAATTGGCCCGTGTTGATTTGTTGGGATGTGAAGTTATGCCTTTTGGTGAAATAAGGTCTCATTCTGCTAAGTTTATTTATTTATTGGTAACAGTGGCTTGAACTTTTTTGTTATATCTTTTTATAGGTCAAGGTGGAGATTAAGACTTGGTAAATAAATGTGTTAAGTGCAAACACTTTTATGATTTTTTATGCGTCCTTCGTCTATTTCTGCTATGAAACTCGGGTTATTACTTATAATTTTGCTGATTCAATTGTTTGATTTCCTTACGGAGGAATTACGTTTAAATAATAGGGTTTGATAGCTTCATACTTCAGCTGCATTGGATTGAAGTGGCCTCTTACTTCAGCTAGGATTGGAAACGTAAGGGTCTGACAGCAACTATATATTGGCTCATAGTTGTGGGCATTGTTTTATGTTTTTGTCTTTGTCAAGTGAGTTTGCCAAATATTCATAGTTTTCTTGTTGGTGGTGCTTTCCTTGAAGGTGATTGTGCAGGCTTTGGCCATTCTCTTTGGTTGCTTTGTTATCATTGCAATACATCAAGATCGCCTCTCTTCTTTAACTGTAACTATCCTCATTGAATCTAGGTGACTAAGATTTGGAGATCAAGAAATTCTATGCTGCATACTCGGTGTGCTCCTTCGTTGATGGTGTTATCCAAATTATTGAATTTACTATTAAGCATTGCTTCAAGGGACGCCAAAAGCAAGGTTTGTTTTTTTTTTTATATTTTTTACCTTATTTACTATCATTTTCTATTGTGCTAATTTACTTGTTTAACTTGATATGCATTTTTATCCAAGTCATATATACACATGAACATATTAAATAGGTGGGGGTTTTCATAGGTTGGAATAATATGAATGTGTTTTAATATACAAGTTGGGTCGGGTGTTGGTCACTTAATTTGTATTGTACATAAATAGGTCAAAACAAGTTAAATGGGTTAGAGCATTTTTTACTTTACCCAAAATCGACCTTACCCACCCATTTAATGGCCCTGGATACTATAAAAAAAATAAAATATATAGAAAATGGTAGAAAACCTAATTAATTAAATACTAATGATAGAAAAATAATAATCATTAATAAACACAAATAATTACTTATGCATCTCATCGTCCACTGGAGTCTAGTCCTAATCCTTTATACCAAGGTTATATATTCTTTGTACAACATGGCTTGGGTTGAATTTACATTCACTTAACTTCTTCTTTAGCTTTTAATTATGCATGTATTGTTATTAGAATTGCATGATTAGAAATAAAAATCGAAAAGATTTCATGAAAATGATTATCTCAAAGCGAAAAGCTATCAATAACAAGCGTAAGGTAAAAACGCCTAATAAAGTTTACCAACCTTGAATCTCTACTTCGCAGAAGTGGCTCATAATTGGTCTAAAATAGGTTAGTGGCGGCTCTACTCTTGTTCCATCGATAATATCTGAAAAATCAAGTGGCAATTGATAAGATTTGGGAGTGATTGTGCGAAGCAAATCCTTATCTGCATCTTTTACTCATTAATCATTTCTTACTAACATTTATTTCCTCATGGTAACAATAAAGTTGAACCTGTTGTCGTAAGTGAAGAAAAGTGTTTGGTACCAACAATTACATAGACAAAATCTGTGAATCTTTTCAATGTGACAAAATATCGATTAATGCATCGAATGGATCAATTTGCTTCTTTCTATTGCTTATATAATAATGCAGTTTATTTTCGATTTGCATAGGAAAATGTGATTTTCATTAATATGATTATCAAAGTTGATGGTTTGCGTTGTATTAAGGCTGCACTAAGTTTTCTTCATTTCTAAGAATTAGGTCATTAGTACTTTGGCATTATCAATGTGGCACAATTATATTCTAGCAAAAAAAAAAATGTGTTACGATTCTAAACTTTACAAATTCTACGGATAGGTTTTTGACTTCTTTCACAAGCTATATTTTTTCCAATCTTTTTTTCTTTTTTTCAATAAAAAAATAGATCTTACATTAATGTAGTGCATTGAATTCCCTTTTTCCTTTTATCCGAAAAGACACAGATTTTTTTCATTTCAATATTTATTTCATATTAAGTTTTGCTATAAATATTAGACCACAATGAGCTCTATGTTTTCACTTGCCAAAAGTCGAGTCCTCAATCCTGATCATTGGATACCAAGTGCGTAGTTAATTCACTCCGAGTAGCCTCAAAGCTAATAATGGTCAACATTTCCCTTATTCATTGTCAGACATGTGATTTAGATTATATTAGAGACTACAATTGGTTCTCATTTTTAGAAAGTAGGTTTCATTCATGGTCGAGGCCACACGGAACACTATGTTTTCACTTGTCCAAAGTTGGGTCATCAATTTCGATCATTGTATACAAAGTGCGTAGTTAATTCACTACCGAGTAGCCTTAAAGCCAATATTTGTCCACATTTCCCTTATTCATTGCGGACATGTGACTTAAACTATATTAGAAACTACAATTGGTTCTTATTTTTAGGAAATAGGTCCCATTCATGACGAGGCCACAAGAAGCTTTATGTTTTCACTTGACCAAAGTCGAGTCACCAATTTCTATCATTGGATATAAAGTGCGTAGTTAATTCACTATCGAGAAGTCTCAAAGCCAATAATGGTCCACATTTTCCTTATTTGTTGTCGGATATGTGACTTTAATTATACTATATACTATAATTGGTTCTTATTTTTAGAAAATAGTTTACATTCATGGTCGAGGCCACAAGGAACTCTATGTTTTCACTTCTCCAAAGTCGGCTCATCAATTCCGATCATTGGATACAAGGTGTGTGGTTAATTCACTACCAAGTAGCTGTAAAGTCAATACTGGTCGACATTTCCTTTATTTATTATCGGACATGTAACTTAAACTATATTAGAGACTACAATTGGTTGTTATTTTTAGGAAATTGGTCCCATTCATGGTAGAGGCCATAAAGAGCTCTATGTTTTCACTTGTCCAAAGTCGAGTTACCAATTTCGATCATTGGATACAAAGTGCGTAATTAATTCACTACTGGGCAGCCTTAAAGTCAATAATGGTCTACATTTCCCTTATTAGTTGTCATACATGTGATTTAAACTATACTAGAGACTACAATTGGTTCTTATTTTTAGAAAATAGGTCTTATTCATGGTCGAAGCCACAAGAAGCTTTTATGTTTTCACTTGTCCAAATTCGGGTCATCAATTTCGATCATTGGATACAAAGTACGTAGTTAATTCACTACCGAGTAGTCTCTAAGCCAATAATGGTCAACATTTCCCTTATTGATTGTTGGACATGTGACTTAAACTATACTAAAGATTGCAATTGGTTCTTATTTTTAGGAAATAGGTCACATTCATGGTCGAGGCAACAAGGAGCTCTATGTTTTCACTTCTCTAAGGTCGGGTCATCAATTCCAATCATTGTATATAAAGTGCGTAATTAATTCACTACAGAGTAGCCTCAAAGCAATAATGGTCCACATTTCCCTTATTGATCGTCGAATATGGGACTTAAACTATACTAGAGATTACAATTGGTTCTTAATTTTAGGAAAGAGGTCTCATTCATGGTCGAGGCCACAAGGAACTATGTTTTCACTTGACCAAAGCCAGGTCATCAATTCCGATTATTGGATACAAAGTGCGTAGTTAATTCACTACCGAGTAGCCTTAAAGAAGTTAACTTTCTAGTATAGTTTAAGTCATATGTCCAACAATCAATAAGGGAAATGTGGACCGTTATTAGTATTGAGGCTACTCGGAGTGAATTAACTACGCACTTTGTATCCAATGATCAAAATTGATTACTTAACTTTAAACAAGTGAAAATATAGAGCTCTTTGTGGTCTCGATCATGAATGAGACCCATTTCCTGAAAATAAGAATCAATTGTATACTAATATATTTTAAGTCATATGTCCGATAATTAATAAGGGAAATGTCTACCATTATTGGCTTTGGATACTCGGTAGTGAATTAATTACGCATTTTGTATCCAATTATCGGAATTGATGACTCGACTTTGGACAAGTAAATACATAGAGCTCCTTGTGGTCTCGACCATGAATGTGACCTATTTTCTAAAAATAAGAATCAATTGTAGTCTCTAGTATAGTTTAAATTACATGTCCAATAATCAATAAGGGAAATGTTGACCATTATTGGCTTTGAGGCTACTCGGAGTGAATTAACTATGCACTTTATATTCATTGTTCAGAATTGAGGACCTGACTTTGGACAAGTGAAAACATAGAGCTTTTTGTGGCCTTGATCATGAATGATACTCATTTCCTAAAAATAAGAATCAATTGTAGTCTCTAGTATAGTTTAAGTCACATGTCCGATGATGAATAAAGGAAATGTGGATCATTATTGGCTTTAAGGCTACTCGGAGTGAATTAACTACGCATTTTGTATCTAATGATCGGAATTGTGGACCCAACTTTGGACAAATGAAAACATACAGCTCCTTGTGACCTTGACCATGAATGAGACTCATTTTCTAAAAATAAAAACTAATTGCAGTCTCTAGTATAGTTTAAGTTACATATCCCATAATTAATAAGGGAAATGTGAACCATTATTGGCTTTGAGGTTACTCGGAGTAAATTAACTGCACACTTTGTATTCAATGATCGGAATTGATGACCCGACTTTGGACAAGTGAAAACATAGAGCTCCTTGTGGCCGTGACCATGAATGGGAACTATTTCTTAAACATAAGAACCAATTGTAGTCTCTAGTATAGTTTAAGTCACATGTCCGAGAATGAATAAGAAAAATGTGGATAACTATTGGCTTTGAGGCCACTCGAAGTGAATTAACTACGCACTTTGTATCCAATGATCGGAATTAATGACACGATTTTGGACAAGCGAAAACATAGAATTTCTTGTGGTCTCGATCATGAATTGCATACATTTCCTAAAAAAAAGAATCAATTGTGGTCACTAGTATAGTCTAAGTCATATGCTCGACAATCAATAAAAAAAAGGTTTATCATTATTGGCTTTCAGGCTATTCGGTAGTGAATTAACTACGCACTTTGTATCCAGTGATTGGAATTGATTACCCAACTTTGGAAAAGTGAAACATAGAACTTCTTGTAGCCTCAATCATGAATGGGATCTATTTCCTGAAAATAGGAACCATGGTAGTCTCTAACATAGTTTAATCATTGTTAGTTTTTTATTCTCTTGCTGCTTCAGCTTATAATGATATGAACATTGGAAGTTGGTCTCTATTATAAATCATTCTATGTGTTTAAGTGCGTTATAGAGTTGATTTCATGGTAAATACCTCTTGTCCTATGCTCAAGTCACTTTTGGAGTAAAATCTAAACCTATGTCACATGGAGTAGACATTGTGATTGAAAATTTCTGCAAGTTTATGTTCGAAAGGAGGTTCTCCTCACTGCCGTAAACTTTCTCATTCATTTGTTATATTTTCTGTGATATGGTGACCATGGATGTTCATGATTGGAGTGAATATGTTAATTGCTTTGTTCTGATGATGGTCGGAGGTGATCAATGGCGTGGTAAAATGTATATGCGTTGGTATGTACTTAAGAATTTGTGTAGAAGATTGTGTATAACAAGTTCATACATGCTGATCTTGGGCAGATTCTAAATGCTTTTATGCTGTTTGTTTTATCGTGAAACGTTCCGCTATACTGATTTTCAAGGAACATGTTTTGTAATTGAGAGGATTCTGTTTGGAATGGTTCGATTGATTATGGATAAGTAACTTTGTATATTTGTCGCTTGAATAGAGATGGATAAAGATTTGGCCGACAATTTAAAGAATAAAAAGGAAGTTCGAGTATACTGGAAATAAGAATGAAGGAGTCTTGTTGAAATAAATTGAATCTTGTCAATACATGCTGGAATCGTGTTGAAATTTGTTAAAACATGCTAGAATTGAACCGAATGCATGCTGATTGTGATTGTATTTCTCAGCCCAATGAAATTCTTGTTCTATTTTGTCTTCAGTTTGTTGACACAAGTTCATATATATGTATGTGAAGACATTACATCAATTTAATGTCAATTTTTTCCAAAATAATTGGAAGTTTTGATCTCGATTACTTTGTAATAATTTTGAATGTTGCTGCACGGTACTAATTGGATATGATTTTGATAGATTCAAACTTGATTTTGCTCTTGCATGAAGTGGGTGAGTTTGTCTACCGTGTTGATTGTTTGAGCTGACTGCTAACTTATTCCATACTCAACTGTGACTTATTTCCTAAAAAAAAGAACCAGTTGTAGTCTGTAGTATGGTTTAAGTCACGTGTCTGACAATCAATAAGGGATATGTGGACTATTATTTGGCTTTAAGGCTACTCGGTAGTGAATTAACTATGCACTTTGTATCCAATGATCGAAATTGATGACCTGACTTTGGACAAGTGAAAACATAGAGCTCGTCGTGGCCTTGACGATGAATGTAACCTATTTCCTAAAAATAAGAACCAATTGCAATCTCTAGTATAGCTTAAGTCACATGTCCGATTATGAATAAGGAAAATATGGACTATTATTGGCTTTGAAACTACTTGGTAGTGAATTAACGATTCACTTTTTATGCAATGATTGGAATTTGATTACTCGACTTTAGAGAAGTGAAAACATAGAGATCCTTGTGTCCTCGACCATGAATGGAATTATTACCAATTGTAGTCTCTAGTATATTTTTAAGTCACATGTTCAATAATCAATAAGGGAAATGTTGACTATTATTGGTTTTGAGGCTACTCAGTAGTAAATTAACAACGCACTTTGTATCCAATGATCGGAATTGATGACTCGACTTTGAACGAGTGAAAATATAGAGCGCCTTGTGGCTTCAATCATGAATGACACCTATTTCCTAAAAATAAGAACCAATTGTAGTCTCTAGTATAGTTAAGTTTTATGTCTGACAATAAATAAGGGAAATGTGGACCATTATTGGCTTTGAGGCTACTCGAAGTGAATTAACTATACACTTTGTATCTAATGATCGGAATTGATGATCCGACTTTGGAGAAGTGAAAACATTGAGCTCCTTGTGGTCTCTATCATAAATGGGACATATTTCCTAAAAATAAGAACCAATTGTGGTCTCTAGCAAAATTTTTGTCACATGTCCGATAATGAATAAGGGAAATGTGAACCATTATTGGCTTTGAGGCTACTCTGAGTGAATTAACTATGCACTTTATATCTAATGATCGAAATTGATGACCCGACTTTGGAGAAGTGAAAACATTGAGCTCCTTGTGATCTCTATCATAAATGGGACATATATCCTAAAAATAAGAACCAATTGTGGTCTCTAGCAAAATTTGTCACATGTCCGACAATGAATAAGGGAAATGTGGACCATTATTGGCTTTGAAGCTACTTGGTAGTGAATTAACTACACAGCTTGTATCCAATAATCTGCATTGATGACCCGACTTTGAAGAAGTGAAAACATTGAGCTCCTTATGGCCTCGACCATGAATGAGACCTATTTCCTATAAATAAGAACGAATTGTAGTTTAACATAATTTATGTGACATGTCCGACAATGAATAAGGGAAATGTAGACCATTATTGGCTTTAAGTCTACCCGGTAGTGAATTAACTATGTACTTTGTATCCAATGATCAGAATTGATGATCCGACTTTGGACAAGTGAAAACATAGAGCTCCTTATGGATTATTATTGGCTTGGAGGCTATTCGGGGTGAATTAACTACGTATTTTGTATCCAATGATCAGAATTAATGATCCGAATTTGGACAAGTCACAACATAGAGCTCCTTGTGGTCTCGACTATGATTGTAGTCGAACATGTGACTTAAACTATATTAGAGACTACAATTGGCTCTTATTTGTAGGAGATAGGTCCCATTCATGGTCGAGGCCACAAAAAGCTTAATGTTTTCACTTGTCAAAAGTCAGGTCATTAATTCCGATCATTGGATACAAAGTGCCAGTTAATTCACTACCAAGTCGCCTCAAAGCTAATAATAGTTCATATTTCCCTTATTCATTGTCGGACATGTGACTTATACTATACTAGAAACTATAATTGGTTCTGTTTTTTTAAGAAATAGGTCTCATTTATGTTTTCACTTGTCCAAATTCAGGTCATCAATTCCGACCATTGGATACAAAGTGCGTAGTTAATTCACTACGGAGTAGCCTCAAAACCAATAATGATGTATATTTCCCTTATTCATTGTCAATCATGCGGATCAAACTATACTCGAGACTACAATTGATTTTTATTTTTTAGGAAATAGGTCTCATTTATGGTTGAGGCCATAAGGAGCTTTATGTTTACACTTGTCCAAAATTGGGTCATCAATTCCTATTATTGGATATAAAATGGTAGTTAATTCACTTCCAAGTAGCCTCACAGCCAATAATGGTCCAAATTTTCCTTATTGATTGTCGGACATGTTACTTAAACTATACTTGAGCCTACAATTAGTTCTTATTTTTAGGAAATAGGGCACAACTAAGTATGGAATAAGCTAGCAGTCAGCTCAAACAATCAACATGCTAGGCAAACTCATCCACTTCATGCAAGAGCAAAACTAAGTTTGAATCTACCAAAATCAGATCCAATTAGTGCCGTGCAGCAACATTCAAAATTATTATAGATTAGTCGAGATCAAAACTTTCGATTGTTTTGTAAAGAATCGATGTAATGTCTTCACACCTATGTATATGAACTTGTGTCATCAAATTAAAGACAAAATAGAATGAGATCTTCATTGGGTTGAGAAATGCAATTATGGTCAGCATGCATTCGGTTCTATTTCAACATGTTTTTAACAAATCTCAACAAGATTTCAGCATGTATTAACAAGACTCAATTCATTTCGACAAGACTCCTGGATTCTCATTTCCAGTATACTCAAACTTCCCTTTTATTCTTTCAATTGTCAGCAAAATCTTTATCTATCTTTATTTCAGCAACAAATATACAAAGTCATTTATTTAGAATCTATCCAACCATTCAAAATAGGACCCTCTTAATTACAAAATATGTTCTTTGAAAATCAATATAGCTGAACGTTTCATGATAAAACAAACCGCATAAAAGCATTCAAAATCTGCCCGAGATCCGCATTATGAATTTGATATACACAATCTTCTACTCAAATTCTTAAGCAAATATCAACATATATACATTTTAGCTTGCCATTGATCACCTCTGACCATCACCAGAACAAAGCAACTAACATATTGACTCCAATTATTGACATCCATGGTCACCGTATCATAGAGCATACAGCGAATGAATTAGAAAGTCTGCAATAGTGAGGGGAACTTACTTTTGAACATATACATGTGGAAATTTTCAAGCACAACATCCACTCCATGTTACATAGGTTTAGATTTTACTCCAAAAGTGATCGAGAACATGACAAGAGGTTTTTACCATGAAATTAACTTTGCGATGTACTCGGATACACAGAATGATTTATAACAGAAACTAACTTCTAATGTTCAGATTATTATAAGTTGACGCGGAGAGATAATAAAAAACTAACATTGATTAGACTATGCTAGAGACTACAATCGATTCTTATTTTCAGGAAATAGGTCTCATTCATGGTCGAGGCCATAAGGAGGTCTATGTTTTCACTTATCTAGAGTCGGGTCATCAAGTCCGATCATTAGATAGAAAGTGCGTAGTTAATTCCCTACCGAGTAGCCTCAAAGTCAATAATGGTCCACATTTCCCTTATTCATTGTCGGACAAGTGACTTAAAACTATACTTGAGACTACAATTGGTTCTTATTTTAGGAAATAGGTCCTATTAAGAGTCAAGGTTGCTAGGAGCTTTATATTTTCAAATGTCCAAAATCGGGTCATCAATTCCGATCATTGGATACAAAGTGCGTGATTAATTCACCACTGAATAGCCTTAAAGCCAACAATGATCCACATTTCCCTTATTCATTGTTGGATATGTGACTGAAACTATACTAGAAACTACAATTGATTCTTATTTTTAGAAAATATGTTCCATTAATGGTTGAGGCCACAAGGAGCTTTATGTTTTTATTAGACCAAAGTCGGGTCATCAATTCTAATCATTAAATACTAAGTGCGTAGTTAATTCACTACCGAGTAGCCTTAAAGCCAATGGTCCACATTTTTATTATTGATTGTCAGACATGTGACTTAGACTATACTAGAGATCACAATTAATTCTTATTTTTAGGAAATGGGTCCCATTCATGATTGAAACCACAAGGAGCTTTATGTTTTCACTGGTCCAATATCGAGTCAATAATTTTGATCATTGGATACAAAGTGCATAGTTAACTCACTTTGAGTAGTCTTAAAGCCAATAATGGTCCACATTTTCCTTATTCATTGTCATACATGTGACTTAAACTATACTAGAGACTATAATTGATTCTTACTTTTAGGAAATAGGTCTCATTCATGATCGAGGCTACAAGGAGCTCTATGCTTTCACTTGTTCAAAGTTGGGTCATCAATTTCGATCATTGGATACAAAGTGCGTAGTTAATTCACTACCGAGTAACCTCAAAGCCAATAGTGCTACACGTCCCTTATTCATTATCGGACATGTATCTTAAGCTGTACTAGAGACTACAATTGATTCTTAATTTTAGGAAATTGGTCCTATTCATGATGGAGGCCATAAGGAGCTCTATATTTTCATTTATCTAAAGTCAGATCATCAATTTTGATCATTAGATACAAAATGCGTAGTTAATTTACTCCAAATAGCCTAAAAGCCAATAATGGTACATATTTCCTTTATTCATTGTTGGGCATGTGACTTAAATTATACTATAGACTACAATTGGTTCTTTTTTTTTAGGAAATAAGTCCCATTCATGGTCGAGGCTACAAGGAGCTCTATGTTTTCACTTGTCCAAAGCAATTTCGATAATTGGATGTAAAGAGCGTAGTCAATTCGCTACCGAGTAGTCTCAAAGCCAATAATGGTCTGCATTTCCCTTATTGTTTGTCGGACATGTGATTTAAACTATACTAGAGACTATAATTAGCTCTTATTTTTAGGAAATAGGTTACATTTATGGTTGAGGCCATAAGAAGCTCTACGTTTTCATTTATCCAAAGTTGGATCATCAATTCTGATCATTGGATACAAAGTGCATAGTTAATTCACTCCAAATAGCCTCAAAGCCAATAATGGTTAATATTTCCCTTATTCATTATCAGATATGTAATTGAAATTATACTAGAGACTACAAATGGTTCTTATTTTTAGGAAATAGGTTATATTCATGGTCGAGGCCACAAAGAGCTCTATATTTTCACTTGTCCAAAGTCGGGTCATCAATTTCGATCACTGGATACAAAGTGCATAATTAATTTACTACCGAGTAAACTCAAAACCAATAATGTCCACATTTTCCTTATTGATTATCGGACATGTGACTTAAACTATAGTAGAGACTACAATTGGTTCTTATTTTTAGGAAATGGGTCCCATTCATGGTCAAGGCTACAATGAGCTCTATGTTTTCACTTGTCCAAAGTCGGGTCATCAATTTTGATCATTTGATACGAAGTGTGCAGTTAATTCACTCCGAGTAGCTTCAAAGCCTATAATGATCCACATTTTCCTTATTCATTGTCAGATAAGTGGTTTAAACTATACTAAAGACTACAACCGGTTCTAATTTGTAGGAAATAGGTTTATTCATGGTCAACTTAAAAGTGAAGGGAAAACATAGCTCCTTGTGGCATCAATCATGAATGGGACCTATCTCCTTAAAATAAGAATTAATTGTAGTATCTAATATAGTTTAAGTCACATATCCAACGATGAATTAGCGAAATGTGGACCATCGTTGGCTTTGAGGTTACTCGGTAGTGAATTAACTATGCATTTTGAATCTAATGATCGGAATTAATGACTCGACTTTGGAGAAGTGAAAACATAGACCTCCTTGTGGCCTTAACCATGAATGTGACCTATTTCCTTAAAATAGGAACCCATTGTAGTCTCTAGCATAGTTTAATCATCGTTAGTTTTTTATTCTCTGCTTTAGCTTATAATAATATGAACATTAGAAGTTAGTATCTGTTATAAATCATTATGTGTCTGAGTACATCACATAGTTGATTTCTTGGTAAAGACCTCTTGTCCTATGCTCGGTCACTTTTGGAGTAAAATCTAAACCTGTGTGACAGGGAGAGGATGTTATGCTTGAAAATTTCCACAAGTATATGTTCGAAAGTTGGTTCCCCTCACTGTCGCAAATTTTCTCATTCATTCGCTGTATTTTTTGTGATATGGTGACAATGGATGTTGATGATTGGAGTGAATATGTTAATTGCTTTGTTCTGGTGATGGTTAGAGTTGATCAATGTCGTGGTAAAATGTATATACGTTGGTCTCTACTTAAGAATTTGTGTAGAGGATTGTGTATAACAAGTTTATACATGTTGTTCTTCTGAATGTTGTTTGTTTTATCGTGAAACGTTCAGCCATATTGATTTTAAAGGAACATGTTTTGTAATTTAGAGGATTCTGTTTGGAATGGTTCGATAGATTCTAGATAAGTAACTTTGTATATTTGTCGTTTGAATAGAGATGGATAAAGATTTGGCCGATAATTGGAAGAATAAAATATAAGTTTGAGTATACTGGAAATGAGAATGAACGAGTCTTGTCGAAATAAATTGAATCTTGTCAATACATACTGAAATTGTGCTGACATTTGTTGAAAACATGTTGGAATTGAACTGAATGCATGGTGACCATGATTGTATTTCTCAGCCCAATGAAATTCTTGTTCTATTTTGTCTTTAGTTTGTTGACACAAGTTCATATGTGTGTGTGTGTGAAGACATTACATCAATTTCATGTCAATTCTTTACAAAACAATCGGAAGTTTTGATCTCGACTAATCTGTAATAATTCTGAATGTTGTTGCACAACACTAATTGGATATGATTTTGGTAAATTCAAACTTGGTTTTGCTCTTGCATGATGTGGATGAGTTTATCTAGCATGTTGATTGTTTGATTGGAGAAGGATCTGCCTAAGAGGACAATTTAGCTTTTAATAACTTCAATCTGGGGAAGGCAGACGGCTTATGACCAATGGCGGAAGCAAAGCTCAGTGGTTTGTCTTCTAACGGTAGGGGTGTTCCATCTCATAAGAGTTAGTTATAGAAGCCTCAACGCCTCCAAGGTACGCTGGTGAAGGATATTTCAATGCATAATTCAACATGGAGTTAGGGGTGTCAATGGGTCGGGTTGGGCTTTCTTGATACCCGACCCGAAACCTACATGGTCATGCTTGACCTGCCCAGATCCACCCGAGACCCTGTTCATCGTACACACCCAAGAGAGGGTCGGGTCGGGTCGGGTCGGGCCGGGTTTAATTTATTCTTGGACGATTTTGAGGTCAGCAGCAAGTACACCCTCTTCGGAGATGGCGAAGTGCCATCGATGAGGATGATGTGATCCTAGTGGACACGTTCTTTCTCCGCACGCCTCCGTCTCCAACGTCTCCTCCACCTCCACCAGCAGTGAAATCTTTAGCTCAGCTGCCTACGCCACCGCCACTGCCTCCTCCACCGGTGAGGTGCACATACGAGGCCGTCGCTTCCGGAGGCTCAATAGGTATGGCAGGCAATGGAGCTAAATTTGCTAAAGTCAGAAAGTCACCACCGCCGCCGACTCCCCCGCGGCCACCGCCCGCGCCGCTGACGGAGTATAAGTACGCGAAGATCGAGCGGAGGAAGAGTAGCGTGGCGAAGGAGGTAAAGACGGTTTTGGCTTCGGTGCTGCACAACCAGAGAAAGAGAAAGAAGAAGCAGAGGACCAGAACGCTACACAACGATGCCGCTCACCAACTGATGCCCGAGACGACCTCCCATTCTGTTGTGCAAACGCCTCCACCTCTGCCGTCTCCTCCTTCGACGTCCGTCTTCCACAACCTATTTCGAAAGAGCAACAAAAGCAAGAGACTCCACTCGGTAACCTCGCCCCCACCGCCCCCGCAGCGACCGGAGCCTCGGCGGAGGAGTCACCTCGTAGCGGCCCCGAAGCCCCCATTGCCCGTGAAGCCAGCCATCCATTAGCCCAGCAGCCGTGCGTGGTCGCCGTTTCGAGTGTCGGCGCTCAGGTTCGCTGCTAGCGGGGACTTGGTCCGGTCACGCAGCGCCCGCAGCTCCCAGTGCAACTCGCCAGAGCTGCCAGAGCTAGGGGACGCGGACATCCCATCGTTGCCGGGCCACGAGGCGGCGGCGGCGACAGACGGCCGAGATTAGAGCAGCGTGGTGAGAGGGTGCCTGGTGGACCGCGATTGCTAGCGCCGTCGTGGCTTCTCTGAGCTTCGAAGCCATGGCGCCTCTTTGCTCAGGCGATTAAGAACAGTCCTCCTGTTGGCTTAGATCTAGGGTTTCAACGTGAGAGAGGAGAGAGAAGGGAAAAGAGAGAGATTTGTGGGTGGGTCCATGGTGTCAATGGGTTGGGCCTGACCCTACCCCAACCCTAATAATATCCATATCTAAAAGCTCTGTTAGAAGAAAACTAAGGCCCAATCCCAAAATATCCCAAAATTTAGGGTCGGGCCGGGTCAGCGCGGGCCAGGTCGGGCCGGCGTGGGCTTTTTTGACACCCCTACATGGAGTGTACTTTGAAGAAAACTCCTTCCCTAAGAGGAAACATCGATCGGTACGAAGCAAAAGTAGAGAAGCGTACATTAATCTATGAGATGGTAATTGCAGACTAATAAGCTGCAGGCACCTTTGCCAAAGAGTCGAACAACAGAATTGTCCAACAGGTAAAACAAGGACATACTTAATATCAGAAGGATCTCAGGATTTTCAGAAGCGAATCAACTAAAGCAAGAGTAACAATGATGGACAACCCAGATGCATTGAGTGCTCATGCTCCAGATTCTTGTTGCAGTTAAAATTCTCAAGAGAGTCTAGATCCTTCCTAGTGAATGAGCCTTTGAAACGTGAAGAGGGACTAAAGAGAGTGGCATATCATGCTGGAGCTGCAGGGTCGTGGCATGTCGTTTTCATGAAGGTCATGCCGATGCACAGTAGTAGAAGTTTCAATGTGTTTCTCCACCGTCGAAAACCTTGAACTACGTTACTTCCCTCTTGGCCTCGCATTCGAAAGCCAGCAAGAACTGAAGTCCCACAAACCATTGTCCTTTGTTTGTTCAGGGGCTATTTGAAGGTCCACGTCGTCACTTTTGCATTGAACGGACATGGTGAAACCATTTAACCCCTACAAATATGCATCCCGTGGAACCAACATCATCTACCAGTCTCTCTCTGTCTCTCTCTTCCCCGGCACTACATAAATACCGCTTCATATCACACACTCTTCAGTCCAAGATAGTAGCACTTCAATCTTGTCAGATTCGATTCAATTGCATGCTTTGAGTATTATTCTACTAGTTTTCCCAAAACTTCTGGTCATTGTTTCAAGATCATGGCCTCAACAATCCTGATGCACTCGATCCCTGCAAGTCCTAGGACTGCGATCAACATTAGTTTCAGGAAATCTATTGTGAGAGGCCTTTTCCCTGCCAACCATAGTCCTAGGTTGGCCCCCCGAGGTGGCGTACGTGTGAGGTGTATGACTGAGGTGAAGTAGCAGATTTTCGAATGATCTTGCTTGTAACGTCAACAATCTGATATTGGGAAGTTTATTGAATTAACATTGGTACGTGGTGAATGTTGCAGGAGAGAAAGCCGGATCTAAACCCATCCCTGAAATCGAAATCAAAGGTATATTCACTCTTGAGTCTCGTAGCACATGAATACGAGTTTTGGGAAGGCCTTACTTATACACGTAGCTTTTATCTAATCAAAGAGATTAAACTTTACGATTGAAGTTTCCTGATGATAAGTGTTGTCAAAGAAATTGAACCGGTGATACTCTACTGATTCAATTTCGTCTCAAGTGAGATGGTCACTCGTTGTAGCGACATGATTACTTCGTCTACCAATTATGGGTCCTCTTGTAACTGCTTAAAACAAATAGACTTGACTGGTTAGTTGGATGACAAGTGTTCGACAGAGGTGGTCTGTGTATAGAATAGTGCATGCACGATATGTACTAGTTATATGTCCTTTTACATTGACTAATTAATTTCACCAAATAAATAACCACTCCTTCCGTAAACTAACTTGATCACGATGACAAGTGAGCACCAACTTCAGAGATGTATTCGCATTTAGCGGGCCGGCGCCAGAGAGGATCAGTGGCAGACTCGTAATGATTGGCTTTGTGGCAGCCATTGCGGTTGAACAGTCCAAAGGCCAGGACTTGTTCATTCAGATCAGTGAAGGTGGCATCCCATGGTCATAGGGACTAGCATTCTACTCTTGGTCGCATCTCTTGTTCCGCTGTTTCAAGGAGTCACGGCCGAGTCAAAGTCTGACGGGTTGATGACTTCCAATGCCGAGTTGTGGAACGGAAGATTTGCAATGTTGGGACTTGTTGCGTTGGCCTTCACCGAATATGTTAAGGGAGGCATACTTGTGTAGGGTTTTGGAATTAGAGTGATATGCTCGTGAAAGTAGATCAGAATGTAATCCTCAGAAGCATAATATAAAGTGAAGCATTGTCTTAATACAAATACTGTGCCCAATACCGTCTTGGTTAGATCTCAAATTAGAGTTTCTCACGCTATAGATCATTCTCTCCGAGGATATTTCAATATTCAACATGGAGTATACTCTGAAAAAAACTCCCTCCTTGAGAAGAAACATCGATTCGTATGAAGTGGAAGTAAAGAAGTGTCGCTTAATTGGTAATTGCAGACTAATAAGCCACGAGCACCTTTGCCAATGAGATCACGATGAGACTCAGATGACTATGGGTGAACGAAGAACATATGTAAATCAGAAGGATCTCAGGCTTTTCAGAAGTAAATAAACTAAGGGTGCGTTTGGCAACGTGCCAAATAGTAAAAATTTCTGTTCTTTTGTTCCCAGAAACAGTTTGGGAACAGAAATGCGTTTGGTAAACGCACTTGTTCCCGGGCACATTTTTGTAAAAATTTGTGCCGAGAAATAGTTTTGGAGGAGAAACAAGAAGTAAAAAAAAGTAGCTTCTTGTTTCTCGGCACAATTTTGAGAATCAGTTTTTTTTCTTTTTTTTCTTTTCTTATTTTTTTGGTCTTCTTCGTTGGGCAGGGCCGGCCGCCGGCGACCGGCCACAGCCCAGGGCCGGCGAGGGCGTCACGGCCCTCGCCGGCCGCCGGCGGAGGCGAGGGTCGCCCTCGCCGGCGAGGGCGAGGGCTGGACCCTCGCCGCCTGGGCGAGGCGGCCCTCGCCGTCGCGACCCACGGCGAGGTCGGCTTCGCCGTGGGTCGCGACGGCGACCCTCGGCCTCGCCCAGATCTGGCGAGGCCGAGGGTCGCCGTCGCGACCCACGGCGAAGCCGACCTCGCCGTGGGTCGCGACGGCGAGGGCCGCCTCGCCCAGGCGGCGAGGGTCCAGCCCTCGCCCTCGCCGGCGAGGGCGACCCTCGCCTCCGCCGGCGGCCGGCGAGGGCCGTGACGCCCTCGCCGGCCCTGGGCTGTGGCCGGCCGCCGGTCGCCGGCGACCGGCCATGGCCAAAGAAAAAAAAATTAGAAAGAAAAAAAATTAAACAATTCAAAATATTATTAAAATATTATTTGGGAACAGAAATTTTGTGTAGTTTACCAAACGCATTTCTATTCTTTTCTACTTTAGGAATAGAAATTTTGTGTAGTTTACCAAACGCCTTAAAATACCCAGAAATTGTTTCCGGGCACAGAATAAAAAAAATCATTTCTGTTCAGAAATTGTTCCGGGGCGCAGAATGGTTCTCATGCGCACCCTAAAGCAACAATAATAAAGATGGATTGAGCGAATTCAGATCATCCTTAGATGAGGACGCTCCGAATTCTCAAAGCAAATGATTCTGCAAACAAAACTAAATCAAACTTCAGTCTGTACCCTTCCAAGTAAAAAGGTGGAAATTCACCAAGTCAGCAGCAACATATCTGGAGAATGTTAAGTGCAATCACCCATTGAAATATTTATCAGCACTTTCTTCTGCCTTTCCTTTTTTTGACTGTCCAGAGGCCAATAGTATGATTTCATGGACCCAGATTATGAACTCTGTCCTTTATTTCACTTCCATCAAATTATGTAGCAATTGATTGTTTAATTAAGTCATAGCAAAATATATCTTCGAATAAACCACTCAATCATGATGGAACTCTTACAACCAATGGATTTCTTTCCAATGACACATCTAGAAACTGTATTGTCTGACAAAAGAACACTGGAGAAGGATCTGACCTAAGAGGATAACGTTTGCTTTTAAGAACTGCAATCTGGGGCAGGCAGATGGCTTATGACCAAAGGCGGACGTAAAGCTCGGTGGTTTGCTTCCTTCTCTTTGCGGGCTTTGAACATCTCTTCTGTTTCAACCACGATCAGCCTCTTTACCTACTCACGTAATAGATTCTTCAAGTAAGCAAATAATATTGATAAACAAAACCAAAATGCAGTAGCTGAATAATCATTACTTGTTGCAACATTCCCCTAACAGTAGGGGTGTTCCATCTCATAACAGTTCGGTTACACTTGCGAAGCCGCAACGCCTCCAATGTACGCCTGTGAAGTCTTCTGGTTCCAGGAATGCCCCTAACCAGGGTTATGTACAAGTTGGGGCTCCATGCAATCGGCACACAAGCCTTGTAAGCTTTGAAGGCATTCATGCTTTTCCCTTTCTCAGCAACACTGAAGGGGACATTAAAATTAGTTTTTTCCATGACAAACCCCAGACAGCGATGAACGAACAACTAGAATGAACACACATGCACACCCACACATACAAAAACAAACAAAGAGGATACCAAAGAAAAGCAAAATACTATTCCACGATTGGGTAAATAACAGATATCTCACCAATCACTATCTCCTTGATTTTTGACAATGACCCATTATAGAACAGAACTAATTAATATATATGAATAACTGAGAAACTAGCTAAATTTCAGAAGGAACCAGTTAGATTCATCTGCAGGAGACTATGAGAAGCAACACTGCAAAACATGGTTAAACTAACAATATATTACTAGGCAGGGTCACGTATAGATGGAATTCTTCAATCTAGTAATTCAATCATTTTAGATTAACTTGAGATGCTGCTTGATTAGCTCAGTGATTATTATTCAATATCTGATTCTAGGTTGGTAAAACAAAAAGCAGGCACTATAGAGCAAGAAGCCTAATGCCTTACTGCGTCTCCTTGTACTTGAGATGTGGGATAGGACATACTCTTAATAATCGTATAATATTTGCTCATTGTCCTTTTCTTGATCCCATCTCTCCTCAAGCAATTTGTGTGCATTTCCAGACGCACAACAACTAGAGTTAGTAAAAGTTCAAGCTCCCATCTTGAAACCATTCCACTTTTTTTAAATGACTAGAATCTTCACTTCAATGAAACTTAAGGGGAAAATTAAAAGGAAATAGAGACAAGGTTGATCAGAAAAATGTAGCAAGAGTAGCAATCCCACGGTATTGGTTCCAGTCATGGGAAAACTACGCAAAATTATCCATGTTGTTCATAAAAGAAGCTTCGAACTGCGCCGTCGCAAACCTAAGAATCTGAGGCTCTACTTCTCTTCTTACTCTCCCCTCAAGTGGGCAAAAACATAACACCGAGGCTCTCATAGGAATATGGTCGAACACCTTGCGGGCATGGGGGCTCGACGCAAAACACCACCATCGATCCTCATCCTCCCAACCGGAGACGCATAAGAACTACATCCTAACGGACGAAACGGACCCGCAAGCGCATGCCAACATCAACCCAAGAACCCAAATCAAGGCGACGAACTAGTGCTGAACTAGCATGAACAAATTGGGAACAAAACCTTGTAAAATCTTGGCATTTACATGACCAGAGGAACTGGTACTAAAAACCAAGAAATGGCAGCGAATCAAGAAGCACACCCCAGATGCAGACTCGAAATGAGCATCAAAACCCATACATACCTCCACGGTCACCGCAAGGCAAGTCGAGCTGCGCCACCGGAGAGTTGAAACTGGGAAGGCGACTGAGGCGCACGAAGAGACCAGAATTTGGGAGGGGAAGCTTCGGCCTTTGTGGTTGGGCCTTGAGACACAATGGATCCCAACCAGAAGCCTGACTGAAAGATGGGCCACTTTCTAGGCAAAGAACAGAGGTGGGACCGGCCCGGTAAAACATCGGTAACGGTTCGACCGAGTCGGTAGACCCAATCGGTCACCTCGGGGAGGTCTCGAATTCAAATCTTGCTCGACAAAGCTTCTTGGGTGTTGAGTTAGCTAGGAAGATATGTCGAGCGACTACCCTAACCCGTGGCATGGATAGTGTTCCTTTGACTGAACCCGACATGTAGACTTAAAATCTAGTGTGTCGAAACTGGCACCGAATTCCATTTAATGAAGCCAAAATGAAAAAAAAAAAAAAAAAAAAACTATATACGATCTTAAGTCAAGCGGCGTAGTTTGAACTTCAAAGCCGGATTATCGCCCGCAAGCATATGCGATGACCGGGTAAATAAAATGTGCTAAAAGTAGAGAGAGAATTTTGAACTAGGCATTAGGTCAAGAACCGTGTCGTGACTCGCGTCAGCTCGATGAACCTGTAACGTGAGTTGGGTTGATTTGCTCTGCCTTTATCCTACGAAATCCTATTTTGGCATGCAATTAGTGCCAAAAATTTTGTCTCGAATTTGAGCCCATTGACAAAATCTAAGCATGTGAAAACTCGGAATCGAGCTGGAGCACTCGGAGTGTACAAAGTCCGCTGCAAGTCGGCCGTCCAAACACAACACGGCGGACATCCACATTCAAACGGGAGATTTCCCATTTCGGATTGTTCGGAGTTTATGCACAGTGGGCACCCGTACATGGAAGAGAAGCCCAACTTGGACTTGAGTCAGACAAAAGGATTTCTCACACAATACAGATTATTGCTTGTTGAGGGCGTGCCGCAAACTCGCATCCACAAGAATCTCTAGATGCCAACAAGCAAAATGCTGAAATTCCAAAGCTTGACTAGCCCACCAGAGCAGATGACTAACAATCGATGTCCACCCATGCGACGCTCGCGGTTGACCACTTGACCGCGTCAACGCATCTCATGTTGTCATCTTCACTAAACCTCCAGCGGGAAACAAGATTCATACTGAGTTTATGCCCAGAAAGACTGAAGATAATCGAGGGCCGAATCGCCGACTAGAAGATCGTCAAAATAGTAAAAAGGCTCGAAGCATAAGTCGCACAACCAGTTTTATTCGTTTGTCTATCCACAAAGGACCAACCAACGTAGCGGATACAGATCCAAAACCACATAACCATAAGCATAACAACTTTGTACTATATGAGCCAAGTCAAGGCAAACTGATTACTCATGCTGAGAAACCACATATCACAGGCCAAGGCATACTTCAGTGTTTATTATATCTCATGAAAGCCCAACAGGGCTACACACATTAAGCTGCGGCATCAACGGCGTGATCACTGCGTTCCTTCTGCAGAAAAGCTTGAAGGTACTCTTTCCTGCAAGGAAGAATTCATCTCTAAGACTGGAGGGCAACATGTTGTATGCGAAAACCGGAGATGTAAACCACTAGAAGGAAAGGATAGATCAATACCTCGCAGGTAAATGGTCATGAGGACGATTGAATGGGGTCCAAACTGGATCACCAACAAACAGTCGCATAGCCTATACACAAAGATCACTTAGCAGAGAGTAAACAAAATTTCTTTCTATCAATTAGAAAATTCATTCTTCCACTGATTATGAAAAAGCTGCGATAACTTTAGAAGGCCCAAATCTAGTTCTTTCGCTCTCTTCATGTACATGGGTGCTCGATCAAAGAAGTGAAGAGGGGTATGCATGTACCGTAAGTACCTTAATGTAATTATCCGAATCGAGGGTAAAGCGATGGTAGATTCCAGCCGGTAAAACAATCAATCCACCTTTCTTTAACCACACACGTATCCAAGCATCATTCCGGTCCCTAACATCAAAATAACCTAGACGAAAAGGTAAAAATTAGGGAATTTAATAGTAAACAGAATCCAGGAAGCTGAAAGAAGAAAATCAGGGACTCACCACTTCCAGCCACGCAGTAACGAATCTCCTCATCAGTGTGGAGATGCTCCTCAAAGAAGTTCTTGATCTTCTCTTCATAATTTGGTAGCTTCTCTGGGGAAACTTCGCAGAAATCCTGGGCAAAAATAAAATAAGTTTCATGCTGCCAGACGTAGCAAACAAGCTCAACATTGGAAGTGTCCAGCAGACCAAGAGGGACCAAAGTTCTCAGGAGATTAACACATTAGGCAGAAAATAGACTACTTAACAATGCAAGATTTTCAAACTTAATCATTCACCAAAAGATTAGTTAAACAAGCATGGAACGTATGATCATGACCCAGGTCTAGTTCCGCGACATGGACAAACACAAATATTAATCTTGTCCTGAAGCAACTACAAACTACCAAAGCTAGTGAAAATGTGGTATAATATTATGAATTAAATTAGATAACTTGCCACATACCATATAGGAGTATCCACGTTCCTCACGGATTTTCTTCAATCCCTCGTCAGTTTCATAGTTGTCAGCATCCAATCGCCAGCTGAGAACGCCAAGTTCTGCAAAAACATGATAGCTCCTAAAGAATTGGAAAACAAAATTGTTTCATTGTATCTTACAACAATGCTTCCTCAGAATGCATACCATCAAGCTGCTCCAAGGAAACAAATTCCTTTGGTTCACGGTGATGTGGAAGTCTTTGGTCTTCAGTGCTGTCATCCATATACCATGCTTGAAGGACTTCCTCTCTAGGATCCTACCCAGCACAAAGTTCGAAAGCATTATCGCAAATACAGAACAGGCATTGAAGGACCCACAGTACATGACAAGATTCACAACGCAAATTTAACCACCCTCTTCCATCCTCAAGGAAGGACGGTTGAAAATGTTCTTTCCAAAAATTGTTTTCCTACCTTAAATTTTTTATAGTTTCCTAGTTCTCACGCTTAGATCATGACCACCGTTACAGAATCCATCATCAAAATCACCCTATCAAACCAATTTATCAAGTACTATAGATTAACTGAAATACAAACTAATGAATACCACATATAGCAAATTGATATTCATAATATGCAAACCGGTGCACACTGTTAGGTGCAGACGCATACATGACACAGACAATCAACATACCGTGAAAACCCAAGAACAAGTTCGAAAGAAGTGAAACAGATACATCTTTAAAATTTTTTAAGAGAAACAAGTACCCTATATTCTGCATTGACTACAAGGACCTGAAACA
This sequence comes from Syzygium jambos, assembly GCA_031216235.1. Classification (NCBI taxonomy): domain Eukaryota; kingdom Viridiplantae; phylum Streptophyta; class Magnoliopsida; order Myrtales; family Myrtaceae; genus Syzygium; species Syzygium jambos. Next base: position 7,715,991 of record CM062221.1, read on the forward strand.
GATACATCTTTAAAAATATCTAAGAGAAACAAGTATCCTATATTCTGCATTGACTATGAGGACCTAAAAGTGGGCTGCAATATATTAATCCTCTCCGAGTACAGTTATGCCTCTGTCCGCAGTTCGAGCTCTAACTTTGGCACCATGTAAAGAGGCAATGACATCTGCCAGAAAAGTAGCAATCCGCTCTTAAGTCAACTAGACCTCCACACCTTCTTTCTACCATATTAATGGTTTTTTTCTTGACTTAGCTTGCTTCATTATATAAGGTAATGGCTGAACTTTTTCCAGTCGGGTACTGAGACTTGACCTTCACGTCCCTTAAAGAGGACTAACCCGCTCGAGTTCCTAAACAGCCACTTGTTTCAAAAGTTTTAAGCTATCAGAACGTGCACAAAACAATCTATCCAGGTATTTCTTGCCCCTGGATCTCATACCCATCAACCCATCCAGTATACCGTGGCCATAGGGTGGCGTGACCTACATGTGAATCCAAGATGGAAGCACATCAACCCAAACTAGTTCAATTAGGAGTAAGCCCTCAAGATTGCCCCCCATCACGTAAATCATATTGGAATTTGTCTTCTTTTTGAGACTTCTCTTCGGGACGCTTCTCAATTCTTCTGTAGCACCTACCAGTCTACCACAGAGACCACATCTGTTCAAGGGTTTCGACTTTCCCGTTCCCTGAATCCCAAAACTGCGGCAAACAAATCCTAACTCGGCTCAAAAAGATGATGGGTTGCGCCGTACCGACAGCTTTCCCAAAACCAACAAGCCCAGCAACATCGACAGACTCAAAGAAAACAGAGTCAACTTGAAAATCCCAAATAAAAGAAAACTGGGTGACCTCGAAATCAGATCTTCCCTCCTCTCTCAACCGATCGAGACAACAGAAAAGCAATTCATAAGAAAACAACTCGAAGCCGAAGTAAATACCTTGCCGGAGGCGACCATTTTCGTCGATATCGCAGGTTAGGGAATCGACAAGCTTTCTACGCGACGCGATAAAGCGAGGAGCGGAGGGCCAAATTGCCCTTTTTTTATATACGAGAAAGGATTTTGTACTCCTTTTTTTAGGAAAAAATTAGAAGGGTCAAATGGTAGGGAGAAATCTGACTTGGAGGATTTGTTCCCGTAGAAAACTCCAGAGAGAACAAAGCTTTTCGTGTCCGGGTTCATTGAACCGGGCGGAGCGATGGCGGGTCAACCCACGGGATTGCCGTTCTGGGGACAAGTTCCCACAGACATGATGACAACGTGTTTTGGGCGATTCTTTGAGTTCTTGTTTTGTTGTGATTTTGACTATGGCATATTTGATATTAAAAAAAAAAAAAGAAGAGTGACATAAATCGTCAATGAATTTTGATTCATTATACAATGTGATATCTGAACTTTAGATCTGTTGATGTGATCCTTGAACTTTTAATTTATTCTAGGGTTAATACCACAAAAAATCCTAAACTGGTACACTTGTGACACATTTACCCCAACCCCAAACTGGTACACCTGTGACAATTTTACTCTGAACTATTTTTTTGATCATCAAAAACCCCAAACTGGTACACCTGTGACAATTTTACCTCGAACTTAAAAAAAAAAAAATCTCAAACTGGTACATATGTGACAATTTTACCCTGAATTAAAATTTTAATATTATTTTTTATATTTTTTTCGAAATTTTATTTATTATTTATTTATTTATTTTTCATCTTAAACCTCTGGCCGGCAAGGGCCACCCTCACCCGATTTGGCGAGGGTCGCCCTTGCCGGCGCCGGGCGAGGGCTGTCCTCGCCCGACTCAGGCGGCCCTCGCCGGCGTTGGGTAGCCCTCGCCGGCGTCGGGCGAGGGCTGTCCTCACCCGACTCAAGCGAGGGCAGTCCTTGCCCGACATAGGCGAGGGCGAGCCTCACTCGACGCAGGCGAGGGCTGCCCTCGCTAGATCCGGTGAGGGCGGCCCTTGCCAGCTTCTGCCTTTGGCTGGTTGCCGGACCGGTGACCGGCCAAAGGTTGAAGGTGAAGAAAAAAAAAAGAAAAGAAAAAATTCAAAAAAATTCAAAAAATAATATTAAAAATTAGTTCGGGGTAAAATTGTCACATGTGTACCAGTTTATGATTTTTTGTGGTATGTTCGGGATAAAATTGTCATAGGTGTACCAGTTCGAGGTTTTTTATAGTAAAAAAAATAGTTTGAGGTAAATGTGTCACAAGTGTACCAGTTTAGGATTTTTCGTGGTATTAACCATTTATTCTATGTGGCTCATTTCGATTTAGTCTATGAATTGTATGAAAATGGTCAATGTTGTCCTTCCATTCATTCAAGTTCAGGGATAACATTGAACATTCTCATACAGTACATGGACTAAATTGAGCACGTTAACAGGTGACCACATTGAATAAATTATAAGTTATGGGATAATATTGCATATTGGACTGAAGTTCAAGGACCACATTGAATAAATTTAAAGTTCATGTACCACATTGCACATTTGACAAGAATTCAGAGACCATTTGTGTCATTTACCCTAAAAAAATTCAAAATCATTATGATAATTTATCAAATCTAACCTTAGTTATGACCGTTTCTGATGGTGAATAATATACGGATAGTCAGAAGAGAAGCGGGTATAGATTTTCTTTGGAATTCTTGAAAGTTGCATTTGGTCATCTAAATTTGAATTGGGAATGATAATAATGTGATTAGAATTCCCCCAAATGGTAGAAAATCCCATCATATATTTGGTATAAGATCTCAATTATGATTGAAAATCTTTGAAAATCTCCGTCGTGTCCTCCACATGCCACTTTGATACTCCCCGCAGTGCATTGAGTTTGACGTCCCATCAGTGGCCCTCTCGATTGGCTTCCTCATGGTCGCGACTATCTATGCAAACCTTGCACGAGGGTCGTGAGGTAGAGCTCAAAGGAGTCTATCCGAATTGCCTTTTGTTGGAAACCTAGTCTTCCACTTGTGTCATCGCTGAATTGCTCACCTACGAAAGAGCATCTTCACTCACCCAATGTAGATCGACGCCAAAACAAGAGTGCTTAGAAAGAAATACAAAAAAATAAGCGAATCTGTGATACCCTTTTGTTTGTGTGATCTAGGTGCAGAGCTAATATTGTTTTATCATCACAATCCTATCTCAATACCAAAAGCAAAATCACAAGAGAAACCGAATTTACGGCAAAACGATGAAGGAATCGAGTGGAGGGTATCGTGGAGAGTGAAGAGTGTGCTCAGACAGCCAAAGGATTAGACTTCCAACTAGTGGGGAGTGAAACGCAAGTTGACAACACTGAGAGAAGCTAGACAGAGGGGGATTTGGAGAGGAAGATGAGAGCGACGAAGACGAAGACGAAGACGAAGACCATTGTTTTGATTATGTAGGTAAGAGAGAGAGAGAGCGGAGAAGCCGATTGACTCAAGAGACAATGATTGGCTCTCGTCGTGGTGGTGTCTGTGCGTTGTGGGTTACTCCATCACTCTATCGTTGGAAAATAATGGATTTGTTAAGTTATTTCAAAAAACTTTGTTCAATCCAAGTTTACCCTATCCCTCGCCCCAGATTTCTTATCCAACTTTTTATATGATAATATTAAGGTTTATCCAGTTCGGAGGACGTTGCCAAACATTGCATAGGATAACATTATCCTATTCGAACTCAAATTCATATTACCAAATGCAAATGAAAGGTTTTGCTGAATGGTGCCTTCAAGGTACTTGTCAAGAGATTAAATTAGGGAAAATTGTATTAATAGTCTTTAAATGATGGCTCGATGTACAATATGATGCTTGGACTTTTAATTTATTCAATGTGATTCTTAGACTATTTTAAATTGTCGAATTATTTCCTCACAAAGTCAAATCAATATTTGGACAAAAAAATGAAAAGTCAAATCAGTATGTTGGTACTGTTCATAAGTTTTCACAATTACACTATTACCTAGATTTTAGAATATCTTTTCATTTCAATTTATTTTCTAATTCAAAAAATGATACATTTATATTACCTTTATAGTCTTTATAAGTATTACTAAAGTTTTGTTTAACTATATATTAGCTTATGATATCTATAATAGAAAGGGAGAAATTCATGTAGAGTTGTATTGAGTTGATATTTTTGCTATTTTAATTTCCTAATTTACAAATTTAACAATATTTAAATAAAAAACACAAAATTGTAAAAGCTTGCAAATTTCATCTATCTAAAAAATTAAGAACAAGATTTAGATTAATATAAGTATGATTATTAATAGATAAATTACCTTCTTCCCTAAATATCCTTATTACAACATTTATTCTTAAAATAGCAGGAATATAAACATGATATAACTCTAATGAGGTTCTACTTTTATTGTCATAGAGATCACAAAGTTAAAAAAAAAATTAAGTGGAACTACTGTATAAAGACCGAAAAAATAAAAAAAGGTAAAACGAAATAGAGTGTTTTTTGTTTAGAAAATGGATTAAAATTAAAAGATATTCTAATATATGGGTGATGGTGTGATTTTGAAAACTTTTAAATTACCGTATGACTAATTCAACTTTGTTATGTAAAATTGAGGGACTGGAATATAAATTGAAAGTTCATGGACTATATTGAACATTCAGTGAAGGCATCATCTGCAGCACAGGTGGAAACCTTAGCTGTCCACGAAGCTCTCCAGGTCATAGCGTCCAGCGAAGACCAGACCGTGTGCATCTGTGTGGAGTCTGACCGTGTAGATTTGATTAATGCCCTAACAAGTAAGTCTGCAGATCTGTTTAACTGGGAAGAGCGTCTGCTTTTCTCAGATTGTTTGGAGCTTCTTTTGGCCCACCCGCATATTAATCTATCCCACTGTCCGAGGGAATCCAACTTAGTGGCTGATTGGGCTGTGAAACTGCAAAGGTTAGGTTGTCTTCCACAAAATTGGCTTGTTGCCCCTCCTCAAGCCCTATGGGCTCTTCTTTGTTTAGACTCTCCCTGTATGTGTTTCTCAAGATCTTACTGGTAATGATATATTTCCTTTGCGATAAAAAAAAAAGTACCATATTGAACAAATAAAAAGTTCAATAATGACATTGTACATTGAGTTAAAATTTAGAAATTATTATTATCAATTTTTCAATTAAATTGCTAAGTGGCAATAAAAAGAAAACATTATAAGTTCCGATATACCGATCTTGCTTCCAATTTGAGGGCCGTTGCTTTGCAAATCAAAGTACAAGTGTTACGATTCATCTTTGGAATATCGATCTAGACAAGGTCAGTCCACATGGTTGGTTGTGAGTCTACCAAGCTGTTTGGGGCAGAAATACTTAAGATTATCTTAGAGCCCAAATTATGGAAGGTCCAATCACTTGATAATTAATTACACAAAGCTTTACGTACGGTCAACGATTCTGATTCCTCAAACAAAAATTATTTGCATATCATGGCCGTTTCCTTTTCATGATCCACTTGCTTTAAAAAGGCAGTTGCGTATCCTAACCGTTGATTTCTTTACAAGGCCTACATTATTTTTAGACTCCGTTCGTTTTGCAAAAATTGCGACGTTTCTAAAAAATATTTTTGAGAAAGCAATTTTTCAAGAAAATGATAATATTTTTCGGTACTCAGCTAAAATCTAAAAATGAACCATAAAATATTTTCCGCCGTTTGGTATCTAATTTGATTTTATAGAAAAAATACAAAAAAACTCGAATTTTTTTTTAATTTAATTTTCTACTCTATTCTTTTTCTTTCATTTTCTTTCTTTTTCTATTTGCTTCTTCCTTGGCGGATTGCCGACCACGACAGCAACCAAAGACTAGCCACAGGCAAGGTCAAGCCTCACCACAAGCCGGCGAGGTCGAGCCGCTAGCAAGGCTCAAGCTCGCCTTTGGTCAGATGTGACCGTCGCCGTGGCCAGAGATCGGCTGAGGAAGAAGCAAAAAGAAAAGGAAAGAAAAAAATAATTAAAAACTTGAATTCTTTTAAAAAGAAAAAATAAAAATAAATGAAAAATGTGTTTGGTGAAAGAAAGAGGAATAGGAAAACATTTTCCCACTTTTGAAGGTATTTCTTCCATTGGCGAAAAATATTTTCCTTGACTAATTTATTTTCCATAAATGGAAACTGGAAAATTCGGAAAACGTTTTCCTGGAAGTTGTTTTCCGTAAAACAAACAGAGCCTTAAATGATTATGATTTCCATTGGCGCAATCCAATAGGATTAGCTAGGGGATGCTCGATCGAGTGAGGAATATTTCATCCCAGCAACGGCCACCATGCCATGGCGGCCCGTGGAAGCATCTCATCAAGGACATATGATGAGGGTGCTTGTGGATATGAGGCCGCTCTTCTTTCCCGTGATGTTGGATGGCATTAGTTATGTTGTGTGAACACCCGCATAGATCAAGTCCACCATAGATTGAGTATTATAAAAGATAAGTGTAGTTGAAATCCTAAAACTTACCACGAAAGTGTAATTGAATCTTAAAACTTTCAAAGTACAATTAAGTCCCAAAACTTGTCACTAAAGAGCAATCGAGTCCCAAAACTTTCAAAAAGTGCACTTTTTTAAAGTTTTAAGATTTAATTGCGCTTTTTAAAAGTTTTAGGATTCAATTATACTTTTTGAAAATTTTATAACTAAATTACACTTTTATGATAAGTTTTAGAATTTTCAATGCAGTTATCCCTGCTCATAAATATGCCGTTGACAAAGCTACATCCTCGTGTATTAGAAGTGTCGCTAGCAGGTGTTGACCAAAACAAGAGCTGGACCATTGGGAGATTGTATATATCAGACATCAGTTTTCAATCCAGAAAGTACAGAGCATACATAGAGAGGCGACATTCGAACACAGAAGCTTCTATAATACCAGTGTACATTCCGAAAGCACGACCAGTCATTCCTCGAAACTCATGAGAATTAATGAGCCGCGAGTGCGACGCCCACTTTCTCGGTCATGCTCCTCGCGTATTGCTTCCTTGCCGGGTGGTCTTCCTGCGGCCGATTGAAAGCCGTCCACACAGGTTCACCAACAAACAGCCTCATCAACTGCACGTCAACAACATAAAACAGCAATGAATCTTTTGATGGATTGTGTCAACTCCAATCGGTCTCGCTCAACCATAGAACTAACGCATTTACAAGATCACATCGCCGTGGCGAGACAAAGATTCCGATACCTTGATGTAGTTACTGGCATCGAGTGTGAACCGGTGGTAGATTCCAGCGGGCAGAACGATGAGGTCGCCAGGTTTTATCCAGATCCTAATCCAACGGTCCTCCTTGTCTCGGACATCAAAGTATCCGCTCCCTTCCAAGCAGTAGCGTATCTCTTCGTCCCCGTGTATGTGCTCCGTGTAGAAGTTCTTGAGCTTCTGCTCGTAGTTGTCCACTTTCTCCGGGCACAAATCCAGCAGATCCTGAGAACATTCCAGCAAAAGGAAATAGGCCAGAGAGTCGGTCTCCGATCAGCATCTTGGGAAGCAAGAGGCAACATGATAACTTTCGGCAACCACAGGCGACGACTCCATTATTATCCTGATTAACTCCTTATCTAAGTAAATCAATGATCAAGTTCAAGGTTGCCCCCCCGCAGATTATTTGGTCGATTGTCTTGATCTACACTAAACTTAGTCTGCTCCTCGTTGCATATGTACCTATCTAAGTCAAATCCTCGGCCTCCCTCAATAGATCCGCGGTGGCATAATCTTTAATTACACCTCGCAATCCTCCATAAACAGCTCCATTACTTCATTCTAAGCCCAAGTTCCAAGCTTATGCTTTGATGCAGTTATCTAAGAGTTTAAGCTTCTAATTCATTCACCAAGTCTTCTCTCGTCTAATAAAGCACCGCACATAACAAGCGTCCAAAAACGGGTGCACCAGAAAAGCGTTACGATGGATTAAGTCCTCACTGCACATGAAAATTAAGATCATGCGACCGACAAGCCAAATAATTTCTCAAGGCGAGAAGGTATCTGCGCATCAGCTTACACCACGGGGCAGCAACAAATGGAGGAGAAGCAAGCCAATCGCGACCAAGAAATTTTCAAATTCCAAAACTGCAAAGATAGATTGAGATCGACAGCACGCGAACAATGTAATTGGCTCTATCATATTACGAACGACTAACTGATGCATCTAAAGATACTTTCACGGATTGCGAACTACAGGGGCCTCCTCGAACTCCTCCTTCAGAAAGAGATTCTCTCAAAGGCTCATCAAGTACAAGAGCTAAACAACTTTCGTCTTACAATCGCAACAAAAGATGCAAAGATAAAAATCATTGAATTGACATAAGGAGTGCGAATGTACCATATAATTGTACCCTCTGGCCTCTCTGATCTTGCGTAGTTCCTCATCGTTCTCATAGTCACTGGGTTTCAACTTCCAGTACAGAACTCCCACATCTGCAAACACTCAAAAAAGCTCTTCAATTCAATCATCCCATCAACATCAATGAATTCGTAGAGATTGAGAATGCGTCTCTCGGAGAGAGAGAGAGAGACCTGCCAAGTGGTCCAGAGAGACAAGCTCCGGGGGGCTGCGATGGTGAGGGAGCCTCTGGTCGCCGTCGCTCTCGTCCATGAACCACGCCTGCTCAAAAATTCCACAACCCCACGAAGGTTCAATCCGAATCACATCCTCCCAAAATCCTCGCACCCTCAAATGAACACGAACTTGAGTAATCGAAGCTCACCTCGATTGCCATGGCTGAACTGGGAACCAGCTTCGAAGGACTCGCTCGCGCACAGAGCCGCAGCAGAACTCGAGGAACGAGGAATGACATGGACGTGGCTTTATAGGAAGGACCCCGCCGTCATCGTGTGTTCCTCGACCTATCCCGGAATAAAATCCACCTTAAGTCGTGTCCTCGCTTGCCACTTGTGTGCTTGGATTTTCACTAGTGTTTTGTGGTGTGCAATGTTCATCATTGGCCCACTAACAAAAAAAAAAAATCTCAATTTACTTAGAGAGTAGAAAATTGTGCAACCTGGACCGGTTCAACCCGGGAATTGAATCGGATAGATTTTGCCCCCAATCGATTCCACGGCAGTTCATGCTAGGCCAGGTAGGCCCCGGGGTAAAATATTGGGGAATTGGCCTTGGTTGACCACCGGATCAATCGATTTGGTTTCGAGCGGCTTGGTTCTCGGTTCCAAAATCCGAAAACTAACTCTGACAGAATAGGTTTCAAGTTTATTGTTTGAAACCTGCCCACCCTAGAATTCATCATTCCTGATAGAGAAGGTATATATGTATTTAACTATATAAAAGAGAGTAATGCCACATGTACCAAAGTTTTATCTATACAAAAATCTTACTAAAAAACGGGTATATGTGGCGCCATTTCCATGTCATGATACACGAATTATGTTTAGAGATTCAACAAAATTAATAAATAGGAAAAGAGGGAAACGATATATGAATAAGGCAGGATCAAATAATAGAAAATGATTTTTTTTTTCTAATCTCAGTTTTTCAACTTTCAGTAAGTATCAAGCAAATTTATTTTATTAGAAGCGGAGTAAATTTGGGTTAAACATGAATTAACATTGTAACATATGAATAAATCTTATGTGTAGCTAATGAAATTAGCGAATATTGTCTAGAAAACTAAACACCAAAAGATTTCCCTAGCATGGAGGGATCCCCATTGAAATTCTTCCATGTCTTTAAAATTATTATCATATCGCAAAAGTCTGGGCACCAATTAAACTCCGCAACAATTTATTTATTTGCCAAAATTGGAGCAAAACAAAAGGAAAAATTATAGAGTGGAGCTGTTTCCATCCCTTAAATGACTTCATATAAAACCTTTTAAATAAAAAAAATTATATATAATATTTTTTTCTGAATGCTGGAGTATGTCTAATTCGTGGCTATCTTGTCCTTTTATTTTATTTTATTTTCCTTTTCACTCTATAAGGAAAAATCCAAAAACAAATGGAAAAGAGAATAATGCATAGTTGAGGCTAATTTGCTCTAGTAACTTAAAAATAAATAAGGCTTAAGTCACATCCACTTCAATTACAATATTTAGCACCCATCATCTTGTATAGACTAGCCTCTAAGATTATTCACAAGAAAATTACGGGGGCAAAAGACTGGCTTTGGTGATGAACAAACATCATCTATTTTAGATTTTCCAAGAATAATTGCATCCAATTTTTAATTATACGAGAATTCTATGTCTTCGATTATACATTTACATATACATGCATATATCATATATGCGCGCAAGCGTGGAGGGGTACATTAGTCAATAGTTATTTAATGTTCAATTAGGTTGGTGTGCAGCCATTTGAGATGTGAAAATATATCCACCCCAAAATATACTACCACAACCTTTTTTTTTTTTTTGGAGTTTAGTAAAAATACCCTTGTAGATCTTAAGTGTAAACATAGTTTTTTTTTTGTCGAAGGGTAAACATAGTTTATCTTTTGATTGCTTGTGCTACTTTCATTAATAAATAATAGCCGCTAGTTCAACCAAAAAATAAATAATAATGGCCGCTAGTTGCCAGATGGTAGTAAAAAAGGCTCACATATCGTGCATATATTTTCATTGATTGTGAATATATCTTAGTACCTTATATGAATTGATATTTGTAATATATCATATTACCTTATATAGTCAACTTAAAAGCCTATAAATACCCCATCTAAACTCTGTATTCTCCAAATTCATATCAAACTTTTTTTTTGTCGTAAAATTTTAGCTCGTGAAGTAGATGCCGACAAATTTCTCTAGTAATTTTTTTTCTTCTCGCATTGAATTTCTGCATTAATTTTACTGTGATTTATTCCGAATTTAATTCTTCTTTTTTTTAGATTCCTATAACTCCCCCTATTCTAACGCGTTATTTCTCCCTAATCAGCACCTACGAAGAGACTAGATTGGTGCTGTGGTAAAGCAGACTGAGATTGACATAGGATCCACCAATCATTCAAACACGCACCGCATGATTAATCCCCTATTCTAACACTTGCTTCTTGACACCGCAGGGATGGGCAAAATGCGCTGTAGCCGGGACCGCCAGACGCGGCGGTGGCTGACCGCCGCCGCCCTCGCGCTCTTCTTACTCCTCCTCACGTTGATGTCGGCCAGGCCTCTGGCCCAAGAGAGCGGCGCTGTCCCGATTGGCAGGAGAGCAAGTGGGTGGTCGTCATTGAGGGCTGAGTTGGAGTGGGCCGCAGCTCGGAGGCGGCTCGCGGGTCGGTTTCGGCGCCACCGTCGTGCATATCCATGTGCGGGAACTGGTGGCCTTGCAAACCGGTTCTCGTGCCGGCCCAACCCGGTCCGAACACGGGCGAGTATTATCCGAAGGCTTGGCGATGCAAATGTGGGGACAAGCTCTTCATGCCCTGAAACAGAGATACCCAAAAAAGGAAAAAAATCGAATTTTTTATATTATATTATTTTATTTATTGTGTCTAGTGTAGGATAAACTTTTTGCAGTTTGTAATTATATGTATAATATTTTTAATATTTTGTGAGAGGTTGATTTTTGGTCGGGACAGGGAACATATTGGGAATGCAAAGATTTCCTTTGACAACACTTGTTTTTGTGCTTTCTTTCTTTTCACTTGCATTGGTTCCTAGGATTTTTCTATTTTTCTTGTTTATTTATTGCCGGTTTTCTCTAGACTTGCTTTAATGTCAGAAATTACATAGGGATAGCACGAGACAAATTGATTCTCACCTTTTGCTTCATCATGTATTAAATCAACCAAAGAGAAGTCTAGAGCTGAACCACTAGGGGTTGCCCTAGTGGCCACCCTTCAAGGGGTAGGTGGGGATTAGGAAGGTTGGAGATAGGGGCGATTAGTTTCAAGTGTGGGATTTGAGGTAGAACAAAATTCTGAGAGTGAGTTAAGAGTTAGAATATGACAAGATAAAAAAAAAAGTCTAGACTTGCATTCACAATCACAAGTGACATAAACATTTGAGTGTGGTATTAGTATGGAGTACAAATTAACTCGATTCTTGTTTCCAAAAATTGAAAACCAACTCTAACTTCTTGATTCATCATGCGATTGATTTAGGTTTACATACAACAACATTGATTTGGTGCTTTGGATGCATGTGGTTCAAAGTTAATGCTAGATAAAAAAGATTTTGGTTGCATTTTATTTGGAAGTTTTTTGGATATTAAATATCATGTTCAATGTTTGAATATGACCATCCTAGAATCGATTACCCTTAATAAAGAGGGCATATATATATTCTTAACTAGCATAAAAGAGAGTTATGCCACATTTATTAAAATTTTATTTAAAAAAAAGTTTTACTAAAAAACGGGTAAATGTGGTGAGATTTCCGTATCATGAATTATGTTTAGAGAATGAAGAAAGATATAAATAGAAAAAGAGGGAAACAATAGATAAATAAGGCAGGATCAAATAAAAGAATTTGTTTTTTCAACTTTCAGCAAGTATCAAGCAAATTTATTTTATTAAAAGCAGAGTAAAGTCGGGTTGAACATGAATTAATTTGGTAACATATGAATAAATCTTATGGTAACTAATGAAATTAGCGGATATCGTCTAGAGCACTAAACCAAAAGATTTCCTTAGCACGGAGGGATCTCCATTGAAATTCTTCCATGTCTTTAAAATTATTGTCATCTTGTAACAGTCCGGGCACTAATTAATAAACTCAAGCAACATTTTATTTATTTGCCAAAATTGGTGCAAAACAAAAGGAAAAATATAGAGTGGAGCTATTTCCACCCCTTAAATGGCTTCATATACAATCTTTAAAATAAAAAAAATTACATATGATAGTTTTTTTCTGAATGTTGAGTATGTCTAATTATAATGCATATTTGAGGCTAATTTGCTCTAGTAACTTAAAAATAAAAAAGGCTTAAGTTACCACCGCTTCAATCACAATATTTAGCACCCATCATCTTGTATAGACTAGCCTCTAAGGTTATTCATAAGAAAATTATGGGGCCAAGGGACTGGTCTTGGTGATGAACAAGCATCATCTCTTTTAGTTTTTCCAAAAATAATTGCATCCAATTTTTTATTATATGAGAATTCTATGTCTTCGATTATACATACATATATACTTGGAGGGTACATTAGTCAATAGTTATTTAATGTTCAATTAGGTTGCGTGTGCAGCCATTTGAGATGTGAAAATATATCCAACCTAAAATATATTACCAAAATCTTTTTTTTTTTGAGGTTGTAAAAATACCCTTGTAGATTTTAAGTGTAAACACAGTTTTTTTTTTTGGGTCGAAGGGTAAACATGGTTTATCTTTTGATTGCTTGTGCTACTTTCTCTAATGAATAATAGCTGCTAGTTGCCAAAGAGTAGCAAAAAAGGCTCACACATTGTGCATATATTTCCATACACCGCGAACATATCTTAGTATCTTATATGAATTGATATCGTAATGTATTTTTATTACCGTACATAGACATCTTAAAAGTCTATGGATACCTCATCTAAACTCTGTATTCTCCAAATTCATAGCGGATTTTGGTGGCTGGCCACGTTCAATTCCGCATTATTTTCACTTTAATTTATTCCAAATTTAATCTTTTTTTCTTGTCAATTCCTCCACCATAATAATAACTCCCCTATGCTTAACACCTTAATTTCGCCCTCCCCCCAATAATCACCTAGGATCCACCGATCATTCAAATCACACACCACATTGATCAATCCCAATCAACCAGATGTAGAAGTAGGCCCCACCCTACCCCTCGTCTTCCTAGGCCTAGGCCAAACAATAAAACAAACCACATCACACCCCTCTCTCTCTCTCTACTAATGTTTTGGTCTCTGTCTTTGACTTTGACTCCCGCACGCTCAAACTCAAAAAACATCAATAAATAATAATAAATAAACAATAAAAACCCTTCATTCAATCATATCAACTGAAAATCAAGCCATTTCTCTCTCTCTCTCGCAGAGAGACACACGGTAGCTCAATCTCTTCTCTTCTTGCTCCTCGACATCGCAGCGATGCGCACATTGCGCCGCAGCCGCTACCGCCGGACGCCGCGGCGGCCGCCGGCCGTCGCCGCCCTCGCCTTCTTCTTCTTCCTCCTCCTCCTCGCGCAGGCGTCGGCCAGGCCTCTCGCCCTAGAGGGCGTCTCGATAACTCGCGGGGGACTCTCCGGCGGGGGAGCAACAAGTGGGTCGTCGTCGGGGGCTGCTCGGAGGCGGCTTGTGGGGCCGGGCTCGGCGCCGCCGTCGTGCAGATCCAGTTGCGGGAGCTGCTCGCCATGCAAGCCGGTCCACGTGCCGGTCCGGCCCGGCCTGAGCGCGCCGCTGGAGTATTATCCGGAGGCTTGGCGATGCAGGTGCGGGAACAACCTGTTCATGCCCTGATGCAGAGAGATACCCAGCACCAAAAAAAAAAAAAGGAAAAAAAAAGTGGAGTTTTTCATTTATTTCTTATTTTATTTTTATTTTTTTGTGCTAGTGCAGTGTAAGCTATCTGCAGTTTGTAATTAAATTTAAATATTTTTTTTAATATTTTGCGAGAGGTTGATTTTTGGTCGGGACAGGGAAACATATTGGGAATGCAAAGACTGCCATTGACAACACTCGTTTTTGTGCTTTCTTTCTTTTTCACTTGCATTGATTCCTAGGATTTTTCTATTTTTCTTGTTTATTTATTGCCGGTTTTCTTTTGTTTTTTGTCGAAATATTGCCGGTTTTCTTGACTTGCAATAATGTCGGAAATTACACGGGGATGGTACGAGACAAATTGACTTTCCTGCCTTCTGCTTCGGTTATGTATTAAATCCGCCATGAAGGTCTGGAGCTGCATTCACAAGTGACTCAAAAAATTTGAGTTTGGTATTGGTACGGAGTATCTTTTAAGGATTGATGTTGCGTCTCAATTATCGAGATCTAATTCGTGAATGTAATTTTATCTAGTGTGGTATTTATCGATGAGAATATGCAAAAGAAAATTGTATACTTTCTGTGTATTTCATGATGGAATAGGACATGAGGACTAAGAATGTAAACTAAAAGAACTTGATTCGTCATAATTATTCATCTCCACGGTTGGTGATTTTTTGGATTAAAAATGATATCTTTTCATGGTTGAGAAATATCAACAATTCCCAAGTACTAAAACCAATAAATATATAAATATATTTGTTCATATTTAAATCTTTAAATTACATAAGTTACCAAAGCTAAGCCATGCTAGTTGCGCATCTTCATTTGTTTTTTTATCCTCTCAAGTTAATGAAAACATTGTGATTTCCTAATTACAAATATTGGGAAAAGAGAGTTGGAGGCAAAATGTCAAATTGAAAGTGACCTGTCTTGGGGCCAAGAACTGGACTAAAATTTCTCAGTCTGTACGGAATCTTTTGAATAAGCTTTTCATTATATGTAAGTGATGATGTATAGGTGAAAAGAATGTTCTGGACCTTCTGGTGTAATTTAGACAAGATTTTTATTTTCATGTCATTGCATGTATAAATCTCTATTCAAAAAATAACATGAATGAAATAATTTTCTCAACATAAGGAAATTTAAGCAACTTGATTGGAATAATGTTGACACTTAAATTTTTTGGCCAAAGGTCATTTCCACATATTTTTTTAGTTGGAACTGTATACGATTAATTAGGCATTGAGAGTTTCCTAAAAATTAGGACTAGATTTCTTGACATTCAATCCTTAAAAAAACTAAAAAAAAATAGAACAAATATTATCAAGTCATTACAAAGATTTATAGGTCATTTTAAAGTATTATGCAGTAAGTCTTTTAGATCATTTTAGATCTTTGGTTCATGAAAGTGAGGTGGATTCGCGCGTCTTACCTAGCTCTAATCGGCCCTATAATAGGTAAATGGAGTCTCTAATCTCATATAATAAATTATGAGAAGTTAAGTTGCGATCGGAAGAGTTTGAGAGAATCCATGCGAAGTATAAGGGTCACCTAGTGACCAGGTAGATTACCTGCGCCCTCCTAACAATCCCTTATACCACCTTGGATTTCATCTCGGGAGGATTGCGACAACCAATTAAGAAAATGGAACAACACCCAATCAATTCATCAATATCCTAATGCATAATTCATTAACCGAGTCAAAGACCATGCTTCCGGTCACATTCAAAACACATTCCCACATTCCCTTTTTCTTATCAAAATTGTCAATGAACTCCTTTCTCTCTCTCTCTCTCTCTGAACCGTAGAATATGAAAATAGAAAAGGGACATGGTGGATGGCAATGAGAAAGGGAATAGGATTTGAGGGCTGTACAACATAAACGCAAAAACAACGGAAACAGAGCATGTGAACCAAAACGTGGGGCTTCCACCTTTCCTATTCTCCTGTCTTGTGCTTGGGAGCAAGCCTTAAAAAGTAGCAAGAAAAGGACAACCATCTCTCTCCCCCTCCTTCTTTCTCTCTGACCCTGCTGATCAATCACCTGCAATTCTACTTTTTCTTCTGTTATTTTTCACAACAATAATGATAATCGCAATAATATGCTGGGACTGTTGAAAGATACGACAGCACTCAGTCTTCGTCTCTCCTACGGTATTTGACCTCTTCTGTATCGCTGCGTCTGACCTGAGAGTGCTGAAGAAGAAGGTCTCAGCATATTTCCTCTTTTTCCACCTTGTGTAGTACACCCTTTTGCTCGAGCAAATAATGATTTTGGGTATTGGTCAGTTCTAAAAGGACGTTATATCTTTCTTTTGCTGTGTCCCTTTGCAGGCGAATTATTGCAGCAAGAAAGGGGAGTGGAAATTCATGGGATGTCACACATTGTCTAAAATTGACACATAAATTTTCATATGAATTTTTCATAATTTCCTAAAAGTTGAGTAATATTCTATATTTTGGTGAAAAATTAAAAACATTAATTTTTGACTTTTCATTTAATTGAAACGAAGAAACAACGAGCATGGAGGTTCTCATTCACGATCTGGTTGATTCGATGGGGTCATGACACCCCTTTCATCGGAATGCAATTGGGTAATTACCAACTTAATGATTCCCCATGTTTGTGAAAACAAATGTATCGCTCATTGGGAAATAAGTACATGAACAAATATTCTTCTTTGTTTATGTACCTATAAAGAGTGAGGATAATAATATCGTCGTTTATTTTACGTGTCCTTGACTAGGGGTAAGTAGTTTCAATATGGGTAAATTTCAGACCTAAAACTTAAATCCTACCTTGTTAAGATTGATTTTTAGGTTTTTGAACTTGGACAGTACCTTGTAGATCTTGGAATTGACCCTGGAACCGAATTTGTCGGTCAGGTCAGGTTCCAGGGTCTATATGGAAAACGTCCAGTTTCTTTTTTTATTTATTTTAATTTTAGGTTTCATTACTCTTTAAAATATTCACCTACAAAGTTAAAATCTACTGATGGATGACTGTGGCCAACATGATATCAATGCTTCAACCCTCCATCCTTAATAAACATTTTTTATCTACTAAACAGATAAAAAAAAATGAGCCCCACCCATCAATTGCATGTGTCTAAAAAATAAACATCTTTTCGGCAAATTCTTCTATATCCAAGCAACTTCCCTCGTGCCATCGCAACTTTCTTATGTAGCCAAATATTTTTATAACTTTGTCATCTAGCAGTCGTCAAATTCCTTAACATGATAAGCAAGGAACCAAAGGCGGCAACAAGATGCAATGCAAGAGTAAAAAGAGAGAATTAGGGTTATCTTGATCCGGTTCCCCGATTTGGTCCGATTCTCTACTTTAGTCCGGATCCGCAATCTAAACCGCGAACGGGACCAGTGGTAATTGATTAAAAAAATTTGGAATTGGGATCGGCCTAGAACCGATTGGGTAGAGCCGATTCCGAGGTCTATTCGGGACTGGTGCTCACCCTTCTCCTTGACCAAAGTTTCTTTGTAGAACCAAAGTGTTTCTGTAATCATTCAATCCAATTCATTTGAACCAAGCCCATGAAAAGTGTGCTCGGTCACCATGGAGGTTGGATCTTTACTTGAGAAGGTCCCAAGATCTTGCATTCCCAACAATTTTAAAATTCCTAGATTACATTTATCGAAGGGGTTTCAGCTCTAATACCATTTGTGACTATCGGCTCATTTCGCGAAAACTAAAAAAGAATATTCAAAGTGACCACACAATACGATTACCATTTGAGAACTATAAATAACATCGCGATAACTCATATATCCGACCGTGTCGCTTTCCTAAAGAGCTTAAACATTAAGAGTAAAGTCCCATGCACCTTTACCTCTTAAACAATGACAATCCCTCCTTTCTGGTTTTGTACTTCCTTGGAACCTTTCTCCACATAGTCCAGTCGCCCTCCACTGCACCAGCCTCCAAAGTGAATGGTGGCGGCCCACGCCAAATAATTGATGCGCGAGAGGAAACGGCCTCCCGTTTCACCATATCGAGATCCAAACACAAGCTCCTTTTAGATGGAAAAGCCCCCCTTCGAAATCCGTGACCGTTTTGCAGAAAAAGTCCATATCTATTCTAATTTCTTCTTCTTCTTCTTCTCAAGATCACACACACGACCTCCAAAATTTGTATAATTTCTGAGAAATTCTCATATGTTCAAGTACCACTATGCTGTCGATGTCCTTCAATGGGACCCAAGTGACCCAACAATAATTTTACTTTTTTTTTACTTTATAAACCTGACATTGCATTATGATTTTTTTCCCTCTTTTAGTTTTGTGAAAAGTGATTGGTACGATAAATAATTGCACACTGAACGGGTTTCGCGGTGAAGAATTGTCAATTCATTTGGGATTGGATTGGTAAAGCGTTTAATGACCTAACACTAATTCAAATGGGTCATGCCTACAAAAGAAGTACTAGTATAGTGAGTATTGAATGTCTCTCTATTTCAAGGGTTACAAACTTGTCGGGGGCACTGCTTATATATAGATAGGAATAATATTTTTTTCTTTCATTTCGATAGAGACTTGATATTTCATTGAAAAAAATTTCTCCTTCATTTTGTTGCTAATTTTTTTTTTTGTGAAAGTGGGGTCAAATCTTGCGATTCCGTTTCCTCGATTTGTTTATTCAAAAAAGAAAAAGGGAAAAAAAAAAAGACTGAGCTTTCCACTAAACAAGGGAAATGGCCAATCCGTAGGAAAATGTTAAGAGGCTTATTGCACACAATTATTCGTACCCGTTACTTTTTCCTCAAACATTACATATTTTGAGGACGTTTCAAACATTTCGATGCCATTTCTTATCATTCCACAGATTTTCTAACACAAAAAAAAGAATCACCATACTCTTTCCACTCCATTTTCTTTATAATGAACAATCACAAAAGTTGTTAGGCCTATTTAGAGGTGTCAAAATGGATTATGAGAACGATTTTTAACTCGCATTTTTAAGATTGTGTTATATATGGATTGTTTAACATTTGAATGACCGGGAGAAAGTGGGTTTAATTAAAATATTATAAATAAATGAGATTGGATCTTTAATGAGTTTTTGCAAAATCCATTTTTGACCCACGTAAGAAGAACCAAGTCAGCAAAATACTTTTAAACCTAGCTCGAGTACGCTCAAACACTCGATTCTCTCTCAAAGCTGAGGTCGTGCTCGTGCCAGATTTTGGTGAAACCCATCATCCTCTCAATAAAAAGGAGGTGTGCCCATTTCCTTCTCTCTCTCTTTGAAGGTCTTGCTCACGAGAGGCTTTCGCTTCATCCTCCATCGAGCTCAGACTATTATAGGGCTTTTGTGACCCTCTCGACAGGTGTTGAAAAGACAGGTTTAGAGGTAATATTAAGTTGGGGACCAACGGTTTTCAACAAGCGCAGATTCTCCCAAACCCTTACCTCATGTGATGTTGGAAAATTCATTTAGATTGATTAACTTATGAAAATTCTATCATGTGAAGGGGTCGCCACAAGCCTATTGGGTTTAATTATAAACCGAGTGAGGCAGAGTGAGGCACGAGAGGATACCTCATTTCCTGCGCGACTAGAGATCTAAGGTAGGGGACTTGATTATACTAGTTATTCAAATTAACAACCTTTTGGTATCCCTAACTTGATTGATTTGTTAACTAATTGTCCATGCAGCCCTTTTACCAAATTAAGAGTCCTAAAATTTTCATTCGCTAAGTATCCATGCAATATATATATATATATATATATATATATATATGCGTGTGTGTGTGTGTGTGTGTGTGTGTGTTTATTATGATCCTAAAAATGTAATCTAACCATTTAATTAGAACAAGCAAAGCACGACACGAAAGCGATATAAAAAATCACAACCAATTAATCAAAACAGTAATAAAAGAATAATTAAAAGATAGAGTATACTTAAATTGATATAATATGAGTTGGTCAAAAATATAACATAGCCTTATTATTAAGTCCCAGAACTGAAAGCCCCCGTGAGCTAAATTCCAATCTAATTCAATTTCTTTTCTCAAGGACTATCCTACCTAAATCTAAACTAAATCAAAGGTACTCACTAAATCTAACTCTAAGATCTAATAACCTAATCAAGACCTATTTCTAACCTTTCTTCAACTTTTCAAATTTTCGAATTTTATATATATTTTATATCAGGTAAATGGGGACTCGGGTCGAGCCCCTGGGCCCGGTTGGAACCTGGGCCACATCTCTGCCCTCATGGGCTTTGGATCTTAAGCTTGGGACAACACCGGGCTCTTAAATCAAGCCCGCCTCAATTTAAAAACAACTTTCAAAGCCAGATTGCAGATACACTCCTGTTAAGCCCATCTTGAAGGACGACGGCACTAAAGCCCATTTTCTTAACCTCATCAAGCCTACCTTAAGCTCAATTTCTATTATAGATGGATTAAACCCTGAACCCCCACTAATTTTATTTTCCAATATAAAGCCCATCTTCTTATTCTCTATCCTTGAACGACTAAAGGCTAACAATCTTGAAGACATCTAAAACTTCAATGAACAAAAAAACCTTCGAACCTTATAATGAAAATACCCCTACCCTACCGTCACTGTCTCCATTCGTATTCGGAACGCTATTGCTGCCACCTTCAGTCATCATTTTGTAACACCAATTTCGGCCGGCCACAGGACAATCAAAGCACACAGATAGTCGGAGATGCGATCAACAAGCCAGTGTAAATGGATATTGATTAACACTCAGGCCATGGATTCGGCATTATTATCTGGACGGTCGATCACCGACGCACGCAAATAGAAAAGAAAACAAGGGACTATTCAGAAATGTTCTTAGTGATTATGAAACATAATAAAATTCTCACCTGATGACTGACAACATGAACAGTGACATAATAAATGCATCAATACTTATCCGTTATTGGCCAATGGCAAGGACTATTTCACAACGATTTCTCATATGCATTTTATTGAACATCTGAAGGGCATCGCAGGTATGGAACCCAGACATAGTATCGAGGTAATTTTTATTCGAAACTACTACGAACCCAGAAAACTCAGCACCAATCATCGAGAAGCAAGTCAGATCTTAAATGAAAGTAAGATACCATTGTTAGATGAATCGTCAACATTTATTTCAATAAGTGCAAGTTACCCAAAGATATTTATTTGTCAGTCCTATTAATTGGGGTCAGCTTCGTTTGTCTTTAGACAAGAAAAAGGGTCAGGCATCGCCAACTAAGAATGTATAATCTACTAAAGATTATACTCTAGGTATCACACTTATGAATGAGAAAATCATGCAAAGGACCATGATTCTCCTGTCAAGCAGTTCTCAATCATCAACTACAACCTTAGCACCCTTCAGTGGATCGTTGCTACCCATCTTAGTTCAAATTTTCAGTACCTGCCACATAAAATCCTATGTTGATTGCATATTCACCAATAACGCATGAAACAAAGACATTGAAATCATAAGGTCACCGAGGATGTGCATACGCAAAAGAAGCTAAGAAAACAACCATGAATAATAAACTTTTAGCGATAATTTGCATGCACTCTAAGTTGGTCATATGATGAAAAATCACCTTTTGACCTCTATGACTTTTGGCTTGTGTTTGAAACCGAGGACCTTTTCATGTGGCCATCCAAAACAGAGAATAAGAGGTGATTTTTCTTCAATGATCAACTTCGAGTTAATGCATTTCTCCATATATTCTCAATATCCTTGTGATTTCAATGTTTTTGTTTTCTGCTTCATTGGTCAATATGCGACCAATGTAGGCTTTCACGTGGTAGTTACAGTGCTAAAGATTCACATGTGTTTAAGAAAATAATTTACTGAAATAATTTGACTATATTATGGAAATATAGGAAGTTTCTCGATTCCTCCTTCAATGTTGGCGAGCAGACAATTAGCTTTTTCCTTATTGAATAGACAAGTTAGCCGTCTCTGATGACTTATAGTTGTCTAATGAAAAGTCTTGGTCTTTCTGAGTTTATGGTTTATTTGCATCAACGGATATATGATTGTGGAAACTACAAATATATGAGGATAATATCTAATAATACGAAACAAGCAATTGTGGACAGAAAGCATCCTCGAAAGTCTTGGTCTTTGTTTTATCTCTTTGGTAGGTGAAATGTCTTGATCTTCCTAGACTTTATAGTATTGTCTCTTCATTAGCTCATTATCACTTAGCTTTACCATAACCCATGCTTGCCCCCCTGCTCAATAGTGTTCTCCTCCTGCTCATCCGAATCTAGTGCTCGTGCTTACTGGATTGCTATCGTTGATCTCATCTTGTTCACCGATCTGCTCCAGGAAGTTGACTCAAAAAAGGTAAGAGAAATCTATTTACTTGCTTTGTTTTTCCTTTGAACTGATGCAACGAGAACTTCGCTACCAAACTTGAGAAGATGGAGGTGGGGAGTTCGAATCCCCAACTTCTTAGGGGGCCTGGGGGCAGGGACTTTTAGTTTCAAGTGTGGGGTTTGACTCTCACGCTCTACAAAGAGACAGAGTAAAAGTCTGAGAGTAATATGAGAGTTAGAGTATGATAGATAAAAAAAAAAAGAGAGAGCATCTGGTGGGCATTCATTACATGAGAGAAATTACCTATTCTTTTTGAAACCTTTCTATTAATGGAGACAAAAGCAATATTTTGAGCAAAAGAAGAGGAGGCGGCGGCAGCAGCGGCAGCGACAACAATATTTTGGTTCTTAAACCGATTTCGCGCCTATCTATAATCCCGATTAAAGGTGATGTCAAATACTTGACGTCAAGTTTAATAACAAAAAAATGTTATTTTAATTTTTGTTAGATAGTAATATTAGGACATTAAGATTAATTTTTAATCTCTCTATCATTGTTCTTTTCACTAAACACTTTGTGATGTGAAATTGTTTTACACGATTAGCAATCCCAGGATCGAAGTATTCATTTATGATAGAATCGGAATTTTTATCTTGCTCGCAGAGTAATTATTTTGCACTGTCATTTTAGTCCATGAAATTGGGTAAGCAACAATAAATATCGTAAGAGAATGGCTTCATTCCTCTTCAGCAAGATTCATGGGAAAGTCATGTTGCATAATTTTGTGGTGCCAAACAAAATAAATAACTTCTGTTGTGTCTTTTCACATATTCACTCTTATAATAAAAAAAATCCATATTATATAGTTGTAGTGGATATATAGTGGATGATCAATCGAAAGGGGTAAGATGAATTAATAAGGTGTTTGAGATTTAGTATTCTTTTAAGGTGTGCCAGTTTAATCAATCGAGTCAAGTCAATACGGTCACAATTCAAACTTCACGTGAAGTAGTTTGGTCGAAGCCCCAAGGGTGTTGCGTGCGAACGACTTGTTTTCATCATGCAAAAACTGATAGCAGTTCAGTACGGAAAACTAATCCATGTATTTTCTTTCGAAACAGAAAAAAAAACATGCAGTTGTTCACGATAAAAAAATTAAATTTTGAATTATGAAAATCAAAATTGTGCTTTGTTAGAAAAAGAAGATGCATAGCGTCGTATTTTGATAGAAAAAAGGTATTTCTACATCAGAAAAGTTTTTGACATTTTTCCTCTTTTATAATGCGCATTAATATCGTATCAAACAGACTTTGCATATTGGTCGACCCTAAAAAGCTCAAGTTGTCATTTTATACTGTACACTCCTAAAAGTGAGTAACTCTCTTATATTTGTTGACCGCCCTTCTAAGTTCTAATTCATACTAAATAATCTATAGTCGGTCATTTTTATTTTTAATTTTTGCAGGCGTCCAAAAAATAAATTTACGATACAGAATCAATTGGTGGGGCTGTGAAGCCAAGAACACATCACTCCATTGAATTCTGCTCTATCCTTTTTCTTTCCTTTGAGCCCGAGAGAGAGGGGGGACCACTAATGCATGTCATCGTCGAATAAAGGGTATAGTACATGTCTTACAAATAATTCATAAAAAAATGTGAATGAAGAGTAAATGTTTACCATCGTGCATGCCCACTACGAGAAAGTAAAAGATATGATAGAGAGAATGGAGAGGGGAAAAAATACAGAGTCACCACCTAAAAGAAATGAAATGCTCGGACCCATAAAAAAAAACATATTGTTAAACAGATATATGTGGCTCTAACCTCCTTGTGAATTTTTCATTATGATGTTATCAAATTTTTCGTTATGAATTTTTTCTTAATCATAGATCAATGAAAGACAAAAGGAAATGAGGACCATTTGCTTTCATCCAAGGTAAAAAGGAAAAACATTGCTGGAAGCAACCTCCTTGGTTGTTCTTCGCACCGATCAGAATCATCAGATCACCGTTGCTTAAGATGGAGAGCACGTGATTTTTGGGTGAAGTGCACATCTTTTCAAGCGATTCCGAATACAAAATATTCAATGAATGCGTTCCTCTACCGCACAAAAAGATATAAGATAAACAAATGAAAAGGCTGAATGGAGAGAACATGCTTTCTGAGTGAAGAACACATGGTTTCCGAACGATTCCTGAGTACAATGTATAATGAACAAGTCTTCCTAGGCGGGTGTCTATTGATTAATCCAATATTAAAAGTTATTGTAACTTGGAGTAGCGCAATGCGTTTCTTCTCGTTCCAATGGATCTTGCCCTCTAAGTCAAGCCAATATCATTGGGTTGCGTCCGCCCATGGATAGGAAGAAAATGGCTAATCTTTCTGAACTATTACGAATCCCATAATGTTTAATGAAAAGAAGATGCCTCCCTGCTGCAGAAATAGATGTAGATAAACAGATGAAAAGAATGGATGGAGAGCACATGCTTTCCGGGTGGAGAGGCAATGCTCTCTAAAATATTTCGCTCATTGATCACATATGTTGAAAACAGATGCGGAAAAGCAAAAGACAGAACACAGGAATTTTACGTGGTTCGATCACAAAGTGATCTACGTCCACGGGCGAGGCAAGACAAAATTCCACTATGATCAAAGAGAGAGTACAAATTTCAGAAGTCGAAACAACGACAAAACCTCATGGCTCACAAAAAACACTCTGAACAAAATTCTCTCTGTACTACAATGAGAAAACCTAGCCGCAGTATAAATAGAGCTCCCAAAAATTTCGCTTGCTACGGGTTGGGCCTATCGGCCCAACCCTCCGCTTCGCGAACCAAATCTCAATTTTCTCTCCACTTTCGGGTCGCACAAAAAATATGTCGGGTCGGGTCATAAACTGGACCGAGTACATAAAATTCAAGACATATTTAACAACTCTCCACCTTGGCTTGAATTTCCCAAAATAAAATAATCAAGAAGCTGAACACATTCTCTTGGCATCCCTAAGCCTACGTGAGCTAACTCGGTATAGGAAACAAGGGCTGCAACAAAAGAACATATCCACTTCAAAAAACACAAATATAGAATTGTCATTTACCTCTCCACCAAAGCCCCAAAACGGGCAAACTCAACCAAGCATGCCAATCAAGTTCAAGCAATGCTTAAACTTGTTGGCGGGGACTGGCTTGGTCAACATATCAGCAGGATTGTCGGCTGTACCAATTTTCTTTACCGTCATGTTTCTCTCTGCAACTGCCTCGCGAATAAAGTGATACCTGACATCGATGTGCTTAGTCCTCTCATGATATGCTTGATTTCTAATCAAGTATATAGCACTCTGATTGTCACAAAAGACAACTGAATTGTCTTCCTGCTGTAGCCCAAGTTCCTGAACAAGATTCCTCAACCAAATACCTTCTTTCACTGCTTCTGCTGCTGCCATATACTCTGCCTCTGTAGTAGACAAAGCAACTGTCGACTGTAAGGTTGACCTCCAACTAATAGCCGAACTAGATAGTGTGAAAAGATAGCCAGTCAAAGATCTCCTCTTATCGAGATCACCTGCAAAATCGGAATCCACAAATCCCACAACTGAGGTGCCGTTGGAACTATTTCTATCAAACACTAGACCCAACTCTGAGGAGCCTTTAAAATACCTAAGTATCCATTTCACTGCCTGCCAATGGACCTTTCTAGGATGCGCCATATATCTACTAACCACACTAACTGCCTGCGCAATGTCTGGACGAGTGCATACCATAGCATACATAATGCTACCGACTGCACTGGAGTATGGGACACGAGACATCGCAGCCTCCTCGATCTCTAATTGAGGTGAATGTAGAGTTGAGAGTCTAAAGTGAGATGCCAACGGTGTACTCACGGGCTTAGCGTTTTGCATGCCAAACCTCTCAAGTACCTTCTCAATATAACTCCTCTGCGAGAGATATAACTTCCCTACTTTCCTGTCCCTCTGAATCTCCATTCCTAAGATCTTCTTGGCAGGACCCAGATCTTTCATCTCGAACTCCTCATTGAGCCGTTTCTTCAAGATCAACACATCTGACATGTTCTTTGCAGCAATGAGCATGTCATCCACGTATAAGAGAAGATAGACAAAGGATCCATCTGAACCCTTCTTGAAGTACACACAACTATCATAGTTGCTCCTCTGATAACCGCTCCCTATCATAAAGCTGTCGAATCTCTTATACCACTGTCTTGGTGACTGCTTCAGACCATACAAGGATTTCTTTAATTTACAAACATGATCTTCCTTGCCTTCTACATAATAGCCCTCGGGCTGGGCCATATAAATAGTTTCCTCAAGCTCGTCATGCAGAAAAGCAGTCTTCACGTCAAGTTGCTCAAGCTCTAAGTCAAATTGAGCAACTATAGCCAGCAACACACGAATGGAAGTGTGTTTTATCACAGGAGAGAAAACTTCATCATAATCAATTCCCTCCTTCTGGTTGTAGCCTTTAGTTACGAGCCGAGCCTTGTATCTAGCATTTTCAACACCTGGAATTCCTTCCTTTTTCTTGAAGACCCATTTACACCCGATGGCTCTTTTTCCCTTAGGCAACTGCACCAAGTCCCAAGTCTGGTTATTGTGAAGTGATTCAAGTTCCTCAACCATAGCAACAGCCCATTTCTCTGATTCTGTGCAAGTAATAGCTTCTGTATAGGTAGAAGGTTCCTGAATACCCATATCTTCTGCTGTCGTGAGAGCATAAGCCACCAGATCAGAGAACCCATATTTCTGAGGAGGCCGGGTCTGTCTCCTTTCTCTGCCAGTAGCAATAGAGTATGGCTGCTCCACCTCATCTACAGCTTCCTCATCTGAACTTGAATCAACAGGAGCATTTTGCTCGTTCAAAACATTCTGAGAGGTCTTTTCTGGAAGCTCCACCTGAACCTTCACCTCATTCATATCACTCTCATGTTTACCTGCAGACTCATCAGCAACTTTCCTTTGATCAAGCATATGCATTTCATTAAATGTAACATCTCTACTAATAATGAACTTAGGTGAGTTAGGTTCCTGGCACCATAAACGATAACCTTTCACCCCATCAGCATACCCAACAAAAATGCATTTCTTTGCTCTAGGTTCTAGCTTACCATCCTTAACATGATAATAAGCAGGACATCCAAAAACCTTTAGATTAGAGTAATCACAAGGCTTACCTGACCACATCTCAAAAGGAGTCTTGCATTCTATTGCTGTTGAAGGAGAGCGATTAACCAGATAACAAGCCGTGTTAACAGCTTCAGCCCAGAAATCCTTTTCCATGCCAGCATTAGAGAGCATGCATCTTGCTCTCTCCAATAAAGTTCTGTTCATACGTTCTGCCACTCCATTCTGCTGTGGAGTGTGCCTAACTGTACGGTGTCGAACAATACCTGCATCTGCACAGAATTCATTAAAATCGCCACCACAGAACTCAAGACCATTATCGGTCCTAAGACGTTTAATCTTCTTCCCTGTCTGATTCTCAACAAGAGCTTTCCACTTCTTGAAGGTTTCAAACACATCACTTTTTCTTTTCAGAAAGTAAACCCAAACCTTCTTGGAATAATCGTCAATGAACGTCACAAAGTAAAGAGCACCACCCTTAGATGGAACCTGTGCTGGTCCCCATAAATCGGAATGGATATAGTCAAGTGTGCTCTTTGTCGAATGAGTCCCTGTGCTGAATCTGACCCTGCATTGCTTGCCAAGAACACAGTGCTCACAGAAATCTAGCGAGGTCGTCTGCTCCCCACAAAGTAAACCACGTTTACTCAAAACTGACATGTCACGGTCACTCATGTGGCCCAAACGCATATGCCACAATTTCGTTCGATCATTATCAGAAACTGAATTGCTTGTGCCAATTGAAGGACCCATAACTGTGCTACCCTGCAAGTGATACAAGTGATTCACCTTGCTTCCTTTCATCACAACCAGATTGCCTTTTGTAACTTTGAGAACTCCACCTCCACCTGAGTACACACACCCAATGGAATCCAAACTGCTCAACGAGATAAGGTTTCTCTTCAAGTCTGGTATATGTCTTACTTCAGTCAAAGTTCTTACTGCTTTGTCGTGGCACTTAATCCGAACAGTACCAATACCCACGACTTTGCATACAGCATCATTCCCCATCAAGACTGATCCACCATTCAATGGCTCGTATGTGGTGAACCATTCCCTATTTGGGCACATGTGATATGATGCTCCCGAATCCATAATCCAAACATCATTGGACAAATTAACAGCAGAGCATGCCGTAAGAACACTGTCTGACGCATTAGCCTCATTGTCGTTTGCGACATTCGCCAAATCTTGTTTTTGAATATGCTGCTTATCCTTTTTCTTGAGCGAAGGACAATCTGACTTGTAATGACCCTTTTTATGACAATAGTAGCACTCAACATTCATCTTATCTCCAGGTGGCTTAGATTTTGAGCGACCAACAGATTTCCCTCGGAAAGCTTTATCCCTGCTCTTGGTCCTGCCTCTCATAAATAAACCATCTGCTTTGTTTTCGCTGGTATTCCCATTCAATTTTGTTCTCAGTTCCGCAGAATTCAAAGATGCTTTGACATCCTCCAAAGTTATGGATTCACGTCCATAAAGCATCGAGTTCACAAAATTCTCGTATGAGGCAGGCAGTGAACATAACACGATCAAAGCTTGATCTTCATCCTCGAGTTTAATATCTAAATTTTTCATATCCAGAACAATTTTATTAAACTCATCCAAATGTTCCTGAACAGACGTACCTTCGCGCATCTTTAGGGTATAAAGACGCTGCTTCAAATAAAGTCTCGACGTTAGGGATTTCTTCATGTAGAGACTTTCTAGTTTCTTCCAAAGACCGGCAGCTGTTTCCTCATCGGCGACTTCTCGCAAAACCTTGTCATCTAGAGACAACTGGATCGCGCTATGCGCCTTCTCGTCCATCTCTTCAATTTCAGCCGAGGTCATATCGTCTGGATAATTTCCGTCCAGTGCCGTAACCGTACCCTCTCGCCTCAATAAAGCCTTCATCTTTATTCTCCATAATCCGAAATTGTTCTGTCCGTCAAAAGATGAAATCTGAAACTTCAAAGATGCCATCTCCAAGAACCGCGGAATCGAACGCAGCTCTGATACCAATTGTTGAAAACAGATGCGGAAAAGCAAAAGACAGAACACAGGAATTTTACGTGGTTCGATCACAAAGTGATCTACGTCCACGGGCGAGGCAAGACAAAATTCCACTATGATCAAAGAGAGAGTACAAATTTCAGAAGTCGAAACAACGACAAAACCTCATGGCTCACGAAAAACACTCTGAACAAAATTCTCTCTGTACTACAATGAGAAAACCTAGCCGCAGTATAAATAGAGCTCCCAAAAATTTCGCTTGCTACGGGTTGGGCCTATCGGCCCAACCCTCCGCGTCGCGAACCAAATCTCAATTTTCTCTCCACTTTCGGGTCGCACAAAAAATATGTCGGGTCGGGTCATAAACCGGACCGAGTACATAAAATTCAAGACATATTTAACAACATATTTTGTATTCGATCAATGTAGGCTGAAAATTTGCAGCAAGATGGGCAGCGATAATCTGCTGAAGGGTGCTCACATAGTCGTAAATGATCGGGAATCACTTTATAGGAGAGTCATGGTCCTTTTGAACTCGATTTTCCTGTTCATTAGCGTGAAGTATAATTTTTTAGTAGATTATATATTGTTAGTTGGTGATTTTTTACTAGGTCACTAGTTCCAGAGCTAAAAAACCAACTTGCATAATGGATTAGTTGGTGTGCTGACCCTTTTTTCTTGTTTAGCCCAAAGCACGTGCAGACAAAGGTAATCTTTAAACATTACGAGACAAGCACTGGTGGACGAAAAGTATTTTATTTTGATTTCTCTAACCAATGATGTGCATCCTTGAAAGTCTTGGTCTTTATTTAATATTTTTGATAGGTGAAAGTCTAATTCTCCCTGGACTTTAGTTTTCTCTTTCCATTAGCTCACTACCATTTTGCTTAATTAAACCCTTGTTCTCTACGGTGACTGATTCACCTATTTTCTCTCTCCATTAGCTCATTATCACTTTGCATCACCATAACCGTGTTTTTCTCTATAGTTTACAGATTCACCCATGGCCATTGGGGAGATCCTTTTGAGTGCCTTCCTTCAAGTGCTGTTCGAGAAGTTGGCTTCTTTGGGATTGAACTATGCGCAAAGGAAAGGAGAACCGCCCTTCTCTGGAATCAGCATCGACTTGCTCAATAAGTGGAAGAAGATGCTAGTTACAATCAATGCGGTGTTGGATGATGCAGAGGACAAGCAACTGAGTGGTAAAGGTCCAGTGAAGCTATGGCTGGACGATGTTAGGGACTTGGCATACGACATGGAAGACTTGCTTGATGAGTTTGCGATTGAAGCCACCCAAGCCAAGTCGGAGGCAAAATCCAGCACAAGCAAACGTCTAGTGAAATGGAAGTTCCCTTTCGTTAGCCAACACAAATCCTCCATATCGAACCCAAACCCATGCTCGCTCGTGTCTGAAATTGAGGTACAAAAGATCAGTGACAGGTTGGAAGAGATCATCACCAAAAAGGCTCATCTAGGCTTGATAGAGAATCCTGCGAATAGATCTGACTTTACCGACAAAAGGCTCCCCAGCACTTCTCTGCCGGAGCCTCGATTTTTTGGTAGGGAGAAGGAAGAAGCAGAATTACTTGAACTATTGACTAGTGAAGCCGAAAATGCATATACCACGTTGAGCATAGTCCCCATAGTTGGGATGGGCGGCGTTGGAAAGACGGCCTTGGCTCAACAATTGTATAATGATGCTAGAGTGAATAGCTATTTCGAGATGAGAGCATGGGTTTGTGTTTCGGATGTTTTTGATGTTCTCGGCATAACAAAGACTATTTTGCGGTCGATCACCAGGTTTTCTGACGAGGGTGAAGATCTTAATGGGCTTCAAGTTAAGTTGAAGGACAATCTATCGGGGAAGAAGTTTCTTGTGGTTTTAGACGATGTCTGGAATGAAAACTATGGAGAATGGACTGCCCTCTTAAAGCCATTTGAAGCGGTGGCTAAGGGAAGCAAGATCATCGTCACGACTCGCAACCGTACAATTGCTTCCATAATAGGAGCTTCACCGTATCCTTTGGGGGAGTTATCGCTTGATAATTGTACAAGCTTATTAGCCTTTCATGCTCTTACAACAACAAATTTTGAGAGGCGCCCAGATCTCGAAAAAATAGGCAAGAAAATGGCTGAAAAATGTAAAGGGTCACCTTTGGCA
Source organism: Syzygium jambos (assembly GCA_031216235.1). Classification (NCBI taxonomy): domain Eukaryota; kingdom Viridiplantae; phylum Streptophyta; class Magnoliopsida; order Myrtales; family Myrtaceae; genus Syzygium; species Syzygium jambos. The sequence goes on from CM062221.1 coordinate 7,747,963, forward strand.
GCGAAGGTATTGGGTGGTCTCCTACGTGATAAAGGGAATCCCGATCAATGGGAAGCTATCTTAAATAACAAAATGTGGGACCTTCCTACAAGAGAAAATGATGAGGTTCTTCGAGTTTTGAAATTGAGCTATGTCCATCTTCCTTCTTATTTGAAGAGATGTTTTGTTTATTGTGCTGTATTTCCCAAGGATTACGAAATTGAGAGGGATGAGCTGGTACTATTATGGATAGCGGAGGGCTTTTTAGATGGACAAAGAGCAAAGGAGAATATCTTGAAATGGGGACGGACTTACTTCGACGAGTTAGTATCCAAATCATTTCTTCAACAATCAAGTGTCAACACATCTAAGTTTTCAATGCATGATCTTTTGAATGATCTGGCAAAGTCAATTGCAGGTGGGACATGCTTTAACTCTAAGTCTCAACTGGTAGGTAACGAAGATGATGCATCTCTTGAGAAAGCTCGTTATGCATCATTCACCTCATTATGGTGTGTTACATCAAAATGCATGAGAGCATATCACCGAATGAAGGTACTAAGAAGTTTAATGTTACTACGTGAAGGATCTAGTGGGGATTCCAAATTCAAAATTTCCAACAAAGTACTTCATGACTTGCTAACAAAATTGAAGTGCTTGAGGGCCTTCTCGTTATGTCATTGGTCTATCATAGAGGTACCGAATTGTGTTGGTGATTTAAAACATCTTCGATATCTCAATTTCTCGTACACTGATATCGAAAGGCTACCTGAGTCAATTGGTAGCTTGTGCAAATTACAAGCTTTGATCTTAAGAGGTTGTCAAAAGCTTTCTATACTGCCTCAAGGAATCACGAAATTGGTCACCTTACAATTTCTTGACATTAGAGATACAAGGAGTCTAAAAGAGATGCCACTGAATATCAGTAATATGAAGAATCTTATGATCTTGTCCAAGTTTGTGATAGGATCAGACAAAGGGCCACATTTAAAGGAGCTAAAGAACCTGTCACATCTTCAAGGAGAATTGTTCATATCAGAATTGCAAAAGGTGGAAGAAGTTAGAGATGCAATTGATGCTAATTTAATAGGAAAGCCAGGCCTTAGCAACTTATCCTTGCATTGGGGTGAAAATTTTGGAAATTTACGGAATGGAAAGTGCGAAGAACTGGTGCTTCGCTCTCTACAACCTCACACTAATCTTGAAAATCTCACTATCTCGTATTACGGTGGTGCAGTATTCCCCTCATGGTTAGATGATCCATCCTATTCTAATATAGTGTCTTTGTGCTTGCGAGGCTGTCCTAATGTTACATCACTGCCCTCACTTGGACAACTACCTTCGCTAAGGGAATTATCTCTCGAAAGTCTGCATACAATAAGAATGATTGGTTCTGAATTTTACGGCAGTAAAATGCCTTTTCCATCCTTAAGAACTTTGAAGTTTGAAGAGATGTTGGCATGGAAGGATTGGTATGTTCGAAGCCCGGAAGAAGAAGTCCCATTCTCTTGTCTTCAGCATCTTGTAGTTCGGAGTTGCCCTTCGTTGGTAGGGACATTGCCTTGTCAACTCGATCATCTCATAATGCTTGAAATCCATTCATGCCCGCATTTGAATAACTCGACCAGTATGATTGGTCTTCCATCTCTCCGCGAGTTAAATATTGGGGATTGTAAAAAGGAGGTCTTAAAGAGCTTGGTCAACCTAACTTCTTTAACCATTCTCAATATTTACAATCTGGCAGAGCTTGTTTGCTTGGATCATGGGTTTACGCGCTGCTTGGTCAAGCTAAAGGAGCTTCGTATAAAACAGTGTGACAAGCTAGCATACTTATGGCAAGATGGAAATGAAACGCCAAATCTTACTTGCCTCGAGGAATTAGTCATCGAAAGCTGTCCTCTATTCACATCTTTTGTGGCAGGAGAAGAGGAGATAGAGTTGCCATGCAACCTTGAAAGGATAATATTGATGGATTGCATGAGTTTAGAAAAGTTTCCGAGCAAGATGCACACATTTAGACGTTTGACCATTAGGAAGTGTCCAAAACTCAAGGGACAAACCATTCCTCTAGATGACCATAGCAGCAATGGCTCGATATCTCAACTTGAATATTTGGCGATAGATGGATGTGATTCTATGACGTCCTTTCCGTTTTCCAAGGATAGACTTGCTGCTCTGAAGGGTCTTAAAATTAGGGAGTGCAAGGGAGTGAAGTCGCTAGAAGAGCTCACTGTAGAATCGCTCAAAATTATGACTATTGGTAACTGTGAAAGTCTGAGAAGCTTGCCACTGTACCTTCACACATTCTCCCATCTCACTCATTTGGGCATTAAGAACTGTCCAGCACTGGAGATGGAGGACTTCCCTCCGCTTCCCATCACCCTGTCTGTTCTTTTACTTGGGAATTGTCCGAAGATAAAATCTCTACCAAATCAGTGGCATCATCTTACATCCCTCAAGGCGCTAGGCATTGGTGATTGCCCAAACATCAAGAGCTTGCCCAAGGGAGGTTTGCCTCCCAATTTGCGGGACCTTTTTATTACAGGGTGCGAGAATCTGAAGCAGCCAGTGAGAGAATGGGGCTTACCCTTCCTCACATCCCTCGGGAGGCTGGGAATTGACTTGAGCATGGGAGGGGAGGGAGAGAAGATGCGGTTTCCTTCGGAGGATGAGGACGAGGAGGAGGATGCGTGGAGTCTTCTCTTCCCTTCCTCTCTAACCAAACTTGCCATTATACAGATGAAGAACGTGGAAAGACTGTCGAGCGGTCTTCGCAACCATCTCTCCTCTCTCCAAGATTTACGGATTTACGATTGCCCGAAGTTGAGGAACTTGCCAGAGGATGGCCTCCCTCCCTCCCTCCAACAATTGTCCATAAAAAGATGCGAGATTCTGAAAGATCGATGCTCAAACCTCGGTGGCGACTATTGGCCCCTCATCCAGGACATCCCTTACGTCCGCATTGATGGCGATCAGATCTAGTGAATTGATTCGTCCATGCACAGTGAGTTTTCTAGGGTTTGGGTGAGTTTTTGGGTTTTGAAGGCATCGATTTCGATTCTGATTCCCCAATTCGATGCGTAATACAAATTGATATTTTCCTCATTGAGATTTTTCACGTAACTGTGCTGCCTCTTGCTATGTTGATTACATATCTTCAACTCTGCCTCTTGCTATGTTCTCCTTTTTCTTGTGCCCTCGGCTCATTCACCGTGGTTGTTTTCGCAGATATCTTTGTGATCTGCATTGGCAAAATCTCTTGGAAGGATCACTTGCGAACGCTGTTGAGGTAGGACTACCGTAGTCAGTTATATGTATGGTTTTCTCCAATTTGACACAGCACGAAAAACAAGCTTTTGATTTCTATTTGGTGCGTCGATATGTTCAGCATTTAATTCAGTGATATGATCTAAATAGGGATGATCTCTTTCAACATGTTCAGGTCGATATTCAAAATAAGAAGCTTTCTTTCTTCCAAGTTACTGTACAGATGGAAGAATGGATTGAAGGCAGAGGTTTTGAATATGGAAATGCAACAGCTAAACTTTGAATGAAGCATGCAGTTCAAAACCCATTCAAAAAAAGTGATTGCCTGTTCAAAGATTAAAGTTTAACTTTCTTCTATTCAAATACCAATTCCATCTCTTGACAATGGTGGCTTGAAAAAAAAAACAAATTCATGACATCATTGTTTAGAGAGGCAACGGTTAGATCAAACTGATTTTTGTTGGACTTTATTGTGATATCATGAGAGGTTCCAAGTATCAGCCTAAACGAGAAAGTGGCACTCAAGTCTTCAGTTCATTTTGAAAGCCAGAATTGTTAATTCACAGAAATCACACCACTGTTTTCGCTCCTCAAATGGCTGATCGCACGTAGATATTTGATGTGTTACCCTCTTTGGCAGATTGTTTGCTTTTGTGGATGACATCTTCTGCTTGTTTCAAGGACATCTAGAGAATGTTGTTCTTCTTTAGCAGCAGTATGGATTGAGCAAGACCGCCAACGAGGTCATCATCGTCACAGAAGCTTATAGAACTCTGAGGGATCGGGGGCCTTACCCTGCTGATCAAGTCATGAGAGACATCACTGGAAAGTTTGCTTTTATGACATTCAACGGCTTTTCTAAAACCGCTTTCTGGTCAGCATAAGTAATAATAATTTTCATGGGGATGTCTCTCTCTATCTCTCTCGCCAAATCTATCTAATCCTTTCTGATGTCTAAATGATGCAGGATGTTGATGGAAGTGTTTCTTCTGGGCAAATGATTTTTTTTTTCGGTTCCTATGAATTGCTTTTTCCATGTACAGTCAGTTTTCTAGGGTTCAGGTAAGTTTTTGTTTTTGAAGGCATCTATTTCGATTTTGCTTCCTCAATTCAATGCTTAATACAAACTGACTTTCCTCATGGAGATTTTTCACATAAATTTCCAAAAACCAGCTGCTGAAGGTGAAAGATTGACATCTGTAGGACAAAATGTTTACAGTGCTGCCTCTTGCTATATTGATGATCTACCTTCAACTTTGCTTGATGCCCAAAAAGTTTGCTTATTTTTGCACTTGACTGACCCACCAAACAAATTGTGAATGAAAATACACTATGCTTTGCGTGAGAATCATGAAGAATCATAGCGTTCCACAATCACATTGCTCTGTATTTTTAGCATTTGTTGTATGTTATCTTTCAACATCTTTCTCTTGTGCCCTAGCAATTCACTGTGGTTGTTTTGCAGATACCATCGTGATTTGTATTGGAAAAAATCTCTTGGAAGGATCACTTGCGAATGCTGTTGAGGTAGGGCTAATGATGTCAAAGTTAAGAGTCATTTTTTGCAATTAAAAAAATAGAAAAGAAGAGTTTAATTTTATTTGGTGGCACTGATATGTCCTAATTTTTCTTCTGGTGAATATGATCTTAATCAGAATAATCTTTCCTAAAATCTAAAAACATGATTTGTTATGTGGATGCTGTAATATGATTGTGAAGAAAGGAGGTGTTAGTTTTTTTTCAAAATGGTTTTCTTTATCATCGAGACCTTCATTTGTTGATGATGATCCTTCATCGTATTAACCAGTCGATCTGGGATAAAATTCTAGGGCAGCTCATGGCTCCAACCTTTCAATACAACTCCAATTCATGACAACATTGATATTCCATAAATCACCTTCCGTTTGGGTCTTGATCTCTGGTGGGTTAGGAACTATTACTAATGGCTTGCTAGAAATTTTTAGCCAATATACTTATGCTTGTTTGGTTGAGACTGCGTTAATATGCTACCTGCCTCTGTGTTTGCATTGTCAGCAGTGACCTCTGGGGCCAATCTATTCAATTCTTTAAAGTATCAGTATGTTTACTCTACCGTGGAATATTATTTCGTCATACATGATGTCAGTTTATCTAAAAATACCTTCTTATGTCGCATTCTTCCTGCAGGGAGTTTCGGAACAAAAGCTTCGAGCCCACTTCCGTTCCTTTGGTGTATCAGGCAATTTTTCACTTCAACCAATGTGTATCTTGTCTGATACATCTCCTTCATCTTTGCGTATGACATCGTGAAGCTCTATTAGAGGTCAGTTAATTTGTAATCTGAATTGCGGTTCATTGTGTACTTTCTCTGAGGCTTTTTGGATGTTATTGCACATATAACATGGTGCTTTGACCATATAAATAGGTGGTCAGAAAAGTAGAGTTGCATTTGCCGAGATAACTTTCAAGAAACCTCACATAGATTTGCTTGACGAGCCATCCAATCATCTTGTAAGTTTACTCATTTTTCTCCACCTTATGACTTAAATTACTTTTTCAGTTAGCTTGTTGTTGTCTTGCACTAATTGCAGTCATTGGAATCTGGTCTTTACATTGAAAATACAGTAGAAGCAATCAGTTATCACAGTTACAGGGAGCCTCTGTCATCAAACATCTAACTTATAATGGAATAGAAACCAATGCAATTGTTCCAACTTGCAAAATATTGAAAATAGGATAGTTATGCTAGCCTGATCAGTGTTTTTGTATTACAGAAATTTATAGTACCAAGTAGTTCCGATATCTGTGCCTATAGGCAGTAATGGGCTTTGCACATAATTAATGTGGAAATTTCTTTGTCTACAAATGTGGACTTTAAGTTCTGCTTTAATGACCAGTGACTACTAAAGTGTTATCTTTGTAAATTGTTAGTTTCTTGTCCGAGGATAGATCAGTATGATTCTGCGTTTTTAACTGTTCCCAACTGTAGGACTGGGATGCGGTTGAGGCGCTCATTCAAGGTCTGGTCTTGTTCCAAGGAGGAAATTTGATGGTGAGATTGATTGTCTTGCCAAAATACTTCAATTTGACCAATGGTGGATCGTCTTCACAGCTAATAGCGCTCTTTTCACCTTGATTTGCAGGTTAGTCACGATGAGCATCTAATATCTGGAAGAGTGCACGAGCTCTGGGTGGTTTCTCAAGGCAAGGAGATGCCTTTCCATGGGAATTTCCAGGAGAAGATACTTCAGTTCTCGTTGAATCAGGCGAGTTTAGTTCTTGTCATCAGCCAAGAGTGGTTCAACACTTAAAGACTGAGTCGGGATTGCAGTCCTGGTATAATTTATGACCCTGTCCCCATTTTATCCTAGCAACAGGTTCGTTTGTTGAGCGCCTGGAAGTTTGATTGTTCATCACCTTGAAGTCAGCTTTCCTGTACACAGTAAAATGATTTAATCATTTGCGAAAGAACCCTTTTTGCACAGTACATTATTTTGTAAGACAGTGAGCACAACTTATACAAACAATTTTATGCGAATGTCTAAATGCTTCTATGTTCCATATAGAAAAGAGATTCTATATTTCATATTAGCTCGGTGATTAGCTTCAGAGGTAACTAGAGCGCGCATGATAACCATTTTATTTCTGAGTAGATCTATTTTTCTATTCTTGAAAACAAGTTTGGAACAGAAATCTATTTGGTAATGCAATTTCATTTTCTATTTCTAGAACAAATTTTTAGTCCAGAAATAGGTTGGAAGTGAAATGAGAAGTAAAAATTTTGTATATTTTTTATCGCTCGCCCTCGCCTCTCGCCGCCCATTGGCCGTCGCCACCCCCGCCGCCCGTTGTCCGCCTGCTGCTGGTAGTCAATGAATGGAGCGTTTAAGAATGCCTATTTAATTAATTTTTTTTTATTCCGGAAAGAGAAATTTTATGTCGTTATCAATCGCGTATCTCTGTTCAGAAACTCATGCAGAGAATAGAAACAGAAAAATCTATTTATGGCCATAAATCTTTTCTGGGAATAGAATGGTTATCATTCGCGTATGAAGGGCCTAGTTTATGAGAAATTAGTTGTACGAAAATATTTTTTCCCATTTTTTCCCATTTTTTTTTTACCGTCTCCAAATTATCTTATTTCTTTCCTTTACCAAAAAAAAAAAAAAGATATTTTCCCATTTTTGGTGTTTGGCACTGTTTAGGCGAATTAATTATGATAATATTTTCATGATCAGCAAAAAAAATTGTACTTTCAACTCTAAGTACATAATTGCCTTTAGTAACTATATTGTAGGCCATGCCTAGCCAAAAAATACTATAATAAAATTCTGCATGTGAATTGGTTAGATAATATCCTTTTAACATGTTCAGGTCACTATTCAAAATAAGAAGCTCTCTATCTTCCAGTAACAGCTACTGTACAGATGAAAGGATAGATTGAAAATAGAGGTTTTGAATGTGCGAGTTTAATAGCTGAATTATGAATGAACCCTGCAGATCAAAACCCATTTACAAATTGATTGTCTAGTCAAAAATTAAAGTTCATCTTTCTTCTATTCAAATAGGCACTCCATCTCTTGACAACATTCTTAGCAGTCCCACATTTTATTTTTCCTGTGTGAGAGGGGGAAGGGAAGGGAGGATCAAGCATCGTGGCTACTCTACCGGTGGTCCTCATCGCGGATCCTCAACGTCACCGGCCGCCAAAAGCCTTTGCCGCCGGTCCCGTTTTGGAAACAAATCCTTAAACTAGGTAAAAATTCAGTCCGAAATTGATTTGAACATTTTATTGCCTATTTTGATGATATTGCAATCTAACTCGTGTTATTTGAGATAACAAGCATATCCAAATTAGGAATATTTCCTAATCCATAACGTGCGCATAATCGGTTATTTGATCTCTAGGCATTGACATAAGGTTATGGATTGCACGGAAAACCGGTAACTTGATCTTTAGGCTTTAAGATCAGGGTGTTGGTTTTATTTGTTTCCAATTTGAGTTGAATGGGGTTATCTTTTGCTATTTTGAGCTTATCTTTTATGATTTTTGAGTTTATCTTGTTTGATTGATTTCTTTATTCAAAAAAATACAAAAATATTGCATTTCATAATAGATTAGGATGACTAACCAAAAAGAACAAAAAGATTGTTTTAGATTCTTAGATATGATTGCATGTTAGAGAATATCTTGCTAGCTAGGATAAGATTCCAAGTTAGAACAGGATTTAACTACGATAATTTCCTAATTTAAGTTGGATCATCTTTCACTTTAGCTAATTTATTTCATTAATTATTAATTTCGAATTTTAATAAAAAAAATAGTATGTGCATATCATATAGAATATGTTACATTATCATCTTGCCATGTCTTGTTGGCCATGTCATCTCTTTTTGTCATGTCATGCTGGCCACGTTATCATATTATGCCATGTTATGTTGCCACGTCATTGTTATAGGCCACGTAATCTATGACATGCCATCATGTTTGCCACGTCATTGCCATGTCACCATTCATGTCATGTCATTAGTTCCATGTCATATTAGAATAATTTTGTGTTAATCTTTTGCTCATCATTAGAATTAGGTCATTTAAATTGCATGTCTCATGTCATTAGAATAGTAAATCATGCATGTTTAACGTAGAATATAATTTCATATAGTTAGTTTTTATTATAAAAAAACCGCAAAAATGAGAATTGATAAGAATCGTTAATTAGTTACTAAAATCATGGCTAGGTTTGGTTTAGTATGCTTAGTGCTTTCAATTAATTCTTGGTGTAAGATTTCTTGTTTTCTAGCAATTTACTTCATTAATGTTTTGATTATTGAGTGTTATCTTGTTGATTGCACATCTGCATAATCACTCCCTGCATATTAGAGTCTAGGTTTAAAATTAATCTAAGTTGCCAGCAAAATAGAGTAATCTAAGGTAATCTAGTCCACGTTTCATAATCTCTAGTTCGTAAAAATAAAGTATTCTCCCAATAAAAATTGATTAGTGGCGATCCCTAAACAAATTGATTTTCCATGTTAATTAATCCGAAAGTTGCGAATTGGTATGGGCATGGGAGAGCCCGAGCTAAGTGCCAGCTTAGTAATCCATTATGCCATTCCTCTCGGTGGTTCACTTGAAGGAAGGTTACGACAGTTCTCTCACCAATTTTCCCTTCTCTCTGTGATTTTTCTTTTCTCTCGTCTTTTTCTTTTTTCACTCGCTGTTAACCTCCGTCTAGGTGTTGGGGATTCCGTAATGGTGAAGATGGTGGATGAATCGCAGCTTCAATGGTAAGAAAATAGTGACGTTTAGAGAGAACGAATATAAAAATCGTTATCCTAATTTTTTTTCCGAGAGAGCCAACTTCTTTTCCCTTCGAATGTGCGAATTAGAAATTTTGAACCAATGAGCTGGGCTTCGGGCCTGAGCCACGCGAAAAGAGCTGAATTACGGACTCATTTTGAAGTGGGCGATTGGACGGGCTTTTACCAAAAACCCGAATTGGCCTCATTTTATTTGTTATTTATTATTGACTCCTACTAAAAATCCGAATGCACAGTCAGTTTGTTATTAATGAGCATACATTGGGTCTCTAAGCTTGCGCACCAAGTGTTTGTTTTGATGTTTGATAGAGAGAGAGCTCCTGATGGGGTCTGTCTGAAGCTGTGAAGAAGGTGAAGTTGTTGGCGAGACGTAAAATCGTTCACCAAACTAGAGTCGTCCCTGAAAAGCCAGTTTGGCTTTCTTTATTGGAGTTTGCTTTATGGATTTGGAGGGAGAGCGATTGTTGAGTCCAGAATACACTGCCCAATTGCACTGACAAGTTTTCTCCGCACACCTCTCACAGGAAGGAAAGCCACACAAGGATATGATTGATGTAGAGAGACTCAAGAAATTGAAATTAAAGCTGATAAACATTTTTTATTGTGATGAACTACAAATATAAGACTAAAGGTAAAGGACAGACCTAATCAGCCAATGGGTAGCCCGGCTGCCCAGGCTTAACAGGCTCAATGGGCAAATGGGCGGGTTTGGATAACATCTTCGCTTTACCCGACCTGCTCTCAACTTCGGCCCAGGCCGAGCTCAATCTGCACATTATGATGTATCCTTTTAGGCTTTGCACGAGTTCGGGCAATATGTTTAAGCCCGACCACTGGTTTGGCCCGAGCATTTAAAGATATATTTTAAGCCGTGAGTGAATCTAAGCAACGCGTTAAACTAGGTTTGGAAGCTTCAAGGAAGGTCCAAACACTAAAAATTAATTGCCACGAAGCAGGTCTAGTGTGCATCTAGGAGTGAAACGGTGAAGTTGTCGAGCGGGTGTAAGTAAGAAGCAACAGAAAAATTCAGAAATTGGTTTGGCTTTTCTTCATATCATTCCAATTACAAGAACGAAGAGTGGTGATACTGCCAAAAGAGCTGGTCCTTGAAGTGGCTAGTAAGAGTCACCTAGAGGGGGGTGAATAGGTGATACTAAACAATTCTATAAATTTATGCGGAAATAAAACAAGTTACAGAAGAGTCTGAATAAGATTCAGATTCAAGTCAGGATAAAGTGCAGAACGTAAAGAAGGAGATAAGGAGAAGAGATCTGCACACAAGTTTATAGTGGTTCGGCTTATAGTAAGCCTACGTCCACTCTCCACGCTGACAGCCTACTGGCTGGATTTCACTATGTAATCAAGAGGAATTTACAGAATCTGAGTGATATCACTCTTGTGTATGATAGGACTCTCTATCTCACACAATCACTCTTACAGTAACCCTCAAGATCTGAATGTTTTAGCTCAGTAAGACAAGAGAAAAGATCGGAGTATGCTCAGACTTTGGACTTGATGATTCTTGAATCGTGTCTTCTTCTGCTGCTCGAGGTCTCCTTAAATACTCCTCTTCATCCACACTAGCCGTTGGACATCTTGCAGAGGATCATCTTCCAATCTACACCTTGGACAGATTTGTTAAGGATTGAGTAGCCGTTAGATGACATGTTCTGAATCCCGCTGATTCTGGTCGCCCATACAATCAGAATCTTGGTTTCCATAAGTAGAGTTTTGTCCGTTGTAAACCATTCTTGTCTTTAGTATTTGATTGTCAATCAATTTGATTAAGATTGAAACAAATCAAAACTTTCCTTCTGTGAAATCCAAGTCAGATCACTAGCTGTTATTCTTCGTTCTGAATATTGTTTCTGAAGAATTACTACGTCTTCGTCTTCTTCTGAAGAAATCAGCTTCTGAAGAATTACTGCGACTTTGACTTCTTCTAAAGAATTCAGCGACTATCTGCGTTTGAAGAATTTCAGCGACTGTCTGCGTCTGAAGAATTACAGCGACTGCCTGCGTCTGAAGAATTTCAGCACATATATATTCCTGAAATAAAAATAGTTCAGATTATAACAGAAGGTTTTGTCAACTTCAAAATCAGTAGGAGTATTCCTCAACAATCTCCCCCTTTTTGATGGTGACAAAACTTTCCTGCAGATCGAATCAATATAGATTTGAAGTATATTTAGAGTATGAATCACAGATAGAAAATGAAAGAGCAAACTCTGTTGATATCTGTGTCTTTATTTTCTTCGTATGATCCTGCATGTTAAGCATGTTAAATCTGCATAACTTCTCCCCCTTTTTGTCATCAGCAAAAGAATAATATGGAGAATGAATCATATATAAAATAATGAACCAGTCTAACAAGAGAGCATAGTTAAATTACAGATCAACGAAGAGAGAAATGTTTGAAAAGATAATAAATCAGGCTAATTTTTCGAAGGAGTGCGAATCAATTGAAAATTTTCCAAGATCGAGACAGCTTCCTCAATCCTCGAACTGCATTCCCCCACTGCTTTCTCTAGTTCTGCCTTGTCTACAGCTGCTTGACATCGTTGAGAGTGGTTGTTTTCCTCAACAATTTTCTGCAGATTTTTTACTTCTAGTTCCAGTGCAGACTGTTTTTCTTTGATTTCAAGCAGGATTGAGAGGATGTTCTGATTGTTGGAAGACTGTTCTTGGACATTTTCCTGCTCATGCTGTTCGAACTCCCTTGTTGCCTCCTGTGGAATATCCCTTGCTTCCTGTGGAATCTCCCCCTGAACAGGTGCTTGCTGTTCAGAAAGATGATCTGTAGAAGTTGCTTCTGAGAAAATAGGAACATGTTCTGTAGCACTAGCATTGCCTGCATTAGGGTTTTTTGCTTCTGCTTCTTTTTCATCACGCAGAAGAGTTTTTCTTTTCTTATACACCCTTAGTGAATCTGGAGATCCCTTCTTCTTACTCGCTGAGTCTTCTTCCTTTCTCTGAATTGTCCTTCTGACACTGGTCTTTTCAACAGATTTAGATACAGACTTCTGAGCCTCTTTTCCCTTTGATCTTTCCCTTAGATCATCAAACTGTTTCATTTTGGAGAGCATTCTTTCTCCCACATACATACAAGGAACAGGACTCAGCCGTAATTCATCAGGAATCGAAATCTTCAGGAACATAAAGATTCGAGTGATTAAGGCACCATATGGCAATTGCCCCTTGTCCTTGTGTAATGCTCTGTACATATGGAATATTATGATGTGAGGAAGAGAAAAGGGTTGACCTGTCAAGATAGCCCAAATGAGCTTGAGTTCTGATTTTGAGAGGTTAGTTTTAGAGGCTGCCTTAGGCTTCATGCAGTTGATGATGACCTTGTGCAGAATCACTGATCTTCTTGATAAGTCAGAGTAAGAAAGGTGCCGCCTTGATCCAAGATCAAAATCTGGATTTTCAGAAACAATTTTGACAATATCTTCAGAACTTACTGTCAGAGGAGTAAACTGTGAGTGTTTGGCTCCAATGATCCTGGCCAAGTCATTTGCCCTTAGATCATATTTCTTGTCACCCACAGTAAACTGGAGCCAGTTGGGCGACAGAATGGACAGATTAGAATAAAAATATGCAGTAAGTTCATCAAAAACATCAGCAGCCTGAAGGCAGAATTCACTAATGCCTATCTTTTTGTCGCGACCTCCCCGAGCCGGCCCCGCGGCCTAAAGGGTTTTGGTTAATGGATTGCTAAGTTAAACCTAGCTCGAGCCCTCCCAAGCCCATACCAATTCGCGACTTAAGTTCAAGTAGTTAACATGCGGGTGATTTATACCAAGGAGTCGCCACTAATCGATTTGGGGTGGGTCGATTAGAAACCCAAATAAGGTGACGGGAGAATCACCCTATTCCTACGAACCAGAGATTAACTGAGTTCGGGGACTTGGTTACACTAGTTGGATAACTAATGCCCTTTCGGTACCATTTTACCCTGTTCATTTTTGAAAACATTTGTTAAGCAGTTTGAATTGATTTTAGGACCTTTCTCCTAACATATAAGGTGATCACGCGAGTGCATAATCAGAAGCGATTAGCAGTCAAACAACAATTCATGCGGCTTAAAGTTCTAACCTTTACTAAGCCAGATGACATTCAAAATACGGCAGTTCATGCAATTGTATCAAAAACATGCATACTAACAATGCAACGGTAATAAAATAAAACAATCAAAATACTACCGCGCGACTTCAGGCTTATTGAATTTAAATAAAACAACATGCATAAGGATTAAAACACTCAGATAAGTCCTACATAAAAAAAATTTCGGAAATTTTTTTTATTTATTTTTTTTTTATTTATTTTTTTTCTGAAAAAAAATAAAATAAAATAAAAAATAAAAAATAAACGAAAATATTATTATTATATTTTTTTTTGAAAATATTATTTCAAAATTTTTAATTAAAAAAAGGGAAAGAAAAAGGAAAATAAAAACCTTTTTTTTTAATTTTTTTTAATTTTTTAAAATTTTTTTGAATTTTTTAATATTTTTTTATAAAATAAAAGAAAATAAAAATAAAAAACCGGTCGGGTCGGGTCGGATCCGAACCGACCCGGTCAACGGACCCGACCCGGGAGTTGACCCGGGTCGGATCGGATGATCCGAATCGGGTCGGATCCGACCCGGGTCAACGGATCCGACCCGGAGGTTGACCCGGGTCGGATCAGAACCGGCCCGAGTCAACAGATCCGACCCGGGAGTTGACCCGGGTCGGATAAGCTGATTCGGGTCGGGTCTGACCCGGATTTCACAGACCCGCGGGGAGAGTCGCCGGCGAGGCCAAAATTGGCCGTCCGCCGGCCGACCCAGGCCGGCGCCGCCCCCGAATCGTCCCCCTAGGACCGCCTTCAAGCTATACCACTCACCTGAGCCGCCGTAGGACCGCCGTTCACCGGCCGGCGACGAAACAAAAACGGGCTTGATTGAGGCATTTCGTCGAACATGTGGTGGGCGCGACAAAAACCGGGGAATTTTGACCTCCTCCGGCGATCCGGTCGATCCCAGCGGCTTGGGTTCACCTCCGACGGCGACTAGGGATCGGGACCGACGACGGTATGGGCCGGGAATCGCGCGACGCGGCCGGCGCGAGTCCCGGCCACACCGGACACCGAAACAGGGGAAAACAGAGGCGGGAACTCGGCCGGGAGAGCTCACCGGTCGACGGCGCGTCTGGGTGGCTTCTCAGCTGCTCTGTGGGCGACGGCGACGCTACTGGTTCTCGGCCACACTCCGGCGTGACCTCGGTACGCTCTAATCTCACTCTTTCTCTCTCTTTTCTCTCTCTGTCTCTCTCTACCCTGTTTCTCTCTCTGATGGCCGACCCGAGGGGTGTTCTGGGCGTTGCCGGTCGGCTTGCTGGAGACGGCGAGACCGGCTGGGACCTGCCAGACCCTCCCGGACTCCTCTCTCTTCTCTGTTTCTCTCTCCTTCTCTCCCTATCTCCCTCGGTCTCTCTCTGAAAATTGCCGACCGGGTCTCACCGTCGACAACGCGTCCGGGGGGGACCTCCGGCTGATCTGAGGGGACGACGGCGAGGCTTCTGGTTCTACTCCGGCCGACGACCACGGCTGGGTGTCTCTCTCTCTTTCCTCAGCTCTCTTTTCTCTATCGCTCTGTTTCTCTCTCTAACTCGCCGACCGGAGCTTCTCTCTCTCCCTTTTGCTTTTATAGCCGGCGACGACGCGTCTTCTCTGCCCATCTGCGTTGGCGTGACGATGGCCTGCACCGGCCTACTTGCCTCGCGACTTTCGCGGCCATGGCAGGCCGGTGCAGAGCAAGACAGAACAGGGCAGGGGGGCCGAGAAGGAGGAGGAGCCACGGGAGCTGGAAAATGGGGAAGACGGGACTGGCCATTAATGCCAGTCCCGTTGGCGTGTTCGTCCGAGCCTCCCCTGGGCTGCTGACGACAATGACGAGGGGCGGCGCCGCCGTGCGTCGGCGTGACGACGCGAAGCAGAGGCGGACAGGGGCGTGGACAGCGATGGTCGCGCGTGGGGAAGAAGGAAGGAGAAGAAGGGGCTGGGCCGGGCCAGGCCCAGCTCGCGCGGAAAAAGAAGAAAAAAGGGAGAAGCGGGCTGGGCCAGCGCAAAGGGGAGAGAAAAAAGAAAAAGAAGGGGAACGGGCCGGAGGCCCGCGCGTGGGGGGAAAAGAGAAACGGGCCGGGTCGGCCCGGCCCCGACCTGGCCCGAATCGATTTTTTTTCTTTTCTCTTTTTTTTTTTAAATTTTATTTATTTATTTATTTATTTATTTTGACAAAACTCTAATAGACCCTATTAATGCAAATATGCCTAATTTTTATATGCAATGCATTTAAATATATATTTTTTGTCTTAGGAATTAAATGAATTTAACTCCTAAATTTTGTATAATTAATTTTGGGCAAATCAAAAAATAGGTGTCAACACTTTTCACAAAGGTGCTGAATTGATAGTCCAATCTTCTCCAAATAAAAGAAATCCACAGTTCTGTGGTTCATTACACCTCGAGCAAGGAACAATTTGTAACAAACCTAATGTTCATTGCTTCTAAATAATTTACCAGTTCCTGGCAGTCCAGACACTATTCCCACTTTCATTTCAAACAACTCAAAAAGTCTAGCATCATCTTCGGGAACCACAAATTTCGACGAAGATTTAGGGCTTACTGATTTCGCCGACAGAGTAGATGTTTCTCCTACCTTCTCTTTCCCTTTTCTGGAAGGGGGTGTTTGTGGTGTCGTGCTAGCAGTGGTTTGATTAGAACCAGCAATAAATGCAGAATACTCTTGAGCAAGATGTTCTTCAGACCGAAGGCGATTGTCTTTAAGACATTTTAGAAGAGTCGAAGGATCGGCATTACTTCTTTTCAACCTCTGATAATTTTTCCACACATATTTAATGCTGCTGAATGTGAAATCTGTTTTACCCGACGGAGTCCACGAACGAGGAGGTTGAGTCGCTTTACCAGGTTCTTCAAGTTGTTCTGTTTCCGTGTCTGAGATGTCCATGACCTCTGGTGTTGCAGTAGACTTTGAATCCAGATTCAGAATGCGAGAAGATCTTCTCTTGAAAGGCATGATGATTCCTTCTGGGACGAAAAGTTCGGATCTTTCGGAGGAATGAAGACGAGGAGAGTCTCTGAATCTCGAAAACGTTTGAGCAAAAAGCGAGGGTTTTGAAGAGAGTCGAAAAGGCTTATAAAGGTGAAGGACGGCTTAAAAGGTTATTTTTAGAAAGTAAAAAAAAATAGGCCAAAGTAAAATAGGAAGGGAATATATTTTCTAAAGCATAAACGATCAGAATAAGATTAAGATGATATTCCAAATGCAATTTCCCAAATAAGTTAGGATACGTACCTGATTTACTTCAAATATAGCGGATGTGAAGATATCCTGCCAAAAATATTCCCGCCAAAAATTTAAACTATGTACGTACCTTTCTTGAGAGTCTGAGAAATATCCAGACCGAGATACTTGAGTCTGAAAAATATTCATGTCTGTCAAACACTTCACAAAGGATGAGTAATGCACAGTTCACTTCTAATATATTCAAACGAAGATTTTTCAAGGGGTTTTGTGAATATATCAGCTAATTGATTCTTAGAATCAATATGTTGAATATTCACATCACCATTTTGAACATGATCTCTAATGAAATGATGTCTTATCTCAATATGCTTGGCTCGAGAATGGAGAATGGGATTCTTAGTGAGATTGATGGCACTGGTATTGTCACATTTGATTGCCACATTTGAGTCTTCAACAACAAAATCTCGTAACTGTTGCTTCATCCACAGAATCTGTGCACAGCAACTTCCTAAGGCTACGTATTCTGCTTCTGCTGTTGAAAGTGCGACCGTATTCTGCTTCTTTGAATACCAGGAAACTAGCATGTTTCCAAGTAGTTGGCATGTACCTGTAATACTTTTCCTGTCCACTTTACATCCAGCTAAGTCAGCATCTGAATAACCAGTAAGAGTAAAATCTGAATTTTTGGAATACCAAAGACCTAGCATTGGATAAGTTCCAATGTATTTGATTATCCTCTTTACTGCAGAGAGATGCGATTCCTTTGGATCTGACTGGAATCTCGCACACATACAGACGCTAAAAAGTATGTCAGGTCTAGATGCAGTAAGATATAATAGAGAACCTATCATGCTTCTATATACCTTCTGATCAACCTTTTTACCATTTACATATTTGTCTAGCTTGGATGTTTGAGACATTGGAGTGTCTGTCTTCTTGCAATTTTGCAGACCAAACTTCTTGACTATCTCCTTGGCATACTTCTCTTGGCAAATGAAAGTACCATTTTTCATTTGTTTCACTTGTAAGCCAAGAAAGAATGTAAGTTCTCCCATCATGCTCATCTCGAACTCGTTCTGCATATTCTTAGAGAATTCCTTACAAAGTGATTCGTTAGAAGATCCAAAGATAATATCATCTACATAGATTTGAACAAGTAGAAAATCATTACCTTCTCTTTTAACAAATAGAGTAGTATCTACCTTACCTTTTGTGAAATCATTTTGCAGAAGGAAATTACTTAACCTTTCATACCAAGCTCTGGGTGCCTGTTTCAGACCGTAAAGAGCCTTTTTGAGTCTGAAAACACAATCAGTCTTTCTTGGTTCTTCAAAACCAGGTGGTTGTTCCACATATACTTCCTCTTTGATGTATCCATTCAAGAAGGCACTTTTCACATCCATCTGAAAAATTTTAAAGTTATGGAAACAAGCATAAGCTAATAATAGCCGAATGGCTTCTAACCTTGCAACTGGTGCATATGTTTCATCATAGTCAATGCCTTCTTCTTGAGAATAGCCTTTTGCAACCAGTCTTGCCTTGTTTCTTGTAACTTTCCCTTTGTCATCCAGTTTGTTTCTGAATACCCATTTTGTTTCAATTACTGGATGGTTTTTGGGTCTTGGCACAAGCTCCCAGACTTCATTGATTCTGAACTGCTGAAGTTCCTCTTGCATAGCTTCTATCCAGCTTTCATCTGATAAAGCTTCTTCAACATCTTTTGGTTCTATTTCAGATATCAATGCCAAGTTGCTGATACTCTCCTTGTGTTTGGATCTTGTCTTGATACCATCTTCTATTTCTCCAATGATGAGGTTTTTCGGATGACTGGACTTATGTTTCCAGTTCTTGTCGAATCTTTCCTTCTGAATATCTGCAGACTCTAAATTTTCTGGTTGAGTCTTTGTATTGTCTTCTTTTCCTTCTTCCATAGGATCTTCGATCTTTTGAGATTCAAGATGACTCTCTGAAGATACTTGAATGTGGGGAGGTGATTCAGATTCATCTTTGTGAGTCTGAATGTTTTCTTCAAACTTCACATTCATTGTTTCTTCCACAGTCTGAGAATTCTTGTTGAAAACTCTGTAGGCTTTGCTTGTTGTGGAGTATCCAAGGAAGAATCCTTCATCTGCTTTCTCATCAAACTTTCCAGGACGATCATTTGGATTCTTAAGAATAAAGCATTTACATCCAAACACACGAAAATATGAAATGCTGGGCTTTCTACCTTTGTAAAGCTCATAGGGGGTTTTCTCAAGAATGGGTCTGAGAAAAACTCTGTTGATAATGTAACATGCTGTAAAAACTGCATCTGCCCAGAAATGAGAGGAAATCTTGCTTTCAATCAACAAGGTTCTTGCCATTTCTTGCAAAGAACGATTTTTCCTTTCCACAACACCATTTTGTTCTGGTGTGTATGGAGTAGAAAAAATATGTTGAAAGCCATTTTCCTCACAAAAGTCTGAAAAGCTTTGATTTTCAAATTCTCCCCCATGATCAGTTTTAATGCAGGAAATGGTATAGCCCTTTTCATTTTGAACTCTTTTTGCAAATTTTGAAAAATATGAAAATGCTTCATTTTTATGTGCAAGAAAGAACACCCATGAAAATCTTGTGAAGTCATCAACAATAACTAAACAATATTTCTTACCACCGATGCTTTGTGTTCTGGTTGGTCCAAACAGGTCCATATGAAGAAGCTGCAAGGCTCGATCAGTAGAAACATGATGTATAGATTTGAAAGAACTTCTTACTTGTTTTCCTAGCGTGCAAGCATTGCATAAGTCTGTCTTTCTGTATTTCAAATCTGGCAAACCTCGAACCAGTTTCTTGTTTGAGATTTTTGAGATTTGTTTCATACTGATATGTCCCATCCTTCTGTGCCAAAGATCTTCATCTTCCTTGATTGAGATTAAGCAATGATTTGAGTTTGGATTAACATCCAGAAGATAAATATTGCCATGTCTTCTTCCTGTGAATGTTTGAGAAGAATCTTTGCTTGTTCCTGAGCATGTATCTTCTTGAAAGTTGATTCTGAAACCTGTATCACAAAGCTGGCTTATGCTAATCAAATTGTAGTGGAGTCCTTTTACTAATGAAACGTCATTGATTCTTAGTCCTCCAATATCAACTGTTCCTTTGCCAATGATTTTTCCTTTAGTATTTCCTCCAAAGGAAACCTTTCCACCCTCCAGACTTTGAAGATTGGCGAATATGCTTGGATCTCCTGTCATATGTCTGGAGCATCCACTGTCTAGATACCACTTCCTTTTCCTCTTTGTGGTAACCTGCAAGAAATACAACATCTCAAGTTTTCTTTGGTACCCAAACTTGTTTGGGTCCTAGAGCATTAGTATAGGCTGTCTTAACAAAATCTCTTCGAATAGGTCTCTAGACCTTAGGACATTCATTCTCAAAGTGTTGTGGATCTCCACATTTTGAGCACTTGAGAGCGCTTCGGCCAACAGGTTTTACGAAATTCCTTTTGAAATGGTTTTTGTAAACTTGTCTATGAGGTCTTTGTCTTAATCTCTCCTTGACTTTTGGAAAATCAATCAAGCTGTCACTTTCCTTTACAAATCCAAGACCAGATTTGTTGTAGTAAGGGATTTGAATGGAAAGGATATGCTTCAAGGTTTCTGACCCTTTTGAAAACTTGCGAGTAATCTCAGAAATTTCCTTTTTCAAAACAGAGTTTTCTTTGGAAAGAAGATCACGATTTTCCTTGATTTGATGAAATTCTTTTTGAAGGAAATCGATTTTCTCCTTTTGAGAAATATCCTGTTGCCTTAGTGAAGAATTTTCCTTTTTCAGAGAAGAGATTCTTTTAAGAGCAGTCTTGAATTCAAAGCATAAATCATCAATATAATTTGATACTTCAAAAGACATTTCAGAAGGTCTTACTTCGATTTCCACTTTGGGATCAGAATCAGTGTCTGAGTCTGAGTCTGTCTTTGCCATTAGACAGAAATTTGAGATGTCTTCATCACTATCTTCGCATTCTGTGTCACTCCAAGTCTCTGCTTTTAATGCCTTCTTTGCTTTCTCAAATTTGGTCTTCTTTTTCAGAAGTGGACAGTTAGGCTTTATATGTCCACGTTTCCTACAGTGAAAGCATATAATCTCCTTTGAACTCTCTATCTCGTTGATAGGCTTCTTATTTTCAAAAGATTTCTTCCCTTTGAGGTTTCTTCCTCTGATTTTCATCCTTTTGTACTTCTTTATGAAGAGAGCTAGTTCCTCATCATCAACATTTTCATCTTCTGAATCTGCATCAGAATCAATGTTAGTTTTTAAAGCAATTGACTTATTACCTCTGGTTACAATCTCTTCATTTCGTTTCTCAGTCTCATATGATTGAAGAGTTCCAATCAACTCATTCACTGACAAAGGCTTGATCCTTTGAGTCTCACGAAGAGATGTTTTGATGTTATCCCACTGTTCTGTCAGTCCTCTCATAAGTTTGTTGACCTTCAATGCATCTGGGACTGGTTGTCCTTGATAGGCTAGACCGTTTACTATGTCAGTAAACCTGTCATAGAAATCAGCAATCAACTCTCCAGGCTTCATTTTAAAAGATTCATATTGACCAAGGAAGATATTGATTTGTGTTTCCTTGGCTCGATCTGTTCCTTCATAAGTAATATAGAGAGTATCCCAGATTTCCTTAGCAGAATCACAAGCAGAAATTTTTTTATATTCAACAGGAGATAAAGCACAGTAGAGAGAATAAATTGCTTTTGAATCTGAAGTTTCTCTTTTGGATATCTCAGTTTGAGATAATGGAGGATCTGCTGCTTTGCTTGCATCTGCTTTTTCTTTTGAATCTGAAGACATTGGTTTGACTCCATTGATGATGACATCCCATTGCATATGATCACATGACTTAATGAATGCCTTCATCTTGTTCTTCCAGACACTATATTCCTTGCCATCGAAATATGGTGGTCTGTTGTTGCTTTGACCTTCAATGAGTCCTGGAGCACCATAACTAGCCATGTAGATCGTTAGCTCGGAAGTAAAACACTTCAGTAAAATGAGCAACCTGCTCTGATACCAATTGAAGTGGCTAGTAAGAGTCACCTAGAGGGGGGTGAATAGGTGATACTAAACAATTCTATAAATTTATGCGGAAATAAAACAAGTTACAGAAGAGTCTGAATAAGATTCAGATTCAAGTCAGGATAAAGTGCAGAACGTAAAGAAGGAGATAAGGAGAAGAGAATCTGCACACAAGTTTATAGTGGTTCGGCTTATAGTAAGCCTACGTCCACTCTCCACGCTGACAGCCTACTGGCTGGATTTCACTATGTAATCAAGAGGAATTTACAAAATCTGAGTGATATCACTCTTGTGTATGATAGGACTCTCTATCTCACACAATCACTCTTACAGTAACCCTCAAGATCTGAATGTTTTAGCTCAGTAAGATAAGAGAAAAGATCGGAGTATGCTCAGACTTTGGACTTGATGATTCTTGAATCGTGTCTTCTTCTGCTGCTCGAGGTCTCCTTAAATACTCCTCTTCATCCACACTAGCCGTTGGACATCTTGCAGAGGATCATCTTCCAATCTACACCTTGGACAGATTTGTTAAGGATTGAGTAGCCGTTAGATGACATGTTCTGAATCCCGCTGATTCTGGTCGCCCATACAATCAGAATCTTGGTTTCCATAAGTAGAGTTTTGTCCGTTGTAAACCATTCTTGTCTTTAGTATTTGATTGTCAATCAATTTGATTAAGATTGAAACAAATCAAAACTTTCCTTCTGTGAAATCCAAGTCAGATCACTAGCTGTTATTCTTCGTTCTGAATATTGTTTCCGAAGAATTACTACGTCTTCGTCTTCTTCTGAAGAAATCAGCTTCTGAAGAATTACTGCGACTTTGACTTCTTCTGAAGAATTCAGCGACTATCTGCGTCTGAAGAATTTCAGCGACTGTCTGCGTCTGAAGAATTACAGCGACTGTCTGCGTCTGAAGAATTTCAGCACATATATATTCCTGAAATAAAAATAGTTCAGATTATAACAGAAGGTTTTGTCAACTTCAAAATCAGTAGGAGTATTCCTCAACAGTCCTGAGTTTGGTACAGTCACTGTGAATCAATTACATCAAGTTGTCACTTGATTCCGCAATCACATCAAACGGCGAGGTTAGATTTAAGCTTGCGACCTCAAAAAACAAGAGAGAGAGAGAGAACAGGCACACAACGATATTAGGTTTAGGGGCTGACAGCAACATCGCTGGGTTCATACGAAAGCGAGACTACATCGGCTGAGTTGGGCACGGCAAGGGACAACAAGTGATAAACTTTTTATTTTGTAAATTTACATTTTTAATTTGATGTAAAATTTTATCCAAGTAACATATTCACATGAATAGATTAAAGTGGGTTATATGGATGAGTATGAGTTTTCATAAATTGAGTCAAATATGGATGTATTTTAGTAATATGGATTGGGTATGATGGATCGCTAAACTTGTGTTATATATATGTCCAAAAAAAACTTGCGTTACTCAAAAATGGATCAATGAGTTAAATGTGTCAATTTGAGTTAGACTATTTGTGATCCGACTCACCCATTTGATGAGCTTAGGCCTATTCCATTCCATTCATTCCCTTATTCCATTCCTCCCTCCGTTCACTACAAGAAGAACAGCCCAAGGCAACACATACTTTTTGCGATAAAGAACATTTTTCGCCTTAGGGGTACCAAAGGCGATGAAATGCATATTTGTCGCTGCAGGTATGCCAAAGGCAATAAATACAATTTTTGTCACCTTAGATTGAGATATGGCGACAAAAAATTCATATTATCTCCCTAAGAGGACGTCAACTGCGACAAAAAACAGATTTTTCTATCATTTGTGGTTGGATAGGCGATGAAAATTTACTTTGAACATGACGGAAAATAGTATCAAATTTTAATATCTTGCATCAAAAGTTGTCACTACTGAGTTTTAATAGATTGAATTTATTACATGCAACAAGTGAGTCGGCATTTAAAGCAGCTAATTCCACAAAATGTATAGTGACGGTATTATATTCTAATAGTATTCTAAATGAGACTATCCTTCTAACAAAATTAATTTTGTATAAAGTTAGCACTTTGTAAACGGAATTAACTGAAGAGCTATCTGATTTAGTTCTCTATGTTATATCCCCGTAGATGTGAGCTGCACACATTTCCTTTTCCTAGCTAATTTGTTATAAGCTATCGCGTTTATATTTTCTTGTACATTTCTGACAAATTAACTTTGTCACTGTAAGTAGTAATGAATCGTGCTTGTCATTACAGACAAACATTTAGTGCTAACATATTGATTGCAAACGGAAATTGAAAGTTTACTTCTACTTTGTGGATAAACACGACACATGTTGTATCATTGCTTAAGTGTAAATATTTCGTGCTATGTTTGGATATATTACAAGTGTTATTACTAGGGGATAAGCGTACTGAAACTCCTAAATGCAATTGAGTCCAAAATTTTTCAAAAAGTGCAAGTATGTCCTAAAAATTGTCACGAAAGTGCAATTGAGTTCCAAAACTTTCAAAAATACAATCAAGACTTAAAACTTACCAAGTCGGTGCAATCAAGTCATTCCATTAACTCTATCTAACTTGACAAATAGAAAATACTAACAAGTCTTGAGACTTGATTGCACCAACATGGGACTTGATTGCACAAACTCGATAATTTTTAGGACTTGATTGCACATTTTGAAAGTTTCAGGACTCAATTGCACTTTCGTGACAAGTCTTAGGGCTTTTAGTGCACTTATTTCTATTATCAGATACGGTCTAATTGATTACGTGGAGATATAAGTAAAGTCGGAACAACTATTACTTCAGACAGGAAGTTTTCAACCATCAAAAATCAGACCAACCAGTTTTGAGGTCATTTAGAAATCAATGGGAAAAATGCATGAACCTTTTATTTGTTGATTTCATAAAGTTGTCTTCACCATACCTGCAAGTCGATTATGAGATGCACACATTTCTTCAGACTAGCTTATCATGTTTAAAGGTTGGTGGCCCGAGAAAGCTATTCTTCCGGACCTCCTAATCCGATGTGACATCATCATTACACTTCGGACACGCTGTGTACAACTTCTCGAGACATCACCGTGTGCAGAAAAGTCGTAGATGGTCCATACAGCCGCGGCGTGAATGCGAAAACAACGACCCTCCACTCGGTCAGACGTTTCCCAGGCGTCTCCCCACGGAAGCTTTAATTCATCATATAATGGCTCAAAATATCCCCCGACACCTCTTCCAGGCGCGCGGGGAAATTGACAATGTAAGAAAATTGCAAGGCGGCTTCATACTAGAAGGATTACATATCGAGAAATTGAAAATGATTGATAACTGAAAAGTTTTACACATCAGAACTTCTCAAATTGAAAAACAACTAACAAAGGATATAATAAGAGCAAAAGATACACCAAAATTATTCTAATACTCCCCCTCATATTTGAACCTGGTGCCACCACAAAGAGTTTTGTCCTCCAAAAGATGAAACCGCCGAGAAGATGAACCCTTTGCACGTATGTTCAACTTACAAATCAGCAATTAATACATATTTCGCAATGATTTCACTCGGTGCGACTTTTTCCCGAATAAAATGGTGAAATCAATCTCAATATGCTTGGTGCAAGCATGGAAAGCTGGATTAGCAGCTAAATAGGCGGCTCTAACATTATTGCAGATGATATCAACAGCTTTATAAACTTCTGCTCGCTTATTTTATCTACTATATCTAAAATAAAAATCATCTCTACTGTTACTACGTTTATACTTGGAGTACCTAATCCACAAGTACAATTATCTTCATAATTACATTCTTGAATTTCTTCATCTTCCATTCATTCATACTCGGATTTGTCCCCTGTTTCTGATGACGACAACTCAATTTCTATAATCAAACGCAGTAATTGATGACTAATATCTTCGTCAATTTCCAATTGATTTATCTTCCTTTAAATTTGCAATTTGACTAGTATGAGTCTTTCCCCTGCATGTATAACAGACTAATTATTTATTTCTTCTTTTTGTGAACTTACACTACAAAAAAACATGTAATTTGCGACGGATTATATTTTCCGTCGCAAATTAGCAACGGTTTATTTCCGTCGCAAATTCCGTCGCAAATTTGAGACGGAAATAAAAAATTGTCGCTAATTCCGTCGCAAATCTGCGACGGAAAATAGTTCGTCGCAAATTTACGACGGAAAAAAAAACCGTCGCAAATTTGCGACGGAAAAAAGTTTGTCGCAAATTTGCAACGGAAAATAAATCCGTCGCAAAAAAGTTTGTCGCAAATTTCCGACGGAAAAAAAAACCGTCGCCAAATCCGTCTCAAATTTGCGACGAAAACGAACGTCCGTCGCAAATTTGTAGTTTATCAGCCCGTGATATTCCAACCCTATCTCTCTCTCTCGCTCTCTCTCGCTTTTCTCCCTCTTTCATATGTCTGAAATCAGCAAAATCCGCTCACGCACATATTAATCTCGGTGAAGCTTTTGTACCGGTAAGTATCATAGCTAGCTTCGTGACTATTCATCGTTGGATTGTAATTTCTTTTTTTTATATATGTTTATGTTTATTTTTTTTTCGTATCTGTATCACCGGTTTAACGACCAGCGGCCGGCGACACCTCGCCGGCCTTTGGATGAGGCCGAACGGCCACGCTGTTTTGCGACGGAAATAGTTTCCGTCGCAAATTTGCGACGAATAAATGAAAATTCCGTCGTAAATTTGCGACGGAAAATTTCCGTCGCAAATTTGCGACGAATCTTTGATTCCGTCGCAAATTTGCGATGGAATTTTCATTTATTCATCGCAAATTTGCGACGGAAACCCAATTTGCGACGGAAAACAATTTCCGTCGCAAATTTGCGACGGATGAATTCCGTTTCCATCGCACATTAAAAATTATTAAAAAATGATTCTTAAGTGATTATTCTTTTTGGGTATGTGCCTAATTGAAGGTCTCGCAATCCAAGTGGACATTGCAATTCTCATCAAATTGACCACTTTCTCCTACCAATATTTCAGTCAAATATTTGGGTAAGTCTTCTTTACATGGTAATTTTTTCTATTTTTGCAATTTCATATTAATTGTTGCGTGAATAACAAAAATTATAATTTCCAAAATTTTATGGTTTTAATTAAGAACAATAGATATGATATTTTAAATATTTTACCAGAATTTTTTATTTTAATACAGACACAATGCAAAGAGAAAGGGCTTGGATGTATAATAAGAACTTACTTGGACGTCAAGGATTGACAGATGAGTTTCGTACTGGGTTGGAACTATTTTTAGACTTTGCTAGTAGTAAATATGAGTTCATGGATGAAAATAAGTTAAGGTGTCCGTGTAAAAAGTGCGGTAATGGTAAATTTCTTGTGTGTGATCAAGTTAGAGAACACTTTACTAGATTTGGGTTTACTCCGAACTATTATAATTGGACTTCCCATGGTGAACCATTTATATCTGATGAAGGATATAGAAGAAGTGACCAATTTTCAGTTAGGGAAGAATGTGGCTATTATGAGCAATTGAACCCATACGAGAGGATGGTGATTGATGCAGCTAGTTATAATTTTGTCACAGAATCAAATCATGCAAGTACTAGTTTTACTCCTACACGTGAACAAGTGGGTACTGGTCATGCTTCACAATTGGAAGATATAGGGGTAACGGGTTTTGATGAGAATGTCTATAATGAAACTTTTCAATCTAATCAGTTCTGGGATGTGTTGAAAGCAGCAGATGAATCTTTATAGGCAGGTTGTGAGGACCACACTAAGTTATCGGTGACAGCCCAACTATTAAATATCAAGGCAGAGCATAATATGTCTGCGGATTGCTTCAACTCTTTTGTTGAAGTAATGCGGGAATCATTGCCTCGTGATAACATCATGCCAAGTGATTTTTATTATATGAAAAAGCTAGTGGATAACTTAGGTCTTCCGGTTGTAAGGATTAATGTATGTAGTAGGGGTTGTATGATATATTGGAGAGATGATGAAAATGCATAATCTTGCAAATTCTGTAGCCAACCTAGGTACAAGATCAACGGGAGGTCGGGTCGTAATCAGAAGCGTAGACCATGCAAGCAAATGTTTTATCTGCCCTTAATCCCCAGATTGCAAAAGCTTTATGCGTCTAAAGCCACTGCTGAACATATGACTTGGCATGCAAATCATGAAATAGAAGAAGGTCTAATGTGTCATCCTTCAGATGCGGAGGCATGGCAACATTTTGATAGAACATACCCTGAGTTTGCGATGGAGCCTCGGAACATCAGGTTAGGTCTCCGTGCCGATGGATTTGCTCCATTTGGGAAAACAGGAAAAAGTTATTCATGTTGGCCAGTTATCTTAACGCCGTACAATCTTCCACCTGGTATGTGCATGAAGACACCTTATATGTTTTTGACATTGATCGTGACAGGGCCGCAAAATCCGAAAAAGTTGATAGATGTTTATATGCAACCATTGATTGAGGAGTTACAACGGCTATGGGTTGAAGGTGTCCCTACATATGACGTTTCTACCGATCAAACATTTGTAATGAAGGCTACCCTTCTTTGGACGATAAATGACTTTCCAGCTTACGGAATGTTATCTGGATGGAGTACAGCTGGGATCTTAGGATGTCCGATATGTTTGGAGATGTCAAAGTCATTTAGATTAAAACATGGAAAGAAGCCCGTCTATTTTGACTGTCACAGACAATTTTTATCGCCAAGTCATCCTTTCAGAAGGAATAAGAAAGAGTTTATCAAAAATAGGATTGAAAGAACGCGTCCACCATTGAGGTTGACCGGCGATCAAATTTGGGAGCGTGTGCAGGACTTTCCAACTGTTGTTGAGAACCCGCACGACACGACTTTTGCGTACGGAAGTACACATAAGTGGACGAAACGCAGTATATTTTGGGATCTACCATATTGGAAGGCCCATCTTATTCATCATAATCTTGACGTCATGCACATAGAAAAGAATGTTTTCAATAATGTCATAAATACTGTGATGGATGTCGTCGGAAAAACAAAAGACAACTTGAACGTAAGAAAAGATATGAGAGATATTTGCGATCGGCCAATACTAGCTGTGGATGCAAGCAGCAGGGGATCAAAATCGAAAGCAGTTTATACATTGGATAAGGAGCAGAGGCGAGTTGTTTGTCAATGGTTGAAATCTGTGCGGTTTCCTGATGGATATGCTTCGAACCTCGGGAGATGTGTTGATTTGAATGAATGCAAGTTCACAGGTTTGAAGAATCATGATTGTCACATCCTGATGGAAAGACTAATTCCAATAGCTTTGAAGGAAGTTCTACCGAATTTTGTATGGGGCGCCATTACAGAGTTAAGCAATTTCCTCCATGATATTTGCTCGACAGTATTAAAAGCATCGCACATGGAAAAACTAGAGAGAGATATTCCAATTATTCTTTGCAACTTAGAAAGGATATTTCCTCCGGCGTTTTTTGATTCGATGGAGCATCTCTTAGTTCACTTGCTTTATGAGGCTAAAGTTGCAGGTCCCGTCCAATTTCGATGGATGTATCCATTTGAGAGGTTATGTTTTTTTTAAAATACAGTTCAAATTAGTTTATCATATAATATGTTCCGATAAGCTTCTTTTTATTTCAACTAGATTCTTATATCATTTGAAGAAAAAAGTGAAGAATAAGGCACGTATTAAAGTTTCAATTTGTAATGCATATATTGTGGAAGAAGTGACAACATTTGCATCATACTGTTTTGAGCCGCACGTTCAGTGCAAGAGGCAGAGAGCAGGCAGAAATGATGAGGACCCCATTGATCCCAATTGCACAGCATTCTCTATTTTCAATTATCTGGGTCCACCAAGCGGCGCATGTCAGTTTCGTTACTTATCAGGCAAAGAATTTCATGCAGCCCATACTTATATTTTACTGAACTGCCCAGAAGTCGAGCCATACTTCAAGTAAGTGTAAATTTGCAAATATATGTTTTGTGTGTCAAATATTTGCTAATATTTAAATGGTTTTTAATATTAGGATTTTTCAAACTTCAATGTTTGGACTACAACCAAATGAGTTTGACCGTTTGTGCGATGAACAATTTGCAGCATGGTTCAAGACATATGTAAGTTGCCTATGGACCAAAACCAAATTATTAAAATTATATACATCATTTAGTAAAATATATATTATTGACTTTGCATGTGTAACCTTAGGTTCACATATTTGCTAATATTTAAATGGTTTTTAATATTAGGATTTTCCAAACTTCAATGTTTGGACTACAACCAAATGAGTTTGACCGTTTGTGCGATGACCAATTTGCAGCATGGTTCAAGACATATGTAAGTTGCCTATGGACCAAAACCAAATTATTAAAATTATATACATCATTTAGTAAAATATATATTATTGACTTTGCATGTGTAACCTTAGGTTCACAGTAATTATGATGAAATTGGAGGGCAAGGATTGCTATATCATCTGTCATGGGGTCCACAGTTAAGAGTTCGAAGTTGGCCAGCATATTTCATAAATGGATATAATTTTCATACTCAAGAATATGGAATGGGAAAATCCACAATGAATAGTGATGTGTCTGTTCGGTCATCCAATGGTGGCAGTTCAGAAGATGATTTTTATGGCTTGTTGAATGAAATCATAGAGATAGAGTACCCTGGACCATTAATGATGCGAGTTGTGTTATTTAAGTGCACGTGGTTCGACCCCGTCAAAGGAATGAAGGTGCATACGAACTTCAATTTGGTTGAAATAAATCACAAGAAAAGGTATATGAAGTATGAACAATTTGTCTTGGCACAACAAGCAATTCAAGTATGTTATGCATCATATCCTAGTTTGAAAAGTGACAAAGCTGATTGGTGGGCTGTTGTATGTAAAATCAAAGCACGAAGGAAAATCGAGGAACACTGGAAGGATAGAGCCTACCAACAAGAGGAAGTGTGTAACACGGTTGAAATTGAGGAATATAACATACCAACTTTACGAGATCCGTGTGGAGCAATGATAGATGTGGATCCAACTGAAATTTGAGAATTAAATGTACAAGAATGTTCAGAATCTGATTTTCAGACAGATGACGAAGACGAGGACGAGGACGAAGACGAAGACGAAGATTAAAATTGTTGTCACAAAACACTACAGATGTGTAATTATTAATGCGACAAGTGCTATTTTGGTTGTTATCATTATTGTTCTTGTTATTATTGTTATTGTGCTTTTTTATTATTGTTATTGTCGATTATTCTTTTTATTTTAATTGATCGTCCAAAATTTTGTCCCTAAACGCCGACAAGTTAAATATTATTAACGTGCCCTAACATTTCTGATATTCTAATTTCCATTGCAAAATTTGAGATGCCAAAATTTTGGACTGAAAAAAAGACGTAGCAAATTTAGGACCCAAATAAATGAGATGCTAAATTTTTGACCGAAAAAAGACGTCACAAATTTACAACGATCATTTAGTATGTGCATATTTGCGACGGACTAAAATGGTCCGTCGCAAATGTTGCGAGGTAAAAATTCCCTCGAAAAATTTGCGACGGACATTTTTACCGTTCGAAAATTTGCGACGGACTTAAAGTTTCCGTAGCAAATTTGCGACAGACATTCTAGGTCCGTCGCAAATGTTGCGAGGTAAAAATTCCCTCGAAAAATTTGCGACGGACTCAACTCAACTTGTCCGTCGCAAATTTGCGAGGGAATTTTTACCGTTCGAAATTTGCGACGGACATATTGAGTCCGTCGCAAATTTGCGACGGATTTTTATTTCCGTCGGAAATTTTTTGTCGGTCAAAAATTTGCGACGGAACTTAAAGTGTCCGTCGCAAATTTGCGACGGAATTTGCGACGGACCTAGAAAGTCCGTCGCAAATGTTGCGAGGTAAAAATTCCCTCGAAAAATTTGCGACGGACTCAATATGTCCGTCGCAAATTTTGCGAGGGAATTTTTACCGTTCGAAATTTGCGACGGACATATTGAGTCCGTCGCAAATTTACGACGGATTTTTATTTCCATCGGAAATTTTTTATCGGTCGAAAATTTGCGACGGAACTTAAAGTGTCCGTCGCAAATTTGCGACGGACATAGAAAATCCGTCGCAAATTTGCGACGGACATTATGACCGTCGCAAATTTGCAACTTTTGTACACGCTCCTCCCCCCTTCCCCGACGCCGCCCGAGCCCGATCCGATCTGCGCAGCTCCCCCGCCGCAGTCGGCGCCCAGCCTCAGAGCCGTCCCGCAGCTCCCCCGCCCGTCGCCGCCCAGCCCCGCAGGCCCCCCCGCCCGTCGGCGGTCGCGGGCCAGCCGCCCCGCAGCCCCCCCGCCCGTCGCCCGCCCCCCCGCCGGTCGCGCCCTCGCCGTCGCAGCCGTCGCCGTCGCCACCCAGCCTCGCAGCCGCCCCGCAGCACCCCCGCCCGTCGCCCCGCAGGCCCCCCCACCCGTCGCCCCGCAGGCCCCCCCGCTCGTCGCCCGCCCCCCGCCGGTCGCGCCCTCGCCCCCGCCCCGCCTCGCCGCCCTCGCCGCGTCCGAGCAGCGGCCCGAAGCCTCGCCGCCGCCGACCAGCAGACCGACGCCGTCGCCGCCCAGCCTCGCCGCCGTCGCCCGCCCGCCAGGAGCCGCCCCACGCCGTGGGCCCGCAGTCGCCACCGTCGCCGTCGCCGCCCACCATCAGCCGGCCGAGGCTCTCGCCGGAGCAGCCCCCCGCCCGTTGCTGCCCTCGCCGAAGCATAGCCAACGTGGCCGCCGGCCGGCCAGCCGCCGCCGCCCGACTAGTCACCATTTGGGCCCATGCCCGCGCCGGGACCGCCACTGTCCGATCGGCCGGTTTTTGTTGTCCTTGAACCAAGTAAGCAACTCCCTAAACCCTAGTTAGTATAATTAGTCAATTAGTCGGACTTGTTTAGGGATTATTTAGGATCACTTTTCATTGGCTAAGTTACGGGTCGATTTCAGGATTGCATGTGGCTTTGATCGATGGTCGACTGGTTAATTTGTCTATTATGTGGATGATTAAGCGTTAAATGACGATAGGGTGATTGATTAAGCGTTTTCACATAAAATGCTTGAAAATTGAACAATTCTATAAAAAAATCATTAAAAATTATGGAAAATTTAAAAAACGGTATATGTTGGCAACAAATATGAAATTTGACCGTAAAAGTCTTTTGAAATTTTTAAAAAACTAAAATTTCATAATATCACAAATTGCCAAAATATATTAATGGGATTCATAGTATATTTGTTTGTAGGAAATTGCACGTCATAAACACTCGACATTGGCTCATTGCAAGGAAACATTTTCTCAGTCTTTCCATCAAAATGGTAAGCTTCGTCATGTACATCATTATGTGTCCGTAATACGTGTCAATAGTTCTTTACATATTCGCATAACCTTCCTACTTGTCAGTATAAACGTGGAGGTCACATGCATAGAAGACAAGCCTCTTCCTCGTCCTCGTCCCCG
Organism: Syzygium jambos; assembly: GCA_031216235.1. Classification (NCBI taxonomy): domain Eukaryota; kingdom Viridiplantae; phylum Streptophyta; class Magnoliopsida; order Myrtales; family Myrtaceae; genus Syzygium; species Syzygium jambos. The sequence goes on from CM062221.1 coordinate 7,781,337, forward strand.
TCCCTTTCCTCTTCCCCTGTCCCGTCATCTAACCCTCAACCACAATATGGTCCGTCACAATATGGACACGTTGGCCCTTCCTCCAACACTCAACAACATGTTACGGGACTTGGCCACATGCCAACTGAATCTCCTCCAGTTCAATCTCCTTTAGCTCCCTCTCCTTCCGTTCCACCGCATTATTCGGCGGAACAATCGAATATTGACGGAAACACAGGTCAAGAAGATAACCGATTCTTCATATACCCATTTGGAGATTCGTAAGTACTTCATTTTTATTTTAGTATATGTAATATTTAGGGCTTTAGATATTGATGTCAACTGAATTGTCGATGTTGCACAATATCCATATGATTGCAGATTCACGGATGCTCTGACTGTTGTGAGGGAATTAAACAAAATAGTAAGAAACTTTTGGATGGGAGAGTATATTACTTACAGGAGTGTTCCACAAGAAGTGAAAGAAATGTGGTGGAATGAGTTCAAGGTATGTTTTACATATTTTATTTTCTCACCAATTAAGTTTGGTGTAGTATATTGATGGTCAAAAATGATATAAAGGGACCAGAACAACTCTGTAGTTTTCAATACGTAAAGGACTAGATATTTTCCCCGACATGAACTTTACAAAATCTGTCTATATTTGTCTGGTGCATGGTTTTGGATATGTGATCATCATAATAACTTTCAATTTGTGTTTTTATTCATTGCAGCGGAAGTTCAAGTGGGAGGAAGCGGAAGACAATGAAGTGAGAAGAATTTTCGATAAGAAAATCGGTGATTTTATGCGAAATGTCATGAATAGAGCGAAGATCAAGCAAGTGAAGCCGTCTTTCATTACAGCTGACAATTGGGCGGCAATTAATAGATTTTGGGCATCTGAACAGAGTCGGCAACTCTACGAGCAGAATAAGAAGAATCGATCTTCTAGTTCTAGTGATGGGTCAGCCACATATGCTGGGGGCTCTATCAACATTGCGGAACATCGCAAACGACTGGTAAGTCTGTTAAATGAGTTATAAGTTAATTTAATTCAATTACTCATGTTTACATTTTGTAGGCACAAGAATTGGGGACGGAACCGACATTTGCAGCTACATTTGAACGCACATTTCAAAAGAAAGATAAGACATGGACTGGCGATCGAGCAAAAGCTGTTAAGGTATGTAAGGTTATACTTTGGCTTATATGTAAACTATAATGAAAACCGTGAATACTTTCAATATTTATGGTAGATATATATAGTGATTTTATTTTCATCTACATTGTTAATGTAGGAAAAATATGATGAACTTTTAATGAGCAGTGCTAGTGGTAGTGATGATTGTCCTGAGTCCGGGCCATCAGCTGATAATATGGCATTATGGATGGAGGCAACGGGTGGGGTGAAAAATGGGAAAATATTTGGGATGGGATCGTTGTCAAGGATGTACATGCCGAATAATCGTGGAAGTTCATCATCCACTGCGACTGGTCGAAGGAGGTCACGACAGGACGAGCAATTGACCCAAGAAGTGGATCGTCTGAAAAATGTACTTGTTCAGAAGGACGAACAAATAAATAACTTGGAACAACAAATGGCACTCGTTATGCAATACCTTAACCTCAATCGCTATAACGATCCTCCTGTACCTCCAGCCAATCCAATAGGTGATGGGCACAATGATGACCAACACATTGATGCCGAGAATGCTGATGATGATGATGATGATGATTTTCTCCAGAGTTTCTAGTTAAAATTCTCAAAATCGGGGGTAAGCTTGCTGCATAATCTTGGTTTTTCATAATTTCACTCATATTCATATGTAAGAACATTTATGTTCGTCCTGAAACGTTTTTTTGTTAACCCTCTTGTTATTTTATACCTAGTTCCACATCCATGCATAAACGCTTCTTTTATATTCTGGACTGATTTATGTATCGACATTTCCTCAGGTCTCGACAAAAGTAACTACTTTTGATGTCCTGCCATCGTACCAAAGCTGCGTCTTCTTGTGTATGGTTTTTCTGCGTCTTCTATGGTTGTCCCGCCTCTTATTCATGTTTTGAATGTATTGTAAGATTGGATATCAAATAGCATCATGTCAGACTCTGCAACTTTCCTTCAGTTATTTGTTTCAATTATATGTCATTATGGCTGGTTTGTCAGAATCTATGGTTTGTTCGTTTTTCTGTTTCAATTATATGTCATTGTCTCCTTTGTTTGATATGGACAAGAATTTAAGGCCGAAATGATGTAAAAATAGCGACGAATATTTTAAGCCGAATTTTGCGATCATTACAGTTCGTCGCTAATTTGTGACGATTACATTTTGCAACAAATTTTGCGACGAAATTTGCGACGAATTTTGCGACGAATTTTGCGACGAATTTTACGACGAATTTTGCGACGGATAGAGTTCGTCGCAAATTTGCGACGAAATATTTGCGACGAATTTTGCAACGGATTGTATTTGTGGCTAATTTACGACGAATTTATTTTCGTCGCAATTTTGCGACGAACTTTTAAATTTTCCGTCTCAAAATTTTGCGATGACCTATTAGCGACGGAAAAAATTCCGTCGCAAAATTCGTCGCAAATTCGATTTGCGACGGATTTTTCCAAATTTTCCGTCGCAAATTTCGTCGCTAATACGGTGTTTTTTTGTAGTGTTATTTCCTTACTTTTCTTTATTCTTCTTATATGATATGATCGATTGGAATGACTGTTGGGAGCTAACCATTGCTTGGTGAGAAGTACAAATCACTTCATCTTTTTCTTGTCCCCTAGCTCATTCGCTGCGGTTGTTTTGCAGATACCATTGTGATCTGTATTGGTAAAATCTCTTGGAGGGATCACTTGCGAATGCTGTTGAGGTAGGGCTAATGCTGTCAATGATGCTGTCAATGTTAAGTGTCATTTTTTGCAATTTAACAAAAAGCGTTTAATTTTATTTGGTGCACTGATACGTTATAAATTTTCTTCTAGTGAATGTGATCTAACTAAGAATGATCTTTTCCAAAATCTAAAAACATGATTAGTTATGCGGATGCTGTGATATGATTGTGAAGAAAGGGGATGCAGTTTATTTTATCGATGGTTTTCTTTATCATCGAGAACCTCCTTTTTGTTGATGATGATCCTTCGTAGTATTAACCAGTCGATTTGGGATAAAATTCTGGGGCAGGTCATGGCTCCAACCTTTCAATGCAACTCCAATTCATGACAGCATTGATATTCCATAAATCACGTTCTGTTTGGGTGTGGATCTCTGGTGGGTTAGGAACTATTACTAACAGCTTGCTAGAAATTTTTAGCCAATGATATCATGCTTGTTTGGTTGAGATTGTAATGATATGCTACTTGCCTCTGTGTTTGCGCTGTCAAAGGTGACCTTTGGAGCAAATCTATTCAGTTCTTTAAAGTATCAGTTGTTCACGTTTACTCTAACGTGGAAACTTATTTTGTCATAATGACCTCATTTTATCTGAAAATACCTTCTTATATGACATTCTTCCTACAAGAAGTTCCGGAACAAAAGCTTCAAGCTCACTCATGTTCCTTTGATGTGACTGGAAATCTTGCACTTCAACCAATGTGTACCTTGTCTGATACATCTCCTCCATCTTTGCTATTACTGCATATGTAAATATTTTGTTGAAGTAATTTTCGTATGACGCTGTGGAGCTCTATTAGAGGTTAGTTAATTTGTAATCTGAATAGCGGTTCACTGTGTACTTTCTCTGAGGCTTTTTGGATGTTATTGCACATATAACATGGTACTTTAACCATATAAATAGGTGGTCAGAAAAGCAGAGTTGCATTTGCCAAGATAACTTTCAAGAAACCTTACATAGTTTTGCTTGATAAGCCGTCCAATCATCTAGTAAGTTTACTCATTTTTCTCCACCTTTTGACTTAGATTACTTTTTCAGTCAGCTTGTTATTGTCTTTCACTAATTGAACCTATTGGAATCTGGTCTTTACATTGAAAATATAGTAGAACCAATCTGTGATCGCAGCTACAGGGAGCCTCTGTCATCGTACATCTAACTTATAATAGAATAGAAACCAATGTAATTGTTCCAACTTGCAAAATATTGGGAATAGAGTAGTTCTGCTAGCCTAATCAGTGTTTTTGTATTGCCGAAATTTATAGTACCAAGTAGTTCCGATATCTGTGCCTATAAGTAGTATTGCAGAAATTTATAGTACCGAGTAATTCCGATATTTGTGCCTGTAGATAGTATTGGGCTTTGCACATAATTAATGTGGAAATTTCTTTGTTCATAAATGTGAACTTTTTTTTTTGTCGGTCTTACTTTAATTCTCCCTCTCTCAGACTTTTACTCTACCTTTTTACAGAGTGTAGGAGTCGAACCCCACACCTGAAACTAAACCTCCCCACCTCACCCAATTCTCTTACCTACTAAGTATTATCTTTGTAAATTGTTAGTTTCTTGTCTGAGGATAGGTGAGTATGATTCTGCATTTTTAGGAGGAATTCTAATGGTGAGGTTGATTTTCTTGCCAAAATACTTCAATTTGACCAATGATCGATCGTCTTCACAGCTAATAGCCCTCTTTTCACCTTGATTTGCAGGTTAGTCACGATGAGCATCTAATATCTGGAAGCGTGGATGAGCTCCGGGTGGTTTCTCGAGGCAAGGTGCCGCCTTTCCATGGGAATTTCCAGGATCATGAGAAGATACTTCAGTCCTCGTTGAATCAGGCGAGTTTTGTTCTTGTCATCAGCCAAGAGTGGTTCAACGGGGTCACGTTACCTTACAAAACCTAAAATGAGGCTTAGCTACAGAGAGAAAGCAAAAGAGGACGAAGCGGCAATTGCTGCTGATATAGAGGACGTACTCACGCTTACAGCGGTCCTCGTTTGTCATTTGATTAGGGCTCGTGGAAGGACGAGTCTTAAGTTTTTGACATTGATGAATATGCAGTATCATTTGCCAATAGCTTAAAACTGAGTCTGGAATCTGGATTGCAGTCCTGGTACAATTTATGACCCTTTGCCCTTTTTTTATTAGCAATTGGTTCGTTAGTTGTGCCCCTGGAAGTTTAATACTCTATCGTCGCGCAGTCAGCTTTCTTATACACAGTTAAGTGATTTGATCATTTGCTAAAGAACCCTTTTTGCACAGTAAAATGATTTTATCCAGAAATATGGTCCTACTACCTGTTTGTTGTGATTTGATCCAAGCGTTCGTCCCCTACATGCATTTGCAACCCAAATCGTGAATATCGAATGATTTGTCGTCAAACCCGATGAATCTGTATGAAAATCCTCATGTTCAATTGTGATTCATGATTCCGATCATCATGTCTTTTTGGACGTTATCACAACTTGTTTCTATTTTCACAAAATTGATCTTGATCGCTTTATTCGTGACTCTGTTTCGATGCGGATATTTGATAGAAATAGCTAGTCGATAAAATTTTGTTTCTGTTCAAGTTAGTTTGCATCATCTTGATTTTGTATTTGAATTCGTATGTTAGTGACTTTGTTAACAAGTTTGGTCCACGATGGTTCTAGGATTGCCGAGACCGATTTCGAAACGGTTTTTAAGCCTGGGCAAATAGAAAAGCCGTGCAAGTTTTGTAAAATAGACCAATGCATAAAAGGAAAATGAATATGCAAATGGGTCATGTTATAAGGAATGATGTACTAAATAAAATATTCTAAAATGTCGTGCTATGCTAGTAGAATGAATCTATTTATGTAATATGAACGTGGGAATGTATCTAAATTTCCCTAGTTGCACCCTTAAAAATATATTTTAGTTATTTTTATGAAAATGAAATCTAAAATTACTAGCATGCAAGATATGTTTTCTTGGATTGTTATATCTCCATGGCATAAAAAAAACGCAATAAATAATCAAGTATGTGAAGAAATATGGAAATTCACTATATATGCAATGTAAATATACCAACGTGTTACAAAAACATTAATTCGTGAGAATCCTAATTTTCCTAGCGTAGCAATTATCATGATGCAAATAAAATATGAAATTCTGATTTTAATATTCGAAATGTGCAAAACTATCGATATGATTAAAGATGCGAGAGCACAATTAGACATGCAAATATCAAACTTTTTAATATGCAAATATTCAAGATACAATGTCATATGTGGAGAATCCCTAACTAATCTAAACATGTGATTTATTTACCACACCACAATTGCAAATTTAAAATGGAAATCTAGCATTTCAGCAAGATCACATTGTCCTCATCGCTCTGCCTAATCAAGGATTCCAAAATGCGTGCTTCTCGGGGTAAATTTGCCGAACAGATTACCAACGATGAAGCGAAAGATGACCGATCAGAAATTGAGATGATCAGAGGTTAGAGTTTTGATTGAAATCCGAGTTTCAACGTGCAGATTTGAACTTCGCTCATCTCTGACTCGCTGAATTTGATGTCTAATGAGTCTGGTGCTTGTTTAATTTCCTCCTTTTACCTCCCTCTGATCCGCTGCTTCTTCTTTTATTTTTCTCTGTTCTTGTTTTAACTCACCAAATCCTCTCCTCTCTCCCTCTCAGTTTGCCCTGTTTTCTTGTTTTCTTCTTTCGCAGGCCGCACCCACCACTTCCACCAGCCTCTGTCTCTCCTCCGTTCTGTCTTTCTTTCTTTCTTTCTTCATCGTCTTTTTTTCTTCGTTTCTTACTCAGTTCTTTCTTTCCCTAATGTGGCACTATCGACCTTAGTTTTACGTTTCCTATGTTGACATGGAAACTCATGTGGAAAAGTATTGTCCATGTAGGCGAAAATTAATCATTGCGAGGCCCGCTGTCTTCCACATTCCTCTCTCCCTCGACAGCCATGGCTGCTCTTTAAGCACCATCAGCGCCATTGCAGACTCCAGTCTTCTAATTAAGGAGACCCAAGAAAAGAGCAGCGGCTTCATTGAAGAAGGAGAAGAAACGAAGCAGAAGAAAAAATAGAAAAAGAGACAAATGCATTAGAAGTCCTAAAACTTATCATGAAAGTACAATTGAGCCTCAAAACTTTCAAAAAGTGCCATTAAATCTTAAAACTTGTCACAAAATGTAATTAAATTCTAAAACTTTCAAAAAGTATAGTCAAGTTTTTTGTCAAATTGTTCCAATAGAGTCTTTCCGTTGATTGCATTTTTTGAAAGTTTCAGGATTCGATTGCACTTTCATAACAAGTTTTAGGACTAAATTATACTTTTTAAAAGTCTTGGGATGTGATTTCACTTTCATGATAAGTTTTAGGACTTGATTATATTTTTTAAAAGTTTTAGTATTTAATTACACTTTCGTAAAAAATTTTAGGATTTTTAATTTGCTTATCCCTAGAAAAAAAAAACAAAAGAAATGGTCATTTTTGCTTATATGGAAAAAAAAATTGAAATAATGTAAACCATCTCAATAAAAATCAAGTGACACGACACTCAAACAGTAGTGATGCCCCCCACAAAAGTGATCAGTAGCTTGTCCACCTCTAAAACGACAAAAACAGATCGACCAACAACAGTTCGTAGAGAATCTTCACAGGCGAACCTCAACTGTGATCTGCACAGGAGCAATGTCGGGCGTGTCCTCCAAAGCCGTCAAGTCCCGATCGTCGCCTTCCAAGTAGGCCCTCAAGAACGCCACTGCCGCCCCTCCGACGAACCTCCTCATGGGCTCTCTGGAGCTCCCGTTCTTGCAAGTGCAGTACGAGACCGCCCCTCGCAACCCCGGCGTGTCGTCGTCGAGCATGTCCATGTGGCCGTAATCTTTTGCGACGAAGTGCCAAGCAGGCGGTCGGCACTCCTCGAAGAACTCCGCGTGGTTCAACCCCTTAGGCGCGCACGCCGGGAAGACGCCGTACTTCTTGTCCTCGCCCAGGCCTGACCCGATCACCATCACGGGCATCTTCAGGTCGAAGGACTGTGCAGCGCAGGTGAGGACGACCGGCTTGGTATGGATATTACCGCAGCATGAGCCTATGCCGTCGACGGGATCGATGCCGAGCAAGGCCGAGAAGGGCAGGGCGAGTGGGGTTGATGATTTGCCGAGGGCGAGCGCGAAGGCGTCTTTTCCTCCGCGGCTGTGGCCGGCGAGAGCGAGCTTGGCAAGGTTCGCACGGACCTGGGGTGGGAGGACCGCGGCGAGGCCTTGGGACAGCCAGTTCGTGGTCGCCGCTGTGGCGTTGATCTCATCGGTGCTGTCACACCCGGAACAGGTGTAAAGCTGTTGAAGAGGAGAAACTTATTTTGATGAGTCAAATACATTATATTAATTTGAAAGATTATAAGTCCTTTGATGTCTATCTTAACGAGGATGTATATTATCTTAACAAGGATTTATATTATAAAAAGGATACACCACCTAATGGTCACACGTGATATAATCGACTAATCAAAATTTGATATGCCTACACACGTGGTGCCAAGTACGATGAGATTCATAGCAAATAAATAATTGCGATTAGTTGAGCAACACATTACGTCATTATGATATGTGACCTATTCTCTATGCAAATTACTCTTTTTTTTTTTATCTAAGCCTGTGCCATGTAGATGTGGCAAATGAGAGTGTTGGAGAAAGAAATGCCACAAGTGATATGATTTTCGTATGGCGTTCACTTGAGAATCATAACCTTTTTTTTTTCCGATCAATTTAGTGCCATATAACTTTTCGATTAATCATTTGAGTGCCATAACATATTGAAAACGTTCACCCCCAAGTGCTTTGCCACGTCGGATTTTTGATAATTGGGTGAACATTTTTTTAAAAAAATTGGCACTTAAATAATCGATTAAAAGTTGTGGCATTCAAATAAATGTTTTTTTAGAAATTATGACACTATAGTGGTCGGTAAAAAAATTATGGCCTTCAAATGAGCGCTATACGAAAGTTATGATACTTGTCATATCATTATCCCGAAAGACTTATGTCGAGCATAAATTATATATGAATGTGGAACAAATTGACCCGCTAACTCATATGCAATCATTTCCATTTAATACACAACATTAATTTCATTTCAAACCTGACCCAACTCAAACCTAATCAAAACTCTACCCACTCAAATAATCCCCGCGGGGTGCACTACAACCATCACTCCACATCTATTGCTGTTAGCGCCACTATGCCTTCACTACCACCACTTCGGTGTCGTAAAAAATTTAAGAAAGCTCTAATAAAGAAACATTTCAAAATTTTAGCAAATTAATAAATTAAATCTAAAACTTCATCTATTTAGTATCAATTAAAATAATCTAGAAAACTAAAATAAGAGCAACAAGTTTATCAAGAAATGGAAAAAAAAAAAAGAAGAAGAGCAGATATGCTGAAATTCAAATTCATGACAACCGTCAAATGGTGATTGCCTGATGCTCCCTCTCTTCTTATGTGTGTGCGCACGAGCATGCGGTGATCGGCTTCCTCAAGCGACCACCTCACAAGAGTCGCAACCATCATGTAGTCGCATGCCTTGGTACTCTCAGTTGGTACACACACAATTGTTGTCCAAGATGACGATGGGGTGGTTCATCATCGGTCTCTTGCCATCTCAAGCAAAGTTGATGCGGTAGTTGCCGACCATAAGGACGGCGAACACCACCAGTGTAGTTTGTACTCCATAAGATAAGGTTTTTAATCTTAGTCCCAAATTTCCCCTAATTTATATTTTTAAACTTATAATATCCAAATGTGCTTTTTTTATTTCATCTCAGGCTTAGCAGCATGGACGAACCAAAAATGAAATTTAGAATCAAGCCGAAATCAATCCCGACCTAATTCCAACCCAGATATTTTGAGCCAATCCAGTTTGGTTATTCGGACTTTCTGATCTTTACTTTTTTTTTGGGGGCACCTTTATGGTCTAAGATGGACTCTTTTTTCTCTAGAATTAATCATGATAATTTTGAAAATTCCACCTATTGCTCATTTGAAGTTGAGGAACTCTACCACCGGACAAGACACTTTCTAGAAGGGAAGAGCTTTGTCTAGGCTTTAATCATTTTGTACTTTGGCCTATGCAGGCTCGGCGGACCTCGGTGCCATGATGAGGCCATTGATCCGTGCGACCAGCTTTAATCACACCCACCTATAAAGTTTTCTTTTTCTGTTTTTTTTTTTTTTAAAATATATAGACCATTTTATGAGTATTTGAATTGTTTTGAGATACTAACAATAAGTTGATTGCTATGCATTAATATTGATTTTTATGAGTATCAAATAGTTATTTACTTCTTAGTGATCGATATATGATTATACTTGAGAGTTGAGCGCATGATATGGTATTATAATTAAAAAAAAATATGCATTATATTATTGCATAATTAATAGTATGATTGATATAATAAACTATTAAAAAAATTTAGCATTATCTAGTATTTGTAGTAATTAAGATAATCATTATATAATGATTATTACAATCCTTAATGATGAACATTTCATGGTAGACAACAAACATCATGTCAATATTTAACAAATAATGGTGCATCGCCATAATTTGACACATCAGTTTAATATATCGATTTTGTAAACCGGTTTAATATGTCAAATTTGTAAACTAGTTTTAATGAGTTGGAAGAACGGTGGAATGGACAGAATATACTTGGACAAGGATGTAGTCGAATACTATGTAGGTTGACACAAAGAAGGTAAAGGGCTTGTCTGATAATTACATCAGACTAAAGCCTCCTACTCTTTATATCATTAACTGTGTTTGATAACTTCTAATTTCACGTAACCTAATCAATTATTCTATGTGAAAAAAATCATTTAATGTGCTACGTAAGGAATGATTTACTTAATCAGTTAAGTCATAAAATGTTCAACGGGACAATTACACTGCAAAATCCTCTAATTTTAGTGCTCACTATTACATTTTTGGAAAGAGAGAGAAAGAGAGAGAGCGAGAGAGCGAGAGAGAGATAGAGAATCTACCTGAGGAGCGACCACGATAAAGCCATGAGAAGAAACATGTTGGATGAGCTGCGAGTAGAAGGAAGTGTCCATCATAAAACCGTGGAGGAGCACCATGACAGGGAATTCTCCGGCAGCTTCAGCCGGAGCTCCGATCAGAAGAGGCTTTGGAGGCGGATTCGTGAGATCGGAAGACGACGTGCCTACCGTTTTAAGCACGGTCTGGTACTTCCCGGGCTGAAACACGTCGGCGGTCGTAGTTGAAGCCGCCATGGTCGAATTCTACAGCACTAGCTTCTATACTTCCTGTGTGAATTTGTAGCGATGAGTTTCGCCATAGATGCAGGTATCTATAAATAGTCTCGATCCAAAGGACAGACCCAGAAATGAAATTGTGGACATAAGATGGCCTCTTTTAAACATGACTTGAATGAAACACGTGAGGCTTGAAGTGGAGACAACTTAGAACCATGACCATGGGACCATCCATCCACCAAACTGGCCATATTAGGCGGAAGAGAGAGAATAGAGAGATTCTAATTTCAAGCGCACATTTTGAAACCAAACTTTATGATATTAATAAAAGGGAAAATATAATGAGTTCTGTCCACTGCGGATGGAGTCTGAATTTTACTATCAATGAAGTAAATTTGGGACTTGTTATTAATTGATTAAGTTGCCAAAATATAATTCACTTACTTTCTAAAGGAAAAGTTCTTTTTTCTCTTTTTTTTATTGAGTTAATATCACAAAAAACCCTAAATCAGTACACATGTGATAAATTTACCCCAAATTAATTTTTTGATCACCAAAAGCCCCGAACCGGTACACTTGTGACAAATTCACCCTCCATTAGTTTATGTCAAATTACCGAATTGGATAACACGTGACAGTTGACGAGTGTACCAGTTTAGAGTTTTACCCCTCTGTTTGTCACAGATTTACCAATTTATGACTTTTCTTGATATTAATTTAATTTAACAGAGGATAAATTTGTCACAAGCGTACCAGTTTGGGGTTTTTTGTGATCAAAAAATTAGTTTTTGGGTAAATTTGTTACATGTGTACTAGTTTGGGCCTTTTTATTGTCAAAAAATTAGTTTTTGGTAAATTAGCCATAGGTGTACCAGTTTGAGGTTTTTTCGTATTTCCTGTTCTTTGAATGAAGTTGAATACTTTTACCTAATTTGCTAAAAGAAAAAATGAAATAATTTATCCACCGTAGTGCTGGTCGAGATGCACTAAATTATAATATAATTGGAATATATATAATATATGTTATTCGTTTTTCCAATGTCAAGTAAATATTACTCTTTTCTCCGGAACACTCAAATTGCCAAAGTTTTTTCTATAATTTCGGAGAATCATAATATATTTTGTATGTGTGTCGCTGATTAAAGTTCACCACGTCATCGAAGCAAGGGGTTGCTTAGAACTGTCAGATTGGCAAGGAGATTCGATATCTACAATCGGACTTGTTTGACAAGGATATCCACAACAATTGGATAAATTCGATCCTCACCATTGGATTAATATGATGAGGAATAATATTTGCCACCATTAGATCGAATAGATCTCTACCGCTGGACCGATTAGATGAGGATTGACAACTCCACCGTTAGATCATATTGGAGATCCATTGTTGTAATTAGAGGAACCCTTACACAAATAAGAGAATCCTTCCTCTCATTTGTATCATCCACTTTCAATTGAGTAATATAAGCATTTTCCAGAGCATCTCTGTCTACTTTCTCTTTCTAGAAATTTCCTTTTTTGAGTGTAAGAGTTAGAGTGAGAGTGAGAGCGAGAATTACTTAGACCAAGCAAGGCGTTTCAGGGTCTAAGTGCTACACGGTTCGCAATCGAAAAAATCATCCGTGATAAGTGGTATCAGAGCAAAAATCTTTTGGCAATGGTTTGCAACCCTGAAGTCATCAACACGAGGCTCCCCAAGAGAAGGTCGTCCAAGAAAAAAATAACCGTGTGATGGTTAAGAGGGCTAGTTCGAAAGACATCATGGTCTCTTTCGAGGAAAGACTCACCAAAATGAAGGCCGCCATGGTTGAGATGATGGACGGAATCGACGAGGCGAGGGAGTGGATCGACGAGAGAGAAGGGACACACTCCAAGTCAAGTTGACAACCATTGTGAATCAAGCCACGGCCCTTTGATTAAGGAGGAGTCCCTTAAAGCGATGGTTGAGACTTTGAAGATGGAAGTCAAGGAGTTAATGAAGGACGAATCCCATGAAGCCACGGTTGAAGCTTTGAAACTTGAAATCCAGGAGCTCAAGACCGAGTAGTCATGTGCAAGGCTAGCATTGCAGACGGAGTGACATTCGTTCAAGCGGCACCCAAGGTGGATGTGCCGAGGCCTAAGGAAGTGGACAACTTCATTTGGAGCATGGAACAATACTTTGGTGCTATCGGCATGCAAGATGAGAACACCAAGGTAAGAACCGCTTTGATATTTCTCAACGATGATGCGGTGCTGCTATGGTGGTGTCGTAAGTGCGATGAGATCAAGCGAAATGCTGATCCCATCAACACTTGAGCTGATTTCGTCGAGGAATTTCGGGAACAATTTAGGGAACTTTGCCGGCTTTAACAAAAAGGCACGGTTCATGAATATGTCAAGAAGTTCACCGAGCTACGACTCAAGATTCCCAACCTTGGGATAACGAAGCACTCTCTGCATTCGTGGATGGCCTAAAGCCTTCGGCCCAAACCGAGCTCAAACGCCGTCGTGTTCAAAGTATCTCAAAGGCCCTCACCGTGGCCGAATCTCTTTTGAACTTCACCAAACCCGATTCCTCCAGACCCAAGTAAGACCAAGCTACCAATTTACTAGCTAAGTGTTGTTTGCATAATAAGTTATGAACTTATGACCGCATGGGAAAATGCCCACTCGTACGTCAAAATGATAAAATCGTGAGGCTCGATATGGAACGGATCAAAGCGGACAATATTTCCGGCGAGTTTATCTAGGAATATCACATTTTGTGTGTGGACTAGGTGCATAGAATATGTTCCAATCCCTGAAGCATCGAGTACAGATAATTTTATTTTCTTTATCACTTACCCGACCTCATGCTAAAAAACAAAAAATTCAAATTCATGAGCAGAATGAGGTACCAACTTCTTGTTTCACGTGGGCTGGAGGGTCTAGAGTGGACCCCATCCTAAGAAAATGAGAATCTACTGGTCCCCCAATCGCTTGTTTTTCGATGTGTCCACCGTTCAAAACGGCCACAGGGTAATTAAAGCACGATCAACTTTTCGATAGTGGAGCGTGGTCCAAACCATAGGTGCGTGGCAAGTTTGCAAGGTAAGTGTACCTGAATTTAGTGGGACTAGGGTACGTATTATTCAAAATTTCGTAAGTTGCCAATGATTTTGGTCCATATAGTATAAAAAACGTGCTCACATCTTGCTTTGACCATAATGGGCCGATCAACTTTGCAAAATTACGCCGCACAATAGGGAAGAAGAGCTAGAAATTCAAACCCAACAATTGGTTGGAATATATGCCAATTAAGCGGATAATATGATCGGACTGTTATATCATATGAATTGTGCAACCGATTATGCAGGCCCACTCACATTTCGTAAATTTCAATGATTGTAATTGCACTCGGTCATTTTCTCCGGATCTTGCTAAGAGAATACTGGAAATTGGGCGTGAAATGTTCATAAATGTCCACTTTTGGTCTCTGAACTTGCATATGTTCTTTCTAATAAAAATTTTGTACCTTCTAAATTGTCTAATTAAGTCCTCAAACTTGCGTAACTATTTAAACAATCAAGTCTCTCTGACTCTAAATATAGTTTATTAGAGCTCGGGTGTCTATCGATACCAAAAAGGAGTCTAATAATGAAAACTCGAGTACAGTACTTGTGTTGAGATATCTAATAACACCAGGTTTGTTCCATAGTTTTGTGAGTCTCACTTTTGCGCTTAAGTAGATTCAAACCCGGCAGACGTGCCGCCACAATTAATTGGATTCGGAGTCAGAAACACTTACTTAGAAAAGGCATGTAAATTCAAAGATCCGATTACACAAATCAATTGAAATAGTCTAATGGAAATAACATAATGCAAAAGCTCATGAACTAAGGCCCTAAGGGTGCGTTTATTTCGTGAAAAATGAAAAATTTAGGAGATATTTTCCTAAAAATGATCTCTCGTATTCTTACAAAAATAAATGAACAAAAAATATTTTTTATGTCATGAAAATATTTACACATAAATTATTATCGATAATGAAAATATTGTTGCATTGATTAATTATTTCAACCGATACAAGTAATTGTTTTTAAAAAAATATTTTTTAAATTATTTATTTTTTACAAAATAATCGGAGCTTAAAAGTAGACTTTTCACCGTGAAAAAACTTGTCCATAACAACGACGACATGTCGACAGGACATTCTAACGTTCTTGAATCGAGTGGATCCTAGCAGGGTAGGAGTACCATCACATATCACTCTCGAGGGACTAAATAGCATCTTTTAGTTTTCTCATCAACAAATAGGCACGCGCATTGTGTGTGTGTGTGTGAAAAATCGATATTTTCAATTAAGCAAAATCAATTTGTTATGAAATATTTGAATAATAACTTTTTAAAGAAACTATCGGTAAAACTACACGCTGTCCATCGAAATTGTATAGGTGGAAATGTGAATTTTCTTAGGAAAGATGTTATAGGATAGAAAAAAGACTCAAATTTTAATAATTGAAATTCTATTTTATCTATGCCACTGCCTGATCATCAGAGGCAATTTTGATGATTAGGCAGTAGCATGGATGTTCAGTACATGGCATCGTTTACATGCAATTCATTCTACATTTTTCTCATTCAAAATATAATAAAATCTTTTGGTCATCATACAAACCCATTTTAGGAATGCATAAAGCTTTTCAATTCAAGACAAGAAATCACATTAGCTCAACACAACATTCTTGAAATCCAATTACACTTAATATCAAAGTTTAAACTAAATTAAGCAAAATCAACCAACCAAGTTCAAGAATGCCAAGTAGGTCGATTTAACTTAGTCCCCAGAGTTTTCACTTATCTTGAGTGGAATTTAAACAAACAAAGCCTTTAATCACCTTAAAAGCAAAACAAACAATTAATGAAAATTAACAACTCTCATTCTTTAAAAACAATACTAGTGTGTTAAACAAATGGAGTCCATAAATTTACCTAAGCACTTAATAGGTAAAACTGAAAAAAGAAAATTCAAGCAACTTGATTCGATAGGCTTTGAAGGTTAGCTGCAAAAAGGTTTTTATGGAAAAATTGAAGCCGAACATTCAAAAGTAGAGACGAGTTGGAACTTGGCTTTGTTTTGGCAAGAAATGGGAAGGTGAAACAAAATATGAAAGTGATTGTGTGAAGGTGGTGATGTCTCGGCCAATAGGAGCAAATGGAGAGGATTTTATTTTCAACAGTAGTCTCAACTGTTCATTTTGGATCGGACAGCATACTTGTTCGCTAATTATACAAAAACCTTGGGCAAGAAGAATGTCTCAAACAATTATGATGCCACCCAAAGTGTTCAGTAGCTTGTCCAGCTCTAAAACGACAAAAACACGTCGACCCACAGTTCCTAGAAAATCTTCACCTACCAATTTCACAAGCGAAACTCAACTGTGATCTGCACAGGAGCAATGTCAGGCGTGTCCTTCAAAGCCATCAAGGCCCGATTGTCACTTTCCATATAGGCCCTCAAGAACGCCACGACCACCCCACCCACGAACCTTCTCATGGGCTTTATCGAGCTCCCGTTCTCGCACATGCAGTACGCGACCGCCCCTTTCAACCCCTTCGCGTCATCATCCAGCATATCCATGGGGCCGTAATCTTTGAACCCCTTTCGGCGTACACGGCGGTTAGACATGGCACTTCTTGTCCTCGCCCAGGCCCGACCCAACGACCATTGTGGGTGGTGGGGTCTAGGAATGATCGATTCTCGAACGATCCGGTTCCCATTCAGGAATTGGAACCGGACCACTAGGTCCCGATACCGATTCTCGGGTGGCCAATGAAATCAGTGGCATGTTATGTTTCTTTTTTTAAGCATGGAGTCCATAATTCATTGCAAAATCTTCATAAGAGGATGTTAGACCCCTCATGGGAATTCATATGAATTAACAGAAAATGCATATGGGCTCATTACGAGGGTTATCAAAACGACCCTATTCGGTGCAAAATTGATCTCAATGCTTCACAACGAGCTCATAGATAAAGGAAAGCGATAGAACCCATAGGCAAGATGCAATCCCATATAAAAGCATTAATCTAGAACAAATTTAAAAAAAAAATCGGTTCGGTCTGGGTGGTTGATGTAGAACAGTTAGCCTGTGATTATCTTGAACAATGTGATCGCCGTAATCACCGGAAATCTCGACAGTTTTTCTGATTTTGGGGAAAACAACCATTCAAGCAGTTTCCTATATTATTATTTAGGAAGTTTCCTATATTATCAATCAGGCAGTTTCCTATATTATTATTTAGGCAGTTTCCTATATTACCAGTCAGGCAGTTTCTTATATTATCATTTAGGCAGTTTCTTTAATTATTCTGTTTCCATTAATATTAGGAGTCCTATCTCTATATATAAGATGTCTGTCTTGTAATCAAACACACAGTATTATTGAATAAAAATTTCGAGTTCTTTGAAGTTGTTCCAAATTTACGCTTCTCTCTGCGTCATTTGGTATCAAAGCAGGTTTCTCCTGTGACGATGGTGAATAACGTGAATGTCAATCTCCCCGCTGCTGAGGGCCGTGAGAACGAGCATATTACGCGGGCTGAGTTCAATCAGTTCGTGGCTCAAACCGATCGGAGGTTTCAAGAGATCCTTGATGCCATCCAGCGTTTGTCCACAAACCATGCACCTGGTGCTCTTCCAGCCGAGCGAAATCCTGTCGCTCGTGATCCCGAAGATGCTATAGGGCTTGGAGGAATTCCCCGACATAGGCGTCAAGACTATGTCGAGGATACGGAAAACGAAGATGAAGATTTCCAGGAGATGCAGATTCGTGGTGGTCGCCGATACAGGGGATTCCAGGAGGAGCATGTTCGTGGGAATCGACGTCAGGGAGGATATCGACGGGATCCTGAGCAGTATCAACTAAAGGTAGATCTCCCTACTTTTAATGGAACTTTGGATATTGAAGATTTCCTTGATTGGCTTTGGGAGGTCGAAAAATTCTTCGACGCTATGGATATTGACGAGGATCGCCAAGTGAAACTTGTGGCGTACAAGTTGAAAGGTGGCGCTTCAGCTTGGTGGGAACAAACTCAATTGACGCGACGTCGACAAGGCAAGGCTCCTATTCGATCTTGGGGTCAGATGAAACAGAAGTTGAAGAAGAGGTTCCTCCCAACGGACTATGAGCAACTGTTATTTCAGCAATTTCAAAATTGCCGACAATCGAATAGATCGGTCCAAGCTTACACGGAAGAGTTTCTTCGACTTTCCGCTCGCAATAACCTGGATGAGTCCGAGGCACAACAAACTGCTAGGTACATTAATGGTTTGCGACTTAATATCCAGGATCGGGTTTCTTTGCATCGACTCTTCTCTGTCGAAGACGCCCAGGATATGGCGCGAAAAATTGAGATGCAATTGGAGAGGACTAGCCCTAGTACTCGTGGTAGAAATTATTTGGATCGTGGGTCATTCGCGAAAGGAAGACAGCTTGATGTTACAAGTTCTTCTAGTCAACAAATCCTTGATTCAAGCAGAGTTCCAGGGAGTACTACGGGGACGCCTAAGGAAGCAGTCGCAGCAAGCAATCGCACTCCCAATCAGAATACCCAGAATCCATATGCCAAACCCCAACCAATCAAGTGCTACAAGTGTAACGAGTTAGGCCATCGTTCCAGCGATTGTCCTCGTCGTAGAATGGCCAATATCGTTGAACATGACGAAGATGTGTATGAGGAAGATTGGGAAAAGGAAGAAGAAGTGGGAGTAGAAGATGAAGTGGGCGAGCAAGTTAATTGTATAGTGCGTCGTCTATTGTTTGCTCCGCGGATAGAAGATACCCAGCAGAATCAGCTTTTCCGCGTTCGCTGTACTGTCAATGGCAAGGTATGCGATATCATTATTGACAGCGGAAGTTGCGAGAACATAGTGTCAAAGGCCTTGGTGGATCACTTGCAACTAAAGACGGAGCCACATCCCGCGCCCTACCCGATCGGGTGGATACGTAAGGGAGCAGAAC
Organism: Syzygium jambos; assembly: GCA_031216235.1. Classification (NCBI taxonomy): domain Eukaryota; kingdom Viridiplantae; phylum Streptophyta; class Magnoliopsida; order Myrtales; family Myrtaceae; genus Syzygium; species Syzygium jambos. The sequence continues at coordinate 7,800,461 of CM062221.1, forward strand.
TTAAGGTAAACCAATTATGCCGTTTACCTATTTCGATCGGAAAATCATATCAAGATACTATTGTCTGTGATGTTGTTGAGATGGATGCGTGTCATGTTTTACTGGGTCGACCATGGCAATATGATGTTGATGCTACACACCGAGCGAGGGAGAATACGTATTCTTTTGTATGGAAAAGAACTAAAATTACTTTGAGGCCAAAAAGTAATTCTCCTCAGATTGTGAAGAAGCAGAATGCAGGGGTTATGATGAACATCCGAAAGCATGAAGGGATGTATATGATTGTGGATAAGGGCGACCAGCAAGTTATGGTTCGTGTTCCCGACATTCTTAAGCCCTTATTAAAGGTATTCAGTGATGTTATGCCTGAGGATTTACCTGACGGATTACCTCCTTTGAGGGATATCCAGCATGAAATTGATTTTCTTCCAGGAGCTAGTCTTCCTAATTTGCCGCATTATCGGATGAATCCGAAGGAGAATTAGATTCTACAAGAGCAGGTGGGAGATCTCCTTCGAAAGGGCTTCTTGCGTGAAAGCAAAAGTCCATGTGCAGTTCCTGCGCTTCTCACGCCAAAGAAAGACGGCACCATGCGTATGTGTGTAGACAGTCGTGCCATTAACCGGATTACTGTCAAGTATAGGTTTTCGATTCCACGACTTGATGATATGCTAGACAGACTTGCTGGATCACGGATTTTTACGAAAATCGACCTTCGAAGTGGATACCACCAAGTTCGCATCCGTCCTGGCGACGAATGGAAAACGGCCTTCAAGACAAGTGCGGGTTTGTACGAATGGCTTGTCATGCCGTTTGGACTCACTAACGCGCCTAGTACTTTCATGCGTTTGATGACTCAGGTTCTCAAACCTTTTCTTGGCAAGTTTGTAGTAGTTTTCTTTGATGATATACTCATATATAGTCCGGATGGGCGTCTACACATGGAGCACTTAAGGGATGTCCTACTAACCTTGCAGCAAAATAGATTGTTCATTAATCTGAAAAAGTGCAGTTTCATGACAGAACGCCTTTTGTTTTTGGGTTTTGTTGTTGGTGCGGATGGACTTCACGTTGATGCAGATAAGGTGGCCGTGATTCGCAATTGGCCAATTCCAAAGAATGTTGGCGAGGCTCGAAGTTTCCATGGTCTTGCAACATTCTATAGGCGTTTCATTCGAGATTTCAGTACTATTATGGCCCCGATCACTGATTGTTTAAAGAAGGGCAAATTCCATTGGGGAGAAGAAGCTTCGGCCAGTTTTGCTCTTATAAAAGAAAAACTCTCCACGGCGCCGGTATTGATGCTCCCTGATTTTGAGAAGGTGTTCGAGCTGGACTGTGATGCTTCCGGCGTCGGAATTGGCGCTGTCCTTTCCCAAGAAGGTAAGCCTATAGCCTTCTTTAGTGAAAAACTTAATGAAGTTCGCCAGCGTTGGTCGACGTATGAGCAGGAATATTATGCTGTCGTGCGAGCTATAAAGCATTGGCAGTCCTATCTTTATCAGCAGGAATTTGTTCTTAACACTGATCATCAGGCTCTTAAATATATCAAGAGTTAGAAGCACTTAAATCGAATGCATGCACGATGGGTTTCTTTTCTGGAGCAATTTAATTTTGTGCTTCGTCACAAAGCAGGCCATTTAAATAAAGTGGCAGATGCGCTAAGTCGACGTGCTGCGACACTCGTGACCATGCGCACTGATGTTGTCGGTTTTGATCACCTATGCTCTCTTTACCCTGAGGATGATGATTTTGGTGAGAAATGGGAGAAGTGTTCTAAAACAGGTTGTCATGGCGATATGATAATTCAAGAAAAATTCTTGTTCTTTGGCAATAGATTATGCATTCCCCGTGGTTCCTTGCGTGAACAACTCATTCGAGAGCTTCATGGTGGTACTCTCGGCGGACATTTGGGGCGAGATAAAACTGTAGCCTTGGTGGAGGAGCGGTACTATTGGCCTCAACTAAAGCGAGGCGTGGGGCGATTTGTCAGTAAATGCTACATTTGCCAGACCTCTAAGGGCCACTCTCAGAACACTGGTCTTTATACCCCATTGCCTATTCCTTCAGGTCCTTGGGTAGACATATCGATGGACTTCGTGTTGGGACTTCCCCGCACTCAACGGGGTTTAGATTCTGTTTTCATGGTGGTTGACCGGTTTTCGAATATGGCGCACTTCATCCCTTGTAAGAAAACTTCGGATGCTTCGCATGTGGCTAGTTTATTCTTTCGTGAAGTAGTCCGTATTCATGGTGTACCGAAGACAATCACTTCCGATCGTGACACGAAATTTCTAAGCCATTTTTGGCGTATTTTATGGCGTTTGTTTGGGACTGATCTACAGTATAGTAGTTCTTTCCATCCCCAAACGGATGGTCAGACGGAAGTTGTGAATCGTACTATGGCGGATATCATTCGCTGCCTCTGTAGTGATATGCCTAAGCAGTGGGACCGGTATCTTGCTCCTGCTGAGTTTGCCTTCAACAATTCGGTTAACCGCTCTACCGGTACATCTCCCTTTCAGGTCGTTTATGGGCGTACACCGCAACATACTCTAGATTTGGTTCCCTTGCCCAAGATTCCTGGCTATAGTGTCGCGGCGAAGAATTTGGCAACCAGAATTAATGAAGTCCAAGCTGCTGTTGCTAGTCAATTGGCTGCTTCTAATTCAAAGTATAAGGAGGATGCTGACAAACGGCGACGTTCGAAAATTTTTGAGGTAGGCGATGAGGTAATGGTTTTCCTGCGAAAGGAGCGTTTTCCTGTAGGTACCTATAATAAACTGAAGCACAAGAAGATTGGTCCTTGCCGCATCCTGAAGAAGATCAACGACAATGCCTATGTAGTTGACCTTCCTGGTGATCTCAACATTTCCCCTACATTTAATGTGGCAGACTTATTTGAGTATCATGTTTCCGATACACCCCTTTATCCTGATCATAACTCGAGGGCGAGTTTTTCCGAAGAGGGAGGGAATGATGTAGAACAGTTAGTCTGTGATTATCCTGAACAATGTGATCGCCGTAATCACCGGAAATCTCGACAGTTTTTCTGATTTTGGGGAAAACAACCATTCAAGCAGTTTCCTATATTATTATTTAGGAAGTTTCCTATATTATCAATCATGCAGTTTCCTATATTATTATTTAGGCAGTTTCCTATATTACCAGTCAGGCAGTTTCTTATATTATCATTTAGGCAGTTTCTTTAATTATTCTGTTTCCATTAATATTAGGAGTCCTATCTCTATATATAAGATGTCTGTCTTGTAATCAAACACACAGTATAATTGAATAAAAATTTCGAGTTCTTTGGAGTTGTTTCAAATTTACGCTTCTCTCTGCGTCAGTGGTCCAAGTGGGCGGTTCCACACATGAAATCAAGAACCAGATTGGTGGTATCAAGAACTGCCCATAGCCAGCCGGTTTAGACTGATCCGAGCGGTTCCTTTTGCACACCTCTAGTGGGGTCTGGAAATTCAGTAGCACATGCCTACACCATTAACAGGATCGATGCAAAGCAAGGCTGTGAAGGGCAAGGTGAGTGGCGTTGATGATTTGCCGAGGGTAAGCTTGAAGGCGTCCTTTCCTCCACAGCTATGGCCAGCGAGGGCCAGGTTCAAGCGGACCCAAGACGGGAGGACCGCGACAGGACCTTGAGACAGCCAATTCATGGTTGTTGCTGTGGCGTTGATCTCATCGGTGCTTTTGCACCCAGAACAGGTGTAAAGGTGTTGAAGATTAGAAACTTATTTTGATGTGTCAAATGCAGTAGATTAATTTGAAAGATTATGTGTCCTTTGGTATCTATCCTGATCAGAAGGTATATTATGTGATGAATGCACCACATGACAGTGATACGTGAGGTAACCGATCAATCAAAATTAAGATGCATATATACATGACGGCAATTACGATGAGATTAATAGCAAACAAATCATCGTGATTAGTTGGGCGATACCCCACGTGGTTACTGCCATGTGACACATTCTTTACACAAATTACTCTATCATGATCTAGGTATGGGCTATGTATATTTTCGAAATGAGTGGATTGTGTCAGGCATAAGTTATATATGAATGTGGGATCAAATTAACCCGCTAACTCATATGCACTCATTTCCATTGAATACATAACATGCATTTCAAACCCGACCCAACTCAAGCCTAATCGAACTCTACCCGCTCAAATAATCCACTTAGGGTGAACTACAACCATTAGTCCACATCTAATGGTGTTAGCGCCTCTATGCCTTCACTGCCACCACTTTGGGGTCGTGAAAATTTTGAAAACTTTAATAAAGAAATATTTTAAAATTTTAAAAAATTAATAAATTAAATCTAAAACTCCATCAATTTAGTAATATTTAAAATAATCTAGAAGATTAAAATAAGAGCAAGAAGTTCATCAAGAAAAAGCAAGAACGATAAAACAAAAAAAAGAGCAGATATGCTGAAAATTCAAAGGACTAGATGTATCGCATTGTCTCAAAATACCTCTTGTGCTTGCTAAACTGGCACCGATGCGCCCGAGTTATAGTTTGACATAATATAAAACAAACAATCATGACTCGTGGGTGATGTCTATTTCATGTGCCGTAACACCATAACGTCTCCAGCTCATTGGATATTTGATCATTTATTTCCTATTTTATGGTTTCGGATCTTTAGAAAATATCTTATTTGTTTTTATCTTTTTAAACTCTAAATTTCTAAATGTTCTTTTTTTTAAAATTTCATCTCAAGTTCAATAGCACGGACCAACCAATAATGAAATTTAGAATTAGGTCGAAACCAACCATGGCCTAATTCGGACCTAGATATATCGAGCCAATCTAGTTTGGGTATTTGGACTTTCTAAGCTTTTTTTGGCCTACTTGCAGTCTAAGGTGGACTTTTTTTTTTATCTAGGATCTATAATACTAATTTTGGAAATTTCGCCCGTTACTCATTTTAACTTGAGCAACTCTACTACGGCATGAGACACTTTCAAGAAAGGAATAGGGGTGAGCGCGGTTCCAGGGTAGAACCGGGAACCGGAGAACCGGACCCAGTGGGTCCGGTTCGGTTCCAGGTTCCATAGAGAGAGGGTCCGGTTCTCGGTTCCTCATTTTTTGGACCCGGTAGTTCCGGTTCCGGTTCCCGATTCCTATAGGAACCGGAACCGGAACCTGGAACCGGAACCGGGAACCGGAACCGGAACCAAGAACCGGGACCCGGAACCGGATTCCTAAAAATTAAAACATAAACTAACCCTAATTCACCTTGTCCCTCTCCCTCCGTGTTGTCCCACTTCAATCAACAAGCACCGCGGTTCTCTTCTCTCCCACTTCCGCCTCGCTCCGCCTTCTTCGCCGCAGGTCGACCCCCCAATCGCCCCGCCGAAGCTCGGCTTCATCCTCAAGCTCGCCGGTCGCCGCCCTCTTCCTGGTCCCCTACCTCTACCTGATCGCGCGCCACTCCGACATCAATCGGGAGCTCACGAGGTCTGCTTCTTCTCTTTCTCACTGTCTCCTTCTCTCTCCTCTCGCTGTCGCTCTCTCTCTCTCTCTGTGCGAACGGGAAAGGGGTCTGCTTCTCGGTGCGTCGCGCTCTCCTCTGCTTCGAACGAGCTTCTTATTCTTCTCCTTGTTCTTCTTCGGTCGTGAGTTCTCTTATTTCCAAAAACGGTCGTTTTGTTCGTTTTTGCCCAGCAGAGGGCTTGTCGCCCGTTTTTGCCCAGCAGAGATACTTCTGATTGTCCCCTGTTCTGTTCGTTTTGGATCTCATCCTCCTACACAAAGGACATAAGTTTCAGGTAAAAGGATGTCCCCAAAATTTATGAAATTTCACCCACACCCATTTCTCAGAGCAGGAGGATCAAGCTAAAAATTCTCTGTTGGTTTTTCCCTTCTGCAGCTTCATTATCGTGACTTCTTATCTGGGTTTGTTCTATCTTGCTGCAATTTTCCTGTACAGATCGATTATTTGCAGGTAATTTTTCGGCTCACTCGTCGACGTGTGTCATGACTTGGCAATTGATCAATCGATTTACGATTCTTTCTTCTCATTGGATTTGTGCAATTTATTTCAGAGGTTATGTAGATATAGATGGTAGCAGTTGTGTTTTGGGAGAGGAAGAGGCGATCTGGTTGCTGAAATTGGTGCTCCCTTACTTGAATGAGTTCTTGTTGAAGCTCAAGGCTCTGTTTTCTGGAGATCCAGGAACCACGATGAAGGTCAATTCAATTAATTTTTATGCAAGTTATGTTTTCAGATATATTTAGAAATGGGGAAGAGAGAAAATGGGAAAATTGTAGCGAATTTGATGGATGGTGTTTGACAATGGCAGTTGGCAGTGCTGCTCTTTGTTTTGGCCAGGTGTGGGAGCTCCATCACCATCTGGAAGATGGCAAAATTTGGTAAGTCCACTAACAAAAAATGCGACTTTTCTATAATTTGTCTTTTGTATTCTTTTTTATGAATGTTCATTTTCATTTTGATTAACTAAAAAAAAAAAGAACCTGTTGGAACCTGGAACCGACCCTGGAACCTGTGACAGGGTAGGTTCCAGGTTCCACGTTCCGACGGGTAGGTTCCAGGTTCCTCATTTTGAGGAACCTGTACCCGAGGGTAGGTTCCAGGTTCCAGGCGGAACCTACCCGGAACCTGGAACCGCTCACCCCTAGAAAGGAAGAGCTTGTCTAGGCTTTACTCATTTTGTACATGGGCCTATGCAGGCTTAGCGGGCCTTAGTTCCATGATGAGGCCATCGATTCAGGTGATCAGCTGTAATCACCGCCACCTAAAAAGTTTTCTTTTTCTCTTTTATTTTTTGAAATTGCGTAGACCATTTTATGAATATTTGAATTGTTTTCAAATACTACAATAATGCTCTATTTGGTAACGTTTCTATTCCCATAAATAATTTTTGTTTAGAAATAATTTGTTATATTTTTATTCCTTGGACAAGTTTTTGAGCAGAAGAACGTGTTTGGTAACTTCACAAAATTTCTATTTTCAGAATAGAAAAAAAAACATAACTGTGTTTAGTACAATCCTAAAAATATCTAATCCCAATTTTTTCATTTAATTGTAAAAATGTCAGTAAAGACTTAACAATTCATGTTTGGATAAAACTGGACTAGAAATATAATCAAAAAGAATTGAATGACCTTAATACAATCATAAAGAAATTACTCCTTATAAATAAAGCACATACCATGTGGTGGTTGAGAAAATTGCAATTTAGGTTTGGGGTTTTGGGGTTTAGGGTTTGTGGTTTTGGGGTTTTGGTTTTTGAGTTTTGGGGTTTGGGGTTTAAGGTTTTATGGTTTAGGGTTGGGGTTTAGGGTTTTAGGGTTCGAGTTTGGGATTTTAGGGTTCGAGGTTTAGAGTTTAAGGTTTATTTTTCAAGTTTGAGGTTTTAGGGTTTAAGTTTTGGGGTTTGTGGTTAAGGGGTTTAAGGTTAAGGTTTAGGGATTCGAGTTATGGGTTATGGGTTTTGGGGTTTAAGGTTTTGGGTTTTGGGTTTTGGATTTTGGGGTTTGGTGTTTAATGTTTTGGGTTTGGGGTTTAAGGTTTTAGGGGTATTGGGTTTTGGGTTTTAGGGTTTAGGTTTAGGATTTTAAAGTCTCGGGTTTTATGGTTTGGGATTTTGGATTTTAGGATTTTGGGTTTTGGGTTTGGGTACTGAGGTTTAGGGTTTTAGGGTTAAGATTTAGGGTTTTTGGGTTTTGGATTTTAGGGTTTTGGATTTAGGCTTTAGCACAGGTATATCTTATGAAAGAGAGAGAGAGCTGATCATGTTTCTCTATTATTTCTCTTTTTGTTCCAAGAACAAAAAAGTAAATTTTGTTTTACTTCTTATTTATGTTCCAAATATATTCTCTGGCTATTTTTGTATTCTAGGGAACAAATAAATTAACTGACGTTACCAAACAGATTTATGTTGTTTTTTTATTGCAGGAAACAAAAGAACAAAAAAAAATAGAAAAATCGAAACATTACCAAACAGACCCTAGTGTCCAGCAAAAATCAAGATAAATGAATGCATGAGACAGGTTCTGTTCGGGTCGACTTCTGGTTCGGTTCACAAACAATACATATCAAACATGTTCGGTTAAGTTCGGGTATCGGTGGAAACCCGAACCGAACCAACCCGTTGACACCCCTAGCTCCATCCATACACAATAAACACAATCACTCAACAAGCATTTTTAAAACTCCTTGAGTCGACTCAATAAATGTCTCGCCAGCCTACTTAGAATTTGGAGAATGCCACGCTACACTGTAGGGAAGTCGGAAGAAACAAGCTGCGCGAGAGCAAGTCTCCATACCTCGATAGAGAACGAACACTAGAAGAGAAGATGACTGGGAGACACCTACAGATACAAGCATATGCTGCGCGTACATGTATCGGCAATACCCAATCGATATAAGCGATCCGGAGTAGGAAGTCTCTCTCGAAAGGCAAGCCACACAAATGAATGATGACCGCAGAACCATTCCCTTGAACCAAACCAACTTAGCCCAAGCCACCAGGGGATGAACACTCCTATGATGATCCAGAGCTGGGGAGATGGAGGACACTCCATTAATGCCAGGCTTCCGAATCGCCTTATCTTCAGCAGACGAAGAGGGGAGGAAGGCTTCAGGATGGTACGATGTATGCAAACCTTGTAGTGCCCTTTCCCCTCCCCGTGCGCTAGCGGATGCTACAAGGTAGCCGAACCTTCGACAACATTGATTACACAAATGGCACAATCCACCCCGATTTTCATGTGTGCTGCCACTTTATGTAAAAATATTTGCGCTGTCAGGGGACTATGCTGAACACTTACTGCAATAATTCTTACATGCACCTAGTTTGTGATGAAAGCACACTTACTATTCCTGGGGTTGCTAAAGAAAGCCTCTATATTCCGGGGTAACGACACTACAAGCACTTCCAACTTTCTTTGATTTTGTAATCATGTATCTGAACTTCTTTTTTGTTCAATTGACTTCCTCAGCTTCACAAATTATGGCCAATGCAAAGCCACCACTAAATTCATGAAAGGAAAATGCTAATGCGATGATAACGGCTTTAGGTATTTGATTCACATGCTGACGTGGATGCTTATGTGGAAAAGTATTGTCCATGTCGGCAAAGAATGAAACACTGTGCGGCCCGTTGTCTTCCGCATCCCTCTCTCCCTCAACGGCCATGGCTGCTCTTCAAACCCCATCAACACCATCGCAGATTTCAGTTTGTTATATAAGACCCAAGAAGAGAACAGCGACTCAATTGAAGAAGGAGAAGAAACGAAGAAGAAGAAAAAGAGGAAAAGAAAAGGGTTGTGATTTTTCCACTCCTACTATGAATAAAAACACTCATTATCACAATGTTTAGACAATATTAACCTTTACGAGTCTCGTTTTTTTCAAGCGGCTTTTCTTCTCTCTTTTCTTGTTGTGCCGCTTTATTTCTTCTCATTTATTTCTCTCCGATCTCTCTCTTTCTAAAACATCTCTCTCATGTCAATAATAGACAAGTTTATGACACCCAACATCCGTCACCAACACACACACAAAATAAAAAAAAAAACATTACATAGTTGAAGCCCTAATTTGCAAAAACTTCCTACTCACCCAACCAGTCCTCTTCCGCCTACATTTCACCAACTCAAAGCTTATAACTGTAAGTAAAAAACCCATGTTATATCTCTTCACTCTTCATCCCCATTCTGTCCCTTTCACTCTCTGTGTTATTTGTTATCCATTTCACATCAAACTCTTTGATTGATTGATCTCGAAGAAAAACACCCGTATCCAAGATTCAAATCCGGGAGCTAAAGCCCTCAACCAAATCCTCATCAAGCTCATCAATAATGCCTACTTCTTAGTCTTGGTCTTCTTGGTCCTAATCGTCATCGTCATCGCCAATTGACCATCACCTACCAGCCTTTAGATCCATGGCTCAAATCAGCCCTTGCTCTCACTAAGTTGTTTATGCAAACCGAAAATGCCACCTTCAAGAACAACAATCCCATCCTCAAGACGAACAAGAATTTGCTCCTCCTCACCCCTGCATCTCTCCTACTTTCGTGCCGATCTTGGTTGCCAAGCTGCCATTGCTGGCGATTGAGAGAGCTGAAGTGGTAATTGCGAACTCAACTCTCAAGTCTGGGCCCTTATGCGATAAGACGACCCTCAAAGTTTGAGTTCGCCAATTGTTCGAATCCCCGTGTTATGATCGCCATTAAAAAGTTCAATGCAAGAGCCTTCAAGTTTATTGTATTCTTGGGTATCAAACTCTAGTTAAAGATTCAAAAGCTAATGAGTGCGACATGGCCTAAACAAAGTGACAAAGTAGACCACAAAAGGGAGTCTTCGTTTTTTTTGACATATACTAACCATTATCGGAACAGAGAAAAGTAAAAAAAGGAGGAAAGTGGGACTCACAAGAAAAGACAAAAAAGAGAAACCACAACCAAACCAAAAAGGATACTTAGAAAAAGCGAGACCTATAAAGGTTAATATCGTCAAAACACTATGATATGGAGTATATTAGCTAAGGAAAATTCCAAATAAGAATATGAAGTGTGTTCATTTTCTCAAATAAGGACTTGAAATGGACTTTGTCTCAAATAAAAGCCTAAAGTGCCATCATTTTCTCAAATAAAGACCTGAAGTGAATCTTGTCTCAAATAAAGACTTGAAGTGGTTATGTCAGTTTTAAATAAAGACCTGACCTCACCAGCCAAAGTGTATTTTTGGCTTTTACTTTTTTGAATTTTTTATTTTTTTCTTTTTTTTCCTTTTTCTGTTTTTTTTTCTTTTCCTTTTCCTTTTCCTTTTCCTCTCTTGGCCGAGCTCGGCGACCTCTACCAGCCTCAGGCAGAGGCTGCCCTCGCCTAGGCAAGCGAGGGTTGGCCTTGTCGGCATCGGGCAAGGGCCGCCCTCACTTGGGCTGGTGAGGGTCGCCCACACTAGGGCTAGGCAGCTCTCACCCGATGCCGATGAGGGCGACCCTTGCCTGAGGCCACCCTCGCCCAATGCCGGCAAGGGCGACCCCTGCTCAACGCCGGCTAGGCAGCCCTCACTCGACGCCGGCAAGGGCAACCCTTGCCTAAGGTCAGCAGAGGTCGCCGGCCAGGCGCAATGACGGCTGAGGAGGGAAGAAGAAAAAAGAAAAGGAAAGTAAAGTAAAAAAAAATCAAAAAAATATACTTATAACTTTTTGACTAAAATACTCTTTCTCCGACAACAGAATAATCACAGCCGACCAAAGGTCCTTATTTGAGACGAATTGACCACTTCATACCTTTATTTGAGATGATTTGTCCATTTTAGGTCCTTATTTGGAATTTTCCCGTATTAGCTATGGTGAGAATGGAAAAAGCATGACCCAAAGAAAATTAACTGTTACTTATATGGAAAAACAAAATGATTTGGAGGTCGATGTCATCAATTTGACCTATCTTATAAACCATCTCAACAAAAAATCAATTGTCGTGACATATAAGTTTTATGGAGGCATGACATTGACAACAATTCAAATTTCTTAACAAAGTATGTAAAAACCTTTGGTAAGAAAGATGTTTCAAACAATTATGATGCCACAGAGTGTCAAAAGCTAGCACAGCACTAAAATGACAAAGGCATCGCAGTTCAAACAAATCCTTCACCGTCCAATTTCACGAGCCAAACTCCACTTTGATCTCCTCAGGAGTCATGGCCACGGTTCAGGAACCGTCGGCTCCGGTTTGGAACCGGCAGTTTCAGTTCGTGGCCATATATGAACCGGAACCGGCGATTCCGAGCCGGTTCCGATTCCGGCCGGTTTCGGTTCGAGGGGGGAGGAGGAGAAAAGGGGAGGAGGCGCAGGGTAGCGAGGGGGGAGGAGGAGGGGGCGTCGGCGGCTGCGGCCATGGGCGGGGGCGACGGTGGCGGGGGTCAAATATGGGAAGACAGGGGGCGGGTAGAGGAGAAAAGGGGAGGACCAGCACAAGGGAGAGGGGGGAGGGAGGGACCGATCATGACGAGGACCTTGCTGTCGGTCCGCGAGAGGAGCTCGGAGGCGAGGCTCGAGACGCAGGCGGTGCGGTACAGGGTCAACACGGTGGCGTCCACGGTGGCGAGGGGCTGGCCGGTGAGGGAGCTGAAGAGGACGAAGACGACGTGGACCCCCGGCAGGTTCAGCGCAGAGGAGTTGCCGGGGAAGTGGGTCACGAGCTTGACACATATGCAAAGGAGGAAAGGGTGGGAGGACCAAAAGAGCATGAGGAGGAGGGAGGCGGAGGGGGCGGCGGCGGCAGAGAGGGGGTGGGAGTGGCGGAGAGGGGTGTGGACGGTGGAGGAGAGGGTGGAGGCATGGAGCGGAAGACTAGTGGGAGAGGACAGAGGAGGGCGTGGAGTATTAGAGTCTGGAGGAGGTGGGTGGGGGTGGGGCCCTGCTGCACTGCAAGTGCAGGGTTTTTTTATTTTTATTTTTTTGGAACCGAGCCTGTAGGCCACGGGCCGGTTCCGGTTCTAAACCGCAGGCCCGGTCAACGGGCCGGGCCCAGGTTTGATCAGGCCGGTTTCGGGCCGAAACCAGTCCGTGGCCATGACTACTTAGGAGCAATGTCGGGCGTGTCCTTCAGAGCCATCACGTCTCGATCGTCACCGTCCACTTTGTCGTCCATCAAGAACGCGACAACTGCACCTTCCATGAACCTCCTCATGGTCATCATCGAGCATGTCCATGTGGCCGTACTTCTCAACTACAAAGTAACAAGCGGGTGGTCGGCATTCCGCGAAGAAGTCCGCAGAGTCCACGCCCCTTGGGGCGTGCGCGCCGGGAGGAGCCGGTTCCTCCTGTGCTCGCCCAGGCCCGACCTGACAACCATCGTGGGCATGTTGAGGCCAAAGGAGCGGGGGGCGCAGGTGAGCACGGGAGGCAGGCTCTTCTTGCCCTTGTCCATGCCATCGACCGGGTCGATGCCGAGCAAGGCCGTGAAGGGGAGGGTGAAGGGGAGGGTGAGACGGGTCGATGATTTTCCGAGGGCAAGTGCGAAGGCCACTTTGTGTCCCGCCACTGTGGCCAGCGAAGGCGAGCTTGGCAAAGTTCGAGCGGACCTTGGGTGGGAGGAACGTGCCGAGGCCTGGGACAGCCACTCATCGGTGGTGTCTATTCCGGACAAGATGTGAAGCTGTCGAAGATTAGAAACTTGTTTCACTGAGTGGAATACATCAGAATAATTTGAAACATTATACCTTTTTTCATATCTGTCTTGGTGAGAAGGTATATTATGTGTCAAATATTTCACGAGGTAGTGCCACTTGATGTAACTAGACAATCAAAATTAAAATGCATAGACACATGACAACAAGTTTGATGGGATTAGAAACACGTGAATATCGATCAATGCATCACGTCATCACTGTAGTGTGATATATTTGTCCTACTCTAGGTTTGGTCATGTACATGTGGCAAATGAGTGCATCATGTCGCCGTAAGTTATATATGAATGCGGATCAAATTGATCCCCTAACTCATATTCACTCATTTTCGTTAAATTCAAAAAATATAATTAATTCCTAACCCAACTCATACCTAATCGTACTCAATCCACTCATATGCACCATATCTTAAGGTGCATTGATCAGGTCACCGCAACCATTACTCCTCGTCTATCAGTTGATGCCGCCTCTATTCCTTCACTGCCGCCATTTGGGTGCCGTGAAAAATTTAGAAAACTTCAGAAAGGTAAATTTGAAAATTTTTGTAGATAAATAAATTAAATATAAAAATCCACATTAGTATTTATCAAAAGAAAAACCGTAGAAAATTAAGTAAGTGCAAGAAGTTTATCGAGAAAAATCAAGAAAGTCATAAAAAAAAAACATATGATAAATTCATGACAACCGCGGAATAGGGGTTGAGATCTGTGCTTGTCTTAGGCTCTCAAAGTATCGCATGCGTCGCAGTTCTTTGGTTCAAAATTGTTCGGTGGACGTTTTGGACTTTTGTCGCATGTCGACGTCAAATTCTGATCACAACGACATAGGTGTCATCAATCATCATCATCTATCAAAGAGAGAAAAGAAATCAATTTGGCCTAAGTAAGGATGTGCAAAACGGACCATCCGAATCAGAAACTGTCCAGATTGAACCGAACCGGCCAGTTTGGTTGGGTTCCCGAGAGTATCAATCCGGCTCCTGGTTCCTAAAAGTGAAACCGTTGTCCGGACGATCCCAGACCGACTATATATATATATTAATTTTTTTCAAAAAATTGATAAAATGTGAACTAAACCCTAAGTGAACTTCATCAACATAAATTCATTAACCAAAATTAGTAAAATGTAAACTAAACCCTAAGTGTTTGATCAAAAAAAATATTAAACCTTTAGTGGCCGGTTCCATTGGACTGGTCCGGTTTTCGATCCTAAGACCAATCGGTCCGATCCTCGGTTCTCAATTTTGGGAATTGATTCCGATTTCACCTTGGAACCGGATCGGACTGAAAACCGATTACCCCTAGGCCTAAGTGCAGTAGGCAATGGAGGATGCCCAGCTAAAGAAAACATTTGACAGGTGATGGATAATAACTAGTTGCCCTTTGGGCAGGAGAGCATCCTTAGAAAAATCTGGGAGCCATTTGCTCCTCATTGTGCTTTTTCATGAATGTTAATCTTTTCTGTTCATCACTAGACCGAAGCTAGCTTTCTCTCCGTATATTATTATGTGTTACCGAAAACAAGTTAATCTTGTTGACTTTGTTTTGGATACAATGCTCTATCTTTTCTTGCATTCGTGGTATGGTTTAGTCATGAATCTGGTCAGAGCGGTGTCCAGATTCACTCCCTTGTCCAACGTAGCAGCACCTGCTAATTATTTACCTACCACCATAAAGAATTGGACGACGTACACTTTACTTTTGAATTATTATTACGAAAAACTTCAAATCGGTATACACGTAACAAATTTACCTCAAATTAATTTTTTTACCACATAACTTTACCTTCCATTAGTTTTCATTAAATTTGACCACCAAATTTATGAATTAGATAACATGTGATAGTTGACAGATATGTCAGTTTAGAGTTTTACCCCTTTGTTTGTCACGGATGTATCAGTTTGTAATTTTTAATGGTATTAATTCAATATAACGTGAGGTAAATTTGTCATAAGTGTACCAGACTAAAAAAAATAGTTTTGAATAAATTTATCACATGTGTATCAATTTAAAGTTTTTCCGTTATATTAACCCTTACTTTTATTATCTTACACGTATTTAAAGTAAGAGGTAGCTATTGGTTTACAGAAAGACATTGGCTAGAAAATTTGTAACACGATGACTTCTCAAAACTCTAGCCGCACTAGCCAAGAATACCATAATTTCTTTAATTGCGCTTGTGTTTCACCAGAAAATGCTCCTGCAGTGAAATATAATTCACCGAAAGTCGTTCTTCGGTTCTTAATGTGAGGAGACTGGGTTCCGTGGCGACTCCGGACAAGAAATATCCAAGGAGACAAGGAAAAACGGTGAACTTTTACTCCGAACTTCAAACCAAACTAAATGTACAAAACGTGCCGGAATTTAATCGACGACAAAACTTGAAAATACAGCTGCACACGTACACAAAGATGTTACGCCAAAATTTAATCGACGACACAACACTCGGAATAGAGATACACGCCAAAATTTAATCGACGACGCGAATCGGAAAGCTACATCTAAGGAAAGATAAAGTGCAGTACATGAAAGTAAAGATAATTGAAAGATGGCATGTTGTTTGATTTTGTGGGGGGTTTCTCCACTAGATGGCCAGTGATATTTATAATGGTTGTGTAGTAACTGCTCATTAGAGGTTTTCAACAGTTGTGCCCATGTTCTTACATTTCGAAAATCTTGTCTTCATGTGCATGTAACGCCATGATTCTGTTTTCAAGATAACTGTCTCACGATCTTGTCCACAAGTGATAACTTCCTCATAATCATTGTTCTAAGTAACTGTTCTCTCAAAATACGCATGTATGCTCTTTAGTGATTTCCAACAGTTACGTTGAATCCACTACCTTGACGGTTTTCTTTTTGCTCCACTGCATTGGCGGTTGTTTTGACTCCACTATATTGACGGTTACTTCTTCTTTCTGCATCTCCAATCAGTCACAACCATCGACTTCCTCTTAATGTCAAAAACTCTACAGTGATTTTCTGAGTAAACTCAAAACATAAAAGTTGTAGATCCATGAGTCTTCATTCTTTTGGCTTTGGAATCAGGTCAATCTGATCTGTCTCGAAGAAGTTTTGACTATTTTCCCGAACTAACGCATCGTCGAAGTATCGACAAGATGTCGAAGTCCTCGATAAGATGAAGTCGTGACCAGTCTTGTCAATAATACCCAAAAATTGGTCATTTTTTGGTGTAATTATATACACACGACACATGTCTCTGACATATATCCCTTATGTTGGCAACTTGATGATATTTACTTCCACGTTACCTCGAGTCTTCGTCATGTGTCCCTTGATGATCTTGGGCACAAACGAACCATGTTCGACAAATTGGCCATTTTTTTGGTGTAAACAACTCGTTATGATTGTAAACTTCCCCAAAGAAGAACGAAAAAAAATGGAGGATTCCCCGTTCCAATTGGATTCACGCCCATCGTTGCCAAAAAGCCAAATGCGCATCGTCCCCTGTTCCTGAATTCTGTTCAAACCCCCCCGGCCAACCTTCCACCATGGATGCGGAGAAGCAAGAGCAGAGGAGCTACTGGAGATGGAGCATGCAAGACTTCTTCCCCGAGGCATCCTTCGCCAGCTTCGCCTCCTACAGGACAGCCCTCTCCCAGACCTGCCCTCGCCTCAGGGACCGCCTCCTCGACCGGTCGACTCAGTCCAAGGAGCTGGTCGAGCTCAGGAAGGAGAGCGAGAACGACATGAGACGCTGCCTCACCTGGTGGGACCTCGCCTGGCTCTGCTTCGGCTCCGTCGTCGGGTCGGGCATCTTCGTCATCACCGGCCAGGAGGCCCACGACCACGCCGGCCCCGCCATCGTGCTCTCCTACGCCGTCTCGGGCCTCTCTGCATTGCTCTCCGCCTTCTGCTACACGGAGTTCGCGGTCGAGATCCCCGTCGCAGGTGGGTCCTTCTCGTACTTGCGTGTTGAGCTAGGCGATTTCATTGCTTTCATTGCGGCGGGTAATATTCTCTTGGAGGCCATTGTGGGCGCGGCTGGGTTGGGTCGTTCTTGGACGTCGTATTTCGCGAGCATGATCAAGAACGACCCTGATTTCTTTAGGTTCCATGTCAAGGGTTTGGCCGAGGGGTTCAATCTTCTGGACCCGATGGCTGTTGGGGTGCTCGTGGTGGCTAATTGCATCGCGATGGCCGGGACAAAGCAGGCATCTTGCTTGACTTGGATCAGTTCTGTGATTAGTGCAGGGGTCATAGTGCTTATTATAGCAATTGGGTTCTCTCGTGGGCATGTATCGAATTTAGTCCCCTTTTTCCCTCATGGAGCGAGTGGGGTTTTCACAGCCGCGGCGATCGTGTACTGGTCTTACACTGGGTTTGACATGGTCGCGACCATGGCCGAAGAGACCAAGATGCCGTCCAGGGACATCCCAATCGGTTTGGCAGCTTCTATGGCTGTGATCACCGTGATTTACTGTTTGATGGCTCTGGCACTGACCATGATGCAGAAGTACACCGAAATTGACCCCGATGCGGCTTACTCTGTCGCTTTCTCGAGGATTGGCATGAAGTGGGCTAAGTACGTCGTCAGCATCTGTGCCCTCAAGGGAATGACCACGAGTTTGCTGGTCGGGGCTCTTGGGCAAGCTCGGTATATGACTCAGATTGCCAGGGCTCATATGATCCCGCCCTGGTTCGCTCTTGTTCACCCGAAAACCGGCACTCCTATTAATGCCACTCTATTGATCACTGTGCTTAGTGCTGTTGTGGCATTCTTCTCTAGCTTGGACGTCTTGTCTAGCGTGTTCTCCTTCAGTACGCTGTTAATTTTTATGCTTGTGGCTATTGCATTGCTGGTGAGACGGTATTATGTTAAGGGCGAGACTCCAAAGAGCGACCTTCGCAAGTTTTTGGTTTCTCTGTTTGTTATAGTCGCTTCTTGCGTTGGAGGGACGGCAGTTTGGCGCTCAAACACAGGAGGATGGATCGGTTACGCAGTTGCTGTTGTTTTTTGGTTTCTGGGCACTTTAGGAATGCAATTGCTGCCGCAACGGCGTACGCCACAGCTCTGGGGGATTCCCCTGGTTCCATGTTTGCCGTCATTGTCAATTGGGATGAATATATTTTTGATTGGTTCGCTGGGCTCCAAAGCATTTTGGAGGTTCTTGATATGCACTGCGGTGATGATACTCTACTATCTCTTGGTTGGGCTTCACGCAACTTATGACGTGGCTCACCATATAGCACAGGAATCAAAAGTCGAAGATGGAAAGGAGAATGTGGATCGTGGCATGTCGTAGGGGATGGTTTTGGTATAGCCTTGGACACTGGACAGTAATATTCCCCTTCCACTTTCAAAATTGCTGTTGGGTTGGATACTTTTTTGCAGGATCTGCAGATCGGGACTTTGCTTGATATCAAATTCTCCATTCGATTAACACACATCATTTGAAAGAATTTTTTATCTTCAGCCACAGCACATCATCTTACTTTGCTACTGCTGGGTATATGCATACTGAATGTAGCAATTATTGTTCATCATTCTGTGAAATAGATTGTATCTGCGTTTTCTTCTCTTGAACATTCTGTTATTTCAAGGATTATCCGGAAGAGGTCTGTCCATCACCATTGGTTACAGAATGCCATCATTAGCTAATGCCTCTTGTGGCTTTCGAAAACTCAGGTCGGCTGGGTGCTCACTGCTGAGGATTTTTCAGACAAAAGTCTACTCATTTTGATTGAATCTGCTGTTCTTTTTGGTTTCAGAAACTGGGGTTATACCATGAGAAATGCTGAAGACTGTTCTGAGGATTTTTGTTAAGCCATGTTAAATAGTGGAATGCTATTAAAAAGACATACATGTCATTTTGCCTTTCTTGGTCATTTATTTCTTTTGCCTAGGTAACATTTTGTTAGGTCCGGGTTCTAGTCTACACCTCTCTCGCCCGTACTGTTGAGCTGCACGTCCAATGGCATCATTTTACTGGGTATCTGAATGTGCTGATCGGCATGCTTTTATTTTCATGTTTGTTGGGATCATGAGGGCACCTAACATTATCCTTGTAGCATTACGACGAGTGCACTAATTTGCTGCAGTCTTGACATTGTTCTGAATCTGAATGACTGCTTCACAAAAGGAACCGATGTTCGAAATGCCTTCGTTTGGTTGGCATGAAAGCTGCTCTTCATTTTTAGTGTCATCTGCAAAGCAGAACGTGTTCATTTCAGATTTTCAGAAGAAATCGTGATTTTTTCTGTGTATATTTCTTATGATAATGGTCTGCGACTGCTTAATACCGCAAAATCCTTATCTGAAATCACGGTTTCTTTGATATCCAATGAAGTTAACACAAGAAGTTACATATGGTCATGGGAGAATCAGAACTCTTATCATATGAAAGCACTCATGCAGCGACAAGATCGAGTCTCACTATTCTTACTTTGTTAGATCTGTTTCTTGATAAGTGACGCATGAACAGAGTTAATTGAAGCTTCCTCTGGGCATTGACTTCTAGTTGTCGAGATTCACGGGTGAGGAAAAACTATCGATAAACCGGATCAAAGTATTAGTACAAAACAACCCAAAGTATTAACAATATGGTTAAGCTTTTCTCTCTTCACTGGACCAATAAAGTAGAGCAAGTAACGTTGTGACTCCCATGTGTGTGCGGGAATGCCTCAATCAGTCTCTGCACGGAATCTGAAAGAGAGAAGGGCGCTCCAGAAATTGCCTCCAGATTTGACCGGCATTCCTGGAGGTCCTCTGTGGGGTAGTTGACCAGTTCGTATTCAACATCCAACAGTAGTTGTAAGCACAAAACGTGCTTCAAGGAGTCCATTCTTACGGGGACAAAGGCCTTGAGCTAGTGCACAGATGGCCTCGGTTTAGGGGAAACTTCACCAATGCGAAACAATGAAAATGACATGTGTATACGCGATGTGTCCGCGTGATTGTGCACGCATTCCTGTGTAAACTTGTTCAGATCAAGATAACATTCAGTTGCAATTGCCTAGAGATGTACTTCTCAGATTATACCGCCATGCAAGTGAGAGTTGCCAGCACCTGCAGCATAACATGAACTAGGTGGCTGGCAGAATATGTTCACACCATCATTTGAGTTGTTTTGTACCGATACTTTCATCCGGTTTATCGATAGTTGTTCTTCACTCGTGCTGGTAAGCAACACAAGCGATCACTTTTATGAATATATTTTCCAAATCATTTATTTTCCACAAAACAAACGCACCTATCCGCCACCATTTTCCATGAAATCATCCATTTCCCATCCTTCATCGACCTCAACTACACAGATCGACATTACTTCCTCGCAAATATCACATACAAACTTTGGGGTATAACAAAGTTTTCTTGAACCATATGATGCAAAATTTACAACTACACATCAATAACAAAGCATAGATCTTCTCTCCTTCTGCGAAAAAAGCCAAAACATACTCCGAAGCTTTCACAGCAGAAACTCAACTTTCTGAAGCTCCAGAGGAGCGACCTCATGCCCATCCCTCAACCCCATCAAGAACGCGTCGTCGCCTTCCAAATAAGCCCTCAAGAACGCCACCACCACCCCTCCCACGAACCTCCTCATCGGCTCCCTGGTCCTCCCGTTCTTGCACAGGCAGTGCGTGGCCTTCCCCCTCACCCCCGGCGTCTCGTCGTCGAGCATGTCCATGTGCCCGTACTTCTCGGCGACGAAGTAGCAGGCGGGCGGCCGGCACTCCGCGAAGAAGTCCGCGTGGTTCACGCCCCTCGGCGCGCATGCCGGGAAGAGTGGGTTCTTTTTTATCTCGCCCAGGCCTGAACCGACGACCATCACAGGCATGTCGAGTTCGAAGGAGCGAGGGACGTAGGTGAGCATGGGAGGCGGGGTCTGCTTGCCCTTGTCCATGCCGTCGACCGGGTCGATGCCGAGCAGGGCCGAGAAGGGGAAGGCGAGCGGGGTTGGCGACTTGCCAAGGGCGAGACCGAAGGCGGCTTTGCCCCCGCGGCTGTGGCCGGCAACGGCGAGCTTGGCGAGGTTCGGGCGGACTTGAGGCGGGAGGAGGCCGGCGAGGCCTCGGTGCAGCCAGTTCGTGGTGGCTGCGGCGGAGTTGATCTCGTCGGTCGTGTCCGGCCCGGCCACGGTGTATAGCTGAAGAAATAGCAAGGGAAAAGGAAATCAAGTTGATGCCTTCTCTATGTTAAATACCAATTAATTTTGCCCAAATTTTTCTATTTCATTTTATGATTAGCCCTCTCTTCAAGGGGAAACTCTTGCCTAGACCCGAGTTTACGATCCCGGTACAATCACAAAAATTAAATTTTGTGAGACCTAAGCAAACATATATCAAAAAATTAAACGTTGGATCGGCAAAACTATTCCCATTTTGCCCTTCTCAAACGTGTTTCAGGAGGTGCGACTTCGAAGAGAAAGTAGGGAGAGAGATCGAGCTTATTATCCATGCCCGTGTCTTCACGGAGCCTATTAATCGATGAAGATGAACGAGACGATATTACACGTATCCACCAAATCAACCAAGTCAGCTCAATATTCGGATCCTCGTATGGAAAGCAAGTCTAATTGACCCGAGAATGAATCGACATTGTTCAAGTGTTTGATACAGGTATTATTAATGACTAAGGAGTTAGAGTGAGAGCTTGCTTTATAAATTTCATCAAACAACAAACGCATTCAAAATACCGTACTAAAAGTATGGTAAATTGCTTAACACGTTAATTATATAACAAATATTGTTTTAATTTAGTTAATTAGCCGTTGCCCTTGATGGTCCATTAGATTATATTCTCTTCCCGATGACACTTGACTGCATGCACATTGGAGACGTTTTGTGGTCAATGTGAACATCAGAAGAGAGCGCACCCACGACAGGGACAAGAAGCAAACAGAGCCAATAGTACTAGAACCACTTATACTCCCCTTCCATGATAAGATGCCCAGCCAAATGCCAATAAAGAAAAAGAGAGAAGAAAACGATAGGAAGCAAGATAGTCAATAAAACCACAGTGAGAAAACGAAAGCTATTATTGTCCACCATCTTACTATTCTTCTCCACCAAGTTATCTTGGTCAGCAGGAAACAACCCAGCTAGCTAAGTCTTTTTGAGAATTGTCCTGTTTGTTTCTTCGTCTGTGTATGGTCACGTTTCGCCTACTTTAGTCGCGCATCTCGATTCATATCGAACAGATAAGTGTTCGAGCAGTTAAAAAAACCGCATGGATATTAACCCTGATGTTCATCTAATATAGTTTAATATTGATGGACTGCTCAAGTGATAAGCGTGTTCGTCCTTCTCGTCCAAAGCCTAGATTCGAATCATCACAATTGCGCATTCTTTTGGACTATCCCTAGAAGCACATACGTGTGTCTCCAGTGATAACTTGATATGTGTGGGATGCAGGGACAGACCACACCCAATGAGGGTTATTGGGTGCTCAAAAAGCCCGAACACCCCAGGTTTAAACTTTTAGAGTAGTTGAAAGCAATCCCACGAAAATTTTAAGGACAAAAACCTCGCACTCGCAACATGGCACCAATAAAAGGGGGCTCCTCCTCAGTCGGCATTGAGTTTGGGTGCTTAGAACGTGTTATTACACTTAGCAGAATCCTTTTTCGCGCACATTTGTTATTGCTTTTTAATGGAGAGACTGCTAAAGAGTGTCATTGACAAGGTTAAAATTAACACTAGACCCTTGAATGTAAATCCGAACATGCAAACATCTCATGTATTGAATCTCTCTATAAACGCATAAGCAAAACGATAGGAGCTCCGAAGTTCGTACATAAATAAAAGAATGACTAGGAGATTTTTCGAGAGCTCGACTCCATTCGTCTTCCAGAGACCCGTTTTCCCAAGCGTAAATATCTATGGTTAAAGACAATTAATCGAGCCAACTTACGAAATTCAATCGATCTCACTCCCCCCAACTCAAGATGCAACAATAGTTTTTCCACCTCCTACTCCCTCGCCTAAAGCTCCGCGTCCGCCGCGAAAAAAGAAGAAGCAAATCATATACGGAAGACAGAGGGGAGGGGCCGACCTGAGGGGCGACGACGACGAACCCGTGGGACGAGACGTGCAGGATGAGCTGCGAGTAGAAGGAGTTGTAGAGGAGATAGCCGTGGAGGAACACCAGCACCGGGAATTCCCCGGGGCCGTCCGCGGGGAACGCGATCAGGAGGGGCTTCGGAGGCGGGTCCGCGGGAGCACAGCACGACGACGCCGACGCCGACGCAGACGCCGAGGCCTCGACTCTCCGGAGCGCGGCCTTGTACCTGCCCATCTCGAACACATCGCTGGTGGTGGTCGGAAAGGAAGAGGAAGGCATGAGTTTCACTTGGGATGTTTTGTCTCTCTCGTCTTCTCTTCCCTTCCTATGTACCCCGAGTTCTTACAGCGAGGGAGTGGATAAGTGTGTCCCTACGTGTTGCCTTTGCAGCCTCCCTCTCAGCTTGGTAAATGGAACGAATTTTGAAGGAAGAGCGCTTGATTTTTACGGGTCAAATTCAATTTGGGTCTTGATATTTCTTGCGCATTATTGGGTGGGCTAGATTGGCCCGTGGGCTGTGTGCTAGGGTTCAGTACCGAGTTTTGGTTTGTACCCAAAAAAAGAAGAAAAAAACCATGAACACGATGATGAGATCGAGAATTTGCATTCGAGAGTTAGGATTGTTACTTTTTTTTTCGCTTTAGGTTATATTTTATTTTTTTGTGTTTGGGTTCCCTTTACCTAATCAAATGCAAGAATTATAGCAAAAAGTTTAAATGAAGAAGAACATTTTGGGCGGGGGCGGAATTTTTTTTAATCGGGTCTTTATGAAGAAATACAAGAATCCATCATCAGAAGGAAGTGATTCGACGGGATGTTTGCAATTTACGAGGGTTATTGTCCAAAAAGTCTTAAACCTATCGTACGACGGTCAATTCAGTCCTAAATCTTTCGATAATGCCAATTAAGTCTTACACCTTCTGACGATTTGCCAATTTAGTCATAAACCTTTTAATTTGTCAGTTTAGTCATAAATCTTTTGAAAATTTACAAATTTAGTCCTAAACATATTATCTGGATGATTTGCCAAAAGGATTACGTTGGCAAATCGTCAAAAGATTTAGGAATAAATTGGCAGATCATTAAAATGTTTAGGATTATATTGGCACAATTGAAAGATTTAAAACTGAATTAGTCACCGTACAATATATTTAAGATATTTTGGACAATTTTCCCGCAATTTACTTATGCGATTGTGTGATTTTTATTTTGTAATTTTCTCTTTTTTATAGAATTCGAAATGTGACTTTTTATTTTTACATAGAATGTCAATATTTTTTATAAAAAAAAAGATACAAATGAAATGAAAACATATTATATGTTTTGAATACTTTTACAAACTTCAAATAGTTTTTTCTAAGTTGAACCAAAGGAGATGTTCTATTTACTGTTTTGGGCCTTTTGACGACTGTCTACATTCTCAGATGTAAGGGTTGACCATGGGCCTCGAGGGCTTGTCCATGTAACAATTTTTAAGATAAAGTTAGAAAACCTTGATGATTCAAATAAATCTTACTTTAGATCCTAAACTTCGGAATTTTATTTAAATAGCTTCCTTGAAATATGGACTCGATTCTAGTCATAACACAAGGGATTTTCTCTTATGTTGAAATCATAGCTTAATTACATTTAATTCCTAAATATGAAGAAAAATTAAATTTCTCTCAAACTCATGTAACGTATCAATTAATCTATCTAAAACTAAAAGTTAGGAATGATTTTCAGCGAGCAGATAGAGATATTCATGCGTTTGCACCAATTTCACAGATTGGTATTGTTCACTACATAGTTGAGGGATTGAATGCAACGTGAGATTGACTATGAAATTAATTTTGAATAGATTCATCAAACCAGTGAGTCGGATCGAAAATAGTTCGACCCAAATATACCCATTTAACCTGATCGATCTATTTTCGTACAATGTAAATCTAGTGACACATACCCAATCCGAACCCTACCCGACTCGATCCATATTGTTAAAAAACTTTCAATTTTAATCAAATCTAGAAAACTCATATCCAAACTGAGGTGAGAGTGCGAAATAAGTGATTGGGAGTTCTAGTGAGGGCGAGAGAGAATGAAGAGAGAGTCATAAAAATAAGCTGGGTATAAGAAAGTTGAAAACCATGTATGACTCATTTAACACTCATATTATGTTTAAACCCATTTATTAAATATAACTAACACATATAACAACTCAACTCATCATATATGGGTTAAAAAATGAGTATATGATTCATTTATTGAATATAACTAATACATGTAGCTTCATTCGAATATAGATAGTGCAATTATATCTTACACGACTTGAAAATGAGCATGGACAACTCTAGAGCTTTTTGCTTTATTGATAGAGTATTTGAGGCGTTTTTGCTAGTCTCACTTACGCCGATTGTAGTGGGTAAATCGTCCCACGTTTTTGCGACTTCATTTACGGCATTGTGTCTTTTTGAAATTACAACTTCTCAACTTATGATAGAATTCGATATTGAAAAGGCATGTCCATATAATGAACAAATAAAACAATCAATCCTTGTATCTCTCACAAATCCTCGTGTCCCCCACCCGCTGTCCACCACACTACCCGACGCCTCCCAGCACCGTCTCCGCCCGCCTCCGCCACGCTTGGCTCTGGAAACCCTGGATCACGGCCGTCACAGCGCAATCTCGATTTGGTCACAAGTCGCCGCCAGAGGCAACTTCAATTTGAGGTTCATGACTTGCACGACCCATACGAATCCCGCATTCCTCTTGGTCTTTTTTAAGATTCCTTTTCCATTGCTCATCCCCATACGTTCAAACTCCGAGCTCCTTTCTTCCCCGGTCTTTCACCGCTTCCTATCCTGATTCTTTCTCCTGGCAAAAAAAAGTGTGGAAAAGTGGCGGAGGTGACTGCAAAAAGGGGGGAAAAGGTCGGTGTAGAATTCAGGGCCACAAATAAAAATAAGGGGCAAAATTAGGGGGGTGCGGGAAAGAAATCCAGGGGCCCCACCATTATCCTCCAGCCCCCCCAAAGTGAGGGGAAAAGTTGGAAGAAGTGGCGCCCCGTAATTACGAAAATGCCCTCGTTTTGTCCGGTCATTCACAGCTCTTTGCCCTCGTCACTGCCATCCTAGTCAAGGGCGAAAGTGTAATTTCGGTGCCGATATATTCTTTCCTCCCAGTTTCTTTTTTTTCTTCCCAAACAAATCGATTAGTAATTCTTCACCTCTTTCTTTCCTCTCCATTTCTGTCTCTTCCAAGTAAACTCCAAGGGAAATCATTTCCTACCAGCAATTCTTTGCTCACCTCACATTTTTCCGCTTGGGTTTTTCTCATCCTCTCGCTTGTATCATCCAAACAAAATCCTTATTAAGTACTATGTGAGAATTTTTATCATATCCATGATTTGTCCAAAAAATATTGTTGCATGATAATCCGATCGCATGCACGCGTAAAATCTAATCATTCTACACTTACATGGATAGGTATTGATTGCACCTATCGCCAAAAGCTACTAAGTGGAAATAGATCGTTTCCAATCATTGCAAATAGATTAAAAGACCACTAACTAGGTGATTCGTCCTTGGTCTAAGACTAGTTTGCAAGCTACGATTCCCACTCTGTTATCGATCTCAGGAAACCTTGGTTAGTCTGCGAAAGGACGGACCCAGACGTCGGTTCATCGCCGGTCTAGGGCTTTTCTCACTTGCAATTGGCAGGCCTATAGTGATGGGCTCTTCTAGTTGGTAATTGGTGTTTTGTTGGTACCTTAAACCGAACATTCTAGCAATAAACAAGATAGGTCCCAATCCCCTCTAAAACTCTTTTTTGTAATAGAAAAGAATACATTAAAAGACCTTAAACTTTCATAGTACCTATTCTAACGAGACCCTATTTGGTTGCAATATGCATTGGATCAACTGAACTCAGCTTTGCTCCGTCACACAAGCGGAAAGCTAAACACATCCCTGATATGGCAAATAGGGAAAGATTAAGGAAAGATTCGGTATTGTCGTTTACCATGTAAACAAACGCAGAAAATATAGATTTTAGGGAAGACTAGTGTGATCCATTTGACAGAATCCAAGTGCCAAAACAAGACAAAAGAAACACTAACACAACGTCAAACATTCCCTGGATGTTCTTTAGCTAAAACCTAGACGTCCAAAGTCTAAGCTAAGCGTCCTTTATGCATTCAAAAACATGTGGTCACCACCAAGAACAATTAACAATTAGCAGACTGCATTGTGCATGACAGATGAACACAATGCCCAAAACCTCAAACGAGTGCGCTCCAATCAAACGAAAGGTGTCTCTATCTCAGCCCACCACAGTCCACAATCACATGAATCGAAAACAAAAAGAGCCCTCAAAGAATCAAAAGCCAAATCTCTCTCCACTATGTTATTCCTTACTTAAATGAGACTCTTCCTTCACTTTTTTGACTGCCCTAGTCCAAGACTCCCCTTTTTTTTCTTTCCCTTACGGCGAAAGAACAAGGACATACGAATCACATGGTCTCTCTTTGCTTTCGCAGACCACATGTCTCCCTGCTTTACTTTTCCAGTTTCAGATTAGGATAGAAAAATTAAAGAGAAGACAGAATTGTGGACTTGGACTCGATCTCTGTCCAGATCACAAACAA
Source organism: Syzygium jambos (assembly GCA_031216235.1). Taxonomy (NCBI): domain Eukaryota; kingdom Viridiplantae; phylum Streptophyta; class Magnoliopsida; order Myrtales; family Myrtaceae; genus Syzygium; species Syzygium jambos. The sequence continues at coordinate 7,828,304 of CM062221.1, forward strand.
ACAAAAACCAAATCTCATTGCATCATCATCATCCCCAATTTATATGCTTTCTTCCGGATAAAGCATTTGACATTCTTGAAAGAGCCACACATTCAATCAAGCAATCTTCTAGAATAGAATTATATGATATGACGGAGGAAAACCCAGAAAAAAATTTAGGAATTTAGGGAGACCCAGATGGAATTTTGCCATTAATTCCTCCTTTTTACAATAGAAAAACCAGAAAAAGACCCCAACCCAAATCTAACAAGGCTCTTACATATTCCCCTTCCTGGGACAAAAAACCTTACAGATTATAAAGATTATAGTTTAATTCAAAAGGGTGGTCACGTAGTTAAATCCCCCAATCACACGAGCTTCAAATTCTATGTCTATTGCTTCGATCGGCAGCAATGGAGAGGAGCCTGGCGACGCCCTGAGTCCAGTTATCGTAGTCTCTCTGGCTCGAGCACTCAAACTCTACGACCCCCCTCATCACGGTCTTCAGCCCGAAGTATCTCCGGTTCTCGCCGCCCTCGAGCAAGTGACGGCCTGCCCAGGCCGGCACGTCTTTAATCACTTCCAAAACCACATCTGCAGGAACAATTTCGAACGGGTTCAGGAAAAAGATAAAGCAAAAGATGAATCCTTTTGATCTTCTTCTCTCCACTTTAGTGACGAGTTGGATTGAGCTTTCACAAATCCCCAAATGGAAGACCCACATCCACTTTCAGTGTTCACATTATCATTAGAGAGAGACAAGAGCAATCAAGACTCACTCTTTTTCTTTTTTGTGATGGTCCCAGCAACATGCCTGCTCTTCATCTTCAACATCACCTGCGCAAAAGAGAACCATTTTATTAGAGACCAAAGGTAAAAGTAGTGAAAGTAGATCCATTTATTCCATCATCATCTTCAGATATTTTCACTTTTGGTCTTGTCCCGCATCTTTTAGACCATCTCTTCACTTTCAAAGCTACAAAAGTCTAATCTATGCCCAATTATTGAGTCATCTCATTGAAACAAAACCATAAAGTACAAGCTTCCACATATGCCAATTACCTGATTGAATCGGTTTATGTAAACAGAGACTATCTTCCAGTGCAGATCACCTGCAATCAACAGGGAAAATCACATCAGCAAAGAGTCTGCGAACGTGTGTGTGATCAATCATCAATCCAATGCAGCTACTAACAAACGAAGAAAAACAGGTTTAATTGTAAATACTTCACCCTCTAACACAGCGCGTAATGACCCGTTGATTAAACTCGAACAACTTAACAATAATTCACTCGATTGTAATGGCCTAAATGACTTAGGTATCCACCACAATTCACATGAACCTTTTGCCCTGAGATACCTTGTGACTAGAAACTACCAATTTCAGTGATTAATAGAGGACCCAACAAATCTACAGAGCTAATTTTATCGAGCAGATGCTACCAAAAAATTATGCTTGTATTGGACACAAGAAGTTTGAGACCGCTTTTCATTACCCTTGCGAGTGCGCTTGAGAAGCTCGCATCCTCTGGCCAGCCACTCCCTGCTGCAGATTCCTAGGAAATTCTCTTCCGGGACGAGTTCGTCACTGTTACTGCTGTTCGAACTACAATTGGTGAGGCTAGCGCCGCCACCGCCGGCGCCTCCGATCCCCTTCTCCACCGGAATAACCGCTGCTATGTTCCACACCTCCTTCAGCGTCCTTGCCTTCAATGTCGCCGCCCCACGTAGAGCTGGGGAACCAGGGCCAGATTCACCCAGATCAATTCGATTCCGTCATTTCAAAATCACAATCCAACAGAAATTCATAACTCAATTCTCGACTCAAAAGATTGAATCCCGAATGCGTTTATACCTGTAGCTGCGCCTGCGGTTAAGGTCATGATATCGCCAGCCGACCGGACATTGACAGCAGAGCTGACGATTGCAGCGAGGTGCTCCCTCTCAGCCCCCATCGCCTCGGCAGCCTCGACGCACTGCGCAGCCACCAGGGTCGCAGCTGAGGCAACCGCCACATTGGTCTTGGCCATCTGCTCATCCTTGCCCGACCCCGATGAGGCGGCGGTGGCAGCCGCCATGGCGGCGACCGCCGCGGCGACCCCCGCAACAGAGATGGCCGCATGGAGCTGGGCGTTCTGGGCCCGGGCCTCCTCCTTCTTCTTCTCCCTACGGTCCTTCAACCACCGCCCCACCGTCTTGCCCCCACCGCCGACCACAACGGCTCCTCCGCCGCCTCCTCCTCCGCCCCCTGGCGTGGAGGCCCTCAACTGGTGGACATTGAGGGAGTTGTTCGGCCGGCAAAACTGCATGGAAAGATGATTGTGGGTCGCCCATTCCATGGAAATATCACATTCAAGCCTTCAAATTTAAGCAACCCCCTTTCTTAAAATGGTTAATGCTAGTGCACGTGGACATTGCCATCATGGACATTGACCTTGGGACGATCAGTTTTTGGCTATAATTAGCGACGGGCCAGCGAAGAAAATCGTTTAGTGGTACGCGGGGTTGAGAACGCACCGCCAACCCTCCCCCCCCCCCCCCCCTCCTTTTCCATTTCAACATTCATGTTTTCATTGGGGGGAATGGTGGGTCCATAAATAAATCCATTAATGCGACCAAAGTTTGAGAGACGAAAATAATTGAGTAAAGAGTCCTGATGAGTGGCTCTATGCACCGCACATTAATGTTCCACCAAATGCTTGCTACAAACACCAAACAAATACTCCGTACTTCTACAGAGAATGAAAATTTCAGATCTTGTCTTTGCCTTCCCAAACAGTTCAGCATATACCAGAGGGAGGGAGAGAGACAGGGAGAGAGAGATTAAACTAATGGTCCGAGTAAACACACTCATTGTTCAGTGGTAAACCCGAGAGAAGTTTTGAGACTTTTTGTTCTCTAGAAAAAGGGTGAGAACCCGAAGAAGAAAGAGAAAATGTAAAGAGGAGCGAGAATTATTGCATTGAGAAAAGGGAAGCGTCGCAGTTCCAGGTCTACTCTATCCGAGTGCAATTAAGTGGAGGGTGGCTTCGATTAAAGCAAAAGCTGATTACTTGTTTCGCGCAGTGATTCTTTCCTCTCCCAGTACAACCACAGTCTTCGTGCTTCCCATCCCCAAGCTCACAGAACAAAGAAAAAGGAAAAATGAAAACTGGGGTCGTGTCGAATTTCGATTCATGCTCTGTTCTCTTTAACCATGCTGAAAAAATTATTTGTTTTTTCTAGTTTGTGTTCAAGTTTTGTCCATATCTGTTAACGTGAGGAGGGTTTAGATCGTGTCGGTTCGCGTCTAAAAGAAAAACCTCAAAATCGAAGCGAAGAAGAGAGCCATGGCAGTGGAAGGAGGGTCAAGAAGAGAGCGGAGCACGGGAAAAGGGGAGAGAAAAAAACTGACCTTGGCGTCGTCGATTTCGGAGGGAGAGACAGGAGGGCTGTCGGTCAGGGAGCCGCAGCTCTGAGCCCCGTTGAGCGGTCCGCTGCTGTGAGAGAGCCTCCCTGAAGTTCTTGGCGACACCTCTTGCTGCAAGAATCGCCGAGGCCAACAACAAAGAAAAAATGTTACCACCGAGGAATCTTGCTTTCGGGTTTGCAGAGACGATCGAAACGATGAAGGAAACGAAGTGGGCGAAAAAAGGGTCGCATGCGCTTGATGATAAAGTGCCCGCAAATTTGAGCTTACGTGAAGTTTGAGCGAATTACCAAAAATAGCAGGAGCTTCAGACGATGGGTTTTCTAGAGAAACGCAGTAAACGTGTGTGCGTAGTGTGTGTGTGTGTGTGTGTGTGTGTGTGTGATGATCATGAGGAAACAGCCAAAGAAGATGGAGATTGGTTCGTGATTTCACAGAGAGAATGGAGCAATTTGTCTGCTGCCAAAAGAAAAACAGAGCACTTTTTTGGGCTAAATGAGACAAGCACGAATACGTTAAATTACAAGAAATGCTGCAATGCGAGCGACACCACTTCACAAAAGGAAAAAAAAAAACGCAAGAACTCTCAAGCCATGCCGAGTTCCTCTTTGGGGAGCACTCACCGACTGAGACATGATGCGCTCCATGACCATCTGGGACGTCTCGGAGGACGCGAAGGAGAAGGGGTTCCCGGAGCAGGTGGCGCCCTCCTCGAGCTCGCCGGCCAGATCCTCCAGGATCACCCCGCCGCAGCCGCCGCAGCCGCCGCCGTCGCCGCCGCCGACGCCGGCAGCAACGGGGGAGGCCTTGGGGAGCGCCGGCGGGGGCGGGGCGAGGGCCTTGGAGACCTCGAGGGCGGACACGCTCCAGGAGCGGGAGAGGAACTCCATGGGCTCGAGCGGCGTCTCCGGCGGCCGGAAGAAGATGGGGTCGAGCCGCCACTGCTCCGCCACCGTCTTCTCCATAGGGGGGGCGGGGGGAGCTCGAGGTCGAGCTGCGATGGCGACTCTGCGTGTGGTTTTGCGTGTGCTTTAGCGATCAGGGAGAGAGTTCGTGCTTTTGAGGAAGAGAGGGAGAGACGCAGGGGAGTCGGTGTGTCAGCTTGCGTTTATATAGCCTTTTTCAGCATACGAAATGAAGGCATCTTTTCTTCGGTTCTTTATTTTTCCCTCTTTTTTTCTGGTAATTTTTTTTGCTGCTTCTTGTTTTGCTTTTTCATTTTGTGTGTTTCTCTTTCTTTTTGTTTGATATAACGACACAAATAGCCCCTAAACTTTAACTCGATAAATAATTTGATCCATAAATTTTTAATATGTTCAATATAATCCCTGAATTTTAATCCAATACGCAATGTGATTCCTGAACTTTTAATTTGTTTAATGTCATCCCTAAATTTTTTACACATATTCAATTTAGTCTCTGAACTTAGGAATGAGCGGATCCCGGTCCGATCCAACCAAAGAACCGGAGGACCGGTTCCCAATTTCTAGGATCAAGGACCGCACCGGATAGTCTTTGGGACTGCAGATCGGACCGATGGTCCGATCCGGTTCGATCTGGTTCCAATTGGATCAATATTAAATATTATTTGTGAATCAGGAACCGATTGTTCCGTTCTTTCCTTTGTAATTCTAATTTGATCCCATAAGGCCATGGAAAAAATTGAAAAAATATATAATACATGAAAAAATTGAACAATCTGTTCTAATGAAATCAATATTAAATATCTTTCATATATATTAAATATATATGAAAAATTAGAAAAATATTTATTTATCGATCCGATCCGATTGGTCCGGTTCCTACCCTAGAACCGGGAACCGAATCGCCTGGAAATCAATTCCATTTTTAGGAATCGGGAACCAGATCGATATTTCCAAGAATCGGATCAAACCGTTCAGTTCGGTCCCAGTTTGGGCAGTCCATCTTGCTCATCCTTACGTGAACTATATGAAAATGTTCAATGCTGAAATTGCACATTGATCAAAAGTTCGGATACTATTTATGTCATTTTCCTTCTTTGTTTCGTGGGATTGTGTTGTGCCCTTTTTCAAATTCTTTCTTTCTTTTTTCACAAATTGTTTTCCCATTAAGGTCTAGCAAGGATAGAGAGAGTGAATTCATTGATGACTGTAAATTATTTGGGATAGTTTAAATGTGAAATTATTTGAGTGAGGGAGTTGATGATTTTTCAATAGCGCACTTTTTCGAGTTGTTACCACGAAAAATCTTGTGATAAATTTACCTAAAACTAATTTTTTGATCATCAAAAATCCTAAACTAATACACTTGTAACAATTTTACCCTCCGCTAGTTTCCATTAAATTTTACTGTCAAATTTCTTAGTTTGATTACATGTGGCAATTAATGGGTGTATCGGCATGAGGTTTTTCTCAAGTTTCGCAAATATACCAGTTTGAAGTTTTTGATAATTAGAAAACTAATTTTTGGTAAATTAGTCATGGGTATATCACTTTTGGATTTTTCATGATATTAACTCCATTTTTTCTATGAAGACGAGATTTTGGCTGTTTAAAGGGATGACATGAAACTTGGAAATCGGTTTAGGATACCGATTGAAATAAACTGAAATTCGTGTAAATATATCGTGTGCATTCGAAATATTCCATGGATAACCACAAAGCTCACGAGGGCAGTGATTGTTATGAACACCCTCTCGGAATGTTGTATGTTAGACTAGGGTTTGATCGTTCCGATTTGAGAAAAAGCGTCTGGCCAAAAAGAGATACATAGATAGGACATTGAAAGCTAAAGCCATTCCAATCATAAGATGCTTTATTCAAGTTAGATTTCGGGCGACAAGAAATATTCACAATGGCACAATAGCAGGTCAAGTATTAGAATGTCTAACCCAATAATTTAAGCTATCAAGTGGAGAAATATCACGTGTATATAAATAGTATATAAAATCCATTATTAAGCAGTGTCGGATATTTCAACATCAAATATCATGATGGATTTTGCGTCTAATTACAAGAGCGGAGAATATTAATTTTTCAAGATCGCCTTTTTTTTCTCTCTAATTAAGTACAGAGATAATGCACAAACACAAAACCCACATTTCACAAATAGTGTTAAATTACCGATGAGCATGAGTCTATCGATCTCGTACTATCTATTCAATACGCATGATGTTCATTGAAAATTGCTCATGAAAAATAATATACCAAACCGTATTCATCTTCGGGCCTTTAACTTCGTCTTACATTTTACTGTGCGATCTTTGCAACGTGAGATTTTGGTGCACACCATTTTTCGCTATTATAGGAGTCGTTACTTTTACCAGCGCGTGATAAACTTAGGTATTATTTGCAAATTACTAATACCAGATTTTTTCCTAGCATCAATGAAGTAGAGAAATATCAAAATACTGTGCATGCAATTCCTTCGAATCAGAGTTTACTGTTGGACAATGAATGAAGTTGCCCTGTCCCACTCGCCACTTTGGGAACGTTGCTGAGCCTTATTGAAGACTGGATTGATGCAGAAAAAAGGAATCATAATGTCAAGAGTTGATACCTCGAGAAAAGTATATTTATAAGAAATTTATCACAAATTAATTTTTTTAACCATCAAAAATTTCAAACGGGTACACTTATGACAAATTTACCTTACATTAGTTTCTGTTAAATTTTACTATTAAATTACTGAGTTGGATGACATATGACAATTAATAAGTATAATTGTTTGGTGTTTTACCCTCCGTTTATTGTATGTGTACTGATTTATGATTTTCGTGATATTAATTTAAATTAGCGAAAACTAAGGTAATTTTGTTTTATCCTCCGGTATGGAAGAGCTCCTTCTCTGCCCTCGATGGAGGTAGCTGTTGTTTTCACCATCTTAAAACCTAATTTTCAACCCTAAACTCTTACCATCCTTCTCTCTCCACCTATCTTCTTTCCTTTTGATCTTCTTTTGCTTCTTTCCCTTTGGTCCTTTGCGGCGCAGCTACAGAAAAAGTTAGGTGGTCTTGGACCGATTCAATCTTTAATGGTTCTTTCATTGATACACACCGACATCGACTTACTTAGATTGGGTGAAATATGTTTAAATCTAGTTCCGAGGGAGAAAACTTATTCTACATATATCAATTCAATCATAAAACTTTACGTGAAATTTTAATGTAATCCTTCCGATTAATTTTTAATAGAAATCGCTAATGTGACGGTCTAGCTATCGCAGGCCATCCTACGTGACGGTGTGCCACGTTGGTGATTTCTATAAAACATTGGCCAAAAAGACTATATTGAAATTTCGAGCGAAAAATTTATGACTAAATTGGCAAAATGAAATGTTTAGAACTGAATTGGCTGCGTACAATAGATTTAGTACCGATAAGACAATTTCCCTAGTTCTAAGGCGTGTTACGACAATAAGATAAGCTCACAAACCACTCAAGTCGAGTCGTTCAGACCTTAGAATGGCCGGTGCCCACTTTTCGCCGCAGTAACAACCCTTTGCCAGAGCAAAGCAACATGCCACCCGAATTAACATCGAACACCCACCTTTGACCATACTTTAATGGGTCACAACATATCGTACTAGACCACATTGCTCCTCACGCTCGAATGGATTATTATCAAGTGGACCATTGAAAATAACTACGTAACTACTATAATCAATTTGGCAATTCTCAAATGATGTGAACCTCTACATAATCTCATCCCCCACCATCTATCTTTACGAGAGGGGCACGGGGACGGCGACAACACCTGACCGAATCCATCTCCTATTATTGGATTTGATCGTGACAAAGAAAGTGAAACGAAATAGGAAAAAAAATTATGAAAGAATGAAAAGTGATGGCAATTTTATTAAGGGACAATGACATAAATAGTCCCCGAACTTTTCAGCCTGATGCTCGATGTGGTCTCCGGACTTTTAATTTGTTTAATGCGGTCTATCAACTTTTAATATACGTTTAATGTGATCATTAAATTATGTGAAAATATTCAACATAGTCCTTAAACTTGAATTAATTAAATGATTACATTGAACATTTTCATACAATTCGGGGACTTAATTAAACATGATATTGAATAAATTAAAAGTTCAAAACCACAATGTATATCGAGTTAAAATTCAGAAATTATATTAAATAAATTAAAAATTTCGGGATCATGTTGTATATTGAATCGAAATTGGGGGACCGATCGCGTCATTTTCCTTTTTATTAATTTTTCGGGACCCTGCTCGGACCCAAACCATACCAATCGAACTGTATCCATCTGGAATATTAATTGAATTGGGGCCAATTCCGAAGAGGGAGAGGAGGTTCGCGAAGAGCCCGCGAAAGCGGGAATGGGACATCCGGCGCGTTGCGAGGGTGGGTTTGATAGCGGTGTGCAATTATCGTGAAGAGTTGTCTGGCGCGTGCGTGTAATCGAGTGAACAGTGGCCATCAATAAGTGCTGGAGCCGTACGCGATCCGATATGTCCGGTCAAATGAGTCGATCGCTTCTGTAGAGAATTTCTCAAGACCCGAGAAATTACATGTACTTCGCTTTTGTTGACACCTATGAATTGGTCAAAAAAAAAATGGGTATTGGCCTTTCGAAGAGATGCTTATTTTTTTTCTTGTCAGAAGAAAATTTCATCCATTTATAAAGATCAAGCTTGGAGGAACGAAGCAAATTTTCAAGCAAAAAAAAATTCCATAGAGCTGCAAAGCAAAACAAAACCCAGGAAATAACAAGAGCACAACCCATAGATATAAACACGTTCTCTTCCTTAAAGATCAGATCTATCACAGCACCGCAAAAACAGTCGGCAGCTGATCACCGAAATCCTTAGTGATGGACGCACTCCGAGATCTTCTCCTTCGAAAATTACAGCTTGTGGTGTGCACCTAGGTTCGGCACCCTCGACACCGTTGCCCGACAACGACAACAATAACATGTTGAACCACCATGGAGTGAAATCCTCTAAGGAATTCCCAGATGTAGATCTAAATCAAGAGAGAAAAAGCTCCTGAATTTAGATTTAAACCTGAATTGGGAAAAAAGGGCTTTTGTCGAATCTCGAAAAAATCATAAAACCATTGCCTGAGCATCTTGTTGGTTGGACTGATTACGACATTCTCACAAAGTTCACTATGATGAGAGATGAAAACCAGCAACAACGAGCGGAAGAGGACGTCAAACAAGGTGTAAAAAGACTCTCAGATTAGATTGGAGATAAACAAATAGAAAATCAAAGCTTAGCAAAATGCCTCTGATGGTTCTTTGGGAGAGAATTATGAGACATGGAGAATTACAGAGAATTAGAGAGACATTGATTTATGAGACATAGATCATATAGAGCAAGACAATGGCTTTATAATTATACGATTCTATGGAAATTATGTCAATTGGTTTGTGATCGGTCAACAAGATGTTTGTCATGTGCGGGATCAACATAGGCCATTTTTGGTTATGTCCACGCAAAAAAGAGAAGTAGAGACAATTAGGTCCAACCTTTAAAAATCTCGGGATACGGGAATCATGACTAGATACGGGGGGGCACAGGGGTCGGCATACACGTGGCAAAAGTGAAGGGTAGGATGTCAAATCAGTTAAAAGTCCGAGAAAATTACAGAAAATAGAGTGATAGATTTCGGGGCCGAACACGGACAAAAGCAACTTGGCATGATGCGATTAGAATGAATACCAAACCTGCTACTATAAATTGATGCCAACCTGTTGGGAACACGTCCAAAACACATTGCACACGTCCTGAACATGGGGTACAAAGGACGCCATAGAGGAGAAGGAGGACACGCAACTTAACCCAATCGCAATATTTCACTTGTTCTATCCATCTTTCCGTTCATTTTTTTATTTTGGCGCTAAATTCTCGCTCTTGTGAGTTCGATTCGAGCCTTATGCTGTCGATTTTTAGCTTTGAGTCACTCATAGTCTTAGCTTTGAGTCACTCATAGTCTCAGTTGATGTTGTTTTCTAAGATACTAAATCATTTCACCAAAATAGTACAAGGATCAAGTGTTTCTCATAATTGGCAATTGTTGTGAGCTTTGGTTGGTCATTGGAGAATCATCCTTGAAGGGGGCCTTTGTCGGGGAGTTTTCCTTTGAGGGGGGTTGACATCCTTTTGGGAGAAACAACTATTTTATTATCGTTCTAGCAAAAAAAAAACTATTTTATTATCGATAAGTGATAAACTCAAAAGATCTAGAACATCAGTAGACCAGCTCACATGCTTAAGGGATAGAGGTGAAGTTGCACATTAGATGCCCACGACACACCAAAAAGACTAGTCTAGACTGCCTCACCCTCTTCAGAGTCAGACGGTTACATGCAACCTCGCTTGTGCACGCGTGAGCAAGGTGGTACTTCGTCCTTGCCTAGAGGCCTCTTTTCCCTTTTCTTATAACCGATAAAGTACGAACAATTTTAGAGAATAAGTGAGATTAGCTCACCGTCTTAAGGAAGAAATTATGCAAATCGTTGCTACTAGATTTTTCATACACGAGTGGGTGGTGTCGAATGGGCTTGTCTACATTGTAGAATCTCTCTCAAAATATGGATGCCGGTCTCGTTCATACATATTAAAAAAAAATTTAGTGAATAGTGAGAAATCGCTCGGGACGTCCAATCAATTATTTTTTTGAGTTCCATGCTTAGATGGAGCTAAACCCATGCGCATTTTTGGGACTTTGCACCGGGCATTTTCGTGCGTCCTTTTCATGTTTTCACCTTATTCGGAACTCCGGATCTCCCATAAAATTCACTCGAGATCTCACACAAGAATTCTATAGGCGCTAGTCTGCATCTTTCATTTTCTCAAGATTTCTCCCAAAATTTTTCACATGCCGAGGCTACTATACTGCAGTTCGAACAAGTTTTTCGGATTGTTATTTCAAGACACATGACTCCTCTCGAATCAAAAATTGTGGCCAGTTTATAGATGCTAGTCCGCATCTTTCATTTTCTCAAGATTTCTCCCAAAATTGAGTGCAATTATTTGTAATGTGGAGCACCCCCGCTCCGCGTGATCCGACTTTTGAAACTTACTTTCGAGAACAAAGACAAAAATAGGAAATGATATAAAAAAATAATTCAATTTCGAAAATCCGTACCATACTCGGCCTAGAATCTTCCCTTTCTAAGTCGGGGTGAGCTACAACGATCCAAGCGCATAACTTAATATGAAAGTAGCCGCCAATCATTTCTTGGATCGATTGGAAATATAAAATTCCAGGTGTTAGGGTAAGACAATTAATCACCTAGAGGCTAACTGTTCTACGAAAAATTAAATGGTTAATACCATGAAAAACCCCAAACTAGTACACCCGTGATAATTTTACCCAAAATTAATTTTTTAACCACAAAAAACTCCAAGCTGATACACCAGTGACAAATTTACCCTCCATTATTTATTTTTTTTTGGTAAAGTAAGCAGTGTATAACTTTTCAACGCGCATGATACATCAAGTGAGCCGAACACAAAAACCTCGTACCTGAAAGGACAAACAGTGTCCCGACAGATACAAAGGTGTTACGGCTATTAAATAAGCAGAAGGTGCTACACAGAAAGGCTAGAAGGCAGCCAATAACCAACAGTAAGTGCTACAATGGAGGTTCAGCTGAAAATGGTCTCAGAAATACCCCAACTGGCTTGAATTCTCCTGTTCCAAGGGTTGTCTTGAACCGGCTTGAGAGAGAGGCCTTTGTCTCTAACCACCTTAGTAAGATGGTTGCGGAGAGTAGGCATACATAAAGCGCTATTTCTGAAGAGGATATTATTCCGTTCAATCCATATGAGATGGCATAGTGCTCCAAAGGCAAACCTAGCAATACGGTGAACAAAACTATTTCCACCAATGAATTTAATACCCCACCGAAGGTTCTGATCCCAGGACCCGTTACGCCAAGAAAGATGACAGTTAGAAGCCCAAAATTGTGCTAGGGATCCCGTAACATTGCAGCCAAAAAACAGATGATCAACCGAGTCCGGTCTAATGTGACAAAAGGCGCATAAACCTTCAGTAATTCTATGGTAATTCAGGAGGAATACCTGCGTGGGAAGCCTCCTCAAAGTCATTAGCCACATCAAAAAACCATGGCGTGGTGCAATATGATAGTCCCAGATGAAGGAGTCCCAGCAAACCATTTGTCCTCTTGCTCGAACTAACTCCCAAGCCGAGGCAATAGAAAATGTTCCAGACGAATGTCCTAGCCAGATAAAAAGGTCTGGTGTGTCAACATTGAGCGTTGGGAGAGGAGAAGCCCAAGAGTTGAATGTTTGCATCACATTCGACTGGTGCCATTCCGAAGAGAGGAAGTCCCAAACCGAGGCCGTCCGAGGGATACCAGAATAGAATATGTCCCTATTTGAGAAGATCAAATGTAGTGGGCCTTTTGGATGCCAAGAATCAAACCAGAAGGAAGCGGTCTTGCCGTTGCCTATTCGCCACTTGAACTGCGATTGGAATGTCTGGCGTAAATCCAGAATCTTCTTCCATGTCCAGGAACAAACAGTCGGTTTGGTGACAACCCAAAAATTCTTCAATTTGAGGAAATTTGAGTGGATCCATTTACACCATAAGGATTCTTTGTCTGTGAACAGGATCCAAATATGTTTAAGCATAACCGCTTGATTGCAATCAATGAGCCTACGAATGCCCAATCCGCCTTCTTGTTTAGGGAGACAAACACGACTCCAGGATACTTTGGCTCCACCAACTCCTAAGTCAGGACCTTTCCAGAGAAACTGTCTTAAAATCAGTTGAATCCTTGCTATGACTGACAGGGGGAGGGTGAAAATAGAGGCCCAAAATACATGTATGGCGTGTAGAACAGATTTAATCAACTGTAAGCGTCCCCCAAAAGAGAGAAACCGATGGGCCCAGGAGCGAGCGCGGGCCGTAATGGAATTGACAAGTATTGCACAATCCGCCTTACTCAACCTAGAGGCAGAGATAGGAACACCAAGATATCGAAAAGGTAAGGTACCTTCGAGGTATCGGAAGGATTGCAATATCTGTTGCCACAGTTGGGGTGTTCCACTCGAGAAGAAGATTTCACTCTTATTAACATTCGGTTGGAGACCCGACCATCGAGAGAAATGATCCAAGGCGTCTTTAAGGAGCGCAGTCGACACCAGATTTGCCTCCGCGAACAAGAGGACATCATCGGCAAAGAATAAATGAGTAAGCCTGGTTGCCTTACACCGCCAGAAGAATTTGAATCCTGGACGTTGAGTTTGGCCATTAAGTATGCCTGTGAATACTTCCATAATAAGTGTGAATAAGTAGGGGGATATGGGGTCCCCTTGTCGAATGCCTCTACCACTAGAGAAAAATCCATGTGGTGCTCCATTGATGGCAACCGAGAACTTTGGGGTAGTTACGCACTCCATGAGGAGTTTGATAAATCCTTGGGGAAATCCAAAAGCTTGTAAGGTTCGCTGCAAGAAATCCCAACTGACTGTATCATATGCCTTTTGAAAATCTACCTTGATAGCGCACTTGGCTAGATACGGTTGGTGATGGAATCCAACAAATAACTCTTGAGCAATAAGTTTGTTGTCCCCTATTCTCCGTTTCTTGACGAACGCATTCTGCGGAGGGCTAATGATCGAAGGCAATACCACTGCAATTCTATTGGCCAGTATCTTGGTAATGCACTTATAAATGGTATTACAACAAGCAATAGGCCTAAAATCATTCAAGGCCGATGCATTGGGAGTCTTAGGTACCAATGTAAGAATTGTGGCATTTATTTCCTTAAGAAGGGAGCCACAATTGAAGAAATCCTTAATTGCCGAAATAACCGAATGACCAACTATTTCCCAAGATTCTAGAAAGAATTCCACATTGAACACATCCGGCCCCGGGGCTTTGCCCTTAGGAAGGGAGAAAAAAGTATTTTTTATTTCCAAATCAGTAACCTGCCGAGTAAGGAACAGTACCTGGTCCTCAGTGAGCAACCGACCTATCACCTCCTGGATCTCCACAACAGTAGGCAGATTCACCGAGGAGCTGGGAGCAAGCAAATTCTGGAAATGATTGACAATATGATTGTGGAAAAGAGTCGGTTCCACAAGGACATCTCCACTGTCATCCGATACTGATAAAATACGGTTGAGGCTATGTCTTCTGTTCACGAACTGGTGGAAATACTTAGTATTCCAATCACCTTCCTTCAGCCATTTGATTCTGGATTTCTGTTTAAAGAACGATTCCTCTTGGAGCCGAAGTGTAGCAAAAGCATGAAGTTGTTCCTTTTCCAACTCAGCTAAGGATAGATTCAAGGGGTCAACAACCAAAGCATCTTGAGTTACAGCCAAAGCCGCTCTTGCCTGTGCGGTTCGACCCGAGATATTAAAGAATGAATCTTTATTGAGCTGTTTGAGTCTTGCTTTGAGCAATTTTAGCTTGCAACACAAGATGAACATTGAAGTTCCTGTGATCCGAGAATCCCAAATCTGCTTAACAATAGGCCGAAAATCAGGGTGAGACACCCAATAGTTAAAGAACTTGAAGGGCTTCCTGGACGAGAATAGAAGCATAATACGAATGATCATTGGAGTATGATCGGACACTCCTGGCGCCAAAAAGGAAGCCTCCGTGAAGGAGAAGGTGCTAGTCCACTGATCATTAACAAGAACTCTATCAATCTTTCTCTGTTTCCGAGCAGAACCAGAAGATGTCGACCAGGTATAATGATGCCCAACATATCTCAGGTCATCCAATCCCGCTTGATTAAACATAATGCAAATTCATCAAAAGCTGGAATCCAAACATTGGAACTGCCCATTCTATCTGAAGGATCCCGAATGGCATTAAAGTCACCAGCAACCAGCCAAGGTTCATCAGCAAGAACCATACTTGTCTGAACAAGATCAGTCCACAGGGCCCGGCGAGCAGTAAAAGTATGCTCATCATAAACTATAGAGACATGAAAGAAGATGTTCATTGCCAGCAAACCCATACGCAAGTGAATAGCCTGAGAGGATTCCGAGCGGACATCTATTTGTACCTCCCGAGGGTTCCAGCCAATCCAAATTCTACCCCGATGAGAAGAGTTATAGTTAGTCGACCAAGACCATCCCGGAATCAGCCTCCCCAAGATGTCCTCAAAAGAGTTTGGGTTAACCTTAGTTTCCAGGATCCCAATGCAAAAAAGATTATTAGATCTAACTAAAGATCTGATCTCAGCCTGCTTCAAGGGGGCCATAAGGCCTCTAATATTCCAGACAGCAAAAAACATATGTACAGGAAAGGGTACGATTGCCTCCTCTTAGGGCCCCTCCGTTTACGGACTTTAGGGGCATCCTTCTTATAAGTATTAGGGCTGCTACGAGGATTAGGCACTTCAGGGACAGGCACATGAGGGACTTGAGGGGCTTCAGCTAAAAGGTCACCTCCCTGTTGCAATCCGCCCTTAGCTTTAGAACTCGGAGGGGCAGGGGGAGGCGATGGGGAATCATCATCTTCAATGCTACCCACGTTACTTGCCATACCTGCCTCAGATTCCTCCGAATCAGAGATGTCATCCGAAGAAACAGGGGAGTTCAAGCCTGGATCGGGAGGGGGCTGAGCTACCACTGGGACATCAATGCTTATGGGGGTCTGTCTGTGGACAGAGGAGGAAGCCCCTTTTAGTTGCTTCACAGCAGATCTCTTGGTCACCGTTTCCCATTGCCTTTCGCCTAAAGGAGGAGCATCCTCTATCTGAATGGCTTGAGTTGAAAGCTTCTGAGAATCATATACATCTTGGCTGGTAGGGGCGCATTTGTGGCCAAACGTTCCACACATCAAGCAAGCTAAGGGTCGCCGCTCGTATTCAACCTTAATGGACCAGGTGTTATCATTAAGAATGACATCAACTGAGTCCAGTAGCTGCTGAGTTGCCTTAATCTGAATGCACACTCGGGCAAAAGATATCATCCTCATCTTCTCCGTTTGGACATCAACATATAAGGGCTTGCCAATGGCGCTAGCCACTGCACTGATACCAGACGAGGACTAGAGGGCATAGGGGATATTTCTTAACTTAACCCAAACGGGAAGAGACTCATGCTGATCCTTCTTCAGTTCGAGATCCGGATGCCACTGCTGTAGGATCATAGGAACTCTAAGAATTGTGAGAGGACCGCTATCAAGTATTTTCCGACGATAGGTGCTATCCGGGATATGGAAAAAGAAGAAACCATCTCCATTTGCAAGAACATCCACCACCTGTGTCCCCCAGATATTTTTGACCGCTGATTCAGTCATTTTGAATGGGAGTTTCTTCCCAACAAAATAGCCAACAAGGCATTCCTGCCATTTTGGGTTCGTGGCTTGAAGAATCTCCTGGGAAATTCTAACAATTGGTTTCCCATCTACCATGGTAGGTGGGATGAAGGAAAGGTTATAACCCTTCTCTGCCGATCTTGCCACAACCGCCCAAGATCGTTGGGTATTATGCTGAGTTGGTTCCCGGGATGGAACTTTAACTGGTGTGTTCCCATTGTTTTGACTACGTCTCTCCAAGGTTCTGTCCTGCTGGTGCGTTGATGATCCCCCACCAGTGGACTCCACTCGAGCCAGGTTAGATGCGTGCCTCACCCTGCTACGCCCTCTACTCCTTTGGCGCTGTTTTGAGTCACCCGGATGTGCAGAAGCAGATCCTCCTATATTAGCAGGCAACTGGGATTTCTGTTTAACAGTCGCCCCCGAAGAGGCCTGTTCAGACAAATGAACATTGGACCCAATCACAATGGTCTTTAGTTGCTTGGTACTTGACGAAGGCAAGGCTTGCAGTTGCCCAGAAGGCTCCACAGGAATGAGATGCTCAGCCATGTAAATTCTTAGAGCTAGAGATCCATAAAGCAGTGGGGAGGACAGAGTTAAGGAACCAGCAAATCACAAGCTAATTCCGCCTTCCACGATCACCCCCAAATTGCAGGTAAACCCAGTAAACTCAAAATATCTCCAAGAAATCCAAAGATTCAATCCAAAGCAGAATGTCTAGCGAGTGGAGAGTCCAACTTCAGACCGGAACAACCGACTAACCCAGCAGCTCCAACTCGTAGCAATGTGGGTGAATAGTAACTCAAGAACATCAACGAAACCCAGAAAAACCCAGATCTGATGACCCCACTACCAGGGGTCTCCTTATGTGAAATCCTTCAGTCATCAACTGGCGACTACCCAGCCCAAGGATCCACAAGATTCAACTATCCGGACTACCAGAATCGGAAGCAAAACCAGCCGAGTGAACAGGGTCCAAGAACAGCGAGGGAAATCTCAGATCTGCTTATTCGATTGATATGGGCCACCTCAAACGAAATCCTCTGGTCCAGTGTTGGAGCAGCTGCAAGCGCAGTCCAACACCAAGAAACAGTAGGAATCGCCGGTCAGAAAGCCCCAGAATCGATGAACATCCAGCGGATGAACAGTGCCGAAATCGCAAGGAGCGGGAGAGAAGCTGCACAGTTCTGAGTGAACAGTGACAGACGCAAGTGAAAAGTTACCCTCCATTAGTTTCCGTTATATTATATTATTAAATTGTTTTGTTAAATGACACATGAAAGTTGATAAATGTACTAATTTTGATTTTTATCCTCCATTTGTCACGTGTGTACTAATTTGTAATTTTTTGATATATTAATCCAATTTAACCATATAACAATTTAGTCCATCAAATGTGGGTTAAGAAATTGGTTAATAACGCATTTTAACAGGTCTATTCAAGCGCGATCACGCGTAAGAAATCAATGAATTTTCTAGGTTAAAGCGACAGAGCCGGGCAAAACCCACCCCCGCTGGTCCCCTTCACAACGCCATCCTTAACGGGACTCGTTCCGTTCAACGGTTGACCGGGTGCGCACATGGCCTTTCCCGGCGATTTGACTTCGTCCCCGACAGTCCCTCGCGCGCGCGCGCGCTCCCCCCTTCTCTCGCTCTCTCGACAATGTCCACGTCAGATGGGTCCCGGTCAACCCCCGGGCTTTGACCGCCACGTGGGACGGAAGATTCTGCACCACCAGCAGCAGCAAGAGCGCAACGGGGGAGGGAGGGAGGACCCAGGAGCAGGAGCACTAGCAGCGCGACCCGAGCGATCATGTCTCTTCCCTCCTCCCCTCATGCGACCCCGGGCTAACCCAGCGAGGAGGAGGAAGAAGAAGAAGAAGAACAAGACCTCACTCCCTCTTGCTCAGCACCGAAGCTCTCTGCAACTTTGGCCATCTACGGAGGAGACAGCGAGCAGCGATGGCCACTGACAAACTCAGAATTCGCCCTCCTTTTTCTGCTGCAGAGATTCGGTTTGCCTTTTTAATTTAATTTCATCTTTTGGGCACTCTGTTTTCTCGTGCTCCGTTTGTGTGTTTTTTTTTGGGGGGGGCCATTCTCGTCGCTATGATGAGCGCGGGAGGCGTGAACTGACTACGTCATCATCTCCCTCTTTCGATTTCATCTTCTTCTTGCAAAAAAATACTTCATTTGCTCGGCAGGCTTTCGCTTTTACCCCTCTCCTTCTTCAATAATGCGCCTGCAAATTCTTGCAGAACTCTTTTCTACACAGAGATATGCAGTCGATGGGGGTAGAAGCCCCCCCGTGAAAGCCTGTAAGCCATCATGCCAAAACAAAAAAAAAGGACATATTTTGAATTTTTTAGAACTATACACGTTAGTTAAAGTAAGTATCATTTAAGGTTCGGTTTATTTCGCGGAAAATATTTTTCGAGAGAGCTTTTTTCGAAATTTCCGGTGATTGGGGCGTGGAAAATGAGCGGTCAAGGTTTAGATTACGTATGATTTGAATGTTGAGCTTAATTTTGAATTCCACTTGTTATAGATAAGAAGTTAATGAAACTCTTGTAATGTTCCATGTTGAGATGCCATGTTGGGACCATGTGCGAGTACTAAATAGTGCTCGATCGAGTTGAAGCCAAATATAGCTTATGAATTATCGGTCTAAGGTAGCCGTGCTTTAACCATTTCAAAAAAAGTAAAACGAAGAAGGTGATGCGGCAATTTGAGAAATATAGTCACAAATTATTCCTTTAATATGGTAACTAATTTGTTCTAAAAATTCAAAGAAAGGGCACAAGTGAAATAAAAACTTAAAGAAAAATGACACAAATGATTTCTAAATATTAGTATAATGTGCAATATCGTTCATAAACTTTTAATTTCTTCAAATGTGATCCATGAATTTTAGCCTAATGTGCAATGCCAGCTCTAAACTTTTGATTTATTCAATATGATCCATAAATTTTTGATACATGTTCAATATGATTATTTTAGTCAAGATGGGCTAAAGTTCAGGGACCCAACAAATTAAAAATTCAAAAACGATATTAAAAATTAAGTTAAATTCATGAACCGTCTGTCTGATTATGCCAAAAGTTTATTACCCTTGCACAAACGGAAGTTGTCATAATTGAAGGACAAAGAACCTGCATCAAGACTGAATACAGAAACAAGTGATTACTGGGCAGTGAACATCTCGGTAGGTGTGCTCATGACGACTTTGGTTCCCTTCCCACACAATTTTAACTCACAACCAAGAAGGAAAATGGCATAGAGTGAAGCATATATAATCCCACATGCCAATTTTGAAAGAGTACTCGGCTCTTTTACTACCTTACGTGTCATTTTTGGTTTTGTATCGATAAACTATGATGACTAAAATGATTTATGGTGACTTATATATATTCTTAAAAATGTTGATGAATTTTTTTTACCTTTAAACTAAAAAAAGGTACATATGAGATTATAAACCTTAGACTTTGAAAGCAATCAAGTCCTAAATTTTTTGTCTGAAAGGGGTCCTAAATACTTCAATTTACACATTAAAGTTGTTAGCCTTTACTAAAAAAATGTAACCCTTTCTAAATCCATATTGAGAAATACATATTAAGTTGCCACGTGAGCAACTTCCCAGTATCCCATACACACATTGCTCATCGAGAACGAAAAGATTCGGTTGCGCTTTTGGACAATAAGATGAGCTTTGATTGTTTTAACAAAAAAGTTCTCGACTCGATTATATTTCCGTGGTACCCTTTTCTCTTACTAAGTTAAATGAATGCCAAGGGCACATGATTATCGAGGGGACAAAAAGCTAGGGAAGTACCACGAATTTCAAAAGCTAGATTGGGGGATGCATTTAATCTCCTTTGCGACTCCCTAACCTCAATGTCACAGCTAGTTCCGTCGCGAGGATAAAAACGTCTGTACAATGCATGTGAGGTCAAATTCTGTGGGGCTGCATCTTGCAAGAACACTGTTTTCGCCACTGGAGAATGTCTGTACTTTATTCATCACGGTGCGTACATCTTGTTGGGTGCTAAAACTATGCCAATCCGACAAAGTAACTCGAGAATTTATTATTTGAACCCGTGGATATTAAGTTCATTGGGCATCGTGTGGGAAGGGAACCAAAGTCATCACGGGCACGCACCTACGCAGACATTCACTGCCCCAGTAATCACTTGTTTCTGTATTCAGTCTCGATGCAGGTTCTTTGTCCTTTAATTATGGCAACTTCTGGTTGTAAACGGGTAATAAGACTTTCAAATAGTCCTCTAACTTTGGTCATTATGAAATATCGAGCTCAAATTTTTAATTTGTTCATTATAATTTATGAACTTTGATTCGATATACAGTGTCATTTTTAAATTTTTAATTTATTCAATATAAATTTTTATTTAAATTGTGCCTTTTTATTAAATCTAAGTAAATGGGTCTTCATGCTCATATCCCTGAATTTTTTTTTTTGAAAACATCATGCAATTACTTTTTGGCATAGATGATGGAACCACGTGCTACATGTTTGCGTTGGATTGGGTAAGGGTGCGTATGAATGCCATTCTGTGCCCGGGAACTATTTCTGAACAGAAATGATTTTGTTGGATTTTGTGCCCGGAAACAATTTCTGAGCATTTGAAGGCATTTGATAAACTATCCAAAATTTCTATTCCTAGAGTAGAAAAGAACAGAAATGCGTTTGGTAACTACACAAAATTTCTTTTTATTAATAATATTTTGATTTGTTTAATAATTTTTTTTTCTTTCTAAATATTTTCTTCCTTGGCCATGGCCAGTCGCCGGCAACCGGCCACAGCCCAGGGCCGACGAGGGCGTCACGGCCCTCGCCGGCGAGGGCGAGGGCTGGACCCTTGCCGCCTGGGTGAGCCGCCTCGCCGTCGGCCATGGCGAGGGCGGCCTCGCCCAGATCGGGTGAGGTCGCCCTCGCCATGGCCGATGGCGAGGCGGCTCGCCCAGGCGGCGAGGGGGACCCTCGCCTCCGCCGGCGGCCGGCGAGGGCCGTGACGCCCTCGCCGACCCTGGGCTATGGCCGGTCGCCGGCGACCGGCCATGGCCAAGGAAGAAAAGCAAAACAAAAATAAGAAAACAAAAAAAAGAAAAAGAAGAAAAAAAACTGATTCTCAAAATTGTGTCGAGAAACAAGAAGCAACTTTTTTTTACTTCTTGTTTCTCTTCCAAAACTGTTTTTGGGCACAAATTTTTGTAAAAATGTGCTCGGGAACAAAAAATTTACCAAACGCATTTCTGTTCCCAAACTATTTCTGGAAACAAAAGAACAAAAATTTTTACTGTTTGGTACGTTACCAAATGGGCCCTAAGTTGCCTATGACTACGAAATTTATACATCGAGAAGGTTGGGGCTCTCAATGATTACACTGGTCATATTGAGATTTCTAAATTGAGCATGTTCCATTGGAAAAAGTCCATTAGAAAGTCCGACGAGGATTTCTGCTGTCTGTTTGTTTGCATTGTAATGACGGCGAGCTTCACGGATGCGTTCCTTATTTTTACCTGCTGGTGCCTACAAGCCCTCTCCCTCATTGGAGAATAGTTTTTCATCCCTCACCTTAGGGAATACCCCCTGAGTTTTACATCCCAAAATTTAGACAAAATACTTTAGGGACTTGCTTCGGTCCATATGGAAACTACTCCCAAGTCAAATAGAGTTTTTTTGGATATTCGTTATCATCGCTCCTTTAAGTAGTTGTTAACTTTCTCGTAATAAATACATGGATATATATATTAAAGGAAACACATAAAAACTTCTTCATAAAATCAGCAGAAGGAAAAGATACCGAGATAAAGAATATGGTAACATAATTGTATAATCTCTGCGTGTCTCGTAATGATTAGTGCACGAGGCATTTCACGTATCTTAAAAAATGATCATCCGAGGTAGAAAGGTAATATAATATCGATCACGATCAATTACGATCAATCAAGGATACACATAATTTGTCGACGTATATGCACGGCAGCGGGAAAGAATCAACTAATTACCTCTAAATGCTTAATGCTCATGCAACAAATATTCCTGTTTTGGATTAGAGATCATGCATAATCGGGGGGAGTTAAGAGGATTGACATCCAAATTATCCCTAAACTGAGTGGGGACCATCGCTTTCAGTCTGGTCATGTCCCACCCAAGAACCGAGAATCAGATCATCTGATGTCAGAGTCGGTCCGGTCTATTCCCAGACGGTCCAATGGAACCAATGAATTCACAATAATTTCAGTTCTTCAAACGTGTTAAACACATAAAATCCTTGTATGTTTAAATGATACAATATCAAACGCTAAAAGGAATAATGGTTGAACTCCATTTTTTTGACAAACACGTGTTTAAATGTTATTCATGACTATCATAGAACATGTAACGCGGACTCTGCCATGGAGACAAAGCCGGCAAAAAGGAATCGAGCCAGAGCAGAACTCTTAACACATTATAAACGAAAAATAGAGCAAGACAAATTAGTTTCTGTGCGACTCCGGATCGGTGAATGACAGCGGCGAGAGGTGGCTACAATGGCTTGAAATCGATGAAGGAACGTGCAAACAAGAGAAATTGGCAAGATAAAGTTGGTGCATTCCCTTAGTGTCACTGTGGGGAGCCGAAAGGGAAAGAGGGTGATTGTGGGGAGCCGAAAGGGGAAGAGGAGGCGTGAGACATTGAGAGGCGAATAGGGAAAGAGCCGATTGTTAGATTTACATTTTACACGCTACTGTTCTTTAAGAAATAAAAAAAAAAATCGATCTGGTTCGAGTGGCCTAATTCCCACCCTAGAATGAAAATCGAGAACCGAATTGACGCTCTTGGGAACCATTTAGAACCGGACGGTCCGGTCCGGGCGATTCCTATTGCACATCCCTACTAACTAGACCTAATCAAGACCTGGTGGCGGGGGGGTGGGCTGCCTAGCCCCACCCGCCCTCCAACGATTCGTGACAAGTTCGGATGAAGTTCGGGCGACAGCATTTAGAATAGCATTAGGGAATGCTTTACAAAGCAGTATTGACCTTCTGAAGTCCCCTAATTGAAAATGGCATTTTGGTCAAAGGAAATTTGCTCACTCCGAGTTGAAATTTCGCCTTTACACTTCTAAATTACGATCAATCAAGGATACACATAATTTGTGGACGTATATGCACGGTAGCGGGAAGAATCAACTAATTACCTCTAAACGCTTAATGCTCATGCAACAAATATTCCTGTTTTGGATTAGAGATCATGCATAATCGGGGGGAGTTAAGAGGATCGACATCCAAATTATCCCTAAACACAATTAATGATCCATATGCAATAAATGTTCTTGCTTTGGAAATTAACTGGCAGTCAGCCCTAATTTGACAGTACAAATAGTCAACGAAGGGTCTTCTCTTCCGAAGGGCAAGATTGTTTTAGTTTCCATTAATCAAGCTCGCCTGTGAGTCTTTTAAATGTTCGTTTCTTTCAATGTGAATTTTGAGAAAACTAATGTTTTCTTCTTCTTTTACTTTTTCTATGCCTTCGAAGTTCTATACGCCACCCAATTGAAATGTGTCACGTACGATAAAGGAAGACCCTCCTTTTACCATTTCATTCTCATTTTATCTCAACTAATTGACAATTTTCAACGCCTTTGAGAATAGGTATGTCGAAAGATGTCATCAACTTTGACGATCCTCCTTCCGTCGTTACTAGCGTTGCTGCACTACCATATCGGAATCACGGAGGCGCAGCTCGACATCGGCGTGAACTACGGGATGGCTGGGGACTCTCTCCCCTCGCCGGCCACGGTGGTCCAACTCTTCAAGAAGTACCGCATCCAAAAAGTGCGACTTTTGGAGCCGAACACCGGCGTGCTCGAGGCGCTTATGGACAGCGGAATAGACGTCACGCTAGGCATAAAAAACGAAGACTTACCATCCATAGCATCGAATGCCACAGCGGCCGAGAGATGGTTCAACAACCATGTGCAACCCTACATCCCAGTCATCAATTTTCAGTATATTACAGCGGGTATTGAAGCCGTTCCCGGAGATTTGGCTCAATATGTATTACCGGCTATGCAAAATATACAAAATGTTATAAATTCGTATGAATATACTGGATTGAGGGTGTCCACGGTTGTTGGGACTGCTACCTTGGGGAGTTTAGACCCACCCTCAAGCGGTGCATTCGCCGATGAAGCTCGAGCCGACATGGTTGGAATCATAAACTTCCTGTCGAACACTAGCTCGCCTTTACTAGTTAATGTGTTTCCCTATTTTGCATTTGCCTCGGATCCTGATCACGTGAGATTAGATTACGTTCAATTCACCGCGACCAGCCCATTGGTTCAAGATGGGCAATTGAGCTACTCAAACATGCTAGACGCGATCGTGGATGCTTTCTACTGGGCGATGGAGAAGGAAGGCGTGAGCTACGTGGACGCGGTGGTTTCCGAGAGCGGTTGGCCGTCGGACGGAGGCGGACTCTGGGCCACTCCGCAGCTTGCACAAACTTATAATCAACATTTTGTGAAGAAGTTTCTTGCCAAGCAAGCAACTCCAAAGAGGCCAGACCGCTACTTGGAAGGATTCATCTACACGATGTTTAATGAGAACCAAAAACCTTCGGGCGTGGATCAACATTGGGGCTTATTCTATCCGGATGGGACGCCGGTTTATCCTGTATTTTCATAGGGTTGATAAAGAGAAGCTGATTGAATCCTTTTCGAGGGAGTCTAGGAGATGAGTAATGAATACGTTTGAATAGAAATAAGCATTCATCGCTGTGTTTTAACATTGTTCCTATTCATCTACTTGGATCTAAAGTTCAAATTCAACGAGTTGTTTAGATGGAGTTTTATGCAACAGGAATTGAATAAATTTCAATTTCAAGGATCAATAGGTTGGAAGTTCTAAATCTTATAGACCGATTTCAATTTGGTCATAAACTTTTCAATTGCTTCGCTAAATCGTTCTAGATTTAAATCTTGCGTGTGGATTAAAATTGAAAGTTCTAAATCTAAAGTTTTCGACTGGCGGCCAAGCACTCACTGGTAATCGCCATAGGCGCATCGCCCACGCCTTCCTTCTCCGTTGCCCAATATTATGTGCATGATCGCATTAAGCATGTTCACATAACTCAAGTTGCCATCTTGAAGCAACAAGAAGTTGCAGTGAATTCAACGTAACCTAATCTCCCGTTCGTTGGACACGAGGCCTCCCCAACTACGGATACACATAAATTAGTGGCAACGAGTCAGTGCTCGACAAGAGGTTTACGATCCCACCCATTCTGGCCTAAGCTTCATCGGAGGATGCACCGCTTAAGGTTCTAGCGCCATGCCAAATGCATCCGAAGAAAGAAGAGCCATTCGTTTGCCAGAATCTTGGTAAGAACTCCTGGGATGCCGGACGCGATGGTCACAACAAACCTTGGAAATGACAGGATCTTACAAATTAAGTCAATGCGAAAATACTAGAAAAAATAATGAGCAACAATAAAGAATACTTGAAATTTACATGGCTCGGTCCGAGTATCAATATCTGCATCCACGAAAAAAGCTAGTAATAAATAATCCACTATAATCGAAAAATTGAAGTCACAGTTAGCTCATATGCTCGAGTGTTTTTCACACTTAGATTTAAGTCATAACTCAGAGCGTTTACAAATAAACAGCTCAATCGGACGAAATAAACTAACAGCACATATCACCGTGCACGGCTATTCAAGATCGTCCTCCAAGTTCTGTCTTCGCGGCTCCTTCGTGTGTGATCACTATCAGAGAGGCGTGGTCGTGCGTCGCCTCTCTATTCGTTGTTCCACCCTTTTCTACGAGTCCTCGGCGGCTTCAGCAAAGCAGGTAAGCATAAAAAGAAAAAGAAACCCTTCCCCTTTTGTCTCGTTCGGAGACGATGATTCTTTTACCCAACTCTCTTTTGTGTGCCCCTTTTACCAGTTCACGAAATCAACTTGATCAAATCTTGCATATTTTCGAGATTTTCTTTTTCTTTGACAAACCGATCGATATCCGTAAACGATTCAAATTCGAGGCATAAATTCAATAATATTTATAATTTACTTAAACTGGTTGAAGATTTCGCGTTGTCGGTAGTACATAATGGGCTAAATCTCAGGAGACGACTTCGCTAACTACGGAAATACAAGGAAGGCCGACATTGCTCCTGTAGAGTTGAAAATTGGTGCCAAGTTATGTCATGGATGCATCGGCGCTCGATGCTTGCGTTTTGCAAGTCAAGATGTTATGTGCGTTCTTCCGGTCTTGTGCTCTTGTAGAGTTGGACAACCGTGACCCGATTAGGGAGATTTTCCCCAAGCATTGCCTAGTTCACGTCCGTGCGGCCTTCGTAAAACTGATTTCATAGAGAAGCAATGATAAGATTGATTGAACGAGAATTGTCAAAGCCAAGGAGATCTCTTAGAATTTTTACTACCAATTTCAAAAATAATGAAAATTATCTTTTAATTAGTAGTATGAAAGAGGTAGAGAGAGAGAGAGAGAGAGAGAGAGAGAGAGAGAGAGAGAGAGAGAGGAAGAGATTATTCACGACAAATTATTGGAAGGACATGGATGAAAAATTGAAATTTTCCGGTCCGATGAATGCCGGAAAATTAATTTGGTCTCTATGGTTACTGGGAAAAGTCCCTACGAGGTCATAACACTTAGTTTGCAAAATGATCCTTCAAGAATGATGAACGGTAACTAGACATGCATCCATTGAGGTGGAGGTTCAAATGGCGAATGCTCTTTGATCCTAATGTTCTTAAAAGAATTAGATGGTAATAATTAAATAATACTATATATATCTTTCCGATTATGGGACAAACAATGAAAGTTTCTCTTTCAATCTGAACTAAAATGGAAACAATTAAATGATATTATAAATATATGGTTAATAACACGAAAAATCTCAAACTGGTACATCTACGATAAATTTACCTCTGACTAATTTCTTGATCACAAAAAATCCAAAACTGATATACCTATGACGAATTTATTATCTGTTAGTTTTCATTAAATTTTACAGTTAAATTATTGATTTGGATGACACATGGCAATTAGACCTATCAAATGGGTGGATCGGGTCGAGTTTGAATTGGGTCATAAATGGTTCAATCCAAATTGACCCATTAACTCATTTATGCGTAATGCAATTTTCTTGATCCATACCCGACCCGACCCGACCCATACCCCACCTATATCCGATCAGATCCATATTGCTAAAACACTTCCATATTTAATTAAATATAGGAAAATTTATACCCAAACTGAGATGAGAGTGCGAAGTGAGCGTAAAGTTAAGTAAGGGTCAAAGAGATGAGTTGAGTTTAAATCAGTTGTAAATTCATTTATAACCCATTTACGATCTATTCAATACTAAAATTAGACTTCTACCCATTTTTGATCCATTTACTAAATATAACTAACTCATTTATGATTCATTTACTAATATATGGGTTAAGAAATGGGTTTATGACCCATTTTGACAGGTCTATTGGCAATTGACAAGTGTACAAATTTGAGATTTTACCATTTGTTTGTTATAGGTACACTAGTTTGTGGTTTTCCGAGGTATTAATCAAATTTAATGAAAATTAATAAATGGTAAATTTGTCGCAAAAGTATCAATTTAGGATTTTTATCGTCAAAAAATTAGTTTTGGGTAAATTTATCATAAGTGTACCAATTTGAGATTTTTAGTGGTCAAAAAATTAATTTGAGATAAATCTATCGAAGATTTACTAGTTTTGGGTTTTTAATAGTTTTAACTCATATATATGTATATATCTACAGGCTACATTGCCTTCACTTTAAAAATCCATGTGTAGTATCATGAAAATCTGAGGCAAAAACTTCTTAAATGGCAAGGAATATCCAGATACTTCATTTGACTTGCGAAATATTTCTAAGAACCGATTCGAGTCACAACTGTAAAAATTGGGTAAGGTTGATTTTTAGGCTAATAACATCGATCGTTTTCTTTTTCAAGTCCCCTAGCTTCACGTTTATCAAGAAGGTCCTTGAACTCATGTTGATGATATAGATTTAGTCTTCCGTTGATTCCACATAAGGAACGACACGTATGGATAGCCCGCGATTTCTTAATTAATTAATTATTTATTTATTTTATATTTCGAAGCAAATCCTAATTAATAAATTATTTTTTTTCTTTTAACGTTAAGAAATTCTCGCTCGGTGGGAATAGAAAAAAAATCACCTGTTCCAAGATCGACTCTGGAATTGGACCGAACCGGTCAGTCCGGTTCCAGGACCGGGTGGGCCAGTTCCTGGTTTCAAAAGTGAGAATCGATTCTGCCCGGTCCAGTTCCAAATTTCAAAGTGAAAACATATTCACTTTGTAATCAATCACCCATAATCTTTAACAGTCTAAATCACATCAAATCTATCCCAACACTAGACTCCCTCCAAACATTGTGATTTAATTACCTTTTCCCCTCTTCAGCCTCAAATACTTATGGCATTGCAATTCATGTTACTTTTTAAGTATAACCTAATTTTTTTCTCTTAAAATATTAATAAATTAAAAAAGGCTGGTATGCAGCCCAAGAAATATTTTCCCTTGAATTATGCATCTATTAAATAATTCTCCATCCTTTCTTGAATAATAAATTAGATCAACTTCCTTCCTTAGTGACAAAATTGTGATTGGAGAAGGGAATCTAATAATATTTGCTCTCGCAAATGGCGCTAAAGGGACCGAAATATATTTGAAACAAATTCGAGAGGTATTTTTTTTTTTAGGATTAAAAGGTAAAACAATATTGAAAATTAAGCTTGCGTCGTCATCCTCCTTCACTTGTCGCCGCCGTCACCAACTTGCCAGAAACATGATCCATCACCATTTGAAGCAATACCTAAGGTTTGTAACTTGCAAACAAACAACACCCGATTCAATATCAGCCAGCTTTTCCTTTTCTTTCTTCCTTTTGGTTTATTTCCCTTCAGCTTCCCTTTTAATCTCTTCTTATTTATTTATTTTTCTAAAATGACTGATCTGGAAATCACATCAGCGCCTCTCTTTTCGGAAAACAATAAAAAAATATGCCGCGTTGTAATTTTTTGTTACTCAAATTGACAAAGTTAACTCACTTTCTCGATTGCAGTTTGCCGACAAATTTTGGACGTTTTGGTGCACTTTTCCTTTAAAAACGTGACATGCCAAATTTTTTATTAGGAAAAAACATTGAACACACTCAATCTCACTATTTTAAAGATTATTAGGATTGAAATGTGCAATAAAGAAGTTGGATACCAAAATGTACCTTGAATGACAATTTTAGAACTTCGACTGTTATTTTTCCATTTAGAAAGACTTAGCCCGTCCTAATCTCGATAGTACTATCTCTTTTTGCTAATGTCCAATCTACTCGATGATAAGCTTCGAGTTTCATGTACTTGGATGCATGATGAGATGTTTAAATATCTCATCATAAATCTTCATATTACTCAATAAAGTTGCCATAATAGAAAAGTTTGAATACTCCCATCTAGCTGTATTTTATAGACAAAAGAACCAAAGTAATCAAGGATGATGGCAACTTTTTACTTCTCCTTGGCCCAAACCAAAAAAAAATATATCAATGCCCATAAAAAAGAATGGCTCGTCTACGAGTAGGACCCTCCAAATTCACTGCTCACTACCGAGCTCTCGGCTTTTTCTCTTCCTTCTTCCATTACATCTTTTGAAGATATTAAACATGATGAATCCTATGATTGGCGCTCATGCGTCCTCAAATCCGAAGCCACGCACACAATTTGCAATGGAGAGTTCAAATTGTAGAACATGAAGGGATGGTGAACAGAAAAAGAGGGAGAGATAAGAGAAGTGATTAGAGTGGTGGGACAGGAGGATCTCGTTGTCATCATTAAAACTGGATGCTACATGCCCCTTTGGACATCCTACGAGCCCTGTTCATATTCCACTGAGTGAACAAAAGACATCCTCAGGTTCTAAGGTCGGTCTCAAACGTGGACCCCAACATTGACCCGGTTTAGTTCGATAGATCCCCACTTGCCTTTATTCGAGGGCTTGCACACATGTTTTTGTCACCCCGTGGTGAACGATGAAGCATTCCATAAATTTTGGGGGGAAATGCGGGGATAGAGATAGAAAAAGGATTTTAGTTTTAGGGTAAGTTTTGTTTTGAAAAACATTACCATCGGAAGATGCTTCCCGTCATTTTTCGATATTTGGATTATTAAAGAAAGAGTAAACAAAAATTTATTTCATAGTCAATGGAGAAATTGTAATTAAACTCAAGAATATGTTTCGGGGAAGTTTATTTACCATGAAACAAGCGGATTAATTTACGTGTGATTCTCATTCTCTAACTTTTTAATACTCGTGCAATTTGATTTTCTTAACTCTTTTTATATGATGGAGTCTTGTAATCAAACCTTTTCTGTTTTTTAAGTTATGTATTGGTGCTGAGTGGTTGGGCAATGACCCAACCCCCTTGGGATTCCTCTCCGGGCATTCATAGTGGACCCCTAGACAGATGCCGGACAATAAATGTACAAACCATCTGAAGTTCTCAAAATTGTTTTCTCAACCGATATAGACTCTCATGATCACGCCCATGTGAATTGCGATCGATGGGATGGTAAAAATTTAAACTCCTCCTCGATTTTAGGTGGAATCTTTGACTATAACCACCATCCCAACACCTACATTCTTCCAAGACTATAATGATCTTATGAGAGGGGTTGACGTGGTGTGCTTTGTTCTATCATCCATGGCAACTAGAGGCCCACCGCAAAACTACATTCCATCGAACTCTTTTGTTCATATCTACTTAGCATTCGACTCGCTCGGTGCTCTTCCTCACGTTTGAAGCTTATTTGGTGTCGAGTTCGAGCTCTTTCACACTGTCTCCACCGTTCAATTAATAAGCCGTCAAATTAGAGAGATGCTAATACATTATCTCTCTTGGAATTGTCGTATGAGATCCACACGAAGCCATCACGTTAGAAATCCACTTGTTCATTAGGGACCAAGGTCCATGGTCATGTCTGAATGCGATGATCTAGAAGTTTTTGTCATTCCTTTTCAAATAAAATTATTTCGCAATCTTACAAATGAAAATGTTGTCTCCCATGGGTAGAATATCTTGCTTATAAGTTTGGAATTTTTAGTATCACAAAAAAAATAAGGATAAATATGTCATAATGGGTATAATTTTGAGTTTTTGGTAACTTTGTGCTAAATCATAAAATTTTCCTTATTGAACAAGCTTAATAAGGAAAATGGCAAAAATCACCAAAAACCCTAAACTATGCCCACTGTGACTCATATATCCTAAAAAATTTTCTATGATACCAAAAATCTCAAACTTAAACTCGTGTGACACATTTACCCTCCGTTAAAATTTTGTTAATGAAAACTATAAAAATCTGCCTATATAGACGCCAAAAAGTAGGGGTAAGCGATTCTTGGTTCCATATAGAACCTAGAACCTATTCGTTGAAATAGGTTCCTCATTTTTTGGAATCTGAAAACTACATTGCATGCCCTAAAACCTTGAACCTACCCTATCACAGGTTCCAGGGTCTACCCAAGTTTCACCTGTATTATTAATTGAACGATTGCAGTAAATTATTACTTTTAATTATTGGCACTTGCTACTATAATTCACTGACTACAACTTATATTTAGACACACGAAAAATATGAAACATTAACAAAGTAAAAGTCTTAGTCATAAAATGGAAGCTCAGATTAATGATTACTGATTATACACTCATCATCAGACATCATAAAATACCGTAAGATCAAGCGAATATGTAAATCCAGAAAAACACAAACTTATTCCCAGTTCCACTTATTTAAAACTAGAAACCCACTCATCGAAACAAGTTCCCTAATTATCGAAACTTAGAACCTACCATGTATACTGTAAAACCTTGAACTAGATAGGTTTCACCGATCCGGTTCTCTGGTTCCAAGTTCTACTTTGGAACTATGCTCACCTCTATGAGAAAGCAAATAATGTTGACATGACGGTGAAATAAAAACGATGTAGTTTTAATTGAAAATTCATCCAACAAAATCTTAAAGGAGGGTAAATGTGTTAGATAAGTACTAGTTTGAAATTTTTTGTCATAAGAAAAAGTTTAGAATAAATATATTATAGAGGACATAGTTTGAGGTTTTTGATGTCATAAGAAAAAGTTTAGAGTAAAAATATCACAATGAATATAATTTAAGGTTTTTGATATCATAATAAAAAGTTTCGGATAAATATATCATATTAGATATAGTTTGAAATTTTTTTTTGCTTTTTTTTCTAAGAAAAATTGCCTATATGTTTTTTTATTTAATTCACTGAAAGTTCTTGCTCTATTCGTTCTTTAATAAGGACACCTTTCCCACCACAGCTCACATCTCTTTATCAAATCACGTAGAGAGAATAGGGTAAAAGTGCTCCAAGTTCCGAGGACAACTCCTCAAATCGAAGTTTATTATTCATTAATTTCTATTTTACCCTGGCAATGATAGACACCCATATTGAAAAACAGTAAAGTGGGGATTACAAGTAAGTGCTAAAACGTGTAAATTCAATGACATGACAAAGTGACACCGGTTGATACAAGATAATTAATTAAAATAAAGTTGTTCAAGTACACAACTTAATAAGATTATAAAATTTGATTATGACATGTGAACACGAATTATCAACCTATAAAAAAGAAGAGAGAGAGATTGGTGATGGAAGAAAAACAAAAAGTAAGATCATCGGGACCTTCTCACATGCTTAGTAAAAAAAGTTTAATTTTAAGGAATTTTCTTAATAAATGTCTTGATATTTGTCAATTAATTAACTAAACAAAATTATAAATTTTAATAGATTGATTATTTTTCATGACATGTGTGATAATCATTCTAAATATTATTTTATTCTAATAAAATATGTTTAAAAAGTGAAATCCAATTTTTAAAACCAAACGTTGGTTTCAAAACAATGCAATGATTTATAGAAAAAATGAGCAAAAGTCACAAAAAATTTTAAATTTTTCCCACTATGACACACAAATCTCAAACTTGTACTGAAGTTTTCGTTAAGACACATAAATCCCAAACTTACACTTGTGTGGTATATTTATTCTCCGTCAAAATTCTGTCAGTGAAAACTGTTAAAATTCTACTTACATGGACGCCATGGCGCCTACAAAAACAACATTGTTTTGGTTGAAAAATCATTTTATGGAATCTTGACGGATAGTAAATGTGTCACATAGGATAAATTCGGGTTTTTTTTTGGTAAGAATAAATTTGGGTTTTTTTACGTCACAAGAAAATGTTAATGAGTAAATGTGTCACAATAGATATAGTTTGGAGTTTTTTATGTTGGTGGATATAATTTGAGATTTTTTATGACTTTTTTTCCAAAACAAATCGAAAACCTGGAAAGCTTGGGAAGGTCGAGACGTTCCAAAAGCAGGCTTTTGTTTTTTGAAGAAGAGGAGGTCACGAAATTCAAAAGGAGACGGAAGTGGGAACCAATCAAGCTGGCTCTAAAACTTTTTCGGGGCTTTTTTCTTTGGTAACATAAAGACATTTTGTTAAATATGCTGATTCTAAAGTAATATGATTGTTAGTTATTCATTACACACGAAATGAGAACCGTAAGCGAATTGGAATCAAATAATTTCCTAATATTGAAGCAAAATATCTTTAACTATCTCGAATAGTAAGGACTGACGTATCAAGAAGAACCATCTTACTCAATAGCGATTTAATTTCAACACGTAGGTTCCATCTGCTTCAAGGAAAATGAACGATTTAGAAAAAAAATTTCCTAAAAATGATCACTTATGTCACTTACAAAATTGAATAAATGAAAAAAAATTCATTGTTATGAAAATATTTTAACATAAATTGTTGCCGATAACAAAAATATTTTTCATTGGTTAATTATTTCAAGCAATACAAATAATTATTTTTTGGAAAATACTTTCTAAATTATTAATCTTTCACGAAACTAACAAAACCATAAAATATCTCTAAGTTTCTATAGAAGATATAATATGCCTTCTTCAGAATATCTGCCTTTTCTTTTGCCTTCATAGTAACGGGGAACTTATCCTTTTCATTTCATTGATGTGTCTCCGACAATGCAATCTTCTTAATGCTATCTAGACTATAAGAACTTCTGTCCTTAAATTACCCCGCCTCGAAAGTCTTCTTGACTAGAGATAATTTTCAGAACTATCAAATCAACGGACGAGCTAAGGGCTTCGATATCAATTTGATAACAAAATTGGGAAGGGTGGACAAAACATGACGCGGGGGATTTACTTTGATTTTCATACTCACACCTCAATGCTGCATTCAAAATTTATCTCTGAAGTATAGTAAATTTCGCACCTTAGTGCTTCTGACAATTATCATCTAGCTCCATGCCATTATCACATTTTCTCCTCCATGTTGGTATTTCATTTAAAGTTCCGCGTCATCCTTTGGTAACTTTTTCAAAATTCTTTGACCAAAAACGATAAAAAAAAATGTAATATTTGCATTTGGTTTAGCATATACATGTGGAGGTCAAGTTTTATTTTTTGTAGCACAACAAAAATAAAAAATCCTACAAGAGCAGCAACAATATCTTGTTATGTCTCTCTTTCTCTCAAATAAGGGAAAATAACACAAATGATCTATGAACTGTGGCTCAATGTGCAATGTGATTTCTAAACTTTTAATTTATTCAATATGACTCATGAATTTTAAATTAATACGCAATGTCATCCCTAAATTTTTAATTTGTTCACTGTAGTCCTTGGACTTTTGGTATATGTTCAATTTAATCTTAGAACTATATGAAAATATTTATTGTTATCCATAAAAAAAACATATGCATTTTATGTATTTGTGCTTACACAAATTCGATGCTAATATTAACTTATTTTCACATGTGTCAAGGCAATTAGAGTTTTTAAAATATCTTTTTATACTATACTTCTCATTTTAAAGTTGGATTAGATATTTAGTCCTGGGGACAATAATATTTCCTCTTAGCCAAATTATTCTTTCTCCTCCTCCTTAAGTTTTCATTTCATTCGTAATTTATGGAAAAGCTGACAAACTTAACTAATACATATGTACGTATGTATGAAAATGATATCTCATTTGGATAAGCTGGTAATTAAATACCTATGTAATGATCTTATCTATTTCGTTATAACATGTTATTGTTTAATATAATAACAACGAACATGGGCTATTCATTAAATTGTTCTATGAAAGTTCGATATTGAAACGAAATGTGCGAGTGGATTGATTAATCATCCATGTGAGAATACTATATCGTAATGTTTGGATACATTATGAGTGCAAGAGTTCATTTTTATGATAATTGCAGTAAAGCCCGGTTCTTTACTAGTTATTACTAAAACGCTTAGCGGTGTAGGCTTACTTGTGAGCAGATACGGATTCTCCAATCATAGGTTCGAATCCTCCGGTCGCTCTTGGCCTTAGGAAGTCTTGATTTGCCGCTCCTCAGCCTAAGTAAGTTTTAGTTCGTCCGTGACTTACATGTTACATGGCCTAAGAATTGTTGGGATTTACTCTCACTAGCACCGAGGTGTGGCGATGTGAATGGACGCGATCAAACTATGCCTCAAATTAAATGTTCTATTAGAGTTGTGAAATTTCTATGAAAGTACCGATCCCAACCGTTCCTTCCTTCATCTTAGTTGCGAAAACCCGGGAGTAATTTTGGAATTCTCTCTTTGTTGTATTTTGGGAAAATGATACAAACAGTCTCTGAATTTTGATTTAATGTGCAATGTAATCATGGACTTTTGATACATGTTCAATTTAATCTCTGATCTATATGAAAATGTTTAATGTAGTCCTTCAAATAATTCAGAGACTAAATTAAACATTTACAGGACTATATTGAATATGTACATGACTATTTTTTACATTTTCATATAGTTCATAAACTAAATTGAATATTCAAAAAAAATTTAGAGACTACATTAAATAAATAAAAGTTCAGAGATCAAATTATATATTGAGTTAAAATTTTAAAATTATTTGTGTCAATATTTTTTATATTTTCGTTGTGAAAGTAATAGCTTTTACTTGGCCAGTACAAGTAGGCGGTTCCGACGAAATGTCCTTTTTGCTTAAATAAGTACATAAACTATAATGGCGACCGTGCGCCGCCGCTTGAGAGGCGCCGTAGAGGAAGAAGAGGAGGCGATGCACATGTGTTGGGACTTGAAGTGATCACGAGAAAATATTTTCTTTTCCTCTTTCCATTATTGATATTTAGTAGCTGGGATGGCCTCGTTTGGAAGGGGCGAATAGGCTTTAGGGTAAAAAAAAAACCTTTTGACAAGCAACAGTGACCTATAAATTTTGGATCTTCGTACGCGCTTTCGTGGTACATATAGCTCACCATTTGTATTCGTTTTTGGGGGTTTGGTCCAATGTACTTTTTTTTGGGAAAACGATAGATAAGAAATCTAAAAAATCGTCTTAACCACGCTAGTCTATAAAACTTCAAAACAAACCAAAAATTATAAATCGGGATACATCATTAAAACATGATTAATAATGAAAATCACGTGCTCGTCCTTTAAGAATATATTTGCGGCTACATCTAAATAAAGGATTGGCAACTGATTACCGAATTACACATTTTCATTAATGATGAGCACACGCAAGGATCTCCATTTATAGTTACGGCTTTGCTTTTCGGCGGTGTGCATCAAGATTCTGTGTCCTAACATCATCACTGTACGGAGACAACATAAATATATGAAACAAGCTCAGATTTGACACCTGTGAGAACAAGCCCTTTACCAAGTGTGAGACTTTGAAACTTTTAACAAAAACACGTTGAACAAGTATAAATTTGATATCATTGAAACGGGAGGCGAAATATTTATTTATTAAAACTCCTAAATTTATAATTAGATAGGCAAGAAAACCTCCCAAATCTAATATCGACAGAGCAAAACTTTAATATCTATAACTAAATCGGGAGAGGAAAGAACAAGAAGAAATAAAACGAAAAACAAGAAGGCAGGGTTGAGCACGTTGTTTCAGTAAAGCTTCTTGCAAAAGAAAACAGCGAAATACTCGTGCATGCTTGTCGTAAGTACTTGGAACAACCAGGAAAAAATAGAGAGCTTATGAGCAAGACGATTCATGTACTAGATCCTAACGAAATAAGAGGACTAACGGAAGCGTGAGATTTGCACATTCTACCAACATCTCACTCTCATGAAAACTTGTGTTCACATTCACCTCTCTGTTGAAACTAATATGTACAAGAGCTCTTCTGTGTACAATACATAACATTCAAACATGGTTGTATATTCACAAGAACATCATGAGCAGTCTCTAATTCTTATATGCTACGAGAGATATCAGCTTTCTACTTTACCTTTGGCTTTGTGGGCATTGAACAATGCCCAAAAAGAACATCAAGGCAACTTACCAATGAGAACTCCCTCTGATAAGTGAGCCGGTTGAAGAAAGAAGAGATACGTTGAAGACGTGATTCAGCCCGAGAACAAAGTCTCTTGACTGATGTAATTCCTTTTTTCGTTTTCGGGGGGCCAGCTCTTGATGGGTTTTATGCAATAAGCAAAAATTGCGAAGTAAGTTTTGATTAATTATTCATGCCTGTGCTGTCATTGTAATGACTCCCATAACAATTAGGCTTTAGAGAAAGCTTGTCAAAATGCGTCTACCAAGAATTAGAATTTTGCAGAAACTCTTGTCGACCTCATGCTCGACTTACATCTTTCTCTTTCATGAGCACAAAAGAAGCACAAAAACTTTTGTCAGTACACAAGATACTTTCCACTAGCTGCAAGAGAGTTGTTTTTGCAATTTAGAGAGCTCAAAAGCCAATTGAGTTTGGGACTTCGCGTAAACCTTACTACCTCTCTATCCCTCACAGTCTGCAGAAGTGGGTGCTGAAGCAGTATCATTCGACGATGAAATCGCCACATTCCGGCAATCCATTCCAATTGCACCTCCAAAAGGAATTACCTGATTAGGCTCACCAACATTTGGCGCAGGACTTACATTGTTTGTAGCATGGAAAAGCAGTGAAATTGAAGAGATTGTAGCAGCCCTCGTCAGATAGGCAACTGCATGAGAAACTTGAAGTCTTGTTACAGGAGCCACCTCTCCACAATCAGCTCAATGACAGGCTAGAAATGGAGAAGCCGACCAAATTCAGCATAAACCCATCTACGACAAACCAGCACAAAGCTACTTGAGACAACAAGCAGATCAAAGGTAGTATAGTAGTTATTACTGTTCAAAATTAATTCATTAGCTTGTCTTGTTTTCTCCTCAGCTGAAGCAGAAGATTTCATGCAAGAGTAATTGAGGGTGCCTGCAAAAAATGGGGAAGCAAGAAAATGAATGTCCATTAGAGCGGCAACGCAATGATATAAAGTTGATTAACAAAAGAAAGAACTATAAGAATAAAATCTTTAAGGTTAATATTAGATATTTCTTTCTAGTACAAGATGCATATTGTCACATGAAAGAAATTATTGCCTCAAGCATGGAAGATCCCAGTCAACAGCTGTTTCACTCGTAGATGAAACTAAATAGTACATCTTGCCGTTTGAAACAACTTGACACGTAGAAAAGTGATGTGATCGTGACGCTACCTATCTTTATGACATTGAACGGATTTTTCTCTCTCTCGTAGAAAAGTCATGTGATCTCAACGCTACCTATCTTTAGGGAAAATTTCAATTAAGGACCTCAAGTGAGGTCAAATTCTCAAATAAGGACCCAAAATAAACATTGTGTCAAATAAGGGCTTGAAGTGTCCAATCAGTCTCAAATAAGGACTCGAAGTGCCCAAAAAGTCTCAAATAAGGATTTGGGTTCCCGACCGGCCAAAATACCTGCTGGCCGGCGAGAAAGTTACTGTTCCGGCACCGGAACTGTAACTTTTTCATTTTTTTAATTAATTTCTTTATGTTTTTCTTTTTTTTTGGTAAAGATTTCTTTATGTTTTTCCTTTTCTGTTTTTTTTCTTTTTCTTTTCATTTTCTTTTTTTTTTCTTCTCTTCCTCCGCCGGCCATAGCCGGGGCTGGCGAAGGTCGCCGGCCTCGAGCGAGGCCGCCCTCGCCGGCGTCGGGCGAGGGCAGCCCTCGCCTGGCGTCTGGGCGAGGTCGCCCTCG
Source organism: Syzygium jambos (assembly GCA_031216235.1). NCBI lineage: Eukaryota > Viridiplantae > Streptophyta > Magnoliopsida > Myrtales > Myrtaceae > Syzygium > Syzygium jambos. The sequence goes on from CM062221.1 coordinate 7,868,163, forward strand.
CCGGCGTCGGGCGAGGCCGCCCTCGCCGGCGTCGGGCGAGGCCGCCCTCGCCGGCGTCGGGCGAGGCCGCCCTCGCCGGCGTCGGGCGAGGGCCGCCCTCGCCGGCGTCGGGCGAGGCCGCCCTCGCCGGTTGCCGATGAGGTTGACCCTCGCCAGATCTGGCGAGGGCTCGGCCCCGCCGGCGTCGGGCGAGGCCGGCCTCGCCAGTTGCAGGCGAGGTCGAGCCTCGCCAGCGGCCGGCGGGGCCGAGCCCTCGCCAGCGGCCGGCGAGGCCGAGCCTCGCCAGCGGCCGGCTGAGGCCGAGCCTCGCCCGACGTTGGCAAGGGCGACCTCGCCCGACGCCGGTGGGCCCAAACCCTTGCCAGATCTGGTGAGGCTCGACCTTGCCTGCAACCGGCGAGGCCGGCCTCGCCCGACGCCGGCGGGGGCGAGCCCTCGCTAGATCTGGCGAGGCTTGACCTCGCTGGCAACCGGCGAGGCCGGCCTCGCCCGACGTAGGCGAGGGCGACCTCGCCCAGCTCAGGTGAGGGCGGCCCTCGCCCGATGCTGGCGAGGGCGGTCTCGCTTAAAGCCGGTGACCTCCGCCGGCCCCAGCTATGGCCGGCGGAGGAAGAGAACAAAAAAAAAAAGAAAAGGAAAAGGAAAAGAAAAAAAACAAAAAAGGAAAAACATAAAGAAATTAATTAAAAAAATGAAAAAGTTACTGTTCCTGTATCGAAATAGTAACTTTCTCGCCGACCGGCAGGTATTTTGGCCGGCCGGGGACCCAGGTCCTTATTTGAGACTTTTTGGACACTTCAAGTCCTTATTTGAGACTGATTGAGTACTTTATGCCCTTATTTGACACAATATTCACTTTGGGTCCTTATTTGAGAATTTGACCCCACTTGGGGTCCTTAATTGGGAATTTTCCCCTATCTTTATGATATTGAATGGATTTTTCTCTCTCATTTGGCTAACAACTAGTGACAGCAACTCCGTTTCTAGGAAGATCGGTATAAAGTACCCCAGCAGCAGGTATCTTATCAACGTCACATGTTATTATTGCTTATTTAACTTTCTAACTATTAAAGTATCCCGCATCACTTATTAATGATTCTTATATGGGCAGTACATTCTTGTAATCTCATTGCACCAAATAACTTAAGCTGCTTGGTTGGATTTTTTCACATGACATTGTAGCCAAGTTTTACCCTAGATTTATTTAATGGGGATTTATTTCATGTCCCCATTCATCAATTGAACATGCCGTTCTCAGTTCTCAGTCCGGTTAGGGGCCTTATATTCATGTTCTCTCTACCTAATACCTAAGCTTTGGATTTGATTCTTTCACATCAACAATGTCAGACAAAATTTCAGAGTAACAAGAAACGATAAATAAGATGAAAATTTGATTGACCTGCATTACCAAGTCAAGCTAAATGTTAAAATAGATATTGACGATTATGACAGATTCTTCTTTTATTATTTTGGGGTTCTCTTCAACCTCAAAGTATCAACAGCAATCAATCTAGGCCTCCCTTCTTCAATCAAATCCACAGAGAATATATTCCAGTAAACTGACACAAACAAAGCATAAAAGAGCAATTCACATTATGTTATAGCTTAAACTAATAACCAGTCCAAACTGTAGTGTTCATAGAATCATATTTGATCATGCCCTATGACCTGATTAGATTTCCTCGTTTTTCATTTAGGAAATGCCGCATACTGATGGTTCTACATATGCTCCACCTTAACTCATTTGGAAGGATGACTAACTGAGAATGAATTATTAATGGACGGATCAAAGAGAAAAAGGGTCACCTTAGCTTATAAAGTCTTAAATCTTCCCTCAGAGCGCAAGTTGGAATCTTGTCTGTCTTCTTCTTTGACAAAAACTGGAGACATTCTTCTATGCATAGAATGAAATTAAGTCGGACGTACTTCGTGACAATCTACGCAGTATGACAGAAGTTGATTATCCCCCATCAGTAATTTAGTAAATCTATTTATGGAAATTTAGCCGGTATCAATCATTTATTACAAATACTACACGCCAGGGAATATAAACCTGGTAATATCCAGAGAGAAGCAACCCAACAGGAATTAGATGTTCCCACTTGGCTTGCACGTTCCTTTCCCGCATCACTTCTTTGCAGACATCATCTGCAATATCGAGGGACCCAACGAAACCAAACCAAAAACAAATCGAACTCAGTCGAGAACACCCAGTTGGTCAGATGTCATAAAAAGGACAACCCCAGATAAAAACAAAGCAAAATTTCTCATTGAGCTGGATTGTCAAACAGTATAAGAACAGTGACCAAATCAGATAACGAGGCAACGGTGGAGCATTTTTCAGGGAAGGAACTACGCGAACCAGCGATGGGCGAAAGGGCAATCAGAATTTTTTTTTAATTAAATGGGCAACCAGAAACCTAAGTAGTTCAATTTGTGCACTTAAGTCGTTAATCTTTATTAAAAGTACAATTAAATTCCAAAATTACATTGAGAAATACCATTTAGATTGCCTATATGCAGTTCTCCAGTACCACATAGGCACATTGCTCATCATAAATGAAAAAGGCTCTATTGCATTTTTGAAAACATATTAGATTTGATTGTATTAATTGAAAAGTCTTGGACTCGATTAATATTTTCTTGTCCCTTTTCTTTTTCTTAATAAAATGAAGGCTAAGGCACATGATTATCGACTCGAGGGACAAAAAGTGAGGAAAACCTCATGTATTTAAAAGCTAGATTGGGAATGCATGTAATCTCACTTTGCGACTCTTTAAATTCAGTGTGATAACTTGTTTGTCGTGTGGACAAAAATGTCTGTAGAATGTATGTGAGGCCAATTATGTTGGTCTGCATTTTGGAAATACACTGTTTTTGCCACTGGAGAATGTCTGTACTTTATTCATCACCATGCGTACATTTTGTTGGGTGCTGAACTGTGTCAATACGACACAGTAATTCTAGTATTTATAATTTGACTCGTGAACGTAAGTTCATCGGGGATTGTGTCGGAACCAAAGTCATCATGAGCACACATACAGATTTGCCCAATTGTCTCTTCTATCTATATTCAGTCTTGATGCAGGTTCTGTCTTTTAATAATGGCAACTTCTGTTTGTGTGTACTGTACCTTTTTCAGTGCGGAAATAAACTTTTTAATTCAACTGTACCTCTTTTTTTTCCATCTGAATAGACGGGCTTCTACACCCCAGAGTTATAAATATAAAAGATTATGCAGTTACATTTCCGTATGAATTATACTCGCCACATGCATTCGCGAATTGTGTGGTTGCTTATGAGAAGAACATGAGCGGTTTCATGCACAAGAAATTGAATTGAATGAAAAATTATAAGAGATGTGCAAATTATATCCGTTTTTTATCCTTTTACCATTCATTACATGTGTGATTGAAATAATTTTGATCCAGTTATAAGGAACTTGCAAAACGAATCCTTTTATTTGATTGAGTGCTCTTGAGGCTAACTAGACAACTTAGATGGGGTGAATAAATTGTTTTGAAAATTTTACGAAAATGAGCAACCAATGTTAGGAAATCAAGAGAAGCTGATATTAAGAATATTAGGAGATGCTAATGTGCAAAAATCAGATAAGAGCGAAAGTAATATAACTTACGTCCACTCACTATACTAAGATCGATAATGAAATATATTTTTTTTTTATCAAAAGTTGTTCTTCAATTTTTATAAGAGGAAACAAGTTTTGTGGGGATTCCGGATAGGAGTTATGTCAATAAAGCACAAGGCAACGGATAGATATGCTTCAACAGAATTTAATTAACGTCAAAGTATATAAAACTTTGCATGAATTTAATTGACAATGAAGATTTGAAAGATATAATTAAGATACGTGCTGGAATTTAACTGACGAATGAGATTTCTTGAAATTGCAGTTAACGTATAGGAATTGAAAAGATAATTGAAGGATAATAGGTTTTATCTGTTCGTTGGAAAGGGGGGGGGGGGGTTGCCTATGATGCCCAAGTACTAGTATTAATAGAATTTACAGCATAACTGCTCACTAGTAGTTCTTTAATAGGTCCAATCGCGCTTCTGTAATTTTAGGCTCCACGATTCTTGACTCCATGCTTTTATGTCGCCACGTCGCCTTACCTCGCAGCAAATACTCCTTCAGAATCGTACTTTGATTCCCCACATTTGTCCGTTGCCACGATGACTTAGACCCAAGTCGTTATTCCTTCGGGACACGTGTTTCTCACTCTTTGTAAAATTTGACTCATTTTTAACATTGTTTGATATTTTTCCCACATTTTTTCAAATCATCGGATGGAATTGGGTCAAATTTGACCTGTTGGGTTTAATTTGCAATTTTCGGGTAAGTTGGATTAGATTTGGTTGAAATGGTCTTTATGAACTTTGAATCCACATCTTAAATTTTCTAATGGTACTAGAATTAACTTAATTGAACCTCATTTGATAGGCCAACTGAGTCTAAATAAAATATGCTTGAAATTTGGACTTTAATTGAATGAGTGATAGGGTCACTTCCCCTAGTGTGATTGATTGAGAAACAAGATCACTTGGCCTAATTGCATGCTTGATTTATTGTGCATGCATGTGTTTGCTAGATTAATGATTAGATGTGAGACTTGTTCAGCGGGTAGCCTATCGAGGATACTTAGAACCGACTTTAGGGGTTAATTGATATCGACCATCGTTTTGTGAGTGTAAATGCTGGCCGATTGTCATTAACTATTAATTAATGGATCAAGTCATTAGGAATGGCGGTGGTTATCGAAATGCATGGAAATCAAAGGCCAACCCCGATGCCAACTCATTGTTTTGATGATTGGGTGTTATTACTTTGCCTTACTTGTTTGAAATGTATGAGTCAATCAAAAATTGGCACCATCAAGGCGGCCCACGAAGGAGATGGCCAAGGATCAAGAAGTTGGAAGCTCAAGACTGGTCTCATCTTGTATTGATTCATCTTACTCCGCGCATACCTCGAGTTTTCAATTCAAATTTAAAATAAACACTCGAAGAGTTGGAGGTTTTCTTTCTTACACTTTGAATAGCTCAGTTTTTCTTTTCATTGAATGTTTATTTCCGTACCGTTTTAAGTACATTGTTTGTTAATTTTCTTTTCTAGGCAAAAATTAGGATCAGCTTAGAACTTAAATGGAAAATCACAAAAATAAGATGCGTGGACATTTAGTGAATTAGGACTTTGACATGAAATCGATAATTCAAGAATGCATGACCACCTTAAAAAGCAACCAATTAGTTAGCGGTACCGAAAGGATGTTAGTGAAAATATTAACATAAGCAAGTTCCCGCACCTAGACATCTCTAGTTCCATGAAAATCAAAATGAAATTCCCACATTTAGAATGGGTATTCTAGCCGACCCCTGATAAAGGCTGGTGGCAACTCTGAGAAATATGTTTAGGTTGATAAAGAACATAAAAATGATCTCTTGTCATGCGAGGTATGGACCGAGGGAGAGTCCACATTTGAGATTGATGGACCTCATGGACGAACTTAAGGATGACGCTTTTTGAGTTGCCTTTTGGGATGTGCCATTTGAAACGTATCTTGAATAATTATCTCCAAATTTACTTCTCAAGGTGGCCCTCGAGAAGTAGGTTATGACAATGGGATTATTATTCATTTTTACAATTTTCCTTGAGATACTCAAGGACCCAATATTGAAAATGATAAACGTTAGAAGCCTAAAATTGACCTTTTTAATTTTCATGTGTTGGATCCCTTATATTCTTAAGATCTTTTCCTACACAAAATGAAGCTTTTGGATAATCCTTACCGTTAGCTCTTTAACTAGTTCGATAGCTTTCTCATAAAAGCTTCATTGCAAAAGGTACATGCCTCACATTTGCATGCAATCATAATGGACATTTGAAGTAAAGGCCACATGGACCTATATAGAAAATGATAAACGTTATCCTAAAATCAACTTTCTTTTTAATTTTCATATGTTGGATCCCTTATTTTCTTAAGATTTTTTCCTACACCAAATGAAGCTTTTGGGTTTTCCTTACCATTATCTCTTTAACTATTTCGATAGCTTTCTCATAGAAGCTTCATTGCATAACGTACATGCCTCACATTTGCATGCAATCATAATGGACATTTGAAGTAAAGTCAACATGGACCTGTATATGGTCTTGTAAGAAAACAGGATACTATACTATAAATGCTCAAGGGAAATTAAGATACTCTAGGACCCAATATAGAAAATGATAAACGTTAAGAGCCTAAAATTAACTTTCTTTTTTATTTTCATATGTTGAAAACCTTATTTTGTTAAGATCTTTTCCTACGCCAAATGAAGCTTTTGGATATTCATTACCTTTAACTATTTAGCTAGTTCGATAGCTTTCTCGTAAAAGCTTCATTGCATAACGTACATGCCTCACATTTGCATGCAATCATAATGGACATTTGAAGTAAAGGCAACATGGCCTATATATGGTCATGTAAGAAAACAAGATACCATACTATAAATGCTTATAGAAAATCCATTCTTAATTTGGAAATCAACTGCCCATGAGCCACAGTTTGATGGTATAAATAATCAAGAAAGGTCACTTATCTCTTTAACTAGTTCGATAGCGTTCTCATAAAAGCTTCATTGCATAAGGTACATGTCTCACATTTGCACGCCATCATAATGGACATTTGAAGTAAAGGCAACATGGACCTACATATGGTCATGTAAGAAAAGAAGATACTATACTATAAAATGCTCAAGGGAAATTTTGAGATACTCAAGGACCCAATATAGAAAATGATAAATGGTAAAAGCCTAAGATCAACTTTCTTTTTAATTTTCATATGTTGGATCCCTTATTTTGGCAAGATCTTTTCCTATGCAAAATGAAGCTTTTGGATATTCCTTACCATTATCTCTTTAACGATAGCTTTCTCATAAAAGCTTCACTGCATAATGTACATGCCTCACATTTGCATGCAATCATAATGGACATTTGAAGTAAAGGCAACATGAACCTATATATTTTTTTTTTGGGTAAAGAACATGAACCTATATATGGTCATGTAAGAAAACAAGATACTATACTATAAATGCTCAAGGGAAATTAAGATACTCAAGGACCCAATATAGAAAATGATAAACTTTAAGAGCCTAAAATTAACTTTCTGTTTTATTTTCATATGTTGGATCCCTTATTTTGTTAAGATTTTTTCCTATGCCAAATGAAGCTTTTGGATATTTCTTACCTTTAACTCTTTAACTGGTTCGATAGCTTTCTCATAAAAGCTTCATTACACAATGAACATGCCTCACATTTGCATGCAATCATAATGGACTTTTGAAGTAAAGGCAACATGGACCCATATGTGGTCATGTAAGAAAACAAGATACTATACTATAAATGCTCATAGAAAATCCATTCTTAATTTGGAAATCTATTGCCCATTAGCCACAGTTTAACAATATAAATAATCAAGAAAGTTCACTTATCTCTTTAACTAGTTAGATAGCTTTCTCATAAAAGCTTCATTGCATAAGGTACATGCCTCACATTTGCATGCAATCATAGTGGACATTTGAAGTAAAGGCAACATAGACCTATATATGGTCATGTAAGAAAACAAGACACTACTATAAATGCTCTAAGAAATTTCCCTTGAGATACTCAAGAACCCAATATAGAAAACAATAAACGGTAAGAGCCTAAGATCAACTTTATTTTTAATTTTCATATGTTGGATCCCTTATTTTGTTAAGATTTTTTCCTGCGCCAAATGAAGCTTTTGGATATTCCTTACCATTATTTCTTTAACTAATTCGATATCTTTCTCATAGAAGCTTCATTGCATAACGTACATGCCTCACATTTGCATGCAATTATAATGGGCATTTGAAGTAAAGGCAACATGGACTTATATGTGGTCATGTAAGAAAACAAGATACCTGTAACATCCTGAATTTTGACCCGTTATCGGGACCAATAAAGTGTATATTCATTCTCGTGTAATTTTAGTGAGTCTCGCCTGAACCTGATCAGTCTCGGGACACTAACCATATGAGAAAGGCTAAATAGGAACAGGTACGTGGACCGAGAACCCAATCGCGACTGAACGCTGATTTTGAAGAACGTTGAGGAAATATTTTGAGCCAATATAGGCCGATCTTAGGAAAATGACTGGTTGAATTTGTCAGTAACGTACGATCGGATCGCGAGTGATTTCGCACGACCGAAAGTACATCTGACGAATGAAACCTGATTGTAATCCAAACGATCGCGACCCTGGTACTAGTGATAATTCCTCTCGTTCTCTCGAAATTTAGACCGTCACGATTCGGACAATCTTAGGTCGATACGCGTGACACCTAAACAGCCGCTCGTTAGTGAGAGACCCTAAAACTGCAAAACGAGCATATTGAGATTACAATATTGGACCCGAGTTTCGATATCAAAATCTCAAGGGTAATTACGACTATTTTGCAAGACGGACGTCAATTTGTAATGGCCATTCATGTTTGGGATTAAAACAGTTGAAATCTGAAGATTTGACAGAAAGTGAGAAAAAGACTATTTTGCCCCTAAGAACGCCGAGGCCGAATTCGGAGGCCGTTTGAGGTTATTTTTCGCGGCCAACGTCATTTTGGAGTATCCAAGTGTGTTTGGAGTGATTCTGGACAAAAAGTGGATTTTCGACAGAAATTGGAAAATAATATTATTTTATTCCCGGAAACTTCGCAGAGGATTTTCGAGGGCTTAGAAAGCGAATTTCGCGATTCCGACTCTGGATTAGGTATCACATGAATATATAGGACCAGTATGTGCAAAAATTGGAATTTTGGTCCGGGACGGAAAAAGGACGAAAATGCCCCTAGGCCAATTTTGGATTATTTCGAATTTTGAATTAAATTTTGGAGGTTAACCAAGGTTGGGTAAGGTTAACTAGAGTTGATTAACCATGGTTAGGGGCAAATGACCATAATACCCTTGCATTATTGGATTGGGTTGAATTAGAACCCTTGGATCAAGGGTATTTTGGGCAATTAGGCTAGGATGGTGACAAGTGTCCTCCACTCACCCCCTCCCTTGACCACCTTTGACCTTCTCTCTCTCTCCTCAGCTTTCTCTCTCCCCGCAATTCTCTCTCTCCTCTCCCGAAATCCTCTCGGCCGCTCCCTCTTCCACCGATCAGCACCGCCAGTCCACTGTTCACGCCGGAACAGCAGGTTTCGCCGGAGCTGCTGGCCGCCGACCGCCGAGTGCCGACCCCTGGTGCCGTCCCCAGCCCAGTCGCAACCCTGCCTCCCTCTCCCGCCGCCCGTGACCGCCTGTGGCAGCCGCTCCAGCCGAGGCGCGACAAGGACGCCGTCGCCGTCGCTGGGCTCGTCCGCCTGGCCGCGCCGCCGTGAACCGCCCCACTGATCGGCCTCACCCTCACTCTCTCTCTCTCCTGCATCCTCAGCCAACCCCCACCAAAGCTTTCCCTGTTCTGGCCGTGAGGAGGCCGTGAGCTTCGCCGGACCGCCGGAGGCCGCCGGCTTGCTTTGGAGCGCCGCCGTCGATCACGCCGCTTGTCGGTGATCGGCCGCTCGTTCCCGTCGTCTCGCGTCGTCATTAGGCGAGTAAATTTACTAATCCCTAAATTAGTCCTAATTGTGCTAGATTAGGGGGCTTAATTGTGGTAATTAGAGCCTAATTAAGTGTGTTTTGTGTAATGGATGGTTAGTGGACTTAATTAGGACTAATTACATTGGTTTAGTGGTAATTAGGAGAGGATTTGTGGGCTGAAATGGAGTGGGCCTCATGGGCTCCGAATTTTAGATGAATTGGGCCCAATTGGAATTAAATGAGCCCAAATAGAAATTTAAATGGGCCTAGAAATTAGAAATGGAATGGGCCCATGAAGTTGGAATTAAATTGAATTGTTGAAGCCCAATTAGAAAATGGAATGGGCCTTGATGTGAATGGACTTGAATTGTGGAAGCCCATTTGGAATTTAATTGGGCCTTTGTTGTAGATTGAATTGAATTTGTGGAAGCCCATTAGGAATGAAATTTGGGCCTTTGATTGTGAAATTCCACGCTGACTTTGATATGATTCGAGTGTGATTGTGACCGACGGGTCAGGCCTTCGGGTCGATATATAACTGTGACCGACGGGTCAGGCCTACGGGTCGAGTGTGATTGTGACCGACGGGTCAGGCCTTCGGGTCGATATATAACTGTGACCGACGGGTCAGGCCTACGGGTCGAGTGTGATTGTGACCGACGGGTCAGGCCTTCGGGTCGATATATAACTGTGACCGACGGGTCAGGCCTACGGGTCGAGTACAATTGTGACCGACGGGTCAGGCCTTCGGGTCGATATATAACTGTGACCGACGGGTCGGGCCTTCGGGTCGAGTAATTAATGACCATTGGGTCATGGCCTTCGGGTCGATTTAATTGTCTATGAATTATATTGATATCGAAAGCCTAACCTGCAGGGCTGGAATATTGGAATCGGGCTGTGAGCCCATGTGAACTTATATTGATTTAATTACTGGTTCAGTGAATTGTGTGTTTTATTTATTTCTGGAGGTGCACGTTAGCCTAGTTTAGGATTAGAGATTTTACTTGCTGAGTTTATCTCACGGTTGTGGTAAAACCGGATTTTCAGACCCCCGTCTGTAGCATGCCGAGGAGAGGTCCTCTTTTTGGATATCCGTACCGGATTCAACGAGATGTTAATGTGTATCCTTGCGGGGACGGATCAGCATATATTAGGCGCCAATCAGTGGTGCTTATAGACGTAGGAGAGGATTACAACCAAACCCAAGAATATGTAGCTTGGTATTTGAGGGGAGCTGATGGTGTAACTGGACCTCCTATCAGGACTTTTGATATTCCAGTAGACAGAAATGGTGTGATGATTCCCCAGATGGTGAGTGGCGAAGTCTCTGATCCTCCAGCCTCTCTTAGTGTGAGCAGCGTGGGTGATACCGTGGACGGACCGATACCCATGGATGAGGTGCAAGGAGAGGAACAAGTTATAGCTGCGGATGTGATCGAAGAGGAAGATGAAGAACAGAATTTAGAAGTGGTAGGAGAGAATGCTGAAGCAGCAGGAGAAATAGCAGAGGTTGGATCAGATGAAGAAATATTATCCGAGGAGGATTCTTCTGAAGAATCTGTAGCACCATCCAATCCAAACCCGGAGCCATAGAGCTGGTTTCAATGATAGGCATTAGATTATCCCCTCTTTTTGATGTAACTCTCCTTGGGTAGTTAGCTGACACCCTAGGCCACCGATCCTTTTTGTTTAGTGGCCTCTTGATGTGTTCCTTTTAGATTGTGAATAAATAGTTTGTATAAGTTTTTGTAAAGGGTTGTATACATGTCGGTATATTTTAGTATGTTAATTTCTATTACTATTCATGGTTATAATTGCATGTCTGGGTGTATATATATATATACTTGGTTTCCGCATGTGACGTTTGTTTTTCTCTGATTTTGGTTTTGGGTCGGTGATGCAATCCTGGGAGCGTCACATTTTATTTCGACCTACGCGGATGATCATGCTTCGTGGGGTACGGGGCGTGACAATACCATACTATAAATGCTCATTGAAAATCCATTCTTAATTTGGAAATCAATTGCCCATCAGTCACAGTTTGACAAAATAAAAAATCAAGAAATGTCATTCTGATTCTCAAGGACAAGTTGTTAGTATCCATTGATCAAGCTTAACTGTGAGTTTTTACATGTTTATTCTTATAATAATGTTTGAGGCAAAAAAACTTACACTTTTTTTTTATCTTCTAGAAGTTCTATATTGAAGTGGCTAGCACGGGTCACCCAGAGGGGGGTGAATAGGTGATCCTAAACAAATCTTTGATATTTGCGTGGAAATAAAACGAATAACAAAAGAGTCTGAATAAAATTCAGATTCAAGTTAGATCAAATGGGAAATGCAGAATGTAAAATAAGAGATAAGGAAAAGAGAATCTGCACACAAGTTTATAGTGGTTCGGCTTATAGCAAGCCTACGTCCACTTTCCCACGCTTACAGCTTACCGGCTGAATTTCACTATGTAATCAAGATGAATTTATAGATTCTGAGTCTCAGAACTATTGTGTATGATAGGACTCTCTATCTCACACAATCACTCTTTACAAAGTAATCCTCAAGATCTTGATCTTAAGTGCAGAACGACAAGAGAACAGAATGGAGTAAGCTCAAACTTTGGACTTGTTAATTCTTGAATCTGTCTTCTTTTGCTGCTCGCGATCTCCTTAAATACTCCTCTACATCCACACTAGCCGTTGGACAACTTGCAAAGGATCATCTTCCAATCTTCACCTTGGACAGATTTGTATAATAAGGATTGAGTAGCCGTTAGATGACAAATTTTGAATCCCGCTGATTCTGGTCGTCCATACAATCAGAATCTTGGTTTCCATAAGTAGAGCTTTGTCCATAATAATGCATTCTTGTCGTAATTTTTGATTGTCAATCAATTTGATTGAGATTGAATTAATCAAAACTTTCCTTCTGTGAAATCCATACCAGATCACTAGCTGTTATTCTTCGTTCTGAATTCTGCGTCTGAATAATTTCAGCGTCTTAATCTTCTTCTGAAAAATTTCAGTGTCTGCGTCTGAAGAACTTCTGCGTCTTCGTCTGAAGAACTTCTGCGTCTGCGTCTGAATAATTTCAGCGTCTGCGTCTGAAGAACTTTTGCGTCTGCGTCTGAATAATTTCAGCGTCTGCGTCTGAAGAACTTCTGCGTCTGAAATGAGAAGGTTCAAAATAATTATCAGATTTACAAACATTATGGAAGGTTTTGTCAACTTCAAAATCAGTAGGAGTGTTCCTCAACAATCTCTCCCTTTTTGATGGTGACAAAACTTTCCTGCAGATTAAGTCAGTTTGAAATAAATTGGAAGTAAGCAATCATATTTAGCGCATTAATCACATATTGAAATTGAAAAATCAAACTCTATTGAAATCTGTGTGCTCCTTTGCTTCCTTTGTCTATAGCCTGCATTAAATCTGCATATTTTCTCCCCCTTTTTGTCATCAGCAAAAAGATAAAGATAGAGAATGTAAAGCATTGATATTAAGAAGATAACCAGTCTAAACAAATAATGTTAATGACATTACAGACCAAAAATAAAACTTTGGAGAAGAAATTTTAAACAGACTATTTTTTGGAAGGAGTTCGGATCAGTTGAAAGTTTTCCAAGATAGAGACAGCCTCCTCAATCCTTGAACTGCATTAACCCACTGCCTTCTCCATGTTGGATGAGCATTGAGTAATGGCCTCCTCCAGTTCTGCTTTGTCTGCAGCTGCTTGAAGTCGTTGAGTGTGGTTGTTTTCCTCAACAATTTTCTGCAGATTCTTTACTTCTTGTTCCAGTGCAGTTTGTTTGTCCTTGATTTCAAGCAGAAGTGAAAGGATGTTCTGGCTGTTGGAAGACTGTTCTTGGACATTATCTTGCTCAGGCTGTTCGAACTCCTTGTTTGCTTCTGGTGGAATCTTCCCCTGAACAGGTGTTTGTTCTTCAGAGACATGATCTGTAAAAGTTGGTTCTAAAACATTTGGAACTGGTTCAGAAGCATGTTCTGGAACATCAGCATGGCCTGTGTGAAGGTGTTTTTCTTCTGCTTCATCACTTTCGTCATGCAGAAGGATTTTTCTTTTCTTGCTATATACCTTCAATGGGATTGGAGATTCTTTCTTCTTGCTTCCTGGTTCTGCCCCTCTTCTCTGCTCTGCTTTTCTAATATTTGACTTTCCAGCAGAAATAGCCTCAGAATGAAGAGCCTCTTTTCCCTTGATCTTTTCCCTTACATCATCAAATTGTTTCATCTTGGAGAGCATTTTTTCTCCAACAAACATACAGGGAACACTGTTCTGCTGTAATTCATCAGGAATTGATATTTTCAGGAACATAAAAATTCGTGAGATTAATGCACCATATGGTAGCTGTCCCTTGTCCTTTTGTAGTGTCCTGTACATATGGAATATGATGATATGGGGAAGGGAAAAAGATTGACCTTTCAATAGAGCCTAGATGAGTTTAAGTTCAGACTTGGACAGGTCAGTTTTGGAGGCTGCTTTCGGCTTCAAATAGTTTATGATGATTTTGTGCAGAATGATGGATCTTCTGGATAAGTCAGAATAAGTGATATGCCTCTTTGATTCCAGAGCAAAGTTGGGTTTTTCAGAAGCTACCTTGAAAGCCTCTTCATAGTTTACCTCCAATGGAATGAATTTGGAGTGTTTTGCTCCAATTATTCTTGCCAACAAATAAGCCTTTATATCAAATTTCTTGTCACCAACAGTGAATTGGAGCCAGTTGGGTGACAAAATTGAAAGATTGGAATAGAAATAGGCTGTTAACTCAGAATAAACAGTTGCAGACTGAAGACAAAACTCATAAATGCCTTGTTTCTCGAACAGATGTTTGACAAGAATATCAGCCTTCTCTAGACAGGCGAAGTCCACGGTTCTGTGATTCATAACTCCTCGAGCAAGAAAAAGCTTATAACAGGTATTATGCTCAGAACTTCTAAATAATCTACCTGTTCCTGGCATACCAGATGCTATGCCCACCTTCATTTCAAAGAGCTCAAAAAGCCGAGCATCATCTTCAGGAACAACAAACTTTGATGCAGATGAAGATTTAGGACTTACAGATTTCGTTGCAGACGGAGTGGATGTTTCTCCGACTTTTTCTTTCCCCTTTCTGGAAAGAGGCACATTTGGGGTTGTGCTGGCAGGAGTGTGATCAGTCCCAGCAGTAAACTCAGAATACTTTTGAACAAGATGAGTTTCAGACCGAAGATCATTGTCTTTGAGGCATTTTAGAAGAGCCTCAGAAGAAGCATTACCTCTCTTCAACCTTTGATAATTCTGCCACACAAGTTTGATGTTCTTGAAACGAAAATCTATTTTACCCGTTGATTTGGGAGATGACGATCGAGGAGTTGGTGTCGCATGAGCAGATTCTTCAAGATGTTCCGATTCTGTGTCTGAGATATCCATAAACTCTGGTGGTGCAGGAGATTTAGACTCTTGATTCAAAATATGTGATGATCTTCTCTTGAAAGGCATTTTGATTGCTTCTGGGACAAAAAGATTTGATCTTTTTGGAGGAAGGAGGACGAGGAGGGTCTCTGAGTATCAGAAAGGTTTGAGCAGAAAAACGTACTGATGAGGGTTTCGAAAAGGTTTATAAAGGTGAAAGACGGGTTTTAGGAATAATAGGTTATTTTTAGAAGGTAAAAAATAAGCCAAAGTAAAATAGGAAGGAAATAGATTTTCTGAAGCATAAAAGATCAGTATAAAATCAAGATAATATTCTAAATGCAATTAAACAAATAAATTAGGATACGTACCTGATTTACTTCCAAATATAACAAATGTGAAAATATCCTGCCAAAAATATTCCCGCCAAACTTTAAACTATGTACGTACTGTTCTTGAGAGTCTGAGAAATGTTCAGACCAAGATCACTTGAGTCTGAAAAATTCCTGTCTGTAAAAAGCTTCAACAGAAAGGATAAGTAATGCACAGTTTGTTTCTAATATATTCAAACGAAGATTTATCAAGGGATTTTGTGAATATATCAACTAATTGATTCTTAGAATCAATAAATTGAACATTCACATCACAATTTTGAACATGATCTCTAATGAAATGATGTTTGATCTCAATATGCTTGGCTCGAGAATGAAGAATGGGATTCTTAGTGAGATTAATGGCACCGGTATTGTCACATTTGATAGCAACATTTGAGTCTTCAACAGCAAAATCTCGCAACTGCTGCTTCATCCACAGAATCTGTGCACAGCAACTTCCCAAGGCTATGTATTCTGCTTCTGTTGTTGAAAGTGCAACTATATTCTGCTTCTTTGAATACCAGGATACTAGCATATTTCCAAGCAGTTGACATGTACCTGTAGTGCTTTTCCTGTCCACTTTACATCCAACTAAGTCAGCATCTGAATAACCAGTAAGAGTAAAATCTGAATCTTTGGAATACCAAAGACCTAACATTGGATAAGTTCCAATGTATTTGATTATCCTCTTTACTGCAGAAAGATGCGATTCCTTTGGATCTGACTGAAATCTCGCACACATACAGACGCTAAAAAGTATGTCAGGTCTAGATGCAGTAAGATATAATAGAGAGCCTATCATGCTTCTATATACCTTCTGATCAACCTTTTTACCATTTACATCTTTGTCTAGCTTGGATGATTGAGACATTGGAGTGTCTGTCTTCTTGCAATTTTGCAGTCCAAACTTCTTGACTATATCCTTGGCATACTTTTCTTGGCAAATGAAGGTACCATCTTTCATTTATTTCACTTGTAAGCCAAGAAAGAATGTTAGTTCTCCCATCATGCTCATCTCGAACTCGTTCTGCATATTCTTAGAGAATTCCTTGCAAAGTAATTCGTTAGAAGATCTAAAGATAATATCATTAACATAGATTTGAACAAGTAGAAAATCCTTA
Organism: Syzygium jambos; assembly: GCA_031216235.1. NCBI lineage: Eukaryota > Viridiplantae > Streptophyta > Magnoliopsida > Myrtales > Myrtaceae > Syzygium > Syzygium jambos. The sequence goes on from CM062221.1 coordinate 7,884,666, forward strand.
CCATTTCTCTTAACAAATAGAGTTGTATCTACCTTACCCTTTGTGAAATCATTTTGCAGAAGGAAATTACTTAACCTTTCGTACCAAGCTCTGGGTGCCTGTTTCATACCGTAAAGGGCCTTTTTGAGTCTATAAACATAATCAGTCTTTCTCGGTTCTTCAAAACTAGGTGGTTGTTCCACATATACTTCTTCTTTAATGTATCCATTCAGGAAGGCACTTTTCACGTCCATTTGAAACAGTTTAAAGTTATGGAAACAAGCATAAGCTAATAATAGCCGAATGGCTTCTAACCTTGTAACTGGTGCATATGTTTCATCATAATCAATGCCTTCTTCTTGAGAATAGCCTTTTGCAACCAGTCTTGCCTTGTTTCTTGTGACCTTCCCTTTGTCATCCAGTTTGTTTCTGAACACCCATTTTGTCATATTGCCATGTCTTCTTCCTGTGAATGTTTGAGAAGAATCTTTGCTTGTTCCTGAGCATGTATCTTCTTGAAAGTTGATTCTGAAACCTGTATCACAGAGCTGGCTTATGCTAATCAAATTGTAGTTGAGTCTTTTTACCAGCGAAACCTCATTGATTCTAAGTCCTCCAATATCAACTGTTCCTTTGCCAATGATTTGTCCTTTAGTATTTCCTCCAAAGGAAACTTTTCCACCCTTCAGACTTTGAAGATCAGCGAATATGCTTGGATCTCCTGTCATATGTCTGGAGCATCCACTGTCTAGATACCACTTTCTTTTTCTCTTTGTGGTAACCTGCAAAAATCACAACATCTCAAGTTTTCTTTGGTACCCAAATTTATTTGGGTCCTTGAACATTAGTATAGGCTGTCTTAAAAAAATCTCTTCGAATAGGTCTCCAGACCTTAGGACATTCATTCTCAAAATGTTGTGGATCTCCACAATTTGAGCATTTGAGAGCACTTCGGCCAACAGGTTTTACAAAATTCTTTTTGAAATAGTTTTTATAAACTTGTCGAGGAGGTCTTTGTCTTAATCTCTCCTTGACTTTTGGAAAATCAATCAAGCTGTCACTTTCCTTTACAAATTCCAGACCAGATTTGTTATAGTAAGGAATTTGAATGAAAAGAATATGTTTCAAGGTATCTGAACCTTTTGAAAACTTGGAAGTAATTTCTGAAATTTCCTTTTTCAAAACAGTATTTTCTTTGGAAAGAAAATCTCGATTTTCCTTGATTTGATGAAATTCTTTTTGAAGGAAATCGATTCTTTCTTTTTGAGAAATATCCTGTTGCCTTAGTGATGAAATTTCCTTTTTCAGAGAAGAGATTCTTTTAAGAGCAGTCTTAAATTCGAAGCATAATTCATCAATATAATTTGATACTTCAATAGACATTTCAGAAGGTTTTACCTCGATTTCCACTTTAGGATCAGAATCAAAATCTGAGTCTGAATCTGACTTTGCCATTAGACAGAAATTTGAGATATCTTCATCACTGTCTTCGCACTCTGTGTCACTCCAAGTTTTTACCTTTAAGGCCTTCTTTGCTTTCTCAAATTTGGTCTTCTTTTTCAGAAGTGGACAGTTAGGCTTTATGTGTCCACGTTTCCTATAGTGAAAGCATATTATATCCTTTGATCTTTCTGTCTCATCGATAGGCTTCTTATTTTCAAAAGGCTTCTTCCCTTTGAGGTTTCTTCCTTTGATTTTCATTCTCTTATACTTCTTTATGAAGAGAGCTAGTTCTTCATCATCAACATCTTCATCTTCAGAATCTGCATCAGAATCAATGTTAGTTTTTAATGCAATTGACTTATTACCTCTGGTTTCAATCTCCTCATTTCGTTTCTCAGTCTCATATGATTGAAGAGTTCCAATCAACTCATTCACTGATAGAGGCTTGATCCTTTGAGTCTCATGAAGAGATGTTTTGATGTTGTCCCACTGATTTGTCAGTCCTCTCAGAAGTTTGTTGACTTTCAATGCATCTGGGACTGGTTGTTCTTGGTAGGCAAGACCGTTTACTATGTCAGTAAACCTGTCATAATAATCAGCAATTAATTCTCCGGATTTCATTTTGAAGGATTCATATTGACCAAGCAAAATATTGATTTGAGTTTCCTTGGCTCGATCTGTTCCTTCATAAGTAACATAGAGAGTATCCCAGATTTCCTTAGCAGATTCACAAGCAGCAATTTTCTTATATTCAACAGGAGATAAAGCACAGTAGAGAGAATAAATTGCTTTTGAATCTGAAGTTTCTCTTTTGGATATCTCAGTTTGAGATAATGGAGGATCTGCTGCATTGCTTGCATCTGCCTTTTCTTTTGAATCTGAAGACTTTGGATTGACTCCTTTGATGATGACATCCCATTGCATATGATCATTTGACTTAATGAATGCCTTCATCTTGTTCTTCTAGATACTATATTCCTTGCCATCGAAATATGGTGGTCTGTTGTTGCTCTGACCTTCAATGAGCCCTGGAGCACCATAGCTAACCATAAAGATCGTTAGCTCAGAAGTAAAACACTTCAATAAATGAGCAACCTGCTCTGATACCAATTGAAGTGGCTAGCACGGATCACCTAGAGGGGGGTGAATAGGTGATCCTAAACAAATCTTTGATATTTGCGCGGAAATAAAACGAATAACAAAAGAATCTGAATAAAATTCAGATTCAAGTTAGATCAAATGGGAAATGCAGAACGTAAAATAAGAGATAAGGAAAAGAGAATCTGCACACAAGTTTATAGTGGTTCGGCTTATAGCAAGCTTACGTCCACTCTCCCACGCTTACAGCATACCGGCTGGATTTCACTATGTAATCAAGAGAAATTTACAGATTCCGAGTCTCAGAACTATTGTGTATGATAGGACTCTCTATCTCACACAATCACTCTTTACAAAGTAATCCTCAAGATCTTGATCTTAAGTGCAGAACGACAAGAGAATAGAATGGAGTAAGCTCATACTTTGGACTTGTTAATTCTTGAATCTGTCTTCTTTTGCTGCTCGCGATCTCCTTAAATACTCCTCTACATCCACACTAGCCGTTGGACAACTTGCAGAGGATCATCTTCCAATCTTCACCTTGGACAGATTTGTATAATAAGGATTGAGTAGCCGTTAGATGATAAATTCTGAATCCCGCTGATTCTGGTCGCTCATACAATTAGAATCTTGGTTTCCATAAGTAGAGCTTTGTCCATAATAATGCATTCTTGTCGTAATTTTTGATTGTCAATCAATTTGATTGAGATTGAATTAATCAAAACTTTCCTTCTGTGAAATCCATACCAGATCACTAGCTGTTATTCTTCGTTCTGAATTCTGCGTCTGAATAATTTCAGTGTCTGAATCTTCTTCTGAAAAATTTCAGTGTCTGCGTCTGAAGAACTTCTGCGTCTTCGTCTGAAGAACTTCTGCGTCTGCGTCTGAATAATTTCAGCGTCTGCGTTTGAAGAACTTCTGCGTCTGAAATGAGAAGGTTCAGAATAATTATCAGATTTACAAACATTATGGAAGGTTTTGTCAACTTTAAAATCAGTAGGAGTGTTCCTCAATATATATGAAACGCCATTATATGATAAATGAAGAGTGTCCTTACTCTCTTTCAGATTACTAACAATGACGATTTTCATGTTTCTAGATAGGGAGTAAGAATCTAAGAAATGGCATCAGCTTGGATAATTATTGTCATATCAGTAGTACCATTGCTTCACTACCATATCGGAATTACAAAGGGGATGCTCAATATTGGTGTGAACTACGGAATGCTCGGAGACAATCTCCCCTCTCCAGCGACGGTGGTCCAACTCTACAAGGAGTTCAACTTTGGAAAACTTTGACTTTATGACCCGAACTCAGACGTGCTCTTTACGTTTAGGGGCAGTGGAATAAACGTCACGCTAGGCATAAAAAACCAAGACTTACCATCCATAGCATCAAGTGCCAATGCAGCTAAGACATGGTTCGACGCCAATGTTCAACCTTACATAGATGACCTCAATTTTCAGTATATTACAGCCGGTAATTACGGCGTTCCCGGAGAATTTGCTCAATATTACTGGCTATGCAAATTTACAAACTACTGTAAGTAATTGTTAGGAAAACTCAATCCCCGATCGTCACGTTCGAAACATATTCGGAACGAATTTGATCAATGTGGAAAATGTGCTCGAGGACCATCAACTTGTATCACTGATCGTATATGCATATCACATAACGAACATACTTGGTATTGTCACAGATTAAGTGCCGTTTTGCGCTTGAGAGTTCTTCGATCGTCTTTCGTACTCGCGTGAGTTCCAAAAGAAAACAGAGAAGACGACGTATTCGAAGGAGCGTGTTTGCATATGGAAAAATCACATCTGTTTTCCAAAGGGTGCCTTCTATTATAGATAGATAAATAACTATCTCGTGGGCCCTTGTGACTCACGGGCCGGGTTTGGCCCATCTTGGGCGGTCCACCCATTGTGTTTTTCATCTCCCACTCGCCCACGATGGGCTAAACACAACTCTCTTCCTTGCAAAGTTCATATTGTCAAATAATCCGTGCTACCGGCATACTACGAGAGCTCGTTGTTATACATCTGTTAGGAATATATAACAGCTTAAATTCGAGCATTATCTAGAGTAGAATTAGTATGCAGTTCCCTAGATCAATCAGTCACATTTTTTATCTCTCTTGATCTCTTTTAGTATCTCATATATTGTATTCACAACTATGATTTACTCAAAATAATAATTGGTCGACCTGTGAATACAAATATAGAATGTGACATCATAAATTAAATTGATCTTCCTCTTTCCTTAAATCTCTCCATTTCAGTCCAACTCGCTTTTCTACAAATGTCCTGTTAGACCGAATTATCATGGTCATCGGTAACATCCTAAGATAGCAAACACTGAATAGAAATTTTGAGAATAAGTAAGAGTCGTGAAGGCACTTTAATTGAGAAGAATTATTTTGCTCAAGAGTCTCACATGACTTAAAATTGAGATCATAAATTTTACCAACTCTTATCGGTCGTCTCATGCATACGTAATATGAAATACGTATTATGGTATTCTCCCATTTTCCCATAAAGCATATGTCTTTACTCTCAATACCGTACATATGATAGTTTAGACATACTCAATGTCTAACTTGAGTTCACAAATCTACTCTATTCATAAGCATCTATCAGAACTCACATCTGGCATTAAAAACAGGTAAAGTGAAATATGTGGGTCATTTCACTTTCGGACATAATAATCCATATGTCCTCATCTTAACATTCTGTTAAGGCAACGTCCATGCTTCAAGCTTGAGCTCTCAATTATCACCTAGATAACAAGCTTAAAACTATCTCATCTTTATTCATCACATAGTGAGTAGAGGCGATTACCCGTGTGAGTGGGCTAATCTCTCATCTGTCTGACATACCTTTTCAATATAATGCACTCAGCATCGACATTCACAAACGTCATACAAACTTATAGGTATTGATAATAACAAACTTTATTAATAGTGAACATTCTGAGAAAATTACAATATTCAGTACATCATATTCTAAACAGTCCTAGAGATCTCACATGACCGTGGAAAACTTCTCTAGGAATCGGCTTCGTCATAGGATCTGCTATCATCCTTTGTGTAGATATGTACTTCACGTTCACTTCCTTTCGTGCAACCATTTCCTTGACATAGTTATACTTGATATCTATATGTTTGGTCTTTCTATGGTACTTGGGATCCTTAGTGTACGCTATTACTGCTTGGCTATCACAATAGACCAATACTAGGTTTGCAGCATTCTCAGTTACACCTAAGTGATCTAAAAATCTTCTAAGCCAAATAGCTTATTGTGCCGCTGCTGATAGAGCCACGAACTCGGCTTCCATTGTAGATAAGGCTACACATTGTTGTTTCTTACTATTTCAAGATATGGCGCCATTATTCAGTAAGAACACGTATCCAGAAGTAGATTTCCTTTCTTTTAAATCTCCTCCCCAGTCAGCATCAGTATAGCCTTCAAGGTGTAGGTCACTTCCTTGATAAGTCAGTACATAGTCGGCACTTCCCTTTAGATATCTCAGGATTTTTTTGATGGCGATTCAATGTGCTTGACCTGGATTGGATTGGTATCTACTTACCATTCCAACTGCATAACAAATATCAGGTCTTGTACACATCATAGCATACATCAAGCTTCCGACAGCACTAGCATATGGAACTTGTTCTATTTGCTCCTTTTCTTGTGAAGTCTTAGGACACATTCTGTCGCTTAATGCTTTGCCTTTTGCAATAGGAGTATCTATTGATTTACAGTCTTGCATACGAAATCGCTCAAGCATTTTATTCATATACGTCTCTTGTGAAAGGGATAGGGATTTCTTTGAGTGATCTCTTGAAATCTTAACTCCAAGAATGTATGCAGCTTCACTCATATCTTTCATCTCAAAATTGGAAGATAATCAATTCTTGATTGTATTAACCAACTCCATACTACTTCCGACAATTAGTATATCATCAATATATAATGATAAGATCACAAATTAATCTTTGAATCTTTTGATATATACACAATTGTCTTCACTAATCATTACAAAATCATATGCCATTATTGCATTGTGAAAACGTATATACCATTGTCTCGAAGATTGCTTAAGGCCATATATCGACGTCAATAGTCGACACACTTTGTGCTCCTGGCCTTTTGTAATGAAACAAACAGGTTGTTCCATATAAATTTCTTCCTCTAATTCTCCATTGAGGAATGCAATCTTTACATCCATTTGATGTAATTCCAGATCTATATTAGCTACTATTGCCAGAATAAGGCGAATAGAGGTAAATCTAACCACAGGAGAAAAAGTTTCTTCAAAGTCAACTCCTTTCTGTTGATTATATCCTTTCGCCACAAGGCGAGCCTTATACCTCTCTATTGAGCCATCAGCCTTACGCTTTATTTTGAGAACCCACTTGTTCTCAATGGCTTTGCGTCCTTTTGGAAGGTCAACTAATTCCCAAACTTGGTTTGATCTTAATGACTCTATTTCCTCTTCCATTGCATGTATCCATTCTTTCTTATCAGGGCACTTTAGAGCATCATTCACATTCTTCAGCTCATCTTCATCTTGTGGGGCAATCATGAAAGCTTCTCCTTCAATGTCAAAACGTCGACGGGGAATCCTATTACGACTTGACTGTCATATGGAATGCTATACTAATGATGATTCACCACGTTCCATTGCGCTCCCATTCGAATGAGATAATGGTGGTGTCGTCTCTTTAAGTGGTTGCAATTGAGACTGGGTTGTATTCAACTCTTCATTTGTCACAATGCTCCCACTAACTTCACTATCACGATCCATAGATTTATATAGTGAGTAATCACCACCTGCTTCGCCCTTTTTAGGAAATTCATTCTCTAATAATGTGACATTCCGTGATTCAAATTCAGTTATACTTCCGCTTTCTTGCTCACCTATGAATACATATCCTTTTGAGCGCTCTGAGTATCTTATAAAAATACTCTTTTTGCCTCTTAGGCCTAATTTTTCATATTTGTGAGAAGACTCACGAGTATAGGCAGCACAACCCCAAGGTTTTAAAAAGCTTAAATCAGGCTTTCTGCCTATCCATAACTCATATGGAGTAGAAGCAACCGATTTAGAAGGCACACAGTTAAGTATGTAGGCAGCAGTCAACAAAGCATCACCCCAAAAGGTGATGGGCAAGTTAGCTTATGCCATTATTGATTTAATCATTTCCATTAAGGTTTTGTTTCTTCTTTCCGCAACACCATTTTGTTGAGGAGTATATGGAATAGTCAGTTATCTTTTTATTTTCTTTTCATCACATAAATTTCTGAACTGATCAGACAGATATTTTCGACCTCGATCGGATCTTAATGCTTTTATTTTCTTGTCTAATTGATTTTCCACTAAGCTTATAAATCTTTTAAAGCAATTTAAGGCCTCAGACTTATGAGAAATCAAATCGACATGTCCGAATCGAGTATAATCATCAATGAATGTGATGAAATAAATAGACCCATGCTTTTCTTTTACATTCATTGGACCACAGATGTCAGTATGGATTAATTGCAAAGGAAATTCAGCTCTTGTTCCTTTTTCAAATGGTTTCCGTGTTGTTTTTCCTTCTAGGCAATGCTTGCATATGGGCAAATCAACCTTTTTAATATTGCCCAATAAGCCATCTTTAGCCAATCTATTCATTCTTTATTGGCCAATATGACCAAATCTAACATGCCACACGTTCACATCATTCTCATAAGAATAAGATGATGTAAATAAGGAATAACTAACATTAACTTCACAATAGTCAACATCTAATACAATGAAACCATCTAAGAAGTATCCGGAACCATACTAACTTGTACCTAAAGACAAGTCTACACCATTGTTATGGAAGTTTACATTAAAACCAAGTCTAACTAAAACCAACACCGAAACTAAGTTCCGACAAATCTCTGGAGCAAATAGCACATCATGTAGAAACAATGTGCGTCCACCGCGCATAAGTAGTTGACATGTGCCAATGCCTCTGACCTCTACTCTTGAATTGCTCTCCACGTAGATCCACTTCGTTCCTTGTGGAACTCGTCGAAACTTCACGAAAGCTTCTTTGTCCTTCGCTACATGGTCTGTGGCTCCCGAGTCTACAGTCCACAAAGGATTAGATTCGGTTAGAAACACTGAACTAGACATATAAGTAGCATTTTCATGAATGCTAAGGGTTTCTACCTTCTTTGGCTCGCCACAGTCGCGAGCAAAGTGATCCTTCTTGCCACAGTTGAAACATTTCACTCTTGAAATGTTCTTCTTGAAAGGACGCTTTCCTTTCTCCCGTTGGTTGAGCCTCGGCTTCTTCCCTGAAGGACTTGGCCCCTTGCCTTTCCACTTCTTTGACCTAGCAGGATACTTCCTCTTGGAGCCCGAAACTCCTTGCGAGCTAGAACCAGTAAAGTAAATATCAGTTTCTGGCTTAGCCGCCATGAGGCGATCCTCTTCCAGCTCAAGATGCCGCATAGCATCCTCGAAGGTCTTAATACCCTCATTGTGGGTCAAATGGATCTTCATGTGCTCTCAACTTCGAGGTAATGAGCGAATTACTGCCTGCACCTGCTGCTCATCAGTGAGTATGTGCCCGGTATCCTTTAGCTCACTAATCATATTCGATATCTGTCTCAAATGTTATTTCATGGTCTTTCCATGAGACATTTTATATGAGTCGAAACGAATAGTGAGTTATCTCAGTTTGATCACAGAAGTTCGACCAAATCTTGATGCCAGTGCAGCCCACATGTCTTTGGCGCTTTAGAAACGTCCGAACTCTCACATGATGTTATTGTCCATGCTGCTTAGCAACGTAATGCGAGCAAGAGAGTTCTTTCTTTTCCAAACAGCAAAGGCATCTTTGTCCCTCTTGTGTTGGGCAGTTATCCTATCCTTAGGTTCTTCCATAATTTGGTTAAGAGCTTCGAGTGCCTCTTGCCCTTCCAGCACATATTGAATCTTAAGACTCCAAATCTCATAATTGTCGCCATTCAATTTTTCTCCCTTATTTAGTTTAGCCACTATGATCTTAGTTGTTGAAGCCATCATATCTGAACATTTCAGACACATATGCACGAGTTATTAAAGCCTATCTAAATGCTTCATCAACATCATGATTATATAAACTAATCATATTAATGAATAGTTTCACAAAAGGTCTTAGAGTCGAAAGTTCACTATGTTCCCAATCATCGTCTAAAAAACCTAATTTGAAATTACTATTAACATAATCATTTATGTAATGAAATTGGTTCTTCAAAAGTTATACAAACTTTGAAAAACTTCCCACATAAAACATAACACATAATATGGCAATATAAAATGAGAAATCACAAAAATTCATAGCCATATATATTTCATAACACATTCACAAATATTTAAGAACATGTAATAATAACTTGAAACATGTACATAATTGATTCAAAATCCTAAAAGAACAACATCAAGTGTACCAATCCAACACATAAACAAGAAATGACTCATAAAATTCTTTAGAAAGTTTTATTTTCTTCGGAACATAAACAGAGGCTCTCGAAAAACCCCTAGATCCGGGCCATGGCTTGTACCGAGACCCATTCAATGTAAGGGTTGATGTTCTCCTTTCCTCGACCCTTATGTATTGTTGCAGAAAATTCTCCATAAGCATCTTATAGCTTGGACCCTTAAAGATTTCTCTAACTTTATCAAGCATTCTTCCCAACTTCTTAGGAATAGTGCATTTTAGGGCTCCGACCATTACATATTCTGGCATAACAAAACCGTTCCAAATGATATCCTGCATCATTTTGTTAACCTTGATGATGTGTGTCATCATATCATCTTTAGCGTCCCATCAATAAAGAGCTAGCTTGACTCTTAGGTTCTCAAGCTTCTCCTTTTGAGCTGCCGTTCTTAGGATTATCGGAGTGTGTCTCAAATGTACTATTATTCCTGCAACGAATGCAGAATGAAGGATTAGTTATAATCCATGATACATTAAGATAAGGAATGCTTATTCATATGCATATGATCTAGCACTTGTATTTCAAAAAACTATAGAGAAATACTTGAAAAAATGACAGAATATACCCCTAAGTACGTGTACATAGGGTTTATCGTGCATTTTCACATTCATAAGTGCAGCAAAAATGTAATATGAATACACCATAACGTAGAACATTCCGATACGAGCATATCGATACCAAGAACGCCCATATTGGAGTTCAAATGAGCTCGAACAGGCCGAAAGAAATAACGGGGTCATTTTGCCCGATTTGAACCGGTCCGGTTCGACCAGTTTGACCAGTCTGACTAGACCAGTTTGACCAGTCCGACCATTGACCGGTCAACGGTTCGGTCAATAGTCAATGGGTAGGGTCAAGGGTCAATGGGGTCGGGTCAAGGGTCAACCGGGTCGGGTCAACAGTCAATCGGGTTGGGGTCAAATGGGTCGGGTCAACAGTCAACCGAGTCGGGGTCAATGGGTCGGGTCTCGGGTCAATCGGGTCGGGTCAAGGTCCGCTCCCGATGACGTCACGCTGACATCATCGTCGGCAGTTAGTGGTGACCGATGCGCCGATTCACATGGCCGCGCGTGGGCCTCACGCGCCGTCGCGCTCATGACGCTTGTCGGTGCGTGAGGGCGCGTACGACGTCCTCCGGCGACGCGCCGCCCATCATTTTACTCGTCTCGACGAGCACTTTCTGTTTATGTAATAAAATTCAAGTTTTGACGAAAAACAAAAATCAAAACATGCATGAACAGTTCGGCAACGCGAAGAAAACAAACAAAAACGAGGCCAAAACGAAAAAACAAGCAGTATACACTTCAGAAGATACATATGCACTATCAGGAAATAAGTAAACCTGGCTCTGATATCAATGTTAGGAAAACTCAATCCCCGATCGTCACGTTCGAAACATATTCGAAACGAATTTGATCAATGCGAAAAACGTGCCCAAGGACCATCAACTTGTATCACTGATCGTACAGGCATATCACACAATGAACATACTCGGTATTATCACAGATTAAGTGCCGCTTTGCGCTTGAGAGTTCTTTGATCGTCTTTCGTAGTCGCGTGCATTCCAAAAGAAAACAGAGAAGACGATGTATTCGAAGGAGTGTGTTTGCATATGGAAAAATCACATCTTTTTTCTAAGGGGTGCCTTCTATTATAGATAGGTAAATAACTACCTCGTGGGCCCTTGTGGCTCACGGGCCGGGTTTGGCCCATTTTGGGCGGTCTACCCATTATGTCTTTCAGTAATTATAACTATACTGGATTGAGGGTGTCCACAGTAGTTGGGACCGGTACCTTGGGGAGTTCACACCCACCCTCGAGCGGTGTATTTGCCGACGTAGCTCCCACACGATTTGAATCATAAACTTCCTGTCTAACACTAGCACCCCATTATTAGTTAATGTGTATCCCTATTATGCATATGCCTCGGATCCAACTAATGTGAGATTAGATTATGCTCAATTCACTGCGCCAGGTCCAGTGGTTCGGGATGGCAACTTGAGTTACTCAAACTTGCTCGACGCGACTGAGGATGCTTTCTATTGGGCGATGGAGAAGAAAGGCATGAGCAACGTGGATGTGGTGGTTTCTAAGAGTGGTTGGCCATCGATCGGAAACGGAAACTTCACCACTCTGCAGCTTGCACAAATTTATAATGAAAATTTTGTGCAGAAGTTGCTTGCAAAGCAAGCAACACCTAAGAGGCCACAGCACTATTTGGAAGGATTCATCTTTTCAATGTTTAATGAGGATCAAAAGCCTCAGGGCGTGGACCAAAATTGGGGCATATTCTATCCGGATGGGGCGTCGGTTTATTCTATATTTTCATAGGATTGATTAAGAGAAGTAGACTAATCCTTTTCAAGGTAGTCTAGGAGATGAGTAATGAATAATGTTTGAATATGAATAAGTATTCACTGATTTGTTTTGACATTGTTCCTATTCATCTACTTGGATCTAGAATTTCAAGTCAATGAGTTGTTTAAATGAAGTTTCATACAACAAGAATCTAATATATTTCAATTTCAAGGACCAATAGATTGAAAGTTCTAAATCTTATGTATTGATTTCAATTGTCTTCTAAATTTTTCAATTTGCTTCACTCAATAGTCCTAAATTTAAATCTTATGTGTGGATTAAAATTGCTAGCTCTAAATTTTCCATTTTCGACGGACAACCAAACACTCTCTAGAAACCTCCACGTCTAGGTCGCCTATGCCTTGCTTCTCCATTGCCATTATAACGTGCATGATCGCAATGAGAATGTTCATCATATAATTCAAATTGCCATCTTGAAGCACCGGACAAGTCGCGGTGAATTCAGTGTGATCTAATCTTACATTATTTGGATATGAGCTGTATACAAAATGTTGATACACATTAAATTACTGGTTATTTCGCTGGAATTGGATTGACAATGAAATACCAATCACCGAAAGTCATTCTTTGATTTTTATAAAAGTAAATGGGTTATGTGGCGATTCTAAACAGGAGTTATTTAAAGGAGCTCAAGGCAACGAACAGATATGCTTCGACAAAATTTAATCAACGTCAAAGTACACAAAACTTTGCCAAAATTTCATTGATGACAAAATGCGATGACATAAAGATACAATGTCAGAATTTAATCGATGATGAAGATATGAAAGCTATAATTAAGATACATGGTGGAATTTAATCAATGAGATATTCAGAAACTATAGTTAATGTATAGGTGTTGAAAGAGCCTATACACCAAATGAGTTATTTTATATGCTGGAGATAATTTAGAAAATCGCCAATAGTCAAGCTATCATGCGACCAACTTAAAAGTTGACTCATACTTCATTTTCACATTCTAAACACTTCTTTCGTTTTTATTTTTATTTTGGACAGAATCGAGATTAGGTGTATAGGCTCTCTTGACGTTTCTTGTAGCAGGGACTATGCGAGCAAAACCATGAGTAAACCCACAAAAAATTTCTCCCCCATAATTTTTACGGGGAAAAAGACTATACTTACCCTATTTTATGATATATTCGTGTTTTATGTCTACTAGAGTATTTAAATATTAAGTCATGCTTTTATAACAGTTTCAACTTTTAAAATAATTGGCTGTGATCTTACAAAATTTTACAATATCTATGTACAAAATTCATATATCAAGAGGGTTGGAGTTCTTTAAGTTCAATGATTACACTAGTCATTTTAGACTTCCAAATTTAGCGGGTACCATTGGAGAATCTACGAGTTTATATCATATCCATTTTTATTTGAACAATTATGTGTAAAATAATTCAAGAAAGAAACACAAGGGCAAATTATATGGATATGGTGTCTCATATATTATCTTTCCAATTGTCCAATTATTATTTATTTTTACAATTTCTCTTGAGATACTCAATGACCTAATATAAAAAATGATAAATGTTAAGAGCCTAAAATCAACCTTCTTTATATTTGGGAAAATGGCACAAATGGTCTCCAAACTTTGGCCCAATGTGTAATTTGATCAATGAACTTTTAATTGGTTCAATATGGTCCATGAACTTTAACCTAATGTGCAATGTCGCCCCTGAACTTTCAATTTGTTCAATATGGTCCTTGAGCTTTTTATTCATGTTCAATCTAGTCCTTATGTTATATGAAATGATCAATGTCGTTCCTAGACTTAAATTAATGGAAGGATAACATTGAACATTTTCATATAGCCCATGGACTAACTTGAACATGTAACAAATATCTAGGGATCACATTGAATAAATTAAAAGTTCGGAGACAATATTGCACATTAGGCCAAAGTTCAGGGATTGCATTTAATAAATTAAAAGTTCATAGACCATATTACACATTGGGCTAAAGTTCAAAGACTATTGTGTCATTATCCCTTTTAATTTTCATATGGTGGAGGGATAAACTCCCTTATTTTTGTAAGATCTTTTCCTACCCCAAATGAAGCTTTTGTATTTCTTACCATTTTCTCTTTAACTAGTTCGATAGCTTTTTCCTTAAAGCTCCATTGCATTAGGTACATGCCTCACATTTGCATGCAATCACTACAAAAAAGCAAGGATTTAGCCACGGAAATTTGCGACGAACAATTTTTCGTTGCTAATTTCCGACGGACTCTGCGACGAATTTTTTTCCGTCGCAAATTTGCAACGAAAAATGAAATTAGCGACGGGAAAAAAATTCGTCGCAAATTACCGACGAATTTTGCGACGAAAAAAAATTCGTGGCTAATTTGCGACGGAATTTGCGACGAAAAAAAATGCGTGGCTAATTTGCGACGGCATTAGCCACGAAAAAAAATTCATGGCTAATTTGCGACGGAAGTAGCCACGAAAAAAATTCGTCGCTAATTTGCGACGGAATTATCCACGAAAAAAAATTCATGGCTAATTTGCCACGGATTTTTGCCACGAAAAAAAATTCGTGGCTAATTTGCGACGGAATTAGGCACGAAAAAAATTCGTCGCTAATTTGCGACGGAATTTGCGACGAAATAAAGTTCGTGGCTAATTTGCGACGGAATTTGCCACGAAAAAAATTCGTGGCTAATTTGCGACGGAATTTGCCACGAAAAAAAATTCGTGGCTAATTTGCGACGGAATTTGTCACGAAAAAAATTCGTGGCTAATTTGCGACGGAATTTGCCACGAAAATAAAATTCGTGGCTAATTTGCGACGAAATTAGCGACGAATTTTTTCCGTTGCTAATTTGCGAAGAAAAAAACATTTTGTCGCAAATTTGCAACGGAATTTGCGATGAAAAATTCTTCGTAGCTAATTTGCAACGGAGTTAGCGATGGATTTCGCCGTTATTTAGAGCCCGAACTTTGATGTCGAATTTCTCGGAATTCTGGGATGAATTTAATTGGACGGTGTCGATATTATTGTGGCAAGCCGCGATATTACTTGGGATAGGTGAAAAGTGAATTTTTGACCGGGTGTTGATTTGGACTGATAGACTTCTCTCGCGGTGTATTTTTATTAATACCATTTGGTCAAATCCTAAATTATTAATTAGAATTTTTTAGGACCGTTAGATTGTTTTTGAATTCGAATCGTGGCCGTTGGATCGCAATTACTGCGATCTGACTTTTCCTCTTTCTCTCTCTCTCTTTACCCTTTTTCCACGCTGGTCCCGCCCTCATGCGCCTGACACCACCTACCCCATCATTTCCCCTTTCTTCCTTTTCTTCATTTTCTTCATTTTCTTTTTCTTTTTCTTCTTTCCTTTTCTTCCTTTCTTCTTCTCCTTCTCTCTCTACCCTTTTTCCATGCTGCAGGTCCCCCCCTCATGCGCCTGACACCACCTACCCCCATCATTTCCCCTTTCTTCCTTTTCTTCTTTCCTTCTCTTCCTTTCTTCTTCTCCTTCGTTCGCTGGTCCTCTTCTTCCGCTCGGCTTCTGCTTGTTGCCGCACTTCTCGCCGGCTTGCCCTTCGTCGGACCAGCTCCGCCACCACCCCGGCTAGCCCGTCGCCGCCCACGACCGCCATTGCTGACTTGTTTCAGCCAGCACGCGGGTCGCACCTCCCGCAACCCAGCCGCCGGTCCGCCCACGCCTGCCCTCGCCGCTTGCTGCTGTTGTCCCAACTGCTGAGACCACCATCGCCAACCTCCATTTTAGTCGCTCCCTTTGCCGTGCTCGTTTGCCGCCGTTCGTCGCCCGTCCGCCGGTCGCCGAGCCCGAGCCGCGGACCGCCCTCGTCGCCGCCCTTGTCATCGCGTCGTCGCCGGCGTTAGCCAAGTAAGTTAACCCCTAATCCCGTGTTTAGGATGTTAAACTTGCTTAGGGTAGTTTAAATATTGTTTAGATTAATTTATTAATTGTTTAGTTAATTGGGATTAGGTGACAGGATATCGGTAGATGTGCGATAAGTTATCGTGAATGTGGTGATACGCTATCAATTATATTATTATTGTTGATTATGTTATTAATATTAATATTTTTAGAATTAATTATTATTTTATTATTTGCGACGGAAGTAGCCACGAAAAAAAATTCGTGGCTAATTTGCGACGGAAGTAGCCACGAAAAAAATTCGTCGCTAATTTGCGACGGAATTATCCACGAAAAAAAATTCATGGCTAATTTGCCACGGATTTTTGCCACGAAAAAAAATTCGTGGCTAATTTGCGACGGAATTAGGCACGAAAAAAATTCGTCGCTAATTTGCGACGGAATTTGCGACGAAATAAAGTTCGTGGCTAATTTGCGACGGAATTTGCCACGAAAAAAATTCGTGGCTAATTTGCGACGGAATTTGCCACGAAAAAAAAATTCGTGGCTAATTTGCGACGAAATTTGCCACGAAAAAAATTATTGTTGATTATGTTATTAATATTAATATTTTCAGAATTAATTATTATTTTATTATTTTCGAATTGAAATATTAATATTTTATTATTAAATAATTAAATTCCGAAAATTAAATATTAGTATTTTGGATGATTTTCAATATCGAATTGTGATGCCAATGTTGGATTACGCCGTATAAGTTGGCGTATTTCGAAAATGATTTGAATGATTTCGATTCGAGAAAATATTTTGAATTGTGGAAAATAAATTATTTTATGATGCTTATTTAATAATTAATTTCCAAATTTATTTATTATTATTTCAGAAAATCTTGAATCTCAAATTATGATTTCCAACTTGTATGGTGATGATTATGTCGTCAATTGTCATATGAAATTGATTATTTGACAAATTGTTTTCAATGGAAGTTTCCAAGGAAAATTTATGGGATTTTTGGAAATAATTTATTTTTATGGTTATGCCAAGTAATTATAGTGATGCTTCTCGACCTCGCCGCCCAGATCTGGCCGGCGAGGTGACATCGCCCATGGCCGGCAAGGTCCAACTCGCTGGCCTCAGCCGGTCACCGGTCGCCAGACCGGCGACCGGAGAAAAATATGTAGGGAAAAAAATTCGGAAAAATAAATTAAAAATTTAAAAAAATTTAGGGAAAAAAATTATTATAAAAAAATAAAATATGAAGTCAATTTTTTTTTGTAGGTACGTATCCATTTAAAAGTTTCGCAGATGAAGTGAACGTTGCAATTCTCATCAAATTGAGCACTTTCTACTACAAAGATTTCAGTCAAATACTTGGGTAATTGTTTTATTTTTTAAAATTTCAAAGTAATAAATTTATTGATTATTTTTTGTTTTAATATTTTATGAGATTTTGTTATTTTTATATAGACACAATGCAAAGAGACAGGGCTTGGATGTATAATAAGAACTTACCTAGACGTCGAGGATTGACCGATGAGTTTTGTGCTGGGTTGGAACTATTTTTGGACTTCGCTAGTAGTAAATATGAGTTGATGGATGGAAATAAGTTAAGGTGTCCGTGTAGAAAGTGCAGTAATGGTAAATTTCATGTCTGTGATACAGTTAGAGAACATCTTTGTAGATTTGGGTTTACTCCGAACTACTATAATTGGACTTGTCATGGTGAACCTTTTATATCTGACGAAGGATATGGAATAAGTGATCAATTTTCAGTTAGGGAAGAATGTAGCTATTATGACCAATTGAACCCATACCAGAGGATGGTGATTGATGCAACTGGTCAGAATGTTGTTTCAGATCCGAACCATGCAAGTACTAGTTTCACTCCTACACTTGAGGAAGAGATAGGAGTAACAGGTTTTGATGAGAATGTGTGTAATGAAACGTTTCCATCTAATCAGTTCTGGGAAGTGTTGAAAGCAGCAGATGAACCTTTATGGACAGGTTGTGACAACCATACTCAGTTATCAGTGACAGCAAGATTGTTAAATATCAAGGCAGAGCATAATGTGTCTGAGAATTGCTTTAACTCTTTTGTTGAAGTAATGCGAGAAACAATGCCTCGTGATAACATCATGCCAAGTGATTTTTACGATATGAAGAAGTTAGTGAATAACTTAGGTCTTCCAGTTGAAAGGATTGATGTATGTAGTAGGGGTTGTATGTTATATTGGAGAGATGATGAAAATGCGGAATCTTGCAAATTCTGTAGCCTTCCCAGGTACAAGATTAACAGGTCGCAGGGTCATAATCGGAGGCAGGGTCATAATCAGAAGCGTAGACCATGCAAGCAAATGTTTTATCTGCCCTTAATCCCCAGATTACAAAGGCTTTATGCGTCTCAAGCCACTGCTGAACACATGACTTGGCATGCAAATCATGAAACAGAAGAGGGTCTAATGTGTCATCCTTCAGATGCAGAGGCTTGGAAACATTTTGATAGAACATACCCTGAGTTTGCGATGGAGCCTCAAAATATCAGGTTAGGTCTCTGTGCTGATGGATTTGCCCCATTTGGAAAATCAGGGAAAAGTTATTCATGTTGGCCAGTTATCGTAACTCCGTACAATCTTCCACCCGGTATGTGCATGAAGACACCTTATATGTTTTTGACATTGATCGTGCCCGGCCCGCAAAATCCAAAAAAGTTGATAGATGTTTATATGCAACCATTGATTGAAGAGTTACAACGGCTATGGAATGAAGGTGTCGTTACGTATGATGTTTCTACTAAGCAAACATTTGTAATGAAGGCTGCTCTTCTTTGGACGATAAATGACTTTCCAGCATATGGAATGTTATCTGGATGGAGTACAGCTGGGATTTTAGGATGTCCGATATGTTTGGAGAGATCGAAATCATTCAGATTAAGACATGGTAAGAAGCCCTGCTATTTTGACTGTCACAGATAATTTTTGCCGATGAATCATACATTCAGAAGGAATAAAAAAGAGTTCATCAAGAATAGGATTGAAATAACTCATCCACCGTTGAGGTTGTCCGGTGATCAAATATGGGAGCGAGTGCAGGACTTTCCAACTGTTGTTGAAAACCCTCATGGCACATCTATTGCGTACAGAAGTGCACATAAGTGGACTAAACGCAGTATATTTTGGGATCTACCATATTGGAAGGCCCATCTTATTCATCATAATCTTGACGTCATGCACATTGAGAAGAATGTTTTCGACAATGTTATAAATACTATTATGGATGTCACGGGAAAAACAAAAAACAACTTGAATACAAGAAAAGATATGAGAGATATTTGTGATCGGCCAACATTAGATGTGGATGCAAGCAGCAGGGGACCAAAACCAAAAGCAGTTTATACGTTGGATAAGGAGCAGAGATGAGTCGTTTGTCAATGGTTGAAATCTGTGCGGTTTCCTGATGGATATGCTTCGAATATTGGAAGATGTGTTGATTTGAACGAATGCAAGTTGATAGGATTAAAGAGTCATGATTGTCACATATTTATGGAAAGACTAATTCCAATAGCTTTGAAGGAACTGCTACCAAACTTTGTATGGGGTGCCATTACAGAGTTAAGTAATTTCCTTCATGATATTTGCTTAACAGTGTTAAAAGCAACACACATGGAGCAACTGGAGAGAGACATTCAAATTATTCTTTGCAATTTAGAAAGGATATTTCCTCCATCGTTTTTCGATTCAATGGAGCATCTCTTAGTTCACTTGCCTTATGAGGCCAAAGTTGCAGGTCCCATCCAATTTCGATGGATGTATCCATTTGAGAGGTAAAAAAAATTTCAAAATAAATTTAAAAATACTTTAGTAAATATTATGTTCTGATAAACTTCTTTCTATTGCAACAAGGTTCTTATATCATTTGAAGAAAAAAGTGAAGAATAAGGCATGTGTTGAAGCTTCAATTTGTAATGCATATATTATGGAAGAAGTGACAACATTTGCATCATACTATTTTGAGCCGCACGTGCAGTGCAAGAGGCAGAAAGCAAGAAGAAATGATGAGGGTCTCATCGATCCCAATTGCAAATCATTCTCTATTTTCAATTATCTCGGTCGGCCAAGCGGTGCATGTCAAATTCGTTGCTTAACAGGCGAAGAATGGCAGGCTGCTCATACCTATATTTTACTGAACTGTCCAGAAGTGGAGCCATATTTCCAGTAAGTGTATATTTGCAAATATATGTATTGCTTGTCAAATATTTACTAATATATAAATGTAAATTATTAATAGGATTTTTCAAGATTCAATGTATGGACTATCACCAAATGAGTTCGACCGTTTGTGCGATGAACAATTTGCAGCATGGTTCAAAACATATGTAAGTTGCCTATAGACCAAAACCAAGTTATTAATATTTTATACATATATATTATTGACTTTGCGTGTGTAATCTTAGGTTCACTGTAATCATAATCAAGTTAAAAAGCAAGGATTGTTATATTATCTATCATGGGGTCCACAAGCAACCATACGCACTTGGCCAGCATATTTCATAAACGGGTATAATTTTCACACTCAAGCATATGGAATGGGAAAAGCCACAATGAATAGTGGTGTGTGTGTTCGGTCATCCAATTGTTGTAGTTCAAAAGATGATTTTTATGGCTTGTTGAATGAAATCATTGAGATAGAGTACCCCAGACCATTAATGCGGGTTGTGTTATTTAAGTGCATGCGGTTCGACCCCGTCAAAGGAATGAAGGTGCATACGAAGTTTAATTTGGTTGAAATAAATCACAAGAAAAGGTATAAGAAATATGAACCATTTGTGTTGGCACAACAAGCAATTCAAGTATATTATGCATCATATCCTAGTTTGAAACGTGACAAAGCTGATTGGTGGGCTGTATGCAAAACCAAAGCACGAAGAAAAGTCGAGGAACACTGGAAGGATACAGCCTATCAACAAGAGGAAGTTTGTAGCGTGGTTCAAACTGAGGAATATAACATTCCTACTCTACGAGATCCATGTGGAGCAATGATAGATGTAGTTGTAACTGAAATTCGCGAATCAAATTTAGAAGGTGTTGCAGAATCAGATTTTGAGACAGAGGATGATGAGGATGATGATGAGGAGGATGAGGATGATGAGGATGATAAGGAGGATGATGAGGATGATGATGATGCTCAAGAAGAAGATCAAGATGAAGACGAAGGTGAAGATGAAGATTTTTGAGACATTTTTACTAATTATGTCGTAATTATTATTATGACAAAAGTTTATTGTTTATTGTTGTTGTCATTCTTTCTATTGTTGTTGTTTTTGTTATTATTATCATTGTAATTGTTGTTGAACACTGTTAATGTTATTGTCCGGAAAAAAAATGAATTACGTGGGTGTGGGATAGTAGAAATGAAATCCATGGCAAATTAGCCACCGAATGTAGCCACGAATTTCAAAAAAATCGAATATTCCGGGTATTTTTTGAAATTCGTGCCTAAAATCCGTGGCTAATTTGCCACGGATTTTTGCCACGAATTCGATGAAAAAACGAATTTCTAGGCATTTTTTTAAGAAATTCGTGGCAAAAATCCGTGGCAAATTAGCGACGGATTTTTGCCACGAATTTCCTGAAAAATCGAATTTTCTGGGTATTTTTTGAAATTCGTGGCTAAAATCCGTGGCTAATTAGCCACGGATTTTAGCCACGAATTTCGAGAAAAATTGAATTTCCTGGGTATTTTGATGAAAATCGTGGCAAAAATCCGTGGCTGCTAATTAGCCACGGATTTTTGCCACGAATTTCATGAAAAATCGAATTTTCTGGGTATTTTAATGAAATTCGTGGCAAAAATCCGTGGCAAATTAGCCACGGATTTTAGCCACGAATTTCAAAAAAATTGAATTTTCTGGGTATTTTGATGAAATTCGTGGCAAAAATCCGTGGCTAATTTGCCACGGATTTTTGCCACGAATTCGATGAAAAAACTAATTTCTAGGCATTTTTTTAAGAAATCTGTGGCAAAAATCCGTGGCAAATTAGCCACGGATTTTTGCCACGAATTTACTGGAAAATCGAATTTTCTGGGTATTTTGATGAAATTCGTGGCAAAAATCCGTGGCTAATTAGCCACGGATTTTTGCCACGAATTCGATGAAAAATCGCATTTCTAGGCATTTTTTACTAAATTCGTGGCAAAAATCCGTGGCTAATTTGCCACGGATTTTTGCCACGAATTTACTGGAAAATCGAATTTTCTGGGTATTTTGATGAAATTCGTGGCAAAAATCCGTGGCTAATTAGCCACGGATTTTTGCCACGAATTCGATGAAAAAACTAATTTCTAGGCATTTTTTAAGAAATTCGTGGCAAAAATCCGTGGCAAATTAGCCACGGATTTTTGCCACGAATTCGATGAAAAATCGCATTTCTAGGCATTTTTTACTAAATTCGTGGCAAAAATCCGTGGCTAATTAGCCACGGATTTTTGCCACGAATTCGATGAAAAATCGCATTTCTAGGCATTTTTTACTAAATTCGTGGCAAAAATCCGTGGCTAATTTGCCACGGATTTTTGCCACGAATTTACTGGAAAATCGAATTTTCTGGGTATTTTGATGAAATTCGTGGCAAAAATCCGTGGCAAATTAGCCACGGATTTTTGCCACTAATTTTATGAAAAAACTAATTTCTAGGCATTTTTTAAGAAATTCGTGGCTAAAATCCATGGCAAATTAGCCACGGATTTTAGCCACGGAATTAATCAAATTTTCTGGTAATTTTAAGAAATTCGTGGCTAAAATCCGTGGCTAATTTGCCACGGATTTTAGCCACGAATTTCATCGAAAATGCCTAGAAATTCGATTTTTCATCGAATTCGTGGCAAAAATCCGTGGCTAATTTGCCATGGATTTTAGCCACGAATTTCTTAAAAAATGCCTAGAAATTAGTTTTTTCATCGAATTCGTGGCAAAAATCCGTGGTAAATTTGCCACGGATTTTTGCCATGAATTTCATCAAAATACCCAGAAAATTCGATTTTCCAGTAAATTCGTGGCAAAAATCCGTGGCAAATTAGCCACGGATTTTTGCCACGAATTCGATGAAAAAACTAATTTCTAGGCATTTTTTAAGAAATTCGTGGAAAAAATCCGTGGCAAATTAGCCACGGATTTTTGCCACGAATTCGATGAAAAAACTAATTTCTAGGCATTTTTTAAGAAATTCGTGGCTAAAATCCATGGCAAATTAGCCACGGATTTTTGCCACGAATTCGATGAAAAATCGAATTTCTAGGCATTTTCGATGAAATTCGTGGCTAAAATCCGTGGCAAATTAGCCACGGATTTTAGCCACGAATTTTAAAAAATAGCCGCCAGAATTTTACATTTTGATTTGAATTTACCGCGAGAAAATTAAAAATTCGTGGCTAATTCCGTGGCTAATTAGCCACGGATTCTATATCGTGGCTAATTCCGTGGCTAATTAGCCACGGATTCTAGATCGTGGCTAATTCCGTCGCAAATTAGCCACGGATTTTAATTCGTGGCTAATTTGCGACGGAATTAGCCACGATTTAGAATCCGTGGCTAATTTCAGCTGAAATTTCCAAAACGACTTCGTCTTCTTTGGCCGGTAGAAATTAGGGTTCGTCTCTCTCTGTTGCAAGTCTCGGGCGAACGATTCTTCGCGATCTTCGGCGTTCTTCGGCGGTCTTCGACGGCTGACGGTGGGTGTGCTTCTGCTTCTGCTGCTTCTGTGCTTCTGCTTCTGTGCTTCTGCTTCTGCTTCTGCTTCTGTGTTGGGTCTGCGTCGTTCTGTTCGTGGGCGAAACAGAATGATTCTGTTTCTGTTTCGCCCACGAATTTGATTCTGTTCTGCTTCTGTGCTTCTGCTTCTGTGCTTCCGCTTCTGTTCTGCCGCTTCTGTTCTGCGTCTGTGTGTGTTGGGTCTGCTTCTGTGCTTCCGCTTATGTTCAGCGTCTGTGTGTGTTGGGTCTGCTTCTGTGCTTCCGCTTCTGTTCAGCGTCTGTGTGTGTTGGGTCTGCTTCTGTGCTTCCGCTTCTGTTCTGCCGCTTCTGTTCAGCGTCTGTGTTGGGTGTGCTTCTGCTTCTGTGCTTCTGCTTCTGTGCTTTTGCGTCTGTGTTGGCTGGCTCTGTTGGCCGGCTTCTATGTTGTGCTCGCCTCTGCTTGGTTCTGGTCGTGGGCGAAACAGAATGGTATTGGGTCTGTTTCGCCCACGAATTTGATTCTGTTCGTGGGCGAAACAGCTGTGTTGTGTTCGCCTCTGCTTGGTTCTGGTCATGGGCGAAACAGCTGTGTTGTGTTCGCCTCTGCTTGGTTCTGGTCGTGGGCGAAACAGAATGGTATTGGGTCTGTTTCGCCCACGAATTTGATTCTGTTCGTGGGCGAAACAGACCCAATCTGTTTCGCCGACCGAACAGAATCAAATTGCTCATATTTAGGTTGAAATTTTGTTGGATTTAGGTTGAAATTTGATCGGAATGTGCTGAAATTTTGATTAGATTTGGGTTGAAATTTAGTTGAAATTTGTTTGAAATTTGGTCGAAATGCGGTGAAATATGGTCGGAATGAGCTGAAATTTGGTAGGTCAAGTGGAAACGGCCCGCTGATCCAAACTCACGGCCTATGGCCATGACGCAAGTCGATTTTTGGCATTTCGGAGTCGTTTAGGTGGGTTTTTTTGCCTTTTTTCGATTCTGGTGAATAGTGTTTTTCGTGACATTTGTGTTTTTTTTTTCGTTTCGGAGTCATTTGGACGTCAATCTCTATTTTTTCGTTTCGGAGTCATTTTTGTGCCCTAATGATGGTTTTGGTTTTGTTTATTTCCATAACAGTGAGCTTATATCGGGACAACTTGGAAAGGCAACTTTAGGTTAGTTGTCTTCATTTCCTGCATTTTCTTGTTTTAATGATGCTATCGTTGGAATATGACATTGTAGTTTTCTTGTGAACATCTTGTAAGAGTTGATAGTCTGTTCTCTGTTGTAGCTTGGGATATAATTTGTTTGTATGGCCTTCTCTTCCTGGCTTAATTAGCCCGTAAGTTGTAAAGAATCTACCGACTTTGTGGGATAGTGGGCACTCCTCGCTTTCCCATTTCTAACATATTCAAACTTTAAAAGAAACATTCTAAAGTTAAAACAAATGAACGCTATCAATTTGGGGAGCTTAGCATGCAATTCCTTTAAGCCATTACACTTGTATTGCTTCTTATTGCTTAGAGCACACCTGTTTCAGATGTCATGGTTAGAACCAACTCGCACTCTATATTATGATTTGAGAGGGCCGTTTTAGTCATTTTCTACACAGTTAATATGAATATTTCCTTAGCATTGGCCATAGTGACCCTATTGGATCTGAGTTATGTCTGCTCTGCATTACCTTTTAAGCTGATTTACAAATTATGCAATGCTATCTTCATATTGTTCCTCATAAACCTGTTTTTTCACTTCTTTAGATTGTTTTTGCGAAAGTAATGATTAAAAGTACTCATCTTTGACTCAGATTGCAATGATGATTTGTGATGACTATTGGGAGGGTTCGTGCGGGGTTCAGGTCGAGAACTGAAGTTTGACCTAGAGTTATAGATAATTTACTGTTTGTGAGACATGAAGTGTCCATTAACAATGAATTGTAATAGTATATTTCTAAGAGTTTGTGATTGATGCCACAAGCTTTTCGTCATTGATTGGTTTGATATATCTGGCGATGGCATAGGGTGCTTTCTTTTCCAAATAGTGGCATCTTAATGATTGGAATCCTCTTTAGTAACATTCTGCTTACAGCGGACATGTCAGTGCTCTATCCTTCATTTTTTTTTTCTGGGAATGCCTATTATTGGATTCAGGTTTTTGTTCTGGCCACATTTGCTGGATTCCATTGAATGCCTATTATTGAGTGAGCCATTGTTTGTTCTCTAGTCATATTAACTTTTTTGTTTTGTGTATGTTTATGTTGAATCAATCAAGCCTCTAACTGCCCCCTTTTTTTCAGGGGCCAAGTTTCTCTCTTGCTCTCAATAACAAAATGGTAAGCTTCACAACGTACATCATTATGTTCTTTAATACATGTTCATTATTTTTTACATTTTTATCTAACCTTGCAATTTTTAGTATAAACGTGGAGGTCACATGCGTCGTGGTGTTGCTTCACAAAGAAGACCGGGCCTTTCCGCTTCATCCTCGTCCCTTTCCGCTTCCCCTACCCCTGCCCTTTCATCTAATCCTCAACTAGTACATGGACACATTGGCCCTTCCTCCGACCCTCAAATACCAACTGAATTCCCTCAAATGCCAACTGAATTTACTTCAGTTCCATCGTCTTCAGTTCCATCGCCTTCGGTTCCACCTTCTTCTTTTTCAACGCAACACTCGAGATATGAAGAAGATACCCGATTCATGATAGCCCCATTTGGAGATTCGTAAGTATTTCATTGTTTTAAGTATATGTGAATTATTATGGATGTCAACTGAATTGTCCGCATGATGCTACGTATGTTGACATTCTTTGTTTGTATAACCCGTTTGCAGATTCACAGATGTTACGCAAGTTGTGAGGATACTTAATAAAATAATTAATATCCATTGGATGGGGCAATTTAGTACTTGGACCACTGCTCCAAAAGAAGTAAAGGAATTGTGGTGAAATGAGTTCAAGGTAAGTTTTGTCATTCTATTTCCTCACAAACTAAGTTCGATTTAGTATTTTAAGTGTACAATTATTTTTCTATTGATTGCTTGCAGCGGAAGTTCAGGTGGGATGAAGTGGAAGAGAGAGAAATTAAAAGAATTTTTAAGAAGAAAGCCGGTGATCACATGCGAAATGTGATGAATAGAGCAAAGAGAAAGCAAGAAAAGCTGGATTTTATTACAGCTGACAATTGGGCCGAATTTCAGAGAACTTGGGACACCGAACAGCATAAGAGAATCAGTGAAATTAATAAAAAGAATCGAGCTTCTAGTTCTAGTGAAGGGTCAGCCACATATGCTGGGGGCTCTATCAACATCGGGGAGCATAGAAAAAGAATGGTAAGTCTTTTAAACATGTTGTAAGTTAAATCAATAATTACTCATTTATGTTTATATTTTGTAGGCAGATGAATTGGGGACGGAACCATCATTTATGGCTACATTTGAACGCACCTTTCAGAAAAAAGATAAGACATGGACTGGCAATCGAGTAAAAGCTATTAAGGTAAGTATGTAAGGTTATTTTGTATTTATATATATGAAGTTTTTTTAATTTTTATCTATATTGTTAATGTAGGACAAATATGATGAACTTGTAATGAGCACGGCTGCTGCTAGTGGTAATGGTAGTGGTGGTGGTGATGGTGATGGTGTTGCTGCGTCCGAGCCATCGGTTGACAGTATGGCATTATGGATGGAGGCATCGGCATCGGGTGGAATGAGAAAAGGTCAAATATTTGGGATGGGATCCTTGTCAAGGATGTACAGAACGCCGGTTGCTGCAACTCCATCCTCCAGTGCGGCTTTTTCTAGGGCACAACGCGATGAGCGAACGGACCAAGAATTGATCCGCCTGAGACAATTACTGGCACAGAAGGATGAAGAAATGATAGGAGTGAAACAACATTTGCAATTTATCATGCGACACCTCAACCTCCAAGGTTTTGACGTTCCTCCAGTAGGTGATGGCCACAATGATGATGATAATGAGATTCCTGCTGATGATGCTGATGATGCCGATGATGCTGATGACGATGCTGATGACGATGCTGCTGATGATGCTGCTGATGATCCTTGCTAGTTTAAATTTCGAAGAGGTACTTATATCTTTATGCTTCTGCTATTAAATAGATGTGAAAAATTAACAGGGGTTAGGAGTTTCATATTGTGATGTTTGCGCTGCAGATGGACAGGACTTCGATTCTTGGAGAACACTATAGACAACGTGGAAGAACTTCTTGGCAAGATGAACAGTTTGCGAACTGACTAATTTAGAACTTTGTTTCATTTCTTTCTTTTTGGGATTTGTTCTTGTATTGACTGTGATTTTCTATCAATGTTAATTAGACTTCAAATCGAAATCGTCCCTAAACAACATTTGTTGCTAAATTATTCATTAAAATTCGTCGCCAAATTTGTTTTCGAATAATCTCCGTCACAAAAGTCAATTTTTTTGTGCAAAAAATACTGACCAAAAAAAAAAGGGCAAATTAGCCACGAATTTTGCAACAAATAAGTTCCTCGCAAAAATTCGACAAAAAAAATTGGTTCGTCGCAAAAAAATTGAAAAAAAATTTTAGCCACGAATTTTGCCACAAAAATTTTTCGTGGCAAATTAGCCACGAATTTTGCCACGAATAATTTCGTGGCAAAAAATGAAAAAAAATTCGTTTTTGGTAAATTAGCCACGACCTTTGCCACGAAATGCGATAAATTTTGCCACGGATAATTAGCAACGATTTTTGCCACGAAAATATTTCGTCGCATTCAAGAATAATGTTCGTGGCAAATTAGCGACTGATTTTTGCCACGAATAATGTTCATGGCAAATTAGCGACGGATTTTTCCAACGAATAATGTTCATGGCAAATTAGCCACGAAGTTTGCCACGAATATTTTTCGTCGCACATTAGCCACGAATTTTTGCCACGAATTTTTTTCGTCGCAAATTAGCCACGAATTTTTGCCACGAACATTTTTCGTCGAAATTAGCCACGAATTTTGCCACGAATAATTAGCGACGAATTTTGCGACGAATTTTTTCTGTTGCAAATTAGCCACGAATTTTGCCACGAAAAATTAGCGACGAATTTTGCGACGACTTTTTTCCGTCGCAAATTAGCCACGAAAATTGAAAATTTCCGTGGCAAAATTTTGCGACGACCTATTAGCGACGAATTTTTTTCCGTCGCTAATTTCGTCGCAAATTCATTTTGCCACGAATTTTGCAGAATTTTTCGTGGCAAAATTCGTGGCAAAACCCGGCTTTTTTTGTAGTGAATCATAATGGACATTTGAAATGAAGGCAACATGGACTTATATATGGACATGTAAGAAAACAGGATACTATACCATAAATGCTCATAAAAAATCCATTCTTAATTTGGAAATCAATTGCCCATCAGCCACAGTTTGAGAATATAAATAATCAAAATAGGTCCTTCTGATTGTCAAAGACAAGTTGTCAGTATCCATTGATCGAGCTAACCTTTGAGATATTACATATTTTTTCTTATAATAATGTTTGAGGGAAATAAACATTCACCTTTTTTATCTCCTTGAAGTTCTGTATGCCATGCCATTGTTTGATAAAGGAAGAGCATCATTACTCTCTCTCTCATATTACTAAGTAGTAATGCTAATTTTCATGTTTCTGGATAGGTAGTAAGAATCTAAGAGATGGCATCAGCTTGGATAAATTTTGTCATATCAGTAGCAGCATTGCTTCACTACCAAATCAGAATTTCAAAGGGCAGCTCGACATTGGTGTGAACTACGGAATGGTCGGAGACAATCTCCCCTCTCCAGCGACGGTGGTCCAACTCTACAAGAAGTACAAAATTGGAAAAATTCGACTTTTTGACCCGAACCTGGATGTGCTCAATGCGCTTAAGGGCAGTGGAATAGATGTCACGCTAGGCATAAAAAACCAAGACTTACAATCCATAGCATCGAATGCTAATGCGGCTAAGACATGGTTCGATGCTAACGTGCAACCCTACATGAGCGACATGACTATTCAATGTATTTCGGCCAGTAACGAAGTCGTCCCTGGAGATTTGGCTCAATATGTATTACCTTCTATGCAAAATTTACAAACTGTTATAAGTAATTATAAATGTACTGGATTGAGGGCGTCCACAGTAGTTGCGACCAGTACCTTGGAGAGTTCATACCCACCCTCAAGCGGTGCATTTGCTGACAAAGCTCGGGCCGACATTGTCACGCCCCGAACCCTAACGGGCTCGCGACACCCCTTCAACGTTCGTATTGAACGCGACGTCCCAGGACGTGTCGCCGACCCAAACGAACTACGCAAGCGGAAGCGAAATAAAACAACCCAGACAACTAACATGATGACAAAAGGATAGCACGAAATAATAATTGCATAACATCATAAAGCAGTCACTATTACAAAACGATAACCCAGGCTATCAATTCAAACCACAATTTTCAAAAGGGGGCGGTGGTTGACAAGCTTATATCCTCTACGAAAAGGTATTTAAAAGACAGGGTAATTTGATATATTCTTCAATTCCTGTGGTACTCTGGCAGCATCTCCGAATTGATCACGGTCGCGGATTTGAAAGTGGTTATATAATAACCGTAAGAATGAGTCTCAATAAGCAACACCCTAAACCCCACGTAGGCCAATGCGTACCCAGACAAGTCGTACATGCAATCTAGCCAACAACATAACGAGCTTACATCATTGTACTTACCTTTGCCATCAGAACGTATGGCAACTCTGCACGTTAGTCAAGCGTGATAATGTAATAATAATAACTCAGTAACATATCACAATCACTCAAATACCAACCACATTTCACTCTATCAATCCAACCAATTCAATCACATATTCAACCTGCCAATTCAATCACACTCAATTCGCATGCGTGGCCGAACATCTTTCTCTCGACTCGCGCCACTATGCCTCAGGTCCATTCTCACTGCCCGTGCCACTGCGCCTCAGGCCAGCCCTCAGATCAAGCTGGGCTCTGTCCCTCACTAGACATATCACCCATTCACACGACTCGCGTCAACACGCCTCAGGTCGAACTTTCCTTCCACGGACCATCGTCAACATGTCTCAAGTCCGTTATTTTTCATTTTGCAGACCACCGTCAACACGTCTCAAGTTCGTTAACTTTCAGGTACACAGGCCACACAATTCAATTTGTCATTCTCACACGTCATACTAATTAAATTCTAATCACGAGTTCACCAAACAAGCCCACCTATCCGACATTCAAACATCAAATTCATCTACAAACGCCACGATAACACCGAATAATTCCCGAGAGAGAAAAATCGAGAATATACAAAATCGGGTCCAAATTGGGCAATTGCGCAGTGACAGAAATCCATTTGAAATAAATAGTAAATAAACTCCAAAAATTCTGAAATTTGGATGTGTTGCATAAAACATCTTGATAAAAATTTTCCATGAAGAACTTGAAACCCAGTTCCAACTGTAAATACCTTGTTTGGACACTTAAAGCCATACAGAACCCGGTTCGCTCGGACAGCCCCTCAGACCATAAAAAATACAACTCATTCAGTACCCAAATCACTTTGGAAAGCTCTGAAATTTTTATATGTCATAGAAACAAGTGTTTTTAACAATTTTTGTGAAGGAAGTTTGTTGAAATAAGGTCTAAAAAATTTTATAAAAATTCGAAAAGACAAGAAGGTCGGGTGAACAGTAAATCGGGCAGTTTTGCGACGGTTTGAAAACCGACTTCCGAATGGCCCCAAAAAACTTCCAAAAATTATGAATTTAAAGTATGTTATACTTAAAGATGTTGGGAACAAATTCCATGAAGAACAGTTCCTCAGATTCGGCCCATAATGATTACCAAAAAAAATAACAAAGCGCAGAGGTACAGTAATAACCAGAAATCTGAGAATCATTAAACTTGCATCATTAAGCAAATCAAGCTTAAACAACCACTAAACCAACTATCCACAGCTCTAATCCACCCCTAAACATGTCCATTAATAACCCATTATCCTAACCAAGGCTTAGGGAGCATTTACCCAAGGCCTAAGCAAGATTTTCAAGCTAGGGAGCTTAACAAAGCCAAGCTAAGCCAAGCAAGTAGCAGTTGCTCTGGCGGTTGGACGAGTGGCTCGATGATTTTCGGTGACCTGGACGGCGGCGAGCGATCGCCGGATGGTTGAGGTGGTTGGCTGGTGGAGATGGACGAAGATGCTGGTGATGCTGAGTGGTGGTGGTGACGGGATGGACAAATGGAAGGGAAGGGAGAGAGTGAGCTCAGTGGTGGTGTGTGGCTGAGATGAGTGGCGGCGGGCTGTTCCGGCACGGCTGGGCTCCCCGCGCGGCCAAGGGAGAAGGAGAGGAAGGGGGGTGTCGGCAGAACAGCGGGAAGGGAATGATCGTGAGAGAGAGAGAGAGAGAGAGAGAGAGAGAGAGAGAGAGAGAGAGAGAGAGAGAGAGATCAATTCAAAAAGGCCAACAACCCCACTCACTCTCATCCAAGGGCTCACATTTGATCTTGGTGAGCAAGTCAAGATCCTAGGGCCACGAAAATTTCAGATTTCAAATTAAAGAAAAGGCTAAAAAAACACTAAATAAAATAAATCCAGAGATAGGTATACTGGTCAAAATCCGGACCCGGTCCAAATTTCACTTTTCAATAATTTCGGGCAATATCGACGTTGGCCACAATAATATCGACACCGTCCAATTAAATTCATCATGAAACTCCGAGAAATTCGACACCAAAGTTTGGGCTCTAAATAACGGCCAAATTCGATCGAGTGTGATTCTAGTGAAATCTCAATTTTAAAAACAATAACCGAGAGTGATCAGTTCTCGGGCGAGATTTTACTATAAGCACACTGACGAATTACACGTTTTATAAATCCTAAAAATGGACCGAAATTCGGAATGTCACAAACATGGTCAGAATCATAAACTTCTTATCAAATACTAGCTCGCCATTACTAGTTAATGTGTATCCCTATTTTGCATATGCCTCGGACCCAACTAATGTGAGATTAGATTACGCTTAATTCACTGCGACTGATCCAGTGGTGTAGGATGGCAACTTGAGTTACTCAAACATCCTCACTGCAACAGTGGATGCTTTCTATTGGGCCCTGGAGAAGGAAGGCATAAGCTATGTAGATGCAATGGTTTCTGAGAGCGGTTGGCCGTCGGCCAAAAATGGAAACTTCACCACTCCACAACTTGCGCAAACTTATAATCAAAATTTTGTGAAGAAGTTTCTTGCCAAGCAAGGAACTCCTAAGAGGCCTAACCACCACTTGGAAGGATTCATCTTTGCAATGTTTAATGAGGATCAAAAGCCTTCGGGCGTGGAGCCAAATTTTGGCTTGTTCAATCCAGATGGGACGCCGATTTATCCCGTATTTTCACAGAGTTCTAAACTTTATAGAGAGGCTTATGAATTGACAGCAACGATGTGTTATGAATAATGTATGTTTTCATATAAGAATTCCCAGTTTTGTTTTAACTTGTTCCGATTCATTCGCTTGGATCTAGAGTTTCAAGTCAATGAGTTGTTTAGATGAAGTTTCATGCAACTGGAATATGATAATTATTTATGTTTTCATATAAGGAACAATTTATTGGATGTTCTAAATCCAAAGTATGGATTGCTATTAAGTCCTAAAATTTTTAATTGCTTCAATCAATAGTCCTAAATCTTTTTTTAAAACGTGCGATCAAGTCCTTTCAATGAACAGTGGTCAAAATTGCTAGTGCTAACAATTTGCGTATGTAGAAGCCATAAATTGCACTTTGCAATTTAAATTTAACCCTCAATTGCATTTTTTTAAAGAAATGTTTGGGAGTTAATTATATCAATTGAGAGATTTAGATCTCGGCTACATTTTAAAATATTTAGAATTGGATAGCACCAACTAAAAAGTTTGGAATTAGAATGTATTCCATACATAAGATTGGGGAGAAAGACACTAAAAGTGTCAAAAGTTGTGTACGGTGCTCACTTTAGTGTTAAAAGTTTATTTGATTACTTAAGTGCCAAATTTTTTGAAAAACGATCTTTTCAATGTCAACTTCCATATGTTTGGTAGTAAATCCAACATGGCCTTTTTTTACTAATTTCTAAGCCAACATGGCTCTCCAGATGGTCAAGTCAGCATATAAAGCCATAACTGACATCATATAGTAGCTTCCCCAAATAAGAACTCTAAGTCGCCAAATTGAGCGAAAACCCCAATTTCAAACCCTAATCGGCCATTGAACTAAAAATGTTTATGTGCAGACTTGATTCAACGATGAAAATAGCGCTCGACAAGCAACACGAGATTTGTAATAATTAGGAATGATCAGTTCCCGGTTCGATCCAACCTAAGAACCGAGAGGAGCGGTTTCTAGTTTCTAGGACCGGGGACTAGACCGGCTAGTCTTGGGACTGTGGACTGGACCGGACTATCGGTCCGGTTCGGTTCCAATGGGATCAATCACTTATTGGTAAAGGCGAGAGAGAATTGGAGAAATTAGATTAGGTTTTCTATTTTTTTCAAAAATTTTAAAAAGTAAATAAATATATATATATGAAAAAATTAGAAAAATATATATTTATCAGTCAAGTTTCCACCCTAGAACCGGGAACTAGACCACCCGAAAACTAGTTTCATTTTTAGGAATTGGGAACCGGACCAATATTCTCGAGAACCGGACCAAATCGATCAGTCCGGTCCTGGCCCGATTCGGGCGATCCATCTTGCTCGCCCCTAGTAATAATGTGAATCCTACCTATAAGCACTTTAGGACAAATGAAAATCAACATCCTATGTACACAAGCTGACTTGGGCATATTATCAAACATGTGGTGAGCAAATGGATTGAGGAGATGGCATTGGTCGTTTCAGTACTCGAACTTAGATCTAAACCCAAACAATCATCTAGAAACATTCGAAATCGACCACGTCAGCCCACTTAAACCCACTACACGTATGGACTAACAAAAAGAATGAGTCTTCATTTTCGGTTGGACCAATACAAGATGGAGCAGCATGGGTTCATGGGAACAATCATTTAATATGAAGGCCCATGCCTAGCTCGAAGACGGCACGGCCATAGGGCGAGTTTGAGATAGTCACACAACGGCTAGGTGCCTCTCAATGTCTCCAAGCCCGGGAGAAAACCCTTCTTGGAACGACAGTGACTCGGTGCTCCCTCTTCGTGCTAGGAGTGAGTGATTCCAAGTTCTTTATTGGTTCCACTTGAAACCTCGAACCTACTCTCGGGTACAGATTTTTCATTTTTTGGAATCTGGAACTTACTCGTTAGAATCTGAAATCTAGAACCTATCCTGTCACAGGTTCCAAGGTAGTTTATAGGGTCTAATAGATTCTTTTTTTTTTATTTTATTCCATGCAACAACAATAAACAAGCTTATTATTCACAAAAGAGAATACAAACGACTAGTTTTTATGGCACTATGATTCAAATAAATACAATTAAAATGAGAAGTCATTATGTAAATCGATAGGAGTGAGTGGTTCCATGTTAGGTTTCTCATTTTTTGGAATCTGAAACCTGCTCTCACAGGTTTTAGGTTGGTTCTGAGGTCTATCCAGGTTTCACCTGTATTATTAATTGAATAATTGTAATAAATCATCACCTTTAATGACCACCACTTACTGCTATGATTCACTGACCACAACTTATATTTAGATACAAGAAAAATATGAAACATTGACAAGTCATAAAATGAAAGCTCATACTGGTGGTTCTAAATTATACACTCATCATCTAATGCTATGAAACACTACATAATCACGCGAAAACATAGACCAAGAAAAAACACAAAAACTTATTTAGATTTTAGGTTCCAGGTTTCACCTACCTACCTACCTACCTAGAACCTGTAACCTATTTATAGAAATGGATTCCCCAATTTTTTGAACTTGGAACCTACTCTGCATATCTTGAAACCTGGAACTTACAGGTTCCCACTAGTCAGATTCTCAGATACAAGGGTAGAACCTGGAACCATGCTCACCCCTACTTCGTGCGACATCATTTTGCCTAAAGGAGAAAGATGGTGCGGCGTCATTTTGCTTGACTGAGCCACCTAGATTGTGCAACGTCGTTTTGGACGTTCATGTGGACAAGAGTTTTTTAAAAAATTGCTAAGTCATGTTATAATTTTAATTATAAATGCCACGTAATCAATTTGGCCGGAATTTCTCGCCATTGGCACTAAAGTGATCGTTTTTTCTCTGATTTGGTACTTAACTGAGCTGGCAAAAACTTTTAGTAATGAAGTGAGCGTCGTACACAACTTTTAACACTCTTAGGATCTGTTTAGTAACGTTTCTATTTCTTTGTTTTTTTTTGTTTTTTTTGTTCTTTTGTTCCCCGGAATAAAAAAAGAATAGAAATCTGTTTAGTAAGGTCATTTAATTTTTTTGTTCCCCAAAATAGAAAAGTGGCTAAGGAATTGATTTGGAACAGAAATAAGAAGTAAAAAAATCTACTTCTTGTTTCTGGAACAAAAATGTGAAACGATTTTTTACAAAGTAAATAAGATAAGCTCTCTATCTTTCACAAGATATTCTCATACTAAACCCTAAACCCCAAACCTTAAAACACTAAAATCCTAAACCCCAAACCTCGAATCCCTAAAATCCTAAAACCTAAATCCTAACACCATCAACCCAAACCCTAAAACCCTAAACCGCAAAACCTCAAACCCTAAACCATAATCCCCAAAACCTTAGACCCTAAACTCTAAAACCTATACCCCAAACCCCATAAACCAAAACCTGAATCCCTAAAACCCTAACCCCAAACCCCTAAAACCAAACCATAAAACTCCAAAACCCGAGATACTAAACCTTAAACCCCAAATCCCAAACCCTAAAACCATAAACCTCAAATCCTAAACACGAAAACCCAGACCTCAAACCCCAAAATCCAAAATCTGAAACACTAAACACTAAAACCTAAGCCTTAAACCCAAACCCTAAAACCACAAATCGCAAAACCCCGAACCTCAAACCCTAAACCCCAAATCCTAAACCCTATACCCCAAACCCTAAAACTTGAATCACCAAAATCCTAACCCCAAAACCCAAACCCTAAAACCCCAAACCCAAAACCTGAAACATTAAACCCCAAAACCCCAAACCTTAAAACCCTAAACCCCTAAACCCTAAATTGCAATTTCCTCGACCACCACTTGGTATTTGCTTTGTTTATAAGGAGTAATTTTCTTTATGATTATATTAAGGTCATCCAAGTCCATATCACAAAATATTTTGATTCTATTTCTAGTCCAGTTTTATCTAAATATGAATTGTTAAGTCTGCATTGACATTTTTATAAATAAATGAAAAAATTGAGAGTAGAAATTTTTAGGGTTGTACAAAACACATTTATGTTCTTTTTCTATTCCGGGAATAGAAATTTTGTACAGTTATCAAACGCGTTCTTTTGCTCAGAAACTGGTTCAAGGAATAAAAATAGAAAAAACTATTTATGAACATAAATTATTTTCGTAAACAAAAACGTTGCTAAATAGACCCCTAGTGTCCTTCTTCCCATGAGATTGAGTATTTTCAGTGTAATATTCTCTTGATTTTATACGGATAAAGAAAAGAATGTGCTTTGGGGTTGACTCGGACAATATTTTGTTTCAATAAACTAATTAAGTGCAATATGCTAAGGTAATGACTCGAATGTATTCTCCTATGATTTGAATGCATTCCATATATACGGCACAGAGTTTGCGCGAACTCGATAGGTGTTTGCTAATGAACCTTTATCAGAAAGCTATCATGAACTTCTTAAACGGAATGGAATATCCAAAATTTGGTAAGGTTGATTGTAGGCTCTTAACATTGATCTTTTTCTCTACCAAGTCCTCCAGTTTCTCGTTTAACAAGAAGGTCCTACGACTTGTGCAGGAAATGTAGATTTAGTCTTCCGTTGATCCTACTGTAATGATAAAGTCAAAGAGTTCATAATTTTCCTCACATTTTTTTATCTTTCAATATATATTGTTCCCACCTTTTGAGGTTATCAATAAATCCTCAACAGTCGAAATCACATCAAATCTATCGCTGGATTCCCTCCAAAAATTACATTCAATTGCCTTTTTGCCCTCTTCAGTAGACATGGCCACGGGCCGATTTTGACCCGAAATCGGCCCGGAATCGGACCGGTCAAATCCGGACCCGGCCCGTTGACCGGGCCCGCGGTTCGAAACCGGAACCGGCCCGTGCCCTATGGGCCCGGTTCCCAAAAAAAAAAACTGCCTGCGCATCCAGCCGGCGAGGTTGAGCCTCGCCTGCAACTGGCGAGGTCGAGCCTCGCCGGCGTCGGGCGAGGCCGGCCTCGCCAGTTGCAGGCGAGGCTGGCCTCGCCCGACACCGGCGAGGCTCGAGCCTCGCCCGCACGCCAGCGAGGCCGGCCTCGCCTGCAACTGGCGAGGTCGAGCCTCGCCGGCGTCGGGCGAGGCCGGCCTCGCCCAGCCCAGGCGAGGCCGGCCCTCGCCTGATGCCGGCGATGGCGGCCGTTGGCCTTGGCCAGTTGGCCACCCGTTGCCGGCATTAGCAACGGAAAAAAAAAAAAATTGCCCCGCAGCGGGCCCGACTTGCGGGCCCGTTCCCAACGGGCAAAAGCCCCAACGGTCCCAACGGCAACAGGCAAAACGCAAAAGCCCCAACGGGCAAAAAAGTAAAAAAAAAAAAGGAGATAACCGTTGCAATTGCAGCGGTTATCTCCTTTTTTTTTTAAATTTTCTTCTCAATTTTTTCCTATAAATTCTTCCAAATTCTCTCAATACTCACACAATTCTCTCAAATTCTCTTCTCTCAAGTTTCAAATTTTCTGAATACTCGAAATTCTCTTAAATTCTCTCAATTTTCTCAATTCACACAATTCTTTCTTAATTCTCCCAATTAGTCCGCTCAATTCTCTCAATCCACTCGAAAAATGGCAAGTGGAAGTCGAGTGCCATCTGGTAAAGGTAAGAATATCGCGACGGAATCCCATCATTCTTTTGATCCTCGTGAATATGCAGATTTTCAAAATGATGAAATCAACATTTTTCCCGATATGGAGCGCGTCCCGACTCAAGAAAGTTTTCATCCTCCTGGCGAAATATCTATAACAAAGGAAGCGGAACGAGAATTTACATCTGACATTTGGAATCACTTCACGAAAATGGAAAGGTTTGATATTGGTGAAAAAAGGTATGATATAATTTGCAAATATTGTGAGAAAATATATAAATATACAGGTGGACAAGGATATGGAACATTTAAACGACATCTTAAGAGCAAACATCCAACCGAAACGGGAATCGATATCGGCCAATAACAAATTTCCGGGTACGTCAATCCTAACACTTCCCCTTTATTTCGTTTTAATGACAAAACTTATAAGGAAGAATTAGGCAAATTTATTTGCGTTGAGCATTTAGCATTTAATTTTGGAGAAAGATTTGGTTTTAATGAATTTGTACAAAAAGCATGTGCTCCACAAGCAAAACGTGTTCCTAGAAATTCAACTAAACGAGTAATTAAAGATCTTTACAGAAAAGGAAAAAAAGATTTACAAAAATTTTTTATGCAATTTAATGGATGCGTGCATATAGGTAGTGATATTTGGAGTGATCCTTGGCAAAATCATTCTTACATGGGCATAACATGTCATTGGATAGATGACGAGTGGAGTATTCAAAAAAGAGTTATTGCATTTAGAGTTTTCGATGATAATCATACGGCAAATAATATTTATAGAATAATTAGGCAAATTTTAGAAAAATATTATTTGCTTAACAAAATTTTTTCAATTGGTTTTGATAATGCTGCAGCAAATACCGCTTCAATTGCCGAGTTAGAAAATATTTGTAACCGCTTTTGGCGGAAAATTTTTTCACGTTAGATGTGCTTGTCATGTTTTAAATTTATGTGTGCAAGATGGTTTGAAAACTCTCGATATTTTTCTTCAACCAATAAAAACGGCGATTCAATTTTTATGGAAACATCCCCAAAAAATGAAAGAATAGGGTAGATTTTGTAGAGAAAATGGCAAAAAGCCAAAAAGATTTCCAAAAGATGTTCCAACTTGTTGGAATTCTACTTTCCACTTGCTTGCTGAATCTTTAGCATATAAAGATTTATTATGTGCATTCATTTCTAATAATGTACATCAGATTAATTTATACCCACAAGAGTGGGATATTTGCCAAAAAATTTTAGATGTTTTAAAGGTTTTTAATGATGCAACTTATACTTTGTCCGGTGTTTATTATCCTACTACACATTTATTTTTAGTAGAGTGTACTAATATTATCGGAATTTTTGATGAATGTGAAAATGATGTTGAATTACAACATACTATACTTGCAATGAAAATGAAGTGGCTACATTATTATATGGAAATTCCCATTATTTATTTAGTTGCTTGTGTTTTTTATCCGCGTTGCAAATTGGATGGCTTAAATGAGTTTTTGCGTGTGTATTATCAATGTTTACATTGTGATGAGATAAATGTTACAACTATAGTACGTAATGTTAAAAACGTAGTAATAGAATTATATAATGAATTTTATACTAAATATAATTTAGGTGATATTGGATCTTCTCAATCTATGGAGATACAAAATGACAGTACAGGTAAAGTTAGTAGAGGGTACCAACTTTTATTACATAGACAAAAAAAAACAAAAGGGAGTAATAGGAAATATTTCTGAATTAGAGAGTTATCTAAGCGTTTCATTTGAGTTTACTGAATCCGAAGGTGGTACAAATTTTTTAATTTTGGATTGGTGGAAGAGGCACGCAAGCCGATACCCAATCCTTTCTCTTATTGCAAAACAGATTTTTTCAACCCCTTGTTCCACAGTTGCGGTCGAACAAGCATTTAGTGCCGGAGGTAATATTTTGGATGAATATCGTTCAAGATTAGATCCAGAATCAGTGGAGATGCAAGCTTGTGTTGCTGATTGGACGAAGGCTCAATACCGGCAACAAGAGATAGATCGCAATACTGAATCCGAATTCTTTAACGATGGAGATACTACCGCTACCGATACTGGAACGGGTAGTGACGATTGAGGGTAAAAGAACTATTGGAGTTGGCAAATATTTTGGGAACCCTTGTTTCTCATATCGGGTACGCCCACATGAGCTTAGGGAAACCCAAGTATAATCCGACGACAAGTGACCTCTGATCCCCTGTGCACGGAATGTTTAGGTTTTGGGATCATTTTAGAGCATATATATTGTGCTCCTTTTTTTTATAGATCGTTGTAACGAATTGTAATGTGCTTAATGATAATTTATTAAGTTCAAGCCCTGTCTTGTCTTTTTGTCCTCAAATTTAATTACAATTTACATTTTAATTACAATTTATATTGAATAATGTTTCGTCACCGGAACAATAATTTTTTTATTTTTTTATTTTCTTTTCTGTTTTTTCTTTTCTGTTTTTTTTTTTTTGTCTTCCTCTGCCGGCCTCAGGCGAGGCCATCCTCGCCAGCGTCGGGCTCGCCTGGGCGAGCGAGGGTGAGCCTCGCCGGCCCAGGCGAGGGCGAGCCTCGCCCGACGCCGGCGAGGCTCGCCTGAGGCCGGCGACCTCCGCCCGCGGCTCCGCCGGCCGGCCCTGAGAAGTGAGAAGAGAACCGAAGAAAAAAAAAATGTTCCGGTTCCGAACCGGAACCTGAACCGGACGGTTCCGGTTCATTCTTGGCCACAAACCGGAACGGTCGGTTCCGAACCGTGGCCATCTCTACTCTTCAGTCTTACATATTTATGGCATTGCAACTACGACTATGTTTTTTAGAATAGCCTGATTTTTCCTTTTATATTCATACAAAAAATTCCAAAAATAATTAATAAATTAAAAATGGCTGATATGCAGCCAAAGAAATATTATGCTATTGACAAAATAAATAAATATTTTCCCTTGAATTATACATCTGTTAAATTATTCTCCCTTGAATATCCTTTCTTGAATGATAAAATTAGATAATCTTCTTTCCTTTGTGACAGAATTGGAATTTGAGAAGAAATCTAAAAGGTTATTTGCTCTCACAGATGATGTTAAAGGGATTGGGATATATTTAAATTAAATTCGAAAGGTATTTTTTATAAGATTAAAAAGGTAAGATCAAATTAAAAAATTAAGCTCATTCTATAGGTCGAATTTGATATTGGCATCTAGGATTGATGCCCACCGACCAAGTCACCGGACCATGCAAAATGACCTTGAGCTCACTTCGTCATCCTCCTTCGCTTGGTCTCATCCCTGCCGTCGCCAACTTGGCAAAGACACGATTTGCCGCCGTTTGAAGCAATATCTAGGGTTCTTAACTCGCGAACAAACAAAACCCAATTCAATATCAACCCGCTTTTGATTTTCATTTTCTGGTTGTTTCCTTTCAGCTTTCCTTTTAATCTCTTTTGACTTTTTGTCTAAAATGGCTGACATTCGCCAGCTATCTTCGAGGAAAACAATATAAAAATGCCACATTATCATTTTTCATTACTTAAATTGGATGGAATTAATAGAGTTATTCGATGACATCAATTTGACAAATGTAGGGCTCGATTGCAGTTTTGCAAAAGGTTTTAAGCCTTTTGGTGCATTTTTCCTTAAAAAATGCAACATGTCAAATTTTTCAACAAGAAAAATTATTGAACACACTCAATAAAAATTATTATGATTAAAATGTGCAAT
Source organism: Syzygium jambos (assembly GCA_031216235.1). Taxonomy (NCBI): domain Eukaryota; kingdom Viridiplantae; phylum Streptophyta; class Magnoliopsida; order Myrtales; family Myrtaceae; genus Syzygium; species Syzygium jambos. The sequence goes on from CM062221.1 coordinate 7,927,357, forward strand.
AATAAAGTTAGATACCAACATGTACCTCGTATGACAATTTCAAAACTTCGACTGTTATTTTTTCCATTAGAAAGATTTTGTCCGTGGTAATCTCAATAGCGGTATCTCTTTTAGCCTATGTCTAGTCTAATCAACATGTTTCAATTTTCATATACTTGGATGGATGGTGAGTTGTTTAAATATCTCCTCATAATTCTTCATAGTACTCAATAAATTTGCTATAATAAAAAGTTTCAATTCCCCTGGCTAGCTGTATTTTATGGACAAAAGAACCAAAGTAATCAAGGGTGATGGCTCCTTGGCCCAAAGCAAAAAGAAAAAAAAATCAAAGACCATGGAAGAAGACGGCTCATCTACGTGTAGGACCCCACAAATACACCCGAGGGAATGCTCACTACTGAGCTTATGGCTTTTCTTTTCCTTCTTCCATTACATCTTTTCAAGACATTAAATATGATGAATCCTTTGATTGGTGCTTATGTGTCCTAAAATCTAGAGCCACACACACATTTTGCAATGGATAGTCATAACTACTGAACATCTAGAGATATGAATAGAAAGAGGGAGTGATTAAAGTGGTGGGATCATTGGGTAGGTGGGACAGAAGGATGAGATCTCATCGTCATCATTAAAATTGGATGCTACGTGTCCCCTTGGACACCCTACGAGCCCTGTTCATATTCCACTGAGTGAAATAAAGACATCCTCAGGTTCTAAGGTTGGTCTCAAACATGGACCCCAACATTGACCCGGTTTAGTTCGATAGATCCCCACTCGCCTTTACTTGTGGACTTATTTGAATTGTACAATCAAAAGTTTTCGTCGCCATTGCTTCTCCATAGAGACGAAACACAATTTCTTTGCTAGATAATTTCGTCGTCACAGTCCAGTTTTCTTCTGGTGCGAGGCAAGGGGCTGTGGTCGCTACTTACCAGAATCATGTTAGTAAATCAAAAATAAGTTGCTAATCACAAGTAACATGAAAAATCAATTGCATACATCTTACGACTCAGAGGAACTATTTATAATAAAAAAAAACAAATCTCACATCAAAATAAGAAGATTACAAAATACATGGCACCCATGTTCTATAGAAACTTCTATTGACATTGCAATTCATGTAACTGAGTAGGATGGCATAATCAAAAATGAATTGATGCTGAGTTGCTAGGCAATGACTCAACACCCAGAGGAGTCCTCCTCTCCGGGCATTTTTAGTGGACCCCTAGATAAAAGCCGGGCCATAAATGTACAAATCATCAAGAGCTCTCGATATTGTTTTCTCAATCGATAGAAATTCTTATGGTCACGTCCAAATGTATTGCTATCAATTGGTCGCCATCTCTTTACGCTTTGATTTCACTCGGACTCCTCCTCGAAACTTAAATTCCAAATCGATTTTAGGTGCAACCTTTTACTACAGCCACCATCTCAACACCTAAATTCCTCTATCACCATAATGATTTCATTAAGAGGGTTTGACATTGGGTGCTCTGTTCCATCATCTATGGCAGCTAGAGGCTCCTCTCGAAGCCACATGTCATCAAACTCTTTGGTTTGTGCTGAATTAGCATTTGATATGTTAGAAATATATTACCTAGATTATGTGTATCGGATAGTAATCTTGTAAATCTGATCGATTGCAATTTGTATTGTAATAATATGTTACTAAATATAGCCATCCTATAAAGCATATAAATATCCTTATGTATTTTTAATTAGAATATACAGAAATTCCACAACTTTATTTTCTGCTTTATTCTTATCGTGATCGTTCATTCTTCCTCACGTTTGAAGCTTATCTGACGTCGAGTTTGTGTCTGGACCGTTCAATTAATAAGCCGTCACATTAGAGATCCACACGAAGCCATCACATTAGAGATCCACTTGTTTATTAGGGACCAAAGTCTATTGCGATGATCTCGAAGTTTTTGTCACTCCTTTTCAGATGTAGAATATCAATCGTCCTATCCACGTTATAGATTTACTAACCCCAGTCCGTTTAAGAACTTGACATGAGGCATGAATCAAAAGAATAAGATACGAGAGTCTCAGATTGCCATAAAATGTCCTCGTCAACCTACGGCTACTTGCTTACATAAACCATCATCGTCAGCTCTGGTAAACTGTGTCGATTGGTGCCTCCCGCAGGACCAGTTGCCTCATTCCATGTATACATTATGTAGTATATACTATAGTTAAATAAGACCGATTCCAAATTCGTGACTTTATAATTGGGAATTTAGCGCATCTCTTATCAGTCGTTGGATTCGAACCTTTGAATGTCAGCCCTCGGATTGTGTCATATTATCGGTGTTAAAGTATGTCACAACTTTGAGTTTGCAAAGATACTCTGGTCTGAATGGAAATCTAAGTCCGACCAGAACATGTAATTTGACGACTCAAGAACAAGCAAAATTTTCATGTTAGGTCCAAGTCGAGGTGGGGTCGGTCAAAGAATTTCCTATATAAGAACATAAATATTTCATGTTCTGGAAATGTCCTTTTATGCTTGTTTTGTCGTACAAGAAGATTGGTCTTGGAGCCTTGCATGTGCATAAATTGTTTGCGTGAGATAAGAGAGTCCGTTTTTTTTAATTACACTCTAAAACAATAATAAAAAAATTAACTCAAGTAAACTGGTGGGGAAGATTTTATATATTGTTATGTAAGATTGGGAAAATTATATCACGAGAAAACGTGAAGGCTAAACATCCTATGAGTTATTTGATTAGAAAATGCTGAGAGTATTTAAATGACTTACGTGACATCCTCAATTCGGACCATATTTCGGCAAGAAAAGTGACTTAAGCTGTCAATGCACTAAAAGCAGGGTTAGATCATGAGTCGATTCACGAATCGTATATAGGTCAACTATTCAATTAAGAAGGGCAATTGAGGGTCGCTCGACTAGAGTACTTGACCATGGAAAATAGCCTGACCATAAGGATCGATACGGGACGATCTTATGACGTCACAGGTTAATTAGTGAAAGGTTAGGAATCGATTCAATGGAGGTATATGTAGTCGGATTATGGGTGATTCCGCACAATCATTATACTAAACCCGAACGATCCTAAGCTAATTTCACAAGACTATGTGCCCAAGGTAAAAAGTCAATTTCGCATGATTACATGACAACCGAGAATGATCCACGGATTGACGAGACTCGAATATGGATTGATTGACGAATCAACCATAGGTCACGCAAGCGACACCCAAGAAACCGCCTAACTCAAATAGGCCGTATTAGGGCCACTTCCTATTGAAGTATAGCCACGAGCCTTGGTTCGGTTATAGGTTTTCGATTAAGGATAGTTTAGAAATTTTCCTTTCCGGGTTAATCGAGGTAGACACCAGAAATAGTTTTGGGCCTCAAAAATTTGGACAAAGGAATTATTGGGCCTACAAAGGAAGCCCCCAAGTGGATCGAGTTGGGCCTCATGCCCTAAGTCAAAGCCTAATGGGCCCAAGGAAAGCCCATTAACCTTTTCAAGCTCATTTATCTTCAAATTGGGCCCGTTCAAGCCCAAGCCCAAGTTAATAGTGCTCGCGAATAGTGTCATGAATAGTGCCAAGGGCTGAAATTACTAAAATACCCCTTTCATATTGTCATTATTACATTTTTTCCTTGGATATTTGTGAAGCTTGCTTTGGAAGATTCATTTCTAGCCATTGATCTTGGCTTGTTAGGCAAGAAGTGATCTTGGCCCTCCATTTGTGTGCGTGCGCGCGTGTGTGTGCGTCTCTCTCTCTCTCTCTCTCTCTCTCTCTCTCTCTCTCTCTCTCTCTCTCTCTCTCTCTCTCTCTCCCTCCCTCTTCTCTCCTTCGGCCGCCTAGTAGCACCGCCCCCTTGGCTGCCATTTTGCTGCCGTGGAACCACCTGCTAAGCGCCGTGACCGTTTCCCCCGTCGTGTGCCGTCCGTCCGAGCTGTTTTCTCATTGGTTCGCCTCCACCGCGAGCCAAACCAGCCCCACAGAACTACTAAGCTGCTGTCCATGCCATCGTCGCCACCTCGTGTCGTTTCCAGACCAAGCCAAGCGTATCCCTTACCACCGCTATCGTGCCCGTGTCGTCGGAATCGTTAACGGGGTGAGTTAATGCTCTAATCATTTGATTAGTACATTAAACTTGGTTAGGATTAGTTTATATTAAGTCAATTAGGTGGTTAGTGATTAATGGTGATTAATTAGTTGGTAGGTTATCAACTAGCGATAAGTTATCGGAAAGTTAGGCAATAAGCTATCGAAGTTTTGGTGATAAGCTATCGCCAAATAGGCCATATGCTATCAAGGAAATGATGATAAGCTATCGTAAAAGGAAGATAAGCTATCGGCAAAATGGTGATAAGCTATCGTCAAAAGAATGATAAACTATCGTCAAAGAGATGATAAGCTATTGTTATTTAAATGATAAGCTATCGCTAATTAGGTGATAAGCTATTGATAATTTAATGATAAGCGATCACCAAGAGACGATAAGCTATCAATATTTGGATGATAAGTTATCTCAATTAGGACGATAAGTGGATTTTATATGGGTGTTTTCTGCTTGATTTGAGTGTTGAATTATGCTCGTTTCATACTATTTATTGCTTGCTTTACCCTGAAAAATAATTGTCCTATGTGAAACATTGTTATTTAATTTTTAAAAAGGTTTTTGTGGACATATAAATAGTAAACCCTGAGGTGTCGGGTTTATATGTCAAGTTGTATAAGTTAAATAGGGTAATGATGTTTAAAAAGGGAAGCATGCAAAGTTTGACGGTTTAATTGTGTGTATGTGATCACGTGTGAATTTATTACTGCATTTTTAGGCATGAAAGTTGCAGTATTTTGATGTGCACAATCACGTCTACATTGATTAAATGAGGAGAAATGAAATTGGCTTAAGTGATTTAGGTGCTTGCGTGATCACATAATGAAAATCCGATACCCCCGTGTGAGTGCGGGCGTGCCTTGAATGGCCGTGATGAAACCCTCGCCTGATTGCGGGATGCCTTGAATGGCCGTGATGAGACCCTGATGGATTTCGGGCGTGCCCTAAGTGGCCGTGATCAATATCCGGTTAAAACGAAAGACCCTTGTGCGAGGACGAGCGTGCCCTAAGCGGCCGTGATAGATGTTCGATTATGCTGGAAGACCGCCAACCTGATGTGGGTAACGCGGGTTGTGCTGTAATCCTGTGAGGTTATAGTAATCGGAACACGCGTGAAAGAGTGTGGATGCATTGCGTCTAATTATGGGATGAAATTGTGTGACACGGTATGGGACAGGCCAAAACGGTTTTACCTTATAATCGAGACTCGTGTAGATGCCTTGTGCATGAGAATTGCTAAGCGTGTTCTGATTCTATCATATGCTTTTTGCATTATGATTGCACATGATGGTTTACAATGTGTAGGACGTGTGTGCCAAGGTAAGGTAAGAATGCCTGCAATTGTTTAATGGCACGTTTGTTTATGCTGGGCTGGATAGCCTGCTCGTGTGTATAGTTAAGGCAAAGCATGGGTTGCCTTGCTATTGATCTACCGTCGATGTGTTGTTGTGTGTTTAGGTGCGCCCGAAGCAAGTTGACTTCCTAACCGAGGCTTAAGTCGTTAACTTATTGAGATTTATCTCACTCATTGTTGTTAACCATTTTTCAGGTGTTTGGATATGAGCACGCGTTGCGTTCTATGGGAACTGGCTGTTTTGAGGGGGAACACCTTTTGAGGTTGTCCTCGTGGATAGAAAAGTTAGGTTAACCCCCGACCCGTTTGGTTGTAATTGGGAAGGTTTGTGTGGCGGACTTGTAATATATTATTTCTCGATGTACTGCTATTAATGTATATATATATATTTGTTATATGTTTTCCTGTCTATCCCTATTATTGTCGTATGGAGATGTTGTGCTTCTGCATTTGCATAATTGAAAGTTCAAATGAATGGATTGGCGATGCGTCCTGGGACGTCACAATTCCACGACCAAGGAAGGATGTTTGCGCACTTGAGGGATCGGGGTGTGACAACCTAAGTGTGATTATAATGCAAAAACATTTGCTTCCATAATCTTCTAATTTCTCGAGCCATATGAGGAGAAACTTGTGTAGTTTGTTAGTAGTGGAATCTTGGAGCTGGTTATGGAGACAGAACCACATAAACCTTGTGGTAGATTTCTTGTTTTGCAATTATTGTGATTGAACGCTTGTTTTTCGCAATATTCAGAATTTAAATCAAATATTGTCAGTGTCAATCGATGAATTGAGTAGACACGCATGTTGTTACTCCCAAGCGTAACGAAGCATAACGAAAATGGTGAATAGATCCACATCTTGGCAAAGAAAGAAAACTTTCATGGACTAATCTAAAACTGACCACTTAAAGTGTCACTCTATTTAAATATTAAATTAAATTTTTATCTAACATTTTGTACTATCTAGAGTATACCACAAAAATATCGAATCTCACGGTAGCGATGCTCAATGGCACTTGACAATATTGCGCTAGTGGTAGAGATTGATATTGGTTGCAACGATCACTGATCATTTTGGGAGTTGTCACAGTGGTCGATGGTGGCATTGGTATATGGTGGCGGCTAAATAATTGAGTTCATTAGTTTAGCGGAAAAGTCAATTTCTCTTCTTTTATTTTTATTGTCTTCTTCAACCTTTAGCCATGGGGAGAGGGTTCGAGCTAGTCTTACTCTCCCTTCCCTCTCTTATTGATTTTGTTTGTGTTTTATTGATATTCTCTTTTGTTTTTCTCTTCCAATTTAAATTCGAGAACTCTTTTCTCCCAGTCTAGTTATAAATCTAAGGGTTTGAACTCTTTAATCTAATTTCATATCTGGGAGCTATCATCCATCGATATAGATTCAGGAGTTTAATGAATATGCTTTTAGAGATTCGATACCCTTCTACTCTATCCGTGTACATATCCTATTCCAACTTTGATGGTGATTGTAGCATCTCTATAAACTACACAAATTTGTTCTTCTAAATATTATATCTGTGTTTGTTCAACTTGTTTTGATTGTCTCTGTAAGACGATGATATAGAGAAAGCCTAACCTAAGTACGCGCTGCCAACTGACAATGTCATAGTTATTAGAGAAAGAGTTTTCGACGTGTACTTATCATTGACGAAGATATGAGATCCGTTCTTGTATAATGAGTGTGTTTATCTTTGCTTGTGCTCAATTGATCTCCCTTGTTTTTTAGATTTAGCTTCATTTTACAGTATTTTGGGTTTGCTCAATTTCGATTTACTTTACCATGAAATCGATGTACTTATCATTTATGTTTTTGAGCAATGAATATAATTTTCTTCAAACCAAAAAAATGACTTATAATTTTTTAATTGGAAAATGAATTTATACAGTCAAATTCACTGAGTTGATATTGAAATCTTTTTTAATAGTAGATACTTAATGGTGTGATTTATGAAGGGGAATCACCCAAACTACTGGACTATATGAGTTACAAATCACATAATTTTCCATATTTAGTAAGCTCAATAGGAAAAAATTAACTATATATATATTTATCTAATTCACTAAAAGTTCTTGCTCGATTCGTGGGCACTTTTCCCATCACAGCTAGCATCTCTTCATCAAATCACACGGAGAGAATAGGGAAAAAGTAGCTCCAAGTTCCAAGGGCGTCCCATCAAATCGTACGTATTCATTACTTTCTCTTTTGCCCGGCAATGATAGACACACGAAGAAGCTCTCGCTTTAGTCAAGTCTCTATGGGCATTTCCAGTTAGATGACAAATTGGGAAAAGTAACGCGGCATGTTACATGTTAGAATTAAGGAAAAATTTTATATAGGGGTCCGACATATTCTATTTTTTTAAATAAAGACCTGAAATAGATATTATTTTAAAAATAATTAATATCACAAAAAATTTAAAACTGATATACCTGTGATAATTTTACTCAAAACTAATTTTTTGATCATAAAAAACCTCAAACTGATATACCTGTGACAAATTTACTCTCCGTTAGTTTTCGTTAAATTTTACAGTCAAATTTTTGAGTTAGATGACACGTAACAATTAACGAATATACCTATTTTGGGTTTTACCCCTCCATTATTCACAGGTTTATCAATTTGTGATTTTTCATTATATTAATTCAATTTAACGGAGGGTAAATTTGTCACGGATATACCGATTTATGAATTTTTGTGGTCCAAAAAGTAGTTTGGGATAAATTTGCCACAAGTGTACCGGTTTGAAGTTTTTCGTAGTATTAACCCTTTTAAAAAAGGAGACAGAAGTGGTTATGCCAATCTCAAATAAGGGCTTGACTTCGCCGGCCTGCTAGTCAAGGACATTTTCGTCCAATGACAATTATAATCTAAATTTTAATTAACAAAATACAAATTCGAAATCGGCATGAATTTATATAAATATGATGTACATAAATTTCATATTTTCATTGACAAGTATATAAAATCTTTCGATGCTAAGACATGACATAATCATAGAAATCGATTGTGATACGTAAACATGAAATTGAGCTGGGAGACGAGGAAAGAGAGGGAAGACCATTGGTGTCAAAAGGACGTGTAATTATTCATCAAAAGAATTTGAAAATCCAGGAAAGCGTAGGGAGGACGAGACGTTTTAAAAGCAGGCTTTGTTTTTTGACCGCCCATGGGGTCACGAAATTCAGAAAAGAGTAGCAAGTGGGAATCAATCAAGCTCGCTCTACAACTTTTTGCAACAACTTTTTAATTGGCAATTATTTGAGCACACTTAGTACGATAACCGTAAGTGAATGGAAACATGTAATTTTTCTAATATCGAAGTAAAGTATCTTTAAATATCTTAAGTATAAAGGACCGACGTATCAAGAAGAGCCATATCGCTCGATAGTGATTTAATTTCAACATGTGAAGCGTCTCAAGTTTCTATAAAACAATATTATAGGGATTTTCTTCGAGATATCTTAATTTTCCCTCCATCTTTATAGTAACGGGGAACTTATCCTCTTCATCAAAACACTAATACTGACCCCATGTGTCCTCAATAATGCGCACATCTTAATGCTTTCCGGACTATAAGAACATCTGTCATTAAATTCCTCTGACTTGAAATTCGTAGAGGCCATATATATTATTGGCTAGATAATTTCTGAAAAAAATCAAATCAACATAACAAGTTAAGGGCTTTGATATCAATTTCATAACGAGATCGTGCAGGGTGGACAAAACATAACGCAGAGGATTCCCGTGATTTAACTCGGTTAGACCCGAGATTCTCCGAAGAGTGAAAAGAGTGCTCTCTCTGCCACGCAAAATATTCAATTAAGTCTATAATACAGTTAATTAGTCCAGGAAAGAAAGATTTACTGATTAACTTTTCCAATGGATAGATCATTAATGGAATTTGTGCGTCTGTGCTTTTCAAAATTTTCTAGCACTATGGTGTTTGATTTTCAAACTCACACCTCAATGCTGCATTTACATTTTATCTCAATAGTATTTTCAATTTCACAACTTAGTGCTTTTCAAAATTATCGTCCAACTCCATGTCAATATCACATTTTCTCCTCCGCGTCGTTATTTCATTGAAAGTTCCCCGTCATCCTTTGATAAGCTTTTTCAAAATTCTTTTACCAAAATAATTAACAAGTTGTAACATTTGGATTTAGATTAGCATATACATGAATGTTAAGTTCTGTTTTTTGTAGCACAAAGAAGAAAAACTTCTAACAGAGCAGCAAAATATCCAAGTATGTGTACATTTAGGCCAAAATGGTATTTCTTTCTGTCTTTGTAGCAAAATTCTCAACGAGCAATAGCAGAAAGAGGAGCAACTGCAAACACCTAATTTGTGACATGAGAGTTGAACAAAATTGATACAAATTATGACTTATTTAAAGTTTGATCAAAGGGTGCAATTGAGTTATACTCATCAACAGCTTTATGATAGTACCCGGTTTGTTCAAATTGGATGGTCGAATCTTAAGATACACATCTTTTGTTTATGGTCGTCCAAACGTGAGATGTTTGGAATTTTATGTTTTTGCATGATTAAATCAATTCCGCCTCAAAGGATTAATTCATAAGCTTTTCAATGCTGCAACCATTCGTTCGACCTGATTCCCGAAAACCCATGATCTTGACACTTTTTCCAAAGTCGAGCCTCATTTTCTAAAATTTTCGGGTCATTATCTTTTCGTGGGCACATCAGATAATTGGTTGTCGGACAGAAAGATTATGATCAGTCAAAATTTAGTAAAATTTCAGAAAAATATTGCCTTTTTCAAAAAAGAAATTGTGATGTCGGCATACCACTGACCGATAAGCGACCGCCATGTGCCACTTCCAGTGCCAAGTCGTGGGCTGGGCCACATGTAACCAGCGCAAGACTGGGCTCAACTAGGGCGGGACGTTTTATAATCGCTATAACGTAGACTTAAAATAGTTTTTTGAAGACTCGAGTTAGATAAAAGTCAATTTGCAAGTGTTGCAAAATTTGAAAATACAAGCGAAACGTTAAAGTAAAAGTTCAAACAGATGAGGTTTTTATTGATCAGTTTATGTGTGCCAATGTATTTTCTTTTGATTGAAATTGAAAGATAGAGAAAAAAAATTATATCCTATATTTTGGCCACAATAATATATCGTAATGTTTGGATATATTATAAATGATATGCTTCATTTCTACAACGAATGAGGTAAACCCTGACTCGTTGCTAGTTATCACTAAAACACGGACTGTCATCACCGTGATGGTGAGCTTAGTGGTGTAAGACATACTTTCGAATAGACATAGATTCTCTAGGTTCGAATCCTCCGGCCGCTTGTCGACCTTCGGAAGCCTTGATTTTTCACCCCTTGGCCTAAGTAAGTCTTGGTTCGTCTGCGACTTATAATCGATCGTGCCATGGCCTAAAATTTGGCGGGATTTACTCTCGCTAGCATCAAGATGTGGCGACGTTGACGGACACGCTCAAACTATGCCTCAAGTTAAATATTCCATCACAATTGTTGAAATTTCTATAAAAATATCAACCTCTCCATCTCCATCGTTCCTTCCTTCGTCTTAGTTGCGAAAATCCGGGAGTAATTTTGGAATTCTCTCGTCGCTGTGTTTTCGTTGTTGAAGTAATAGCTTTTACTTGGCCAGTACAACAATAGCCGGTTCCTATGAAATGTCCTTTTACAAAAAATAAGTACATAAACTATAATGACGACCGTGCACCGCCGCTTGAGAGGCGCCGTAGAAGAGGAAGAGGAGGCGATGCGATGCACATGTGTTGGGACTTGGAGTGATCACGAGAAAGATTTTCTTTTCCTCTTTCCATTATTGATTTCTAGGAGATGGGATGGCCTCGTTTAGAAGAGGAGAATAGGCTATAGGGTAAAAAAAAACCCTTTGACAAGCAAAAGCAGAGCTAAATTGAACAAAAATAAAATCCAGTTGAGGTATAAACTGTAATATTCTAATCTCATGTTGGGATCGATAGGCATGCGATTCTGCCGGTAAAGTTATTGGTAGTAAAGATACTAATATCATAGATGTAGGATTCGACTCCCGCGCTCTGTAAGAAGCAGAGCAAAAGTCAGAACAAGAAGAGTTAACAAATCACCACTTGAATATTCTTTTTCGGGGTTCTCATGCTATTACAGAAAAGCCTCTTGCAGAAGAAAACAGCACGATAAACATTCATTCTTGTCATAAAATACTACTAATAACCAAGCAAAAAATGAGCTTATGAGCAAGACATTCACGTACTAGATCGTAAGGAAAAAAGAGGACTAATCTGTACACCAGCTCATCTGAGCGCAACATGCACGATCGACGAGGACATTGCTCATTGCATAGATGGATAGTCCCCTGCATAAGGCCATCTTTGCGAATGCCAGTTGTTCATAGTCGACTTACTGATAATGTCAGAGGTTGCTGCTGATTATGGTTCATGTTAAGCACATATGTGCAAAAAGAGAAGGAACATGAACCTCATCGAAGCCGTATGCCATCTTTTTTTCGGGTGGCGAGAGTGAAAACAAATTGTCGTTACCGTGCCACGCTGCCCGCGCATCCATTTTTGTGGCTTAGTCCTTCCCTCGATGGATGAAAAGCGGGGGGAATAAGAGAACAGGAAAGATGAATCATCGAACAACCGCATCCGCGCTTTGGACAGAATTGCCCGCCAGAGATGTCGGGGTCCAATTCTTACGCTCAAGGGCAAAAAAAAGGTTCAGAATCTTGGTTTGCAAGGTAGAATCTGATGCTGCACTAAGCCGTCGACTCCCTATATAGGTTATTGTATGTGCATCATCACTTTCGGGTTAAAAGCGACAGTATCTTTCACCTCTTGAGCTTTGCATCTTGTCCTTCTATATCCTTTGCTTTCTGTTGGCGCATCAAATGATCAAACGTCGGACAAAAAAAAAATATGACAAGTCAAAGTTTGGTTGAAATTTTACGATGTAAGACCGCCACCGACCAATAAACGACCGCCACGTACCACTTCCAGTGCCGAAGCCGGCTTATTAGAGGGCCAGCTCAGCTATGGACCAACGGCGGCCCTCGGCTGGCCTGGTCATGTGCTGGGCCACATGTAACCAGTACAGGATTGGGCTCAAATTTAAATTAATTCTGGGGACGAAAACATTTCCTCTTCGCCGAGTTACTCTTTCTTCTTCTCCTTAAATTTTCATTTTGCGTGTAATTTTAAAAAAAGCTGACAAACTTTACTCATGCTATAAGTATACAAAGTAATCTCACAATAATCTTCGTTTAAAAACATACGCATATATGAAAATTGACTTAAATTAATGCATTGAGGGAGAAAACAAAATCAAATATGTAAAATTAATATAGGAAAGAAATTTAAATGATTGTCATATGAGGGAGATTTGAATTCAATAATTGGAGTGGTTAAAAAATATTGTGATGGCTCTATTGCTTTTTACATAATTATCTTGTCTAAGTAAATTGGCAATTAAAACATATATAACGATCGTATCTATTCTATTATAACATGTATGTTAACAATGCGTGTTCATAAAATTCAGTTATGAAAGTTTGAGACCGAAATAGAATGTGCAATTTTTTTGGTCGAAATAAAATTTAATTGCTCAAAAGAAAACATGAGAAGTACGTAGACTTTCATGGCAAAGCAAATCGAAGCAGAGCAAAGCCCATAATACAACAAAACAAAGCTAAATCCAGAAAATAAGAAAGATCAACAGAGCATCGGCAAGGTTAAGCACACACTCGTTTCATAAAAATGGATCTGTCAAGCAAAAGATTGGCAATCGATCATTGGATCTCGTAACATCATCAATAATGAGTACATGCCGAAAATTCCTTCTCCAATAACTACGGCGTTGTCAATTAGTGGTGTATGCCTAGGTTCGGCTTTCTCTACATTATCGTTGTACGGAGACAATCAAAACAGATTGAAAAAATAAAAATCTAACTTTTTTAAAAGCAAATTTTCATAATTCAACGAGATATCAAAGCTCCTACGATCATCATTGAAACTGGAGGCAAAAACCTGTACACGAACAAAGCACAGGGGTATCGAATCCCGAAAACATTATTAAACTCACAGATCTAAATTGAGGGAAAAAAGCTCCTAAGCCTACAACTAAATCGGGATAGTTCAGACTCTCATATCTAGAATTAGATCAGGAAAATAGAGCTCCCAAATCTAAATTGGGAGAAAAGTAAAAACAACAAAAAAAACAAAAAACTCAAACAAAATCAATAGAAGGGGAGGGTGAGACTAGCTCAAACCATCCCTTATGTCTAAAGCTTGAAGCAGACGATGGAGATAGAAGAGAGAGGGAGAGAAAAAAAACTTTTCGGCTGCCCATAGAATGTGCAGTTGGATTGATTATTATCATTCTCGTGCTATTATTTACTTAAAATTTTAATTTTTAAATGTCCTTACATAGACAATTAATCATTTCATATTTTGGTTAGGATAATATATCGTAATGTTTTTAGATACATTATAAATGAAAATTTTCATATCTATGACAACCAAGGTAAACTTGGTTCTTTGCCAGTTATTACTAAAACACGGACTGACATCACCGTAATGGTGAGCTTAGTGGTGTAAGACATACTTTTGAGTAAACAAATATATCCAGGTTCGAATCCTCGGACCACTTCTCAGCCTTAGGAAGTCTTGATTTGTCACTTCTCAGCCTAAGCAAATCTTGGTTCGTCTGCAACTCACACTCGATCGTGGCATGGCCCAAAATATGGCATTTACTCTCACTAGCACCAAGATGTAGCGACGTGACAGACACGCTTGAACTATGCCTCAAATTAAATATTTCATCACAGTTGTTGAAATTTTTATAAAAACATCGACCTCCCAATCGTTCCTTCCTTCATCATAGTTGTGAAAATGCGGGAGTAATTTGGAATTCTCTCTTTGTTGTATTATCGTATGCGAAAGTCACAAAAAATTTCAAATTATATCTACTGCAATATATTTACCCTAAACTCTTTTTTTGTGATATCAAAAACCTCAAACTATGCCCACTGTGATACATTTATCATAAAATATTTCTTGTCATATAAAAATCCTTAAACTTATATACTTATGTGACACATTTACCCATTATCAAAGTTTTATCAAATGATTTTTCAATCAAAATAACGTTTTTTTTTTAATTTCACTTCAACAATGTTTGCTTTCCAGCATCAATGTAAGCATATTGTTAAAGGTCTTCATTGATGAAACTTTTAAGGAGAGTAAATATGTCGCATAGGTGCAAATTCGAAGTTTTTTGTATCACAGCTAAAAAAAATTAATATAAATATTATATAATAGATATAATTTAAAATTTTTGAAAACTTTTATCTTTTTTCTATTCAAGTAATAGCTTTCATTTTCCAGCACAACAATAGCTGTCTCCTATGAAATGTCCTTTTGCAAAAATAAGTACACAAACTATAATGGCGACCGTGCGCCGCTGCTCGAGGGGCGCCGTAGAATAGGAAGAGGAGGCGATGCACATGTGTTGGAACTTGAAGTGATCATCACCAGAAAGATTTTCTTTTCCTCTTTCCGTTATTGATTTTTAGTTTGGATGGGATGGCCTCGTTATGAAGAGGAGAATAGGTTAGGGTAGAAAACCCTTTGACAAGCAACGGTGGAGCTATATTGACCAAAAACCAAAAATACAGTTAGAGCTACGAATTTTGGATAATGGCACGCACCCAGTGACGTGATTAGAGCAGATTCTTTGATATCGAGAAAATTGCCGTCGTCGAGCTTTTTATTTGTTGCTTGATCATGATTATAATCATGCTTAAATTCATAAGATATAAAAAAGAATACAATATTTTTGTGGCTACGGCATATTAGGAAAGGAAGAAAATAAGGCTAGTATTGTAATCAAGTTTTTCACTCGTCTCTTTGTTACGATCGAAGTCAAGCTTAATTTGTTAAGAAATTGAAATTTTAATGATTTTCCAGTGACTACATGTCATCGACGGCGAGACTAAAACTTGATTGCGCATATATGAAAAGATTCCTAAGGTAATCGATGGAACAATTTAATCTCCAGGTATCAATTCATATTGCACTTACCTCTCTAAAAGAACCATCTACCTTGGAAACTTTGGATGATACTCTAAACTTCAACCTCTCCTACAGTAGACCGTGGTATGTACCCACTCGATAGGCAATCCGTTAATGTTACCATTAAGTGTTGATGCGACCACTTGGAATTTGCCAACCACAAGCACATGAAACATCCCAAAATAAAAACAAAATATCAATCCTGAATCTTAAAACATTCTATTTTACCATTCACTTCAATGTTGCCTTTGATAATTTCACTCCTTGATAACAGCTCTTATATAGGTGGATTATGAAGCCATTCTATATATAAACATATATGAGTTGTACTATTAGAGATGAACATTTTTTGGAGAAAGAATCTTGTGCAGTTGCCCTACCTAGGAATGATTGGTTCCCAGTTCGGTTGGGTTCCAAGGTGGAACCGGGAACCGGACTGAGAGAACCGGCTCTCAATGTTGAGAACTGCGGACCGGACCGGTTGATTTTAGGACCGGGAACCGGACTGGACCGCCGGTCTGGTCCAATGGAATCGGTCACTTAGAGTTTAGTTTTTTTTTTTTTTTAAAACACTTTGGTTCACATTTTACTAATTTTTGTCAATGAAGTTCACTAAGGGTTTAATTCACATTTTACTAATTTTTATCAATGAATTTATGATAATGAAGTTCACTTAGAGTTTAGTTTACATTTTATTAATTTTTTTTTAAAAAAATAATAAATATATATATTAAATACTCGGTCCGGTCCAGTTTTCCTTGGGAACCGGGAACCAGACCTCCCGGAAACCGGTTCCACTTTTAGGAACCGGGAATCGGACCAAACCCGTCGGTTTGGTCCGGTCCCGGTTTGGGCGGTCCAAGTTTCTCACCCCTAGCCCTACCGTTACCTCGTGTCATGGATATATTGGAGGATTCTTGACATTTAAAGTATGGAAAATTCCATTTTTCGTCCATGAGCTGACGTAAGTTTTCAGTTTAATGCTTGAAATTTAAATTTATCCAATCAAATTCTTGAAATTGCATAACTTTTCTCATTAAGTCCGTTGGGTTTCAAATCTGGTCAATTGAAGTGGACGTGTTTGTTGGAATCCTCAAGAGTTTGACGTGAAAAGTTGGAGGAAAGCGCTCATAAGGAGAAATCTCATTTATCATCGAGATTTGGTTGTGGTTCTAAGAAAATTTTAGTTCCATGCATTAATTGATAGTTTATTGTGGCAAAAAAAATATCGCATTGGACTCTGGCTAGCTTTGAAGAACGCCTCAATGCCAATTAACCTGACATGGAGCGGGAAGGTTCCGATTAGAAAATTTATGCGAATTTAAAGAACTTGATTAAAGAGATTGAAAGTTTGAGAACATGGTTGAAACAAAATACATAAACTAAAGCGTCAACCGCAGAGATTTACCTTTTAAAGCACAAAAATCAATCCATGCTACAAGTCAAGATTTTCTTTTCTTTTTTCAAAAGCAAAATTAATTTCGACTATTTGAAGGACAAAAGGATTCAGGAGCTTAATATTGCAACATACTCATAAAACATAAGAATCTTGTGATTTGTAGGTGGCCAAATACGGTGTGCAACCATTCTGGGCCACTTTAAGATTCAGACCTTGATTGTTTTCCCCTCAACGTCATCGGTTAGGCCAAACAAATTCATCAACTCTAAGGTCGATCCATTCAATGTGATTTCGCTCAACTTTATTAGTAATAGCATATGCATAGATTGATTCGACCGCCTTTCACAACAACTTTAAGAAAAATAGAAAAATTAAGACATAGCCGAAGCAAACCCGACTCGACTCGACTTACCTGCTTGACACCTCTACCATTGATCTATTGAGTGACAAATCTAATCAGAAGAAGAACTGTGGATCGCTTGCGGTTTGCATGCACAGAGCATGCTAAGTACATCAATCTACAACGGTAAACGCTGAAGAAGGCGGGGAATGTTGTACCGAATGTACGTAGGTCGGGGAAAGATAGCTTACCATTTAGGTGATACATAAGTAGAGATCAATCCTCACAGCCCGCCACTTGAATATTCTTTTTTGGGGTTCCCACGTTATTGCAGTAAAGCTTCTTGCAAAAGAAAACAGCGCAGAACACCTCCATTCTTGTCATAAATTACTTGGAATAACCAAGTAAAAAATGAGCTTATGGGCAAGAGATTCACGTACTAGATCATAAGGAAATGAGAGGACTAATCTGTACACCAGCTCATCTGAGTGCAACAGGCACGATCGACGAGGACATTGCTCATTGCATAGATGGATAGTCCCTTGCATAAGGCCATCTTTGCGAATGCCAGTTGTTCATAGTCGACTTACTGAGAATGTCAGAGTTTGCTGCTGATTATAGTTCATGTTAAGCACATATGCGCAAAAAGAGGAGGGAGAAGAACTAGCTCGTCTACTATTTGTTTGACTAATGTCTTGAATCCTCATCGAAGGTTTATGCCTTCTTTTTTGCGGGCTGCGAGAGTGAAAACAAATTATCGTTAATGTGCCACAGTGCCCGTGCATCCATTTTTGTGGCTCAGTCCTTCCCTCAGTGGCTCAGTGGATGAAAAGCGGGGAATAAGAGAACAGAAAAGATGAATCATCGAACAACTGCATCCACGCTTCGGACAGAATTGCCTGCCAGAGTTGTCGGGGTCCAATTCTTATGCTCAAAGGAAAAAAGGTTTAGATTCTTGGTTTGCGAGGTAGAATCTGATGCTGCACTAAGCCATCGACTCGATCCCTATATATATTATTGTACGTGCATCATCACTTTCGAGCCACAAGCAACAATATCGTTCACCTCTTGAGCTTTGCATCTTGGTCTTCTGTATCCAGCTTCTCTGCTTCAAGTTAGCAGTCTTCATAATGGTAAGAAAGACCGATATGATATGATTTGCATTTTATTCTCCAATATTCTTTTCTGGTTTGATTTCTTCATGTCTTTGTTTTCCTCGAGTTCTCATAAAGCTTTTTATCATTAATCCTCTTCCCTTTAACCAAGACACATCAGCTAAAATCGTTTTATTTTAAAAAACAATCTTGTGGGTAGGTGTTATAACTCGACGAGGATCATAATTTAAGATGCCTACTTGGGCTCAACATGGAGCAGTCTCCCCAAACTTGATTGACGATAACATAGATACTTGAGGGCGTTTTGCTAATAATCCTCAAAGTATACGATCATATGATTGAAGATTAATAGAATGAAATATGAACAGCCTATTGTCCGCATAGTTCTTCTTGTGCTAACTCATGAACTCATCAATCAAATTACTCAGAATAACACTTTAACAATAAACTGAGATATTCATTATCCTCACAAAGAGGCATGAAAGCATATAACTAATGTTGCAGGACAATCTGGTTGGACCATGGCGAGGAAATGGTGGAACGAGCTGGGACGATGGGACTTACCATGGCTTGAGGGAGATCACAACTTTCCCCTCACTCTATTTTCCACATGAACATATTTTTGAGGATAGAAGTGAGAAGGTGAAAAAATTCATAGAAGTCGGACCATGGCGAAGAAATGGTGGAACTAGCTTGGACGATGGGACTTACCATGGCATGGGGGAGATCGCTCGTGAAGAGAATGGAAGTGAGGAGGAGGAGGAGGAGGAGGAGGAGGAGGAGAAGAAGGAGAAGAAGGAGAAGAAGAAGAAGAAGAAGAAGAAGCCATGGCAAGGGTATGGTGGAACTAGCTGGGACGATTGGACTTACCATGGCGTGAGGGAGATCACTCTTGAAGAGAATGGAAGTGAGGAAATAGAAGTCGGACCATGGGGAGGAAATGGCGGAACTAGCTGGGACGATGGGACTTACCATGGCGTGAGGGAGATCACTCTTGTTTTTGGCCATTGCATCGACTCGATCTGCGTGGTTTATGATAAGAATGGAATGCCTGTGGCAGCAGAGAAGCATGGAGGTGCTGGAGGCAATCAAACAGCTGAGGTTAGTTCTATATTCCAAAAACTAAACCACTGCCAACAATTATTCATGCAACTGTTGTAGAAGAAAACTTGACAGAAATTATCTGGGATGGCAGATTAAACTGCAGTCCCCGGACGAGCATTTGGTCAGCGTAAGTGGCTACTACAGTCCCATGGTTCGTGGAGGCAGTCCGGTCGTTAGATCGCTCACCTTCAAGAGCAACACAAGAACTTTTGGGCCATTCGGGATGAAACACGGCACACCATTTTCTTCCCCGATGGACGGTGGCCGGATAGTCGGATTCATGGGACGAAGCGGCTACCACCTCAATGCTATCGGGTTCCGTGTGTCCCGAGCCAAACCGCCCAATGTAGTTCAGCGCACCATTTGCTTGCCCAAGTGGCGGGATAGCCATATTCAAGGGACGAATCTGGCAGCACCTCGATGCTATCGGGATCTATGTGTCTTAACCGACAAATCCACTCCATCGCCAGCACCGCTTCAGAACTTCTGATGGCGGAGAAGGACGGAGAGGGTAGAGGTCCTTGAAGTATGCCTATGCATAGATGGATAAATAAGCTGCTATACAGACTGTCCATTTTCTCCTCTGGTTGTGGTAAAGAGTACGACGTTTTTCAAATCATCCGTTAATCGCGGTCCAGTTTGAGAGAGATCTATCCGACTAGCCGTTATTGTGTTCCAGTTCGAAAGAGATCTATCACACATATGACTATAAAACATTACGTGTACATCCACATATCCGTCGATATCAAACCAGTCTTGTTTCTTTTTCCATGCACCACGGAGCTCCCTCTGACTAACAGAAATTGCTCCCTCCCAAGACAAACTTCACTTCAGCTACTCTTTTCGTTCAAAAAGTGGGGGCTTTCTGCGACTCCCTTTCACTCCCATAAGCAAATATTTCTTGATTATTGAGGCTGTGGACGTGCTCATACGGCAAAAGGAGGTTTGCCACGGGACGAAGATGCTGCTAGATTTTGCAATAAGGTACTAAAAACTAGGGGTGCGTAAAAAAACTGGGAACCGCTCGGATCGCCCAAGACCGCCCAAAACCGGACTGGAACCGATCCGGTTCCTGATTCCAATTTTTGGGAACCGGTGGGTACCGGTCCGGTTCCAGTTCCAGGTGTGGAACCGCCCGCCCGCCTATCCGGAACGGACCAGTAATATAATAATAAATATAATATATAATATGATATATTTATTTAATTTTTATTTTAAAAAAAGAAAAAATCCTAAATTCCTATACTAAACCTAATTTGCTCTACGATTACAGTCTCACATTAAGCTAAGAAATGCCTTCTTTCGCTTTCGCTTCACGCTCACGCTCCCTCTCTCACTATTCTCGATCGATACTCACCTTACCGTCTCCAACTCTCCATCTCCATCTCCATCTTCCCATCTCCATCATTGGCTAGTAAGACCAGTTCCATGGACCCACTTGAGAACCGAACCGGACCGGTGGTCCTATTCTTAAGTGGATCCATGAAACCAATGGGTGGTTCCCTATTCCAATTTTTTGGAACCGGTCCTTAGTGGGCGGTTCCTGGTTCGAGGGTGGGAACCGCCCATCCGGACCATGCTCACCCCTACTCAAAATGCCATTCTGCGATACATGGTTCATAGAAAAACTACATGTAGAGAGCATTTTATGTCGGAGAACATGAGGTCGGTACCATGCTAAGTTGTTTTACTTAAAACAATTTTCATAAAGACCAAATCAATGAGTAAAAGGGGATACAATTACAAACCAAATTTGAACTTGCACAATTGCTATAAAATTGTAATGGAATTACACAAGAGCTGAGGTATGCCTAATCAAATTTCCTTAAAGTGATTAGTTCCTGCCAATGGTATTAAACACCTTTACGAAGTATGCCTTCCAAGATACAACACCTCAAACCCGTTTGTATTAGAACTATACAACCACGACTCTGTCGGACACTTCTCGAATTTGGCACACCTAGAGGACTACTTGCAATAACTCAAGAGACATGACTTGAGACGCATCTTCTTAAAGATCAGAGACCCCGTGGACTAAAGAGACGTCTATTAAAGGAAGTTCATTAAAACTGCTGCAGAAAACCGAAAGGATGAAAACTAAATAGTCATGTCGATGAAGCTCACATTTGTTAAGCCATTAATTCATAATTGCAACAACATTATTTCATAATTGCAACAATTAGGATATGATCCGAAGAGACATAACTGTTGGACGTAAATTGAAGAGATGTCTCACTAATGTTGAGCCATTAATAATCTAGAATCACAACAAAACTTTGATTCTCATATAATTTATTTGTGTTTCAATTTTTTTGGGATAATTGGGGTAAGTTGAGAATGCACGTTGCTGAGGCCAATTTACTCGATCATAAATAGCGCATGCCATGTGACATCTGATTCTATGCCTATCGAGTTCAAGTGATTAATTCAAGGGTTAATGCCATGAAAAATCTCAATGTGGTACATTTATGATATATTTATCCCAAACTAATTTTTTGACCATAAAAAACCCAAAACTAGTACACATGTGACAAATATACCCCCAAACTAAATTTTTTACCGCGAAAAACTCCAAACTAGTACATTCCGTTAGTTTCTGTTAAATTTGATTAGTATCATGAAAAATCCCAAACTGGTACACCTGTGATAAACGGAGTGTAAAATCTCAAATCGATACACCTATCAATTATCACGTGTTATCCAACTAAGCAATTTGGCAGTAAAATTGGTAAATTTGTCACGATTGTACTAGTTTGGAATTTTGGTGGTCAAAAAATTAATTTGAGGTATATTTATTATAAGTATATCAGTTTTGGATTTTTGGTGGTATTAACCCTTAATTCAATTTAGAAAGTTAATTGTTGCTTGCTCTTGTACTGTTACGACGAAATGACTCAACCAAATGAGTGATGGGTTCTTTTCTGTTGGAAATATGCACGTTGTTGCCCACTTTTGGTTATGATTTTCCTATTAGTTGCACGGGAATCTTTAGCGACGGTGACTAGCATAATTGTTTCGGCCAGTTGAATCTTTATTCGAATTAGCTCATACTCGACGTGTGGAAGAGAAAAGCTTGAGCCGATCATGAACCGTTGATACATGTAATTCATTCTTCATGGCTTGGTGAAAATCTTATGGATCAGCTGCTGGATGTGGGAGTTTAATACGCCCATTGAGACGATAAGTTGCATTGGAAAAACACATAGGGTGTAAACTGCAACGCGTCAAAAGGAGGACAAGTTTTGTGTGTTCATGTGCTACTAATTGAGGTGTCAATATGGGTTATAAATTCATTTTTCAACTCACTTCCTATGGACTAGATTGCATACGGGTCACTTAAAATTTTACAAATAAGTGAAAATGAGTCTAACACCTGAACCCGTTTCATAATTTATGCATGGCCCCGGCCGGAGTTTCACAACCATTTTCACGCTCCCGAACATAGCGACCCCCGAGCTCACTCACTAACTCAACGAGTCGGTCCATGGAGCCATCTATTCTTCAAGGGCAACAGTTTAAGAATAAAAATTACAAAAAATGGATCACAGATCGAGTTGGGTATGGGTCGTCAAATTTGTATTGCATGTAAATGGGTCAATTTAGGTTGGGTCATGGGTTGGACCATTCACAACCCGACCCGCTCGTAAGGTCGCGGATTGGGTTGTAAAAATCCAAGCCCAAAATACCCTTTCTCTTAGCTGGGTTCAAATCGGGCTCATTTCCTTTGGGATTTGTTATGCTTAGCAGCCAATTTTATGTACTTATCAGCTTTTTCAATATATATGAAATTTGTCCAAAAAAATATGTGAAATAAATGTCCGACCAAAAAAAAATATGAATGAAACTGGTACTTTCTACCGACCAAAAAAATTAAGGATATGCATAATCTATGGACATATATGCGCAATTTAAGGAAATAAGAAGAAATATTATTGCACCGAATGCTCAAAATGGCATCCATCTCATGTACAACAAATATTCTCGTCTTGGAAATCATCCATAATCAGGTTGGATACAGAAAGTCTCCAAACTATATCCAACACAATCAATGCTCCTAGTGGAATCCCATTCATGTACAGAATAGATTCTTGTTGTGGAAATTATTGCCAATAAATAAAAGGTCTTCTGTTCTCGAGGACAAGTCGTTTTTGTTTCCATTGATCAAAGCTCTCCTGTAAGTCTCTACATGTTTCTCTCTCTCATAGTAAAGTCTGAGAAAAAAATCTTTCTTTCTCCTTATTTTTCATGTCTTAGAAGTTCTATATGCCACACCATTTAAATGTTTTGCACTATAAAGGGAGGGCATCCTTTAACCATTTAATTTTCCCAAGAAAATTTGGATCAAATTGAAGGTGGTCCATATCATGAAACGGTGCAGGTCTAATATCACACGTCTTCATTCTTATTTTATCTTTCAGATTACTGACTAATGATAAATTTTCATGCTTTTGAAGTAGGCATCTCAGAGATGGCATCAACTTTGGTGATCCTCGTTCTATCAATCGTAGCACTGCGGCACTACCATATCGGAATCACAATGGCCCAGCTCGACATCGGTGTGAACTATGGAATGGTCGGCAACAATCTCCCCTCTCCGGCGACGGTGGTCCAACTCTACAAGAGGTACAACATTGGAAAAATGAGACTTTTTGACCCGAACCCCGACGTGCTCAATGCACTTCGGGGCAGTGGAATAGATGTCACGCTAGGCATAAAAGACCAAGACTTACCATCCATAGCATCAAGTGCTGATGCGGCTAAGACATGGTTCGACACCAACGTGCAACCCTACGTAAGCGACATCAATTTTCAGTATATTACAGCTGGTAATGAAGTCGTTCCTGGAGATTTGGCTCAATACGTATTACTGGCTATGCAAAATTTACAAGCTACTATAAGCAATTATAAATATACTGAACTGAGGGTGTCCACAGTAGTTGCGAGCAATACCTTGGGCAGTTCATACCCACCCTCGAGCGGTGTATTCGCCGACGTAGCTCGAGCCGACATGATTGGAATCATAAACTTCTTGTCGCGCACTAGCTCCCCATTACTAGTTAATGTGTATCCCTATTTTGCGTATGCCTCAGATCCAACTAACGTGAGACTAGATTATGCTCAATTCACTGCGCCCGGTCCGGTGGTTCAGGATGGCAACTTGAGTTACTCGAACTTGCTCGACGCGACCGTGGATGCTTTCTACTGGGCGATGGAGAAGGAAGGCGTGAGCAGTGTGGATGTGGCGGTTTCCGAGAGCGGTTGGCCGTCGGCTGGAAACGGAGGCTTCACCACTCCGCAGCTCGCACAAACTTATAATCGAAATTTTGTGAAGAAGTTTCTTGCCAAGCAAGCAACTCCTAAGAGGCCAGACCACTACTTGGAAGGATTCATCTTTGCAATGTTTAATGAGGATCAAAAGCCTCAGGGCGTGGAGCAAAATTGGGGCTTATTCTATCCGGACGGGACGCCGGTTTATCCTGTATTTTCGTAGGGTTGATTAAGAGAAGTGGACTATATAAATACGTATCCACAGATTTGTTTTAACATCGTTCCTATTCATCTACTTGGATCTTGTTTCAAGTCAATGAGTTGTTTAGATGAAGCTTCGTGCAACAGGAGCCTTACAAATTTTAATTTCAAGGAACAATAAATCGGAAGTTCTAAATCCTATGTGTTGATTTCAACTGGCTTCTAAATGTCTCAATTGCTTCACTCAATAGTCCTAAATTGAGATTTCACGTGCGGATTAAAATTGGAAGCTCTAAATCTTCCGTTTTCAAAGGACGGCCAAGCACTCTCCAGAATTCCTTCCCTATCGCCCATTATAACGTGCATGATCGCATTGAGAATGTCATGTAACTAAAGTTGCCATCTCGAAGCACCGGACAAGACGCAGTGCATTGAGGTGTACGCAAAATACGGATATACATAAATTAGTGGCGACGAGCTATTGTTTGGTAAGAAGTTTACGATCCCAACCATGTCGGTCTAAGCTTCATCGGAGGATGTTCTAGCACCATGCCAAATATGTCCGAAGAAGAAGAGCCATTTATTTGCCCAGAAGTTATCGGGCCGCGGGTAAGAACTCCCGCGGTGCTAAACGAGATTGTCACAGCAACCCTCACTCCATCGTATTTATAATTACCTTCAATCGGTTGAAGATTTTGCGCCGCCGGTAATACATACCGAGCTAAATCTCCGGAGACAACTTCGTTACCGGCGGAAATACACGGAAGACCGACGTTGCTCCTGTTGAGTCGCAAATCGGTGCCAAACCATGTCTCGGCTGCATCGGCGCTCGATGCTATGTTTTGCAAGTCTTGATTTCCCGTGCGTTCTCCCGATTTTCGTACTTCTTGTACAGTCGGACCACCGCGGCCGGAGTCGAGAGATTGTCCCCGAGCATTTCCTAATTTCACTTTTGCCCTCTTCAGCCTTAAATATATCACGGCACTACAATTAAGATCGTGTTTTTTTTTTATACTGACCTAATTCTTTTTCTCTTCATGCCAAAAATTCCAAAAAAAAAAATATTAATAAATTAAAGAACGCTGATATGCAGCCAAAGAAATATTTTCCCTTGAATTATGCATCTGTTAGATTATTCTCCCTTGAATATCCTTTCTTGAATAATAAAATTAGATAATCTTCTTTCCTTAGTGACAAAATTGGATTTGGGAAAGAAACTAGTAGTAGATTTGCTCTCACGGATGGTGTTAAAGGGACTTGGGATATGTTTGAAACAAACTCGAAAGGTATATTCTATAGGATTAAAAAAGGCTAAAATAAAATTTAAAAATTAAGCTCGTCCTGTAGGCCGAATTTGGTATCAGAATTTATTAGGATCGATGCAGCCTGACCAAGTTCACCGAACCATGCGAAACAACCTTGAGCTCGCCTCGTCGACCTCCTTCACTTGGTCTCATCTTCGGTTAAGTATACCGATTTTACATTAACTCGATAATTCGTAATTATTGAGTACGCATAATTCGATAACCCCAAGGGAACGGAAACGCATAATTTTCTAATATTGAAGTAAAGTATGTTTAAATATCTCGAATATCCTCCTTACCAAAAAAAAAAAAACATCTCGAATATCCAGAACCAATTGTATCAACTTTCTGCATATATTTGGTCAAGAAAGCATGCACTACTGTAACATCCTAATCCCATATCGGAGAAAGATAGCTTGCCGCTTAGGTGATACATACATACAGATGAATCCTCAAAGCTTACCGCGTGAATATTCTGTTTCGGGTTTTGGCCCAGCGGGTTGCGCACGTTGTTACAGTAAAGCTTCTTGCAAAAGAAAACAGCAAAATACTCCGACATTCTTGTTATAAATTCTAGGAATAAGCAGAAGAAGACAGAGCTTATAAGCAAGACAATTCACGTACGAGATCATAAGGAAATAAGAGGGCTAATAGAAGCGTGAGATTTGAACAATCTACTAACATCTCACTCTCATGAAAACTTTTATTCACAGTCACTTGTCTGTTGGGTTCGGCCAACTAATCTATACAACAGCTCATCGGAGTACAATAAACATCAGGCATCAAACGGACCTGACCTCCGCATAAGGATATTCACAAAAACGTCATCTGCAATCTCCAATTCTAGTATGCTACAAGAGATATCAGCTTTCTACTTTACCTTTTGCTTTATGGGCACTGAAGAATGCCCAAAAAGAACATCAGGGCAACTGACCAGTGAGAACTCCCTCGCATAAGTGAGCCTGTTGCAGAAAGAAGAGAGACGTTGAAGATATGATTCAGCCTAAGAACAAAGTCTCTTGACTGATGTTTTCTTTTTTCTTTTTTGCTTTTTGGCCAGCTCTTGGCGGATTTTATTCAATAAGCAGAAACTGCGACTTTCCCCTTGTCAATTTCTTCCACGTCAAGACTGAACTTCTCTGAAGAAGTCATGTTTAGTTTTTTACGCCTGTGCTTGGACTCAACTAAGTAAATTAATCATCTTTAGCACAAATGAAACACATTAACCTTTGTTAGTATATCTTACACTCTTCACTAGCGGCAAGAGTTGTTCTTGCAATTCAGAGAGCTCAAAAGCCAATTGAGTTAGGGACTTTGCTTAAACCTTACCTCGAGACCCATCACTGTCTGCCAAAGTGGGTGCCAAAGCAGTACTATTTGAAGATGAAATCCCAAGATTCAGGCAATCCATTCCAATTGCACCTTCAAAAGGAATTACTAATTAGACTCACCAACATTTGGTCCATTAGAAAAACTGGAAATGTTAATCCTTAGAGAACAACTATTTCTCTCAACCACTAACTTCTGGAAAACAAAAACAGAAAAACTGTTCCTTTCCTGTTTAGAGAAAAATAATTGAGGACTTACATTGTGTGTAGCACGGGAAAGCAGTGAGATTGAAGAGATTGTGGTAGCCCTCATCACAAAGGCAACTGTACGAGATAATTGAAGTCATGTTACAGGAGCCGCCTCCGCAATCAACCCAATGACAGGCTACAAATGCAGAAGGCAATCAAATTTAGCATGAACTTATCTGCAAACTAGCATAAAGCAACTTGAGACATCAAGCAGATCAAAGGTAAGTAGTTACGGTTCAAAATTGATTCGTTAGCTTGTTTTGTTTTCTCCTCAGCCGAAGCAGGGGATTTCATGCAAGAGTAATTGAGGGTGCCTGCAAAAAATGAGGAAACAAGGGAAAGGAGTATCAGAGCACCAACCAAATCATATAAAGTTAATGAACAAAAGAAACAACTATTAAAGTAACATCTTTAAGGTTGAATATCGGATATTTCATTCTTGTATACGATGCATCTTGGCACATGAAAGAAATTATTGCCTCAAGTCTAGTAGATCCCAGTAAACTGCCGTTTCAAACTCGTATAGATAATACTTACTAGGACATCTTGCCATGTAAAACAACTGGACACATAGAAAAGTTCTGTGATCTTGACACTACTGATCTTTATGACATTAAATGGAATCTTCTCTCTCATTTGGCTAACAACTAGTGAAAGCAAGTTCTAGGAAGATCAGTATCCATCAAAGTTTTTCGTTTTGCCATTATTGATCGATTTTGAGTGTTGGTTTCACCATAGACATGTAATCATAGAGAAGTTAAACCTATGCTAAGTCTAGTTGTACAGTCAGAGCTCGGGGGGAGAAAGACTGGTTGAGAAAGTGGGATTGTTAACGAAGGCTCAAGCCAACACGCATTAAGACAGTGCATTTATAAATCTTTCTTTTCAGCAATCACAAAAGTCTCTGTCTTACAAACTTTTAGACAAGAAATCAATACTAGTATTCAGAATATCCAAATTTGAGTCTTATTAGGTGGAGGAATGAGAATACACTTGTTGACATCAGCTTAGGTATCGCGTCAACATCACATTTTACAGTTGCTTGTTTAACTTTGTTTCTAACTGTGAAACTATGCCACATCGCTTGTCTATAGGGCTATATGAACCTTATATCCTAATAGCTGAACTTTTTTCGGTTGGCTTTTTCACATGACATCAAAGCCAATTTCGCCCTAGATTTGTCTCGAGTGTGAGGCTTCCCATTCATCAATTCGACGTGCCATTTCAAGTAGTCTCTCTCCAACTAGTAGCTCAAATTTTTGGGCTGGACTTTTTTCGCACTAACAGCGTCAGACAAAATCTCAGAGTAACACGAAACCATAGACAAGATAAGAATTTGATTGACCTCCATTACCAACTCAAGCTAAATAATAATTTAGAAATTGACGACTATGACACGTTCTTCTTTAATTATTTTGGGGTTCTTTTCACCTTCAAAGTATCAATAACAATCAATCTAGGACTCCCTTGTTCAATTAAATCCATAGAGAATCCACCAGACAAACTGATAGAAACAAAGCAGAACGGAGCAATTAACACTAAATTATAGCTTAAACAGATAACCAGTCAAAACTGTTGTGTTCATAGACTCATACATGATTGTGCCCTACAAACTGGTCAGATTTTCTTGTCCTTCGTCTAGGAAAGGCTGAATACTGATAATTCCACATATGATCCACCTGAACTCATTTGGAAGGATGACTAGCTGAAAATAAATTATCAACAGATAGATCAAACAGACAAAGGATCACCCCAGCTTATAAAGTCTCATTACTGCCTTCTTCGGCAAATATTGGAAACATTCGTCTATGCACAATATGAAACTAAATCGGACGTACTTTGTGACAATCTACGCAGTATGACAGAAGTTGATCTATCCCGTATCAGTAATTTAGTAAAATCTTCTTATGGAAACTTAGCTGGTATGAATCATCCGTTACCAGATCTTAATTCGCCATACAAAACTACACACCATGGATTGTAAAACCGGTAATATACAGAGAGCAACACAACAGAAGACATGAACCGGGATCATCGCATCACATCAATGCACTCTTATCTCAAACATCTTACCCTGAATAGTAGCTGCACAGAGAGAGAGAGAGAGAGAGAGAGAGAGATTACAGTTCGGAATTACACAGGGCAGGAACTTGAGATGATTATCAGTGCTTGAAAGAGTCTGCTTCCATCCAGGGTCGCATTCACATTCATACAAGAGAGTGCTGTTCCCACTGGGCTTGCACGCTCCTCTCCCACATTTCGCTTCTTTGCACACCTCATCTGCAACGTCGAGGCACCCAAACGAAACCAAGTGAGAAAAAAAAAGAAAAAAAAACAAATCGAACTGCAGTCCAGAAACACCCAGTTGGCCAAACGTCCTAAAAAGGACAGCCCCAGATAGAAACCCGGCAATCCCTCTCCGACCCAAATTGCCAAACACCATAAGAACAGTAACCGAAGCAGAGGAGCATCTTTCAGCGGGAAGCAACGGCGCGAACCGGCGATGGGCGTAAGGACAGGGGACAAAACGCTGCCGAGAGCAGGCGCGGGCAGCCGAACGGAGATCACGGCGAGACAGACAGCAGCAGCAGCAGCAGCAGCAGCAACGGCGGTGGTAGCCATGGCTGATCGAGAAGGCGAGCTGAGCAAAGCGCGCGGCGATCGAGGATCAAGAACGGAGATCGGAGGACCCCGCTTACGTTCTTGCCTTTCGCTTGTCCTCAAGGAGCTCAACAATATTCGGAATAAACTTTTTGGGTTTTTACTTCGGGCGGACGTGGGGAGTTCCTGCAACAGAAGACAGGGTTGCCGAGTCAAACTGCAGTCAATCCTGAGAGATTTTTTGCTTGGGTGAGAAAGCGAGAAGGACGATTGCTTTGCCTACACGTGTTGTGGAGTCGTTGGATCTTTCTACATGCGGCGCCATTTGCCTCGAATCGAGTTCAAATCTCGCCCGTTGATTCAAATTTCATGTTTCTGAATTTTGCGTTGGAGTGACAGCGAGATGTCGCGCTAGTCGTCGTCGTCCACGGCGGTCGAGATCCCCGTCCTTCGCAGTGTTTGAGTCCTGAGGCGCGGCCCTAAATCTGGAAGCTCGGCCCTCGCCCCCGCGGCCACGGATGCCGAACCTCCAGAACAGAGCGTGAGGCGGAGGTCGTGGAGTTGCGGATCTGAGGAAAGGGTCGAAATAGAGCCGATCGTTAAACCGAGCCTCCGGCCTGGCCTGCCCGGAGGTCGAGCCTATAGTAATGCCTAAACCCGCTCGTGATGTGTATTTTTCATAGAAGTATTCGGGCCAAGCTCAAGCCGTTGCCTAAGCCCGCTCATTTGCCTTTCGGGCATGGGTAATTCAAGCGAGCCACCCATCGTTGAAGTGTCGTTGATAACTTCGGGATCACAATTTGGGATTTGATGTGACAGTGGTGAGCACAAAATGAAGCGGTTCCATATTATCATCTCGTCGCATCGATAATAAATGGTATCAGAATAGGAGATTGGGCGGATCACTATCACCTTTTAAAAGGTTTCCTAGCGCGAATTATTCCGATTCGTTATTCAAAAGCCGAGACGTTTGAATTGAGCATTTGCGTAAGCTATTTGGTGAAAGAGGCCAAAGTGGAAATAGTTATTTCGAGAGAGATTAGACAGCCGACTTTAATCCCCAAAAAGTGGGAAGGGTTATTTACGTGAAAAATATGGAACCAAAATTCAATTTTCTAAAGCTGGACAAGTATGTCAATTTGTCAAACATAGGAGAGCTCAAAATCAAGATTTAACCAAACAAGTTTCAATAATTGGAAAATATTCCTCGTTACAAATTAATAAAATATGGAAATTGCGTGTCGTTCGCGAAAACTGTCTAGGGCGACTTTCACTTTTAATTGTTTTTGTGCATTTTTTTTTTGTAATTCACGTTTTGAATTTTATTCAATTCGAGATACGTGAAACCTTGTAAAAGTTTCGAACATTAACACGCGGAATGGTGTGCGCGATTTTTTCTCGAAATTTTCCGAAATTTACGTAATATTTGCTATCCTTAAAATTTGGGAGGGAAAAGTGACAAGTTGTCACGGTACCCAAAATGCAAATTCCATTCCGGTGCCTGTATAGATTCATGTGCTCGACACGAGTTGCGTACCCCTGAGTCTGTCATCACCGCAGGAAATCTTAACCTCGAGAATCTCATGGGAAAATAGATGCTCGTAGCTCATTAAGATGCTCTTAAGATAGCCGATTACGTCGAATCTCAAATTTAGGATCACGATTACTGCAGCGAAGGAGATTAGATCCTTTAATCCTTTCCATGGACAGAGTGGCACATGAACTGGCAAATTGGCTTGCGCATCGCTCATACACAAGAAATTGGCATTTAAAAAAACAGGACCATCTTATTATAAAGGGTTAATATCGCAAAAAATCATAAACTGGTATACTTGTAACAAATTTAACTAACCCTAAATTGGTGAACTTATGACAAATTTACCACAAACTAATTTTTTGATCATCAAAAACCCCAAACTGATACACTTGTGATGAATTTACCTCTGTTAAATTGGATTAATATCATGAAAAATCATAAATTTATAAATCTGTGACAAAAAGATGGGTAAACCGGTACACCAATCAGATGCCACGTATCATCCAACTCAGGAATTTGACTAAAAAATTTGACGGAAACTAACGGAGGATAAATTTGCCACAGGTGTAGGGATTTTTGACGATCAAAAAATTAATTTTGGGTAAATTTATCACAAGTGTATCAATTTAGGATTTTTTATGGTATTAACCCTATTGTAAAATATTTGAATCATTAAGTAATGGAAGAAGTTATTGATGAATATAGACATTATAAAAAAAATTATATAAAAATATATATGTGCAGATAGAGAAGATTATTAAGAGAGAGAGGATTCGAATTTTATTATTGAAACGTGTCAGCGATAAATGAAATGATTAACTAATACATATGTATAGTGGATACGATATTTGTCGAATAGAGACAATCAAGCGTGTTTTTGGAAGGGAAAAAATGACCGAGATCCCTGAAAAGTGGGAGGTTCTCTTTACTTTTATATAATTATATAGATGGTGTACATGGAAGTAGAACACTGAGGAGCAAACAAAAATCGATATAAAAGGGTCTTCACAACTCAAAAGGCAAATTGAGATGGTCAAATTATCACTTAGGATCACATGACATTTTCTAGAACGGCTATTGTAATTAGCATCTCAACGACTCATTGCCAAGCTGAAATCCTCCCTCTATTTGACCCAAATCAGTTTTTAATGAAACTACATTTTTTGTCAAAAAAAAAAATCTGGGCATGCCAACACCGTTTCATGACTTGTCTCTTCTTGAAATGTCTCCATCGCCGTCGATCATTGGTATTAGTATTGGGCGTATCGGTTTTAGGTGAGGTCAATAGGTCATAGTCATTAAATTGTGCGGGTGAACCAACTAAAGTTAAGGATTTTATCGCACTAAACTCACACGATTAAAATTAAATCCATAATGTAGATGATCCTCTCAACTTGTAGGGGCAAATTAAGAGGGTATGACACATGATCAAGAAAAGATCAAACGCCTATCATGATTAGCATTTCAATTACTGGTTTAATTCCGACCCCCAAAAAAAAAAAAGAATACTCGTTTAATTTAATTTTTTGCCAAAACTCATACCACCTTTGTTTTTCACTTTAATATAGAGTTGGTGGCTCTATCTAGTCCTAGACAAGCAGAACTCATTTAAGTGGGATTTGATTCCTATGGACCATAGCCATTATTTTTAGTTGGGTTTTATCCCACTTTAACTATATTTCACGCGTGCCGAGAATTGTATTTCTCTTGTAGGGAAATACGTGCACGAACCGGGCACGTGTGATTCCAAGTCAATATTAGATGCATTATGTTTAGGTGAGCTCGGTAAACCACAACTGCTAAATCGTATAAATCTCACATGGAACCTACTAAAACTCCAAAGTCATGACTGTATTAAGCTCACGTGAACCCACCCGATGCATTCAAGAATTCTTGGTTGATCATAAAGTATAGAACTTCATCTTCTTATCGTCTCGATTTTTTTGTTTCAGCACACTGTGGCCAAGTGGCAGAGTCAACGGACAATCCTATTCTTGATTTGGTACTACAGACACACGACTCATGTAGAGAGGGAGAGGGAGAGAGTTTGTGATTTCAGACAAATCATTGTCTTGTCTCTCCGTAAGTTGCACTCTTGATTACATATCTTCAACTCTGCTTGATGCCCAAAAAGTTTGCTTATTTTTACACTTGAGTGACCCACCCTACAAATTGTGAATGAAAATGCACCATGCTTTACATGAGAATCACCAAGAATCAGAGCGTTCCACCGTCATAGGGTGGACAGCTTTGAACAAGTGTGCGGTGCTACATTCAAAGTGGATGCGGAGACTAAATGGTCCAGCATGCCTAGAGTTGAGTCCTAAGGTTTGTGGCCCTTTTTTGGCCAGGCCATTAGCTATTGAATGGCCTTCTATTGCTTATAACCCAGTCACCCTTTCTCATTGACAATTTTCAGCTCTAATGGTCGGTTGCTCTATGTTGAGAGTTTGAGAAGACGTTTTATGCAGCTGTACATGTCGCTTATAAAACCAAGCCTTTACAGAATCTGATCATGCTATGTGCAATAATATCTTTCTGGCATATTGTTTAGCCATCATGCTGAGTTTATTCGGTCTGATGTTTTTTCACTGAGATGTCTATTGTGTAACTGTTATCTCTACTAGTAATTTAGACCAAAATAACTTGGAGCATGCTAGTTCCCATATAGAAATTGAGTTAGCACAACGCCTTATGAAGGGTCATATGAACTTTAGTAACAGACAATGAAAGAATGTTTGATGTTAAGGCTAAAGCGGCAGTCAAGTTAAGCTGTCAACGGGAACTTGACTCGTGCCGATACAGACTTAATATGAAAGAAGATAGAGGAAGCTATCAATACCATAACTAATGTCAAAGTGCGGATAACAGAGAAGGCACTTAGCCTGGCCTTATGTTTCTGGTTGCAGAGACCTCTTTAGTCCTTTGCATCAGCTATGCCTCCTGGTGTTATCTGAAAAACGTGTGTTTGTTAAGTTTAACACACGTGACAAATCTCAGTCTTCCCTTATTGACATGGCAAGTTCTTGGTAAAGTTTCTGAGGAAATCAAGCAAAGATATTGATAGATGTGTGTTCTGTACATAGCATAGGCTGCGCAGCTAATCTACCAGTCCTGCTTAGAGGAATTCTTAATATCATCTCTTTTTTGTTTAATTCCTCCGCGCAAGATACTAAGTCTCCAAGCAACATCAAGTATACTGTAAGTATCATCAATAAAATCTGTTCTCCACCTATCCATATGTAGACTTAGTATCAATTTTCTCTTCAATTTTGATATAGAAATTTAGATATTTCATTTGGTTTCTGCAGTATAATCTAGTAAATTTCAATAGAATAAAGTGTATAGCTAGACAAAGATCCGGTCAAAAAGGATATAGCTTCAGCTTCAGGTAGGTTTGGGGCATCAAACACCTTGCAAACACGCTGCTCACCTTTGCCTTTCCTAAACATCAACCTAATTGTGGCTGCATGAGCCAGAACATGCCCACCTGCGGGCTTCTTTGGGTCTGATATGAAAACGCCACCACCTGGATCAGCTACAACTGAAACAAATAAATCAAAGACAAAGTTATCAAAAATCATCTTTTTGTCTAGCTCATGGACTGCAGCTACTCTATGTATCACTGGTGAACACTAAATAGCTAGTTCTTGAGATTTCACGAATTAGTATGAGCTTAGTGCAGTCCCCATATTGCTATCTTTCAGAGTGCAACCATCAAAGGGTTAAACTGGATAAGATCTTTACATGGATGCACGACTATGTGGGAGAAATGATATGTGATGCGATACCTTGGTTGGTCATGTAGACTGCAACGTTAAATTCCTCAGCTATCTTAATTAAACGTGCAAGCATCTGCGCCAATTTTTGCTGCAATTCGGAATCTATAAGTGTCCAACCAAATGAGCTGAAGAATCACAACTCGCATGATTTGATAGTTTCAGGATCAACCTGGCGCTCTGCAAGTTCTCCTCTTCCAGTAAAATCCACTCGGAAGAGAGCAATCACTGAATCCACAATCTGAAAATGGTACTCACCTAAGGTCAACCATCCACATCTCATAAAATCCGCACTGTTTGATTCTCGAGCAGTGTCTTACCAGTAACCTAAATGGTTCTTCAGACATTTTGGCAGCCAAACCAAGAAGCAAGTTGTATTGATGCTCATAAGTATAGGCACGGGCATAAATGATCTGAAATTCATGGAAAGACTAGATTATAGCAAGTACACTAGCCAGAAAAGAAAGATAAGTTGCCACCAGTATAGAAAGCTTAGCTTACATTATCTAGGACTGCACCAGGATCCATGCCAAATCTCTCGGCAATTGGTACTATTCGATCAGGACGACTGCAGGTGTACTGAGTTAAGAAAGTGCACATGCACTTACATGGACATAAGACGATTATGAAACAGAAGCAGCTTTGTAGAGTTCAAGAAAAATACAGACAAATTATAATAGGATACAAAGTTCCTTCTGTGTCGATATAAGCTACCTTGCCATTTCCTCCTCTCATGTGAGTTGGCAGCTGAAAATTTTTTACGAACATGGAATCCACAAACCATTGATAAAGAATGATTAAAAACAGGGGTAAATACTGTTGTAGGATTTGCAAAAAAAGTAGAGTATCTTCAAGCATCACATTCGACTAATGATCAACCCGAGTCCGAGTCTGACAATAATTAAGGCTTTTACTCGGTTATGACATAGTACAAACTCCTCTGGCCTTTTTCCTACTTGGTTTGAGCCACTGTATATGCCTTCCAGTATACTGATTGTAGATTACAAAAAATGAGAGTGCATACTTCTAGAATCACCTAATACGCACGTTCTGATGCCAAGATCACCCACAGCTTAATTCTTTGTAGAAATTCAATCATTATGTTACTATTTGGCATTGTTCATCAGAACAAAAAATGCAACAGAATTTAACTACAGAAACGTAATATCCAATTTAGACCAACCTGAGTAGTAACACACAGGGTATGTGCAAGTTGTGTTTTCCCAGACCTGAGGTGACGTTAGCAGCATTTTCTGAGAAAGCCAACTAACAAAACCAACTAAAAGTTCATCAAAGGTAATGTTTTTGGACTGTGCTTTTCACCGAAATTCGCCAAATGCTTCTGTAATTGCCAGAGTTTCAATACCACCTGTTTAACATTGCATAACGGTGAAATGTGTTTTTGATGAAATGCATGAAGAATAAGACACACAGTCTGCAAAAGAAAGTCTATTACCGCATAATAACTCATCGAGGGCTTGGCTTCCAGTTGTGATGCGGACAACTGACTTCCTCTGGAAACAAAGACATTAAAAGTACTTTGTTCTGTAAGGTCACTAGTGTTTGGAGCCAGTGTAACTTTATACAGTCCGTAAAGATAATTTGCAGGCTTCACTTCAAAGGTCAATGACTCATTGAGGTATTCCAAACCATCTTAGCACGAAGTTTGCAGAATTAAGAACTTACTCTGAGCAGAGCGTCACTTCCAGTAATATAGCCAAAATTCTGATGAAACAACGGGAAGTCAATGCGAGATGCTTATAGAAGTTCAAATTGATTGGAGACACCATCTCAGGATAAGAAGAATTTAAGCTCTAACCACTATTTTTTCAGCTGCTTCGCATATCTTGTCAACTTTTGCCTCAGACAAACCTTTGATTCCAGTTAAGTGCTACAAAAACAAAACAAAAAAAAGAAAAAGGAAATCGCCTTAGCCCAATAAGAAGAGGTACCTCAATTTTATTCTCAGAACTGAAGATCAGATACCTTCTTCGTGTGCATCATCAAGCCATTGCAAGTGTAGATTCCTGCATCCTGCAACTTTTTCACATCCCCAGCATTGATTCCCTGAGATATAACTGCAAACAGAAAACAATTTAAAGAAAGAAAATGAAAACAACTCACCATCGTGTTAAACTCTATGTTTTCCAGTAAATGTAGAATGTCAGGACAGAATCATTTCCTAGTCTAATGACAATCTGCTAATCTAGTGTTCCAACAGTGATTATTGATGAATTTAGCTGAGGACATTCATTACTAGTCCAGCTATGTCGCAAATACATTGAAAATAGACATACAATGGTGCAATTCCAATGCCGCACAACATAACAAAGGCTGAAGAATTTGTGACAAAAACTAAAACTATTGTACGCACAGAAAATCACAACAAGTTCAAGAAAACATTTCAAAGAAAGAAAATGAAAACAACTCACCATCGTGTTAAACTCTACGTTTTCTGGTGAATGCAGAATGTCAGGACAGAAGCATTTCCTAGATTAATGACAATCTAGTGCTCCAACAGTGACTATTGATCAAATTTAGCTTAGGATATTCGTTACTAATCTAGCTATGTCACAATTACATGGAAAATAAGACATACAATGGTGCAATTCCAATGTCACGCAACATAACAAAGGCCAAATTTGTGACAAAAACTAAAACTATTGTAAGCACAGAAAATCACAACAAGTTCAAGAGAAAGGTTGAGAAGTACAAACACTAACGGATTCACGGTAATGTTCCTGGAAAATCGAGCTGAACTGAGCAACCAAACTGAAATTGAGCTCATCCGCTTAGCAGTATTCAGAGTCACTTGATATAACCTAAAACTATTGGTGCAATTCCAATGTCGCGTAGCATAACAAAGGCTGAATTCGTGACAAAAACAAAAGCTATTGTACGCACAGAAAATCACGACAAGTTCAAGAGAAAGGTCGAGATGAAAGAACACTAATGGATTCATGGTGATGTTCCAGCAAGATCGAGCTAAACTGAGCAACCAAACTGAAATCGAGCTCATCCCGCTCAGCAGTACTCAGAGTCACTTAACATGGACAGTCAAAGAGATTTTTACAGTTATAGCTCCATCACACCATTTGCAATTTCGTTTTAACTTCAGAACAGAGACCGGACAAGGTAGGTCAACTTCCAATGACGAGAAAATCACGATACTCATCTCAGAATCCAACAGATTAGCAAAGTCAACAATCGCCTCGGTGATCAAAAAATCATGATTATCATCTCAGAATCAAAGCGAATCTCCGCTCGCAAAGCCTGAACATGACTCTGATTATCAGAAAATCATGATAATCATCTCAGAAAATCATGACTCTGTTTTTCCCTAACTTATTACTGACCGTCGATCGTATTGAGTCACTTAATATCGACATTCAAAGAGATTTTTACAGTTGTAGCTCCATCGAACCATTTGCAATTTCCATATTAACTTCGGAACAGAGACCCGAACAAACTAGGTCGACTTTCAATGACGAGAAAATCCCGATACTGATCTCAGAATCCAACAGATTAGCCAAGTCAACAATCGCCTCGGTGATCAGAAAATCACGATTATCATCTAGTAATCAAACCAAACCTTCGCCTCGCAAGCCTAAACACGACGCACCGAAACTCATTACGAAAGCGATGAGATGAACAGAGTGCGGTTGCCTACGCTCCGTTTGGCTCTTACTTACGTTTGTCGATCGTTTCGAACAGGTCTTCCTCGTCGCCGCCGACGTCTTCTCTCTCCACGATCTGCAGCTGGCCCTGCTCCTCGGCTCTGGACATCGACGAGAGAACAACGCGAGCCGGAACTCAGGAATCGTCCCCGGCGATCGCATCGCCGAAAAAGGACACGAAGAATCGGAATCCAGCGGAGGAGGTCGTGAAACTCACTTGAGAGACGAAAGCATCTTCGGCGACGGAGTTCGACGATCGGCGATGAAGTTCCGTGCGTCTCTGTGTGTGCTCGCAGGTTGGCTTCTTGCTCTGCGAAGAAGAAGAGGATTTCAAAATTTTCGTGGAAGGGAGACGATCGGAAATGGAAGGGGAATCTGTTATATATAGAGGCGGGAAGCGGGCTAATTTTTTTTTTTTTTATTTTTAAAGCGAGAAAAAGGGCTCGCGGCTTTTTTTTTTCTTTTCTTTTCTCTCTTTTCTTTTTTTTAAAGAAGAAGAGGTTTGATTGAGTTTTGCCATTCTGAAATAGATATTATAAATTGAGGTTTAATGGATCTTATAATTTCTTAAAATTTCCTAAAGAGGGAGAGAGAAATTTTGGTTTGATTTTTTTTTTTATTTCGCATTGTATAACTCAGTTCGATTTGGTTCGGTTTTATACTCACCTTAGTCCCACACGGTTTATAATTTTCCCAAATTGGACCGAATAAAGTTTTCCTTAGAAAAGGAAAAGAATCGATTTGCGTTTTGGTCAATTTTTAGTTTAGCTGTATCATGTTCAAACTCTACACTTCTACTCATAATGTCATGAGAATACGAACCAATAATTAAGTTATTCGGAACGGCTCGCTAAACACTTGCCGGTGACCGGTTTGGTTGTGCTGTGCCTAGGCCGGCAACCATCCCAAAATTCATAAATCGATGATTTAGTAAAAAGTGATAGGCATCGAGCACGTTTAATGCCTAAGATTCTATTAATCTGAACTCTTTACAAATATGCAAATCAGACTTAAAAGTTAAAATCATTAATAATTTGTTGCGTACTTTTCCTAAAAAATTTATTCTTTTACGTAAGTTTTTGAACATATATATATACATAATAAGAATAGATTTGACCGTCTTCAAATTACAACATATGGTGCTTGAATTCGACATGGTTCAATTTATTTCTTTTACTAAACTTTATAATGACTTTAAATCGTGTTTTTCATGTGATCTCAAACCCCTAAATTTTATAGATTAACACGCGAATATCACCATTTATAATACCCTCGATATCTTTTAATTATTTAAGTCAAAATATCATTTCTTTTTTTTTTTTTGCTAGAATCAAAATATCATTTCTATTACGACGAGAAACGCAAAAACCAAAACTCCAAGCGAGCTGGTTCCGTCGTTACGGCCCATTCCCTCCTCTTCTTCTTCTTCTTCTTCATTCTCCGCACAAACCGCGCCTGAAATCCCAGCCGGCTTCTGTTGAAGTCAAAACTGATGCTGATCGAGTGATCCAATAGAGGTGTTCATCGCGCATTTACGGGTGATCTTCTCCAATATCTTCGTCTTGGGCTCTTGTTTTTCCCCGTTCCGTTGCACGTAAGCTGTTTGATTTCTGTCCTCAGTGAGAGGCATTTGCTTTTCTTGGGCTCGTTTCTTGAATTTGAGCAAAGCCATATCAGCATCTCGAGATGACCCGTCTTCGATTCATTGGTAAAACCGTGGCTTCCTCGAATGAATGGAGTGCAGCAAGAGAGTTTTGATGTTTTGTCACCTCGCTAGTGCGTTTGCCTACCCTGAGAAGAAACTGGACTCTTGACGAGGTTTTACTTATCGGGTCGCAGCATAGATTCATGAACACTAGCAAGAGAGTGCAAGATAGGAACAAGAACAAGAGGGTCCATGATCTCGAAATTGCCAATGAGAAGCATAAAATGGTGTCTAAAGTGTTGGTTTTGATGGAAATGTTGAAGAAGGAACCTGAGATGAAAATCCCTGTGCGGTTGCTGGACCAATACCGGAAGCAAATTAACATGTTACAAGCCACACAATAAGTGGATTTTATTCGGAAGTTGCCGAAACTGTTTGAGTTGTATAAGGATCAGAAGGGGGTGTTGTGGTGTGGAAGGACTAAAGAAGCTGAAGACTTGTTAGAGGAAGAGGAGAGATTGACTAGAGAACACTCTGGCACGGCTGCTGAATACGCGACTAGGATGTTGA
Organism: Syzygium jambos; assembly: GCA_031216235.1. Taxonomy (NCBI): domain Eukaryota; kingdom Viridiplantae; phylum Streptophyta; class Magnoliopsida; order Myrtales; family Myrtaceae; genus Syzygium; species Syzygium jambos. The sequence continues at coordinate 7,969,023 of CM062221.1, forward strand.
TGATGTCGGACGATAAATGGCTTCCACTGGACAAAATTTGCTCATTTCAGGAGAGAATTTGGTTTGCCAGCTGATTTTAGGAGCAAGTGGGTGCACGAGTATCCGCAGCACTTCAAAGTGGTTAAATCTCCAGATGAAGTTGATTATCTCGAGCTCGTAGAGTGGAATCCTGCTTCGGCTATCACGGAGTTGGAGAAAGCCGTATTGGGGGTATCAGAACCAGCATATGTCCCAAGGTTTCGTCGCATTTGCATTCATCTTTTATATTTTTGACACGACTCACTTACTGTCAATACAAGGATAAAAAGGATGCAATTTTGATTAGATGTGATCTCTGTTTTGATTCCAACAAACAGAGACAATCTAGGTTATTCAGTTGAGTAAAAATTGGGGTGTTTTTTTAACATTGGCAAGAATCGACATGAATCACGGACACGATTAGGCATTCCAAACCAAATTGCCAGCCTAATTGCCATGATGATCACTGGTACACAGCAAAATCATCTCCGTCGTCTTAAGTAATTCTTTTTTAGCAGTTCACTATCTAAGTCACTGATATTGCCAAGCAAAATTCCGGTAAATTTTCTGGGCTTAATTCAGACTTATCAATCATGTCTAAATTTCTTGTTTCTGCAGGTTCTGATGACAGAATTTTTGCAAGAAGCAGTTCTTTACATCAGGTCCCTTGAAGAAGAGACGGTGAGGTTGGAGAAGCTGAAGATGTCATCGGGCCAAGTAATAACCTACAGCACGTCGATCAGTGTCACTTTGTCCAACAGCAATCTCACTTGCTTTGCGATAACGTTGTCGATCCGACGAAACTTGGTGACCAGCGTAATTAGTGTCTTTGACCGACAACGAGCAGAAATTCTTGCCTGTCACATTGTGGCTCACAGAGGGAGTAGGAGGATGACGCTGATGGCTGCAGTGAATGATGTCGAAGACTGCGCTGTTGAGAAGATTAAGCAGGACATTCTGGTGGTATGAAGCATATAAGGGTGTCAATTTCGTATACTTCGACTAGCATCTCGAGTTTTTCTGCAGATATATAGAAGACAATAGCGCAAAAAAGAATGAAATCTGTATGAGTATGATAGTAAAGAAATACTAATTTCTTCTCTTTTTGGTGAAAGTCCATCTTAGGCAATTTCAATTGAATGTTTATCAAGTTGCATATGAAAGGTTAAAAGCCGTACATATGTTTTCTTTTGCAGAATAAGAACAATTAACCAGCAATCTCTGAACAAGTATGGAATAAGCAGCAACTCTTTTCCATCTGGAACACGAACCAAGCTGTGATTTACCATGGACCAAAAATAGCTTTGGAGCAACTGCAGCGACAAAATGCCAAATGGAGTTGCTTGTGGATGGAAATTCCACCATCAACTAACCCCGATGTTGGTATCTTTTTGAACTGTTTACAGAACCCCAGAGACTCGTTAGTGTTTGAAGAAGAAGAAAAGAAGAGAAGGGGATGAATGAATTGTCTAACCCTCTAGGTTAGCATGCTCTCTTATTTATACTAATAGTGAGGGTACATAGTAATGTGGTAGATATTCCCACACATGATAGTAAATAATAATAAAATAACTCATAATAACTCGTAACACCCTCCCTCAAGCTAAGGCATAGATATCGACCATGCCTAGCTTGTTACATATAAAGCGAACCCGTTGCCCAGCTAAAGATTTAGTAAACAAATCTGCTAGCTGATCGCCAGTACGAACATGTGAGAGAGTGATACTCCCACGCGTAAGCTCCTGTCGAACGAAATGACAGTCAATCTCAATATGTTTTGTTCTTTCGTGAAAGACAGGATTTGAAGCAATGTGAATCGCTGAACTACTATCACACCATAGCGAAGTAGGACCACTCAACCCATATCCAACCTCATTCAGAAGATGTCTAGTCCACACAATCTCTGCAGTGGCTGCAGCAATGGCCCGATACTCTGCTTCAGCACTACTCCTCGCAACAATATCCTGTTTCTTACTCTTTCATGAAACCAAATTACCACCAACATACAAAGCATATCCAGAGGTAGACCGCCTATCAGTAGGGCAACCAGCCCAATCAGCATCAGTATAACACTCCATGCGAGCGTGACCATGAGCGGCAAAAACAATTTCCTTGCCGGGACTACCTCGAAGATATCTCAAAATCCTCAAAACAGCATCCCAATGTGGTTGTCTAGGTGCTGCCATAAACTGACTAACTACACTAACCGAATATGCAAGATCAGGTCTAGTCATCGTAGTGAGATAGTTTAGTTTACCAACAACACGCCGGTATCTTTCAGGGTGTTCAAACAATTCGCCCTGATCAGGAAGAAGCTTCAATCCCTGTTCCATAGGCGACTCTGCAGATCGAGAGTGCTGCATGTTAAATTCAGCCAAAATATCTAGAATATACTTACGTTGTGACAAAGAAATACTTCCTTTCTTTCGAGCCACCTCTATGCCAAGAAAATATCTCAAATCACCCAGGTCTTTCGTCTCAAAGTGAGTATGTAAATATCTCTTCAGCTCAACAATACCCCGCTCATCATCCCCTGTCAAGACAATGTCATCCACATATAAAACCAGAAAGATACACCCAGTAGTAGCACGACGATAGAACACTGCATGATCCTTTTGAGACTGAAGCAAACCAAAAGTCTGAACCACTGAGCTGAATCGGTCAAACCATGCTCGAGGAGACTGCTTCAAACCATACAAAGAGCGACGAAGCTTACAAACTTTCCCTCCCTGAGCAGCAAACCCTGGAGGCTGCTCCATATAAACATCCTCAGCAAGATCACCGTGAAGGAAAGCATTCTTGATATCCAACTGATGGAGAGACCAAGAATGCACAGCTGCAAGGGATAAGAAAAGCCGAACAGATGCCATTTTCGTAACCGGGGAGAAGGTCTCAAAGTAATCAAGACCATGAGTTTGAGCATAACCCTTAGCAACCAACCGAGCTTTCAGACGAGCAACAGTTCCATCAGGATTGACCTTCACGGCAAACACCCAACGACAACCAATAACCTGAGCACCAGGAGGAAGATCAACCAAGGACCAAGTCTGATTGCGTTGGAGGGCACTCATTTCCTCCTCCATGGCCAAACGCCAACCTGCATGCTGAAGAGCCACGGGAACAGAAATAGGCAGGGAGGTAGCATCAATATTAGCCACAAAAGCCGACAAACTCACTGATAAACCCTTGTAGGAATGTGTATAAAGAGGGCGATCCCTGCAAGCACGGTAGCTCTTACGAAGAGCAATAGGTTGCTCGGCTGTATTAGTCTCAGTAAGTGGATCAGCTATAGGAGGGACTTGCTCAATGGGAGGATCCTCCACGGGAGAGACTGGTTCAGAGGGAGAATTGACAATGGGGGCAATGTCTAGTGAAGACGCTGGAGAGATAACTGGATGAGAGACCATTTGCGGAGAATAGACAAGTATAGGGTCAGAAGATGTGGACTCGGATGATTGTGGGACTAAATCAGATGAACTAGAGCTAGTTGCAGAAAAGTAAGGCTGAGACTCTATGAATGTGACATGACGGGAGGTAAGCATTTTTCTTAAGGTAGGAGAATAGCAACGATAACCCTTTGACACCCGCGAGTAACCAAGAAAAACACATTTGAGTGCACGAGGATCTAGTTTTGATACACCCGGACGATCATCATGGACAAAACAAGTACACCCAAAAAGTTTAGGAGGAAGAGAAAAAAGACTGCGATTAGGAAAGAGGAGCCCATGTGGAGTATTACCCTCAAGAAAAGAAAGAGGCATACGATTAATGAGATAGCATGCTGTAAGAACAGCTTCCCCCCAGAATTTTTGTGGAACATGCATATGTATAAGAAGAGCACGAGTAGTATCCATAAGATGGCGATTCTTCCGCTCAGCAACACCATTCTGTTGGGGTGTGCGAGCACATGAAAGACGATGGTGAATACCATGAGAACGGAGAAATTGATGGAAATGATCCGACATATATTCCCCCCCACGATCAGATTGTAAAGCCTGAATGTTGTGATGGAATTGAGTACGGATAGAAAAATAAAACTCACGGAACACGGAAAATAACTCAGAGCGTTCTTTTATTAAGTAAACAAATGACATTCTTGTGAAATCATCGACAAAGAGAACATAATAACGATAACCAAAGACTGACATAACAGGACTAGGTCCCCACACATCAGAATGGACCAAGGCAAATGGAGCAGTTGCTCGTTGAGATACACTTGGTGGTAAAGAAACACGACTATGCTTTGCAAGCTGACAGGACTCGCAATTTATTGAAGACACTGAACGAAAACGAGGAAACAATGACTGTAACATAGATAGAGAGGGATGTCCCAGACGATAGTGAACGTCTAAAACATCTGTCTCTTTCACTAGCGCAGCCGGAATAGACGCACTATCTAGCTGGTAGATCCCACCATTGACACTTCCCTTACTGATAGTCTTCCGCGTCGAGAGATCCTGCAAAACACAATAATCAGGGTAGAAAGTCACGGAGCAATTCAAATCCCGTGTGATACGACCAACAGATAACAAATTAAATGGCATGCCGGGAGTATATAAAACAGAAGATAAGGAGATCTCATCGGAAGGTCGTGCAACTCCGTGTCCCTGAACCATCAAGGATGACCCGTTCGCAATAGTAATATGGCGTAACGGAGCTGAGGACTGATATGCAGTAAGAATGCCTCTATTACCCGTTATGTGAGCACCGGCACCAGAATCAATAATCCAAGTAGCGGAAGGAAGAGCTGCACATGCTGAGGTAGAGGAATAATTAGATGATTGCTGTAGTTGTGCAATAGAGGCAGACGCAGTCCTACTCCCTGAGGTCTGAAACTCCAAGTAGCGAGTATACTCCTCAGGACTCATTGTGATCACCTTTTGGTCCATAGGCATGCTCTCAGGCGCAACATGAGCAGATGTGGTTCGTGAACCAAAAGCTGCCTGTGCAGCTTGTAATTTTCGGCAATAACTGCGAAGATGTCCAACAATACCACAATAATTGCAAGTACGAGTCTCCCGACCACGACCGGCAGTACCACCACGACCTCCCCCTCGGTCACGGCCTCCACTGCCACGGCCACCTCCTTTGTTCGTATATAAAGCAGCAGCCTGTTCACCAACCTCTGAGGGGGCGGCTTTAACCTCCTCACGACTCGCAGTACGAAGAACACGGCGATGAACTTCTCCAAGAGAAGGAACTCGAGCATCTGAAAGGATTTGTGAGCGAGCAGTGTCAAACTCAGCGCCCAGCCCATTAAGATAGCAAGTGACCAGAAACTGATTTCGTTGTTCTTGAAAAGTAGTCCGACTAGACGTAAACGGGACTAACCGATCAAATTCATCGGCAAAGGATTTAAAATCCTCATAATATCCCTGCAGAGGCCGACCGGCAGAAGCCGGCTTCAACAACCCACACACAACATCATAGAGTCGCGAGAAATCATTTAGAGAGGAGTATAAATCTGCCAAAGCATCCCATAACTCCTTAACAGTATCAGTATTGCTGACAACGGTCTGAACAGAAATATCCATAGCATTCAATAGTTGACTATAAATACGACAATCAACAGTGTACCATTCATCATAAGTCGGGTCATCCCTGCTCGGGGGAGGCTGAGTAAGATGATGAGATAACCGCTGTCCGTGCAAATTCTTAAAAACATTCTTCTTCCAAAGTGTGTATGTAGATTGTCCCGTCAAAACACGTTCGACGAGCTTAGACGAAGTAGATATAAAGGTCGGAGCTTGTGACCGCATCACATCAGATCCAGTCGCACCAGATCTATTCATGGCTAATCCAGTCTCACCGGATTCAACAACAGCATCTATCGGAGTCTCTGAAACACTTGACATAATGATGCGTACTTAATCTAGTCACACCAGATTAATCATAAAATTAGATTAAAGAAAGAGATCACAAGCTCCACCGTTTCATAGATCCTTGATCAGAACTAGATCAGATTTGGAAGAAGAGAATGACCGACAAAAAGAGAAGCAGGCCGGGAGATTAGATCAAAGAGAGAGAGAGAGAGAGAGAGAGAGAGAGAGAGAGAGAGAGAGAGAGAGAGAGAGAGCAGATGGTGGTGACGGTGATGGTGGTTTTGGCAAGGGTTAGGATTTAGGTTGGGGCAGCGGCTAGGGTTAGCTCTGATACCATGTTTGAAGAAGAAGAAAAGAAGAGAAGGGGATGAATGAATTGTCTAACCCTCTAGGTTAGCATGCTCTCTTATTTATACTAATAGTGAGGGTACATAGTAATGTGGTAGATATTCCCACACATGATAGTAAATAATAATAAAATAACTCATAATAACTCGTAACAGTTAGCGGGGCTTCAACTCCATGAGTTTGGAGGAAGAATGTATAATTCAAGAAGATCCAATCAAGAAGAACATAACAGTACATAACCATTGTAGAATGATCAGACTGATGTATCAAGACCCGGGACGAAGCAAAGCGTCCTTGCCATTTCAGGCAATGCGTGAAAGCTTCGGTCATGCCTCCCTGGCCGGTAGAATTGCTCAACTTAAAAACCCAGTCATTGAGAAAGTACAGGAGGGCCAATCGCTCGTGTATTGTAGGATTTGCAGTGGCTACATTTCTGCCTGATAATGTGGAAGTAAACTTCAGTAGTGTCAGTTGCAGTCATCGCACTGCAAATTCCATTTGGTATCTTAAAATCACTTCCAGAGAAAATGAGCTTACCATAGCAGAGTGTGCGATAGAGGCATTCCATACGGGTAACAGATAGACAGCTAGCGGCGCAATTGTATTCACATTTCGGAAGTGACTGCATCATTGTTCTCAAATGTAGCAGACAAGATCACAACTAATTTTAAAGATCCAAGCCAGACCAAAACATAGGCTTATTTAGGAGATACCCATAACTCTAGGATTATAATCAGAGCAATGACAAAGCAACATAGACTCGAGATTGAAATACGGCACTTCGCGCAGAAAATGTTACTCTGCAACACGAGGACAAGATGGTTGGAAAGGACGAGAGCTCTCGCCTTCTTGTGGCCGTTTTCTTCGGGCATCAGAGTTGCTTGTATCTGCTCAGAATGTCAAGATTAAGCGATTCATGAAGATCAAATTTGAGATTGTTATAAAGATGTAATTTCTCCTATTTGCCCTATCAAGCGTAGCCTCACATATCAATTTATCTGAACATATTGGACAGCAGCACCTGGTGAAGGTAATGGTTTCAAATCCAATAAACCAAATGGCGCGGCTACACCGTGCTCTCCTCGCTCCTCCGATTCATCAACAAGGCGGGCAAGGGCGGAGTGCTGGCCTCGATGGTGGCAAATAGGAGCGGTGCCGCCATGGCCGTCAGGGTCATCGGCCACGAGGGGAACTCGCACGTGCCAATGGGGAAAAAGTGTGCAACGTCTTTGACAAGTCCAGTGACCGTTAGGCCATCTCTATCATCTTGTCTCTGGGTTTTGGGCCAACGTGCCTGTCCCAAAAGCCTCCTCTAGTTTATTGCATGTTTCAACATTTAAGGTTCTTGTCTCCATGTTTTGGTCTTTGATGTTGACAGGGTAATGAGATGTGAAGGTGGGTCTTGGCAAGCATTGCTTCTGTAAGATGTTCCTTATCTTTTTGTTTATAAGAAACTGCCTCTTCGATATAAATAAATTTGTGTTCTATCAATTGATAAAACATAAAAGTTGCACCATGAGGCCCTTGAAAAATCCGTTAATTTTCCTAAACTTGTTGATTTAGACCGCGACTCCTCATTTTATAGTAACGTTTTTTAAGTGATCATTGTGATACACAAAGATTAAGCGGAACTCCACAAAACCTCCTGGTCTTCCCGAAGTTGGGCAGGCTCAACTTTCTCACGGAAACCCATCGGCCAAGTCCCTGCATCCGCCTTCCGAGCCTCTCGGCATAAGCGGGCCGCCCTCCCGTTGATCATCTCTATTTACGACGGGTGCCATTGGCACGGGTCTTTTCGGTCGTCAATTCCATATTGAATAATAAGTTAAAACACTTGGTGTTGTCGTGTGTGTTTTTTTATTGGAAAAACAGCACACGACGTGCCAAGAGGTTGGAAAATACAGAGGAAAAAAAGCATTTGCAGCAACGTAAGCCCAGCCGACCTTGCATGTGCTTATAGACATGCAGACAAAGGAGGCCAAACAGGTCCTCCATATTTTTTGTACAATCATATGCACATGCATTTAACCACTTCTAACATTTCGACCAAAAAAAAAACCCAATTCTAATACAGTCCATCCGACGTACTCTCCAAATTAAATATAAAAAACATTTAATCAGAACATCAAATTTTTTAATATTAGTACTCTGTGAATAGTGTGTTCTCACATACGTACCAAGCTGTATGCCCATGCTTGTGTTCTTTCTTCAGTTTTTTTTTTATTATAAAATAACATAAGTTATCTCTAGTTTTCTTTTATCTCACCCTTTGTATCACCTACTTTTAGAATTTGCACTCGGCGCCTTTAACCCTTCAAAGAATTTATGATATGTTCACTGGAAATCCTAAAACTTGTTATGAAAATGCAATTGAGATCTACAATTTGCAAAAAAAATACAATCAAGTCTTAAAACTTGTCAAATTAGTGCAATTGAGTCTTTCCGTTAACTACGTCCAACTTAACTCAACGAAAAAAGCTTATGTGGCTTTTTAAAATATTTTTCTCTCATACGTGGCGATGACGTGGATGTCGTTTTGGTCCAAATCTGATTTTTAATACATATTTTATTTAAATTAAATTAAAAAATATGCTAAATTTTTTTAAAAAAAAAAGGAGAGTTAGACCAGCCCTAGCTGCTGCCACCCCACCATTGCTGGGAAGGACTGGGGCGGGACGTGCAAAATTTATCTTTAATGAGATTACTTTCTTGTCTCGGACGTTTTTGCCTTCTACATCTTCAATTTGCAGTTTTCGAGATTTCACGGCAAAATGCACATGCAAAATGGCACGTCAAACAGGACACAAAGATATTAAAATTTGATCTTCTAACCATGTTAACGATCTATAATAAGGCGTTTAAGACATTTATAACTTTTTCGATAATTTTTCCCTACTTTCTACTGTTAGATTGAAAATGCTTCGGCATAATTTGTCCTACATATTTTATATCTAGTTAGGCGGAAGACATGATGATGTAGTTAAGGGAGTAGACAAAGTAGAATCGACAAGTCTCAATAGTCGCGGTGTTTCCCTAAGCAAGACACCGGGTCAAAGGATCGAGAAATGAACACGCCACGTGATTGCCAACTAATCCTTTCCACGTTACAGAAAATCAATGTTGATGATCAGGTGAGACTACTTAATTGTTCCTCCATGATTGATTGGTCGAGGACAACGACAGCACCACCTATAAGATTCAATGCATTCAATACCATAGAGTTTCCTAAGTTTTATTTTATTGAGCTCTCGTACAAATTTAATTTTTGTTCCTATGTGTCTTTTTTCTCAGCAATTAAAAGGGACCAATTAATGGGGAGGAACATAGCAAATGGTGTTGTGGTAGAAGGGCTAAGTGCAATAATTCGACTAGGTTATTGGAAGTGCCATAAATTGGTATCATAATTGGAGCAGTTAATATATCTTGTTGGCTGATCAGTAAAATAATTTAATTTTTCGAGTAATGAAGTCGAGTTTGTTTGAGTAGGACTAGGGTGATTTTACGATGATGAAGACCTTGCGTAGTACGGTGGACATAGACTGATTTGCCAAACCCTGGATATCACTTTGTCTTCCTTTATTTGTTGATGTTGTGCTTTGATTGTTTATGTTGTTTTCCTCATGCTCTCCTTTGGTTTTCGTAGCAATGACTTATCTCTCGACCGATTATTTTCTAGTAATGCTTGGTATACTAAGAGTGACATACAAAATTAATATACTAATAAAATAGTTCGGTAATTATCCCACGAAATCTCACAATATGAAAGTATGAAATTAAGAATGAAACTATAGCTTCTCCAAGATCGAACATGTCCTAGGGACGGAGAGTTCTCCGAGATATTCATGGTACCTACAGTCGAACCCGAGCAGCTTAAGAGGCCAAGTACTTGGCCGCATAATAACTTGTGGTAAAATCAACATCAATGTATTGAAGAAAACTATACCGGACTCTAAATCGAAAGGTGATCGAACCCGTTAAATGGGTTGGAATGATTGAAGTTCGGAAAGTGAAATAGCGAATTAAGTAAAATAGTCATCTCGATCAAGTTGCTTAAATAAGCAATTGCGTTAGCCTTCATGCATTGGACCTTAAAGCCGAAATCAGACTAGAGAAACAACTTGCGGAAATGGGTTATATATTATGTTTACAATTTCTATGAGTAGGCTCTGATGAAGGGTGAAGATGATCTTGCACGGAGGAGTGGACAGAAAAGGAGTTCAATTACCCAAAAATCTAAAGAAATAACGAATGAAGTGCGGTGAGCGGCTAGTGCAGCTACCCCTTTTGAGCGTCATCACAGTGGTCTCACACCCGCTATAGACCACCATAAAATATTCGAGTGAGATCATACCTACTTTGTACATACAGATCGAAATATGAAACTCTGAGATTGAAGAGCCTACCACAACATCTTCATCAGTGCGACACGAGTAAAAAGACTCTTCACATGAGGCAATTAATGGCCAAGGCATAAAGCCGATAAAAGGACTCTACCACGGCATCTCCAGCAGCGCGACACGAGTAAAAAGACTCTTCACACGAGGCAATTCATGGCCAAGGCATAAAGCCGGTGAGAAATTGACCCACGACATCACTTGAATTCATGATCTCACGGAGGATATTGTGATCATTTGACTAGCGGGCTACCACGCTTGGTGGTCCTTCAATCTTTCATCATTCCCTCTCTCGCTTTTCAAACCGTCATTTCTATTCTCTATTTGTCGATAAAACTACTTACTTAATTGGATCCAAGCTAAGGAGCAACGATGAGAGTCGCATGACGTTTATATCGTTGGTGTAGTACACACCTCGTGCACGAGGACACTTGCAAAATTAAGAGGTTGCAATTGTGTAAGTGCCATAGTCCCAACTCCCAAGGGCTAGGCTAAGTTGGTAAAAAAAAAATGAATTAAGGCTTTGCACCTTTTCTCTCGAGTTCTTATAAGTTGATGCAAATTCCTTCAAATCAGGTTCCAACAAAGTAATTCATCACAAATCCTCCATCCTAATTTGATCGGATCAAGGAAATGGACGTTTATGCGAAAATTAATCCTAAATATTGTTCGACTACAAGACCAGAAAAATCCTCCGACTATCGCAACAAGTATCATGTAGTTTGGGCTCAAATGCACCGCCGAGCTTGGGTTTCCCACTGATACCTGTTAGAGCTATGGAGACTGGACATATCTAGCGGGCGGTTGTTGTTTCGTTGGTGTCTTAAACCTAACATTTTAGCAATGGGCGAGGTAGGTCCCAACCCCGTCTAAATCATTTTATTTATGCAAAAAAAAAAAAAGAATCGTGTGGAACATTCAAGTTATATCCCATCTTTAAAAATGAGTAAAACTATTCAATCCATCATCAGTAGGGAAAAAATCTTCCTACCAATGGTTATCAAGATATTATCGTGTGTACAGTTATAACAATTCCCTTATAAATTAATTTCAACCGCTTACATAATCAAATATGAACATCCTCAATTCTATATAGTCAAATCTTTGGGAATTATAAATTTGTCCAACTTATATAGGTCCAAATCCCAACAAGTACAAGACATAATCCTCTTTCCTTTTTTTTCCCTTAGGTTCCATTTATTTAGCCGAAAATAGATGATTTGGAAAATATTTTCCTAAAAAGAATCGTTTGTATCACTTACAAAAATGAATAAACAAAAAATTTCATCGTCCATGAAAATATCTAAATATATATAATTGTCGATGATTAAAAAACATTTTTTAATGACTAATTATTTAAACAATTATTTTCAAAAAAATATTTTTCAAATGAATGAAATTTAAGTTTAAGAAGCTTCTAAGAACCATGTAGAATCTGCAAGGGATAATGACACAAACAGTCTCCGAACTTTGGCTCAATGTGAAATTTGATCCTTGAACTTTTAATTTGTTCAATATAGTCCCTGAACTTTTAGTCTAATGTTCAATGTAGTCCCTGGACTTTTAATTTATTTAATGTGATCCTTGAATTTTTTGTACATGTTCAATTTAGTCCCTAAACTATATGAAAGTTTACAATATAGTCCATGAACTTGAATTAATGAAAGGACTATATTGAATATTTTTATAAAGTTCAGGGATTAAACTGAACACGTACCAAAAGTTCAGGGACCACATTGAATAAATTAAAATTTTAGGGACCACGTTGAATATTGGGTTAAAGTTCAGGGACTACATTGAACATATTAAAAGTTCAGAGATCAAATTGCATATTAAGTCAAAATTCAAGGACTGTTTGTGTCATTTTTTTCAATCTGCTATGACATCAGTGGATAGCGAGTGATTCCATGCTCACGCATATTGGACTTTTGAAAGCTACAGAACATACTGAACTCCATCGAGCTAAACCCCATCTGAAATTCCGAGCCACACCATCTATTGCAAACAAAAAGTGGCTTTCCCATTTATTATTCATGTCGAAGTGAAGAAGGGCCAACCGTCAGATTGTACCCTGAAAGGGTCCTATTGCCTTTATCCAAAGGATGAAAAACGTGGAAGCTTGGGGAAGGCATTGATTTGGCTTGCCTCCCCAACCACTGCTCTCCCACGTTGGGTCTTCCATCCCCATGCTTGGCAATGGCTTCCCTACACCAAGGCATTATGCCTGATGGACCCGCATCTGCTCTGCACCCAGTGCTAAGTTGCAAATGGCTCCTAGGAACATTATTAGTAAATGCCAAGTTATTTGTGGGGATTTTTCTAATTTTTGAGAGAGCGGCCGGCAACGAGCGGGAAGCAAGGCTGGTGGGGGTGACGGAATTGAAGACAATTGAATTAGGGTTTGGACAGTAGATGTAAGAAAAGTTTCTGGGAATAGAAAAGTGACATGGATGTTTCGGAAAAGAAAGTGATTGTTGGGTAAATAAACTCGCATGTGAAGTATAATCTAGAGCCTCACTGTAGGTTAAAATTTTAAAAAATGGAGGACGCAAAGTGATACTCCGGTTGAAGTGAAAAAATAGAAGAGTTTTTGAAATATTCCCGTAAAGATAATTCAAGTCTCCAAAGGTCAAATGTTTATCTAGATACGGTAGGTCTTATGTCGTAATCGCATTGTTTCCTAATCAAAGTACTTCAGGACGCCATATCCGCCACCATGCGAGTGCAGACTTAGCCGACGCACATAAATGCATCGGCTTTCATGCATTCACGAGGATTATTTGAGTCAATTCATGTTATCAGGTCAGTTTGCGTATCCAAATAAGGACTCTTACTATAAAGAAACGAAAATGACCGATATATATCACCAAGGGCTTAAGTCAATGGGTGATAGAAGCTCCTTCTTAGCACTTTCAACACTTTAACAACTTACCCACATGATAAATCCAACCCCTATCTCGGTCCTACAAGGTAAAATTGCCTTTGCCCATTGGGGGATTACTTCGCTTCTGCTCTTCAGGGAAGTGCATGAACTGAGAGAGAGACGCAAGGGTGTGAAAAAGATGACTTGCTGGAGGGTCATAGCATCTTGGCCACTTTCAGGTTTTGGGGACAACATGGAAAAAGCCCTTCACCTCCAACTCAAAAGTACACCTCATCAGGCAAATGACCCCCTCTTCTTTCTACCGAACCATTGCACATCATGGGTGCAAATGAGCCTGGTGGATCTCGGCCGTTGAATCGCATGCATCTCATATGGGAACCGGCTTCATTCAACGGCGGGGATTCACCGGGCTTGTTTGTGCATCTGGTTCAGGCAAGTGTTCCTCCTTTCTTGCATTGCATCTGCGCACGCTTTGGTCGAGCACGTGCAGGCCGGGTTGGCAAACCCTCCAGATTAAGGGACCAATGCCCCTTACTTACATGCCACCCCCCCATCCCACAACCCCAATGTCTCTCCAGCTATTTTAAGTCCTTACAAATATAAATATAAATAAATAAATAGGAAAATAAATGGTTAAATAATAAGTAATAAATAATAAATAAATAAGGATTAGAGCTCTTGATGCGATGATCCCCATGATATATCTCCCCAGTGGGACAAAATGCACATCTTCCCCCCAAATCTTTAGAAATGAGTATTTTACAAGGATTCTCCATGGTCCTTGACTCATTTCCACATGGCCCCTCTGATCCACCACCCCATGCCTCAATTTCTCCAAATTCGCCTCGGAAAATTACCTAATTGGCCCCCGGCGGGACTAGCGAGGACGAGGGTTTGGGCGAGGGGCGAGGGGCGAGATGGGTATATAGGAATACGATTGGGTGAATATAAAATGTGAGAACCATAGTGAAAAAAACTATTGGATACCTCAGTTTAATCTGTAGTGCAGAGAAGATGGCATTTATTGAAAGTAACTCAAAGCTAATAAAATAAGTGCCGTGTGATTACTTTTCAATGAATGTCAATGCAAGGTAAGGTATCACACAACTCGCCACCAATTCATCATCAGCTCCTAGGGATTGGCAGTGGCTTGTGCATGTTGCTTCCTCTGAGCTTCTCTCACCCCCCACCACGGGACAAAGTACCTCTCTCTAGACTTGTGCTGCCAAGAAGACCCTAAATAATTCTTCTGCATACGGTGGTTGCGTAGAAAGAGACAGAGAGAGAGTAATGAGACAGTGAGATGAGGCTGTCAAAGCATGAAACAAGAAAAGAAATCTTGCAGCTGAGTTGTGCTTTATAATAAGAAAGACTGTTGTAGTAATGCTCCCAACAAGTGGTCAAGCATTGCCTTCAATCGTTTTCCTCCTCCTCCATGTTCTTCTTGGCAATTGAGGAGGATTTGAAGAGAGGACAGGGAAATGGGAAAGACAGGAAAGTGGCTCAGGCACTTCTTGACGGGCAAGAAAGACAAGGAACACAAAGAGAAGGACAGGAGCTCAACCAATCATACCCACAAGCCCCCCTCGATTCTGACCGAGAACCCGACGACCCCGATCTCGTTCCTGCCCACGACTCCAAAGGAGAAGCGGCGGTGGAGCTTCCGGCGATCGTCAGCCTCGCCGGCAACTCCTTCGAAGGAACTGAATTCCTCGGAACTTGTTGCCGCTACTACTGCATCGCCAGCCCTGTTGGCCACCCTAGACTCTGAGAATGAGCAGAAGAAGCACGCGATGGCCATGGCAGCGGCAACTGCTGCGGCTGCTGACGCGGTGGTGGCAGCTGCACAGGCTGCGGCTGCCGTGATCCGGCTGACTGCAACCGCCAATGGAAGAGGCAGCGCCATCGAGGAGGTCGCTGCAATCAAGATCCAATCAGTGTTCAGATCTTACTTGGTAAAGGATGCCAGTCCCTCCTACTCCTAGAGATCTCAGATTAAAGTAGATGCGGCATTCCTTGAGCCATGGACGAGTAGCCCATTTCAACAAGAGCCAAGTCCACAGGATTTGAGTTATCTGATCTGTTTTTTCGATTGTCTCTCAGGCGAGGAAAGCGCTTCGCGCGTTGAAGGGGCTTGTGAAGTTGCAGGCTCTGGTGAGGGGTCACCTGGTGAGGAAACAGGCCACGGCGACTCTGCGGTGCATTCAGGCATTGGTGACGGTCCAGGCCAGGGCCCGCGCGAGCAGGCTACGCGCCACCGAGGTCCCAAAGCCCACCAACCCAAGAATCTCGACCCACCGGAAATCCACTCAAGACAATCGGTACCGCAACATATACCATGTAAGATCCAATTTCCTTGGCCATAAAAACTAGTCCAGCATTTTTAGTCACATGACATGATGGAACTGATGGAACAGTGACATCTAATAGTTGATATTAATCTTATTGGGAAATAATGAGTAAATCTTTGATTTGTGCAATTAGGAATCTGAGAATGTGATAGAGGAGAATATAAAGATTGTAGAGATGGACTTAGGGGAATCAAAAGCTAGCACAAAGAGCAGGAATAGCTACTCCACTCATCCGCAGCCCGAGCGGATCGATCCCAAATTCTCAGGGCACCGGGCATGCTCCAAGCCTGAGAACAACCAGATTTCCCCGGCGCCGTCGGCCCTTACGGAGCACAGCCCGAGAACCTGCAGTGGCCATTTCGAGGATTACTCCCTCGGGACGACCCAGAGCAGCCCGCAGTTCTGTTCTGCCGTGTCCAAGCCCGACCCCGCTCGGATACCCTTCGCCTTCCCGAGGTCCGAGTACGCGGAATCCCTCTCTTACGACTACCCACTGTACCCGAACTACATGGCCAACACTGAGTCCTCCCGGGCCAAGGCCCGATCCCAGAGCGCGCCGAAACAGAGGCCAGAGAATTACTACGAGAGGCCGCCGAGCCGGAGGAGGCCCTCAATGGACGGGAGGAACGTGCCGCGGGCGATGAGGATGCAGCGGTCATCGTCACACGTTGGGTCGGCGGTCCAAAACTACCAGCACCCCTGGTCAATCAAGCTGGATAAGTCGACGGTGTCGCTTAAGGACAGTGAGTGTGGATCCACCAGCACAGTGCTCACAAACGCCAATTACTGCAGATCCCTAGTTTCATTTGATGTGAGTAATGCTAATTCTGAAAATGGTAAAGACTCATTAAAGAAAAACTCGATTATGCTAAGTAATGAACTGTTTTTTGTGAATGCAGGTTCATGGAAACAGGTGCTGACTGAGCTTCTTTTAGTGAGTGCTTTCTTTGTGACCGCTGTGGAAAGGAGCTGCTATATCAAGCTCAATGCCTATCGTCAAAAGCACAAGTGTGATTGAAGAGAGCCTAGAGCTAATTTTCTCATGAAGTCAACAACTAAGTTTTCTGACAATTTCCCATTTCTCCATCTTTTCTTTTCTTTTTCAAAAAATAGTAAGCACGTACTTGATGCAACCTAAGTGTAGAATCTGCATTTCTCTCTTGCCTCTTGACTTTCTCATTTTGAATTTATGCGGCTGAGCATGTCCCTGAAGAAAGTTTGGTCCCCCTTTTAGCTTAAAGCAGACTCCAATGTATTTATCGAAGGGACGGTCATTCAATTGTCGCTTCATCTAGTCTATAAAAGTTGTTTGAGTCAATTTCATGCCCCATATGTGATACTCGCGACGCCTCATTCTCGACATTGTACAACGTGCGAAAAATAATGGCGGATGACGAAAAGCCCGTGTTGTTTCCATTGGCATTCTTTTGATCGAAGTCAAAAGAAATGGAGACACATTCATGTTTGTGTTCATAGCTCAAGTGTTGCCACTGAAAATGACAGAACAACAATGTTCTCGAACCAAAAAACACAGAGACTTCATGCACGAGTTTTGATGACAAGAAAGAACAGAAGCAAGTGACAGATTGGTTGGTGGGTGTTCTCTAGGATAGCAACCCAGTTGTGGCATTATTCATGAGGATCATGAGATGAAATGAAGTTGAGCAGAGAGGTTGACAGCTTCATTTAATCTTCCCACTTTCTCAGTGCTTGAAGTTAAAATGGACACAGACAATTGACTATGGGCCTAAGCACATTCTGTGGGATTTCATATTGAACGGGCTTTCTATGTGATACTTACGAATGGGCCTAGACATGTGAGGAACTTGCAATGACGATCCATACACGAAGCAGGCCTCTGATCATATCGGCGGGCTTGGCTATATCCAAGCCGACCACGAAGAATACGGGAATAATTGCAAATATCATATCATCAACTTTGCTCTACGTTTTGCATCTTCCCAACTTAAGGGGACCTTTTTGCCCTCTTGTAGACCCGGAATTAACACCAAAAAAAATCAAATCCAATGTTGAGGAAGGGGTAGTTTGGGAAAAGAATATCGCTCTAGGCCCCGTTTGGTTCAGCATTTGAAATTGTGTTTGGGGCTCTAAAGTCCCTTGGCTAAATGTAAATGGCGTCTAGTTCGTTTTTCGGAGAACTTTAGAGAAATGCAAAAAGGTTTTTAGCCCAACGAAGGCCCGGAAAGTACTTTGGAAAATAGCATTCTCGGAATGCAAATAGACTTTTTTTTTTCTTCCAACTTTGCCCTCGCTTAACTTTTATAATTCTGGAAATGTCCTCGAAAACCTTAAATTGCCAGCGAAGACCTTAGCCACTAGCGAGCGGTCAGCGAGCCACCAACAAGCCATTGCCACCCTCACTTGAGGTCGCCGAACCTCAGGCGGCATTGCCTTGGGTTGCGCAACCTTAGGTGAGGCTGGCCAACAACTAGATCTGGCTACCGGCCAGGCTCATCGGCGACTGAGTTCCATCGGCAAATAGTTTGAGATTTTTTTAAAAAAAATTAGCAAAAGTCTTTTACAAAAAAAAAGTGAAGCTTTTGCTAAACAGTATTTAGGTCAAAATTGCTTCCCAATGTGTTTTTAAAATACACTTTATCAAACGCTACTTGCATTTCGAAAAATTCTTTTAATTTAAAGGTCTTTGCATTTTCCTAAGGACATTTCCCCAAGCCGAACCAAACGGGATATGTGGGTCGAAGATGCAAGTTGAAATCCGATGCAAGACGCGAGGACAGTAACTTGATTTGCCCATGAAAATATATAAATTCTCCGTGTAGGCCAAACCAAAATACTCAATTGAGGCTTTTCCATAAAAATATTAAAATATATGTATTTAAGATAAAAGAAATAAGTTTCAAAATCTTCAAATATTAAAGCTTTAGTCCAATTCATCAATTTGGTTCTATTCAATTGCGGGACTCTATTGTTGTTTATTTTAGCACCTCCATCTTTTATGCATAAGTTAATACCAAACGAATTTTCCTAATTTTCTAACATTGTCGATGAATTTGGCTTATCGAATTCCATCACCTACCCTTTCCTTCAAATTTGTTTATATATAATTATCTATAAACCAGACAGGCAAATGTTATAGAAAGGGCAATGTCTTTTTTCTTGAAAATGATCGCTTATATCGCTAAAAAAAATGAATGAACGAAAAATATTTCCATCGTTTATGAAAATGTTTAAACACAAATTATTGTTGATGACGAAAACATTTTTCTTTAACTGATGATTTCAAGGGATACAAGCAATTATTTTAGAAAAATATTTTCGAAATCATTCATTTTTTGTGAAAGAAACGAGCAACGCTGGATAAAGATACAAAATATGATTTCATTTGTGATTACCTAACTAATTGGTTTGATGAAGTTAGAAAACGTAGTTTGTTGATTCGCACCAGTTAGTAACTGCACAATATCTTTTTAGCAATCAAGTGGTGTTTGGAACTGCACAATATCTTTGAACAGAGCGTTTCTAGTAAGTCAAGACCACAACTAGAGAAGCAATCTTTCTTATTATTTGAACCGACACCCTCTTGACACAAATCCTTTTAACTTAAGTAATTTTTCTTCAATCCATGCATCCCTCTTTGCATTTTCTCCTTACACATGCTTCCCCCTTCCATACGTCACGCTTCCACACGAGCAACGGTGCCGTGACCCTTCGTTCGGAGCTTATTAATATTACGATAACAACGCGCGGCCACAAAAAAAGAAGATTTTTTAAATAAGATTCGCTGACCGCATAAAATATACCTAAATTTCATCAAAAGATTATTGACATATAGAAAATTCATTCCAAACGCGCATGTCCATCGTCCAACAACAAACGTAAAAGTTAGAAGGATATTTTTACTATGGGTGTCAATGGGTCGGGTCGGGTCGGGTTTCTATGATACCCGACCCGACCCGAATCACAAGGGGCACAAGCTCTTTCTGATCCGGCCCGGCCCAAAGCGCATAGAACCCAAAGCGAAAATCCGGGTCGGGCCGGGTCGGGTCGGGCCGGGTTTTCGGGTACAATTACAAGTCTATTTCCATTACCTCCTCCCCAAACATCCCCATCGCCGCCGCCGCCGCCGCCGGCGCCGCCGCCCTCCGCCGACTCCTCATCCTCCCCCTCCTCGCCGCCCTTGGGCACCGTCACGATCAGCTCCCGGTCGACGCACACCGCGCTGGCGAGCTCCGGCCGGGTCGACTCGGGCAGGCGGAACCGCCACATGTCGAGCTCCAGCTGGTCCAGGGACAGCAGCTCGAGCGAGCCGTTGGGCCTCACCACGATCTTGGTCACCCCCGGGTGGATCTCCACCGTGTGGGCCCTGACGTCGGAGCAGATCCCGTCGGTCTCGGCCACGAAGCGGAAGAACCCGGGCCCTTCCTCCACCTCCACGTCGGCGTCCGCCCGGAAGGGCAGCTCGAGGACGCGGCTGAAGATGTGGGGGAGCCGCCGCAGCTTCTTGTGGACGCCCCCCACGAGGGCCTGCCCCTCGATCGAGGCGCAGTAAAAAAAAGCCCGACCTCGTAGCAGAGAGACATCACGCGAGCGTTTCTCCACCCCTCCCTTCCTCCGCTTTCTCTTGCACAAGAAAAGACCCTTCCGCGACGAGCCTGCGTTTCCAACAATCTCTCCCTCCCTCTCTCTCTCTCTCTCTCTCTCCCCGACACACGCATTTCGCAGATCTCGCCGGCCCGCCATCCATGGCGTTCGCCGACACCTCGAGCGCCCCCCAGCAGCAGCAGCCGCTGATCCCCAGCTTCCTCTACGCCGCCTTTCCCTCCTCGTCCAAGTCGCTGTACCTGGAGAAGATGCTCGGCTCCTCCGGGCCCCGGTCCTCAGCCTCCTCCCCGGCGGCGGATCGGAGCGGATTCTTGATCCCGTCGCCCAAGGAGCCGTCGAGGAAGATGGAGATGTACTCGCCCGAGTTCTACGCCGCCTGCACCTTCGGGGGGATCCTCAGCTGCGGCCTCAGCCACATTATCACTAACAATAATTAGGGTTTTTTTAAGTCCCGGGCCAACAGTAAAAAAAGCCCGACCTGGACCGGCCCGGCCCGAAAAGTGAATAATATATGAAATTTAGGGCCCTTACCCAATCCAAAGGAGGCCTGCCCCGAAAAAGCCCTAAATTTCCGGGCCAGGCCGGGTCGGGCCGGTCCGGTATGGGTCGGGTCGGGCTTTATTGACACCCCTAATTTTTACATCGGCACCGGACCAAAGGGTCAGTATAAACGGTGAAAATCACAATCACAAACAAATAAAAAAAATAAAAAAGAATAAGAAAAATCCTCTCAAAAGAAGACCTTGTTCGATGTTGACGATATTACCCTTCTACCCCTGGTCCACGCATAAACCGGAGGACTCGCCCGCACCCCATCATCGCCCACCCCCATATAAAATCGCCCCGCGCAGCGCCGAACTGGCATTAGGGTTTTCGCTTACCAGCAGCGCGTCGAAGCAGGCGGGGGTTTGCTCGCAGAGCCGTCACCACCAGCTACTCCGCTTCGAGCCAAACCCTAGTCTCCTCCCAACCATGGCCGTCGGGTAACCTCCTACTCGCGCCCGTGCTTCTTCCCTCTCGTCTGCTCGCGCGTTCCGTTCATGGGTCGGTTTTTGCTCGCCTGAACTTTGTGTTGGACTGATGATTGGTGGTTGATGCAGGAAGAACAAGAGGATCTCCAAGGGGAAGAAGGGAGGCAAGAAGAAGGCGTAAGTTTTCCCGCTCTGGGGGTCCATTGGGTGTTCGTAGATCTGTTGGAATTTGTCTTCTGTCGTAGCTACGTGAGGTTGCCGTGGTTTGTTCTGATTTCGCCCATTTTGTTTGTTGTTGTTGTTGGTGTGGCGTTTCTGTAGAGTCGATCCCTTTGCCAAGAAGGACTGGTATGATATCAAGGCCCCATCCGTGTTCTCCGTGAAGAATGTGGGCAAAACTCTCGTCTCCCGTACTCAGGGTACTAAGGTTTGTTGTCTTTCACTCTTGTTTATGCTAATCTAATTGGCTTTTGTTGAAAATGGGGGGAAGTTTTCAGTGTATGTGTGGATGCTTAATCTCTTGCTTGGTTGGACTTTGATCTAAATGTCACGTCTTTAGTTTTCTTGTTGTGTTCTTCTCTGAAGTGGTTGATGTGTAAATCAGCTTCTTTGAGCTTATTTGCTCCAATACTCTCAATTGCTTTTGTGATACTCCCCTCGAAGGACACGGCATTAAGGTCTTACTGTCGGGGATTAAGCTGTGACAAGAATTGTAGATCTGATATGTACAGTGCTGGACGTGTCATTTGTCATTCTCTCTGTGGCGCTCCTCATAGCTGGTTTCTTTGTGAAAGTTTAGCACTGATCTTGCCATACTCTTTGTAAGGATCTTATGAGGGTAAAAGGGTTGGGGTAATTTGAAATCAATGCCTTTTGATGTCTTTTCTGATTCACTCACCATGCGCATGCATCTTTTTCGGCGATCTCCCTGTTCATACAGCTTTCGGATGTCCGGAATTTATTTGCTCTTCATAGTGTCTTTTAACATGATGCGAATTATGCAAATTGGCAGATTGCTTCAGAAGGTCTCAAACACCGAGTGTTTGAGGTGTCGTTGGCTGACCTTCAGGGTGATGAGGACCATGCCTACAGAAAGATTCGTCTGAGGAGTGAAGATGTTCAGGGAAGGAATGTCCTGACTAATTTCTGGGTAAGATTTTTTTATTTGGTTTCTGGGCAAGGTTGAGTTAACGGGATCATTACCTTTTTTGAGAATCATCTACTCCCTTTGAAATGAAATTGACTTACGCCTTTCCTTTCTATGAATAATTTCAGGGAATGGACTTCACGACCGATAAGTTGAGGTCCTTGGTGAGAAAATGGCAGACATTGATTGAAGCTCATGTTGATGTGAAGACAACGGATAATTACACTTTGAGGATGTTCTGCATCGGCTTCACTAAGAGACGTCCAAATCAGGTCAAGAGGACATGCTATGCGCAATCCAGCCAGATCAGACAGGTGATTTATCTGTCATGCAGAATACAGCTATATGTGGTCTATGATAGAATAACAGTCTCTTACTATATCTGTAGAAGCATTACAGTTAATCTGCATGGTACATTGATGAATGTTATGCTCAACATTATTAGTTTGCTTTCCTTTTTAATTTTTTATTCTGCTCGATGCCGTATAATGTATATGCTCTGATACTTTACATATTGGCAATGGCTGTTGCCCAATTTATAGTTTTTCTTAGAGATTGACTATTCGATCATGGTGGCGATTTAATTAGAAATGCTTTTGTTCCAGATTCGTAGGAAGATGAGGGAAATCATGGTTAACCAGGCCACATCTTGCGACCTGAAGGAATTGGTCAGGAAGTTCATTCCTGAGATGATTGGGAAGGAAATTGAGAAGGCAACATCAAGCATCTATCCTCTGCAGAATGTTTTCATTAGGAAGGTCAAGATTCTGAAAGCTCCTAAATTTGACCTCGGAAAATTGATGGAGGTATGTTTCTTTATCTATCTATTTTATTTTCTTGATTGTGTCTGAATATTGAGGGACAATTTCTTATCCTAATTTCATGTACTGAAATACTTATATTTGCTTGAAAAATTGTCGATAGTTTTTCTGCCAGTTACATTCTTGGTGGAGGTTGACAAGTTTTGAGAGGCCACTAGTGACATACGTCTAGTGTGGGTTACTTAGTGAAATGGTTTTTGTGTAACCTTAGTTTTTATTTGTGCTTGACTGGATAACATGGTTGAGTTTGCTAGAGTCGCTTAGTATCAACTGCAGGGAGTTTTAATCAGATATTATTAAAGATGGCCATAAATTCAGCGCTTAAAATGAAATGAAAGTGATTTTTATTTGGATAGTGTTGTTCGAGATTGTTAATTCATTGTAAAATCTGTAACCTAACTGTTTCTTTATCCTGTCGTGATAGGTCCATGGTGACTATTCAGAAGATGTTGGCGTGAAGTTGGATAGGCCCGCTGACGAACCAATTGCCGAGGCAACCCCCGAAGTCGTTGGAGCTTAAATTTAGGGTTTTGTTGTTCTCATATTGAGTTTTGAAGTCCTTTCTACAGACCAGATAATGTTTTGCTTCAGCAAAGAATTAATGGTTTTGATAATTGAGCGATGTTGTTTTGTTCTTTAGCTGAGAAGATGGTTGCATAGCTCCTTCCATACTTATCAATGATGAGACGAGAATTAGAATTTTCTGCAGTATCTCTGTATCGTTTCACTTGGTCTGGTATAAAGGGGTGCTTTAAGCTAAACCCTTCTGCTTGCTGTATGGTAGCTTTGTTGGAGGTGATGCTCTTCGATAGGACTAGCTATCAACTTCATTTCTAGTTAATACCCGGTTCAATTCACGCTGGTTCGAATTTCGATGTTTTCTTCTCTCGATTGCTGAGTTTCTGCAAGATTGATGTTGCTACATGGATCCTTCGGACCCTTCTTAAACACTCCTTTCTTGTCCCGTTGTCCCTGCACTTCGGTACCATTCGAGTGCTCACGAATGCTCTTTTTTTTGGTGACCCGGATGTGATACGGTTTGCCTTGCCTAGTCATTTGTAAGACCGAGTTCAATCAAGTGCTCGTGGAGTGCCTTTGTATTGCAGCAGGCGTCATTTATACCTATAACATTGTCTTGTTTTTAATAGAGATTTATGCATGCTTGGCAATCTTACTTTTTGATCATTTATACATCTACTGTGTGGTTACTGTGACTAGAATTTTCAATCCGAGGTATACGCGGATGAATTTACAATAGGGAAAAATACCACCAAAGGTCTGGCCACTGATATTGATACCCCTAAATCTTTTTTTGTCTGTCAAAATCTTCAAAATTCACCATTATCACGTACCAGTGTGATAAATATATCCTTCGTCACATTTCTGTCCGAAGTATTTTGTGAAAGTCCTGCGTGAAACGGAGGTGACGCGGATCAAACGTAGTCAAAACGACATTGTGGGGGCAAAAGTTACGACAAATCGAGGGCAATTAGGATTTTTCAAGTGATAAAGATTGGGGGTTACGAACCAAGCTAATGTGATTCATTATATTGATATTGTTCACTCGATCCATGTCAGTTTGGTTTTCATAAAGTTGTCCATGTAAGCCACCACGTAAAATTGTTAAACGGCTAACATGGGACAGAATTGTGGCGGAAGGTATAATTGTAGAAACAAATTAATGTTCTATTTGTACACATAAGATAATTAGTTCGTTTCATCATATATTTGATATTTCTAAATGCAAAACTATCTTTAGGCTCCGTTTGTTTCGCGAAAAATAAATTATTGGAGAACATTTTTTTAAAGATGATCGCTTGTACCGTTTACAAAAATGAATGAATAGAAAATATTTTTATCGTCCAAGAAAATATTTAGAATAATGAAAATATTTTGTCATTGACTAGTCATTTCAAGCGTTATAAGCAATCAATTTTAGGAAAATATTTTCTAAATTATTCATTTTCTGCGAAACAAACGTAGCGAATATTGACATTTTCTTCCGTCATTTTGTAAATTCTAATTTTCAGGTGAGGTAACGCTTAATCTTATATTGTGTTTTATTTTTAAAATTAAGTTAAATTTTTCGAAATTTCAAAGTATTTCTATTTAGTTCGCTAAAAAGAACTTATGCTATTTAGCACTCCGTGGAGGTTAACAAGTTTTAGTATTTCAGAGGCTACTAGTGACAAGCTATATATTTTAGTAAAATGTTTATCATATATCCTTAGTTTTAACTTGATGTTTTTTGTCCAAAAAAAAACACACTTGATGTTTGTACTTTCGAGTTGCTTAGTTTCAATTACTAGGAGATGCTAAAGGGAGATTAGTGGAAGTCAATGAATTTAGCGCTTAAAATGGGATGGAAGTGATTTTGAATGGCTGGCTATAGTTTGTGATTGTTTAATTCAACGTTAAACTTTCCAAATTAAATAAAAGAAATGAGAAAAACATAATTTTATCCACATTCTGCGGATAATATTCATAATTGTGCAGTCAAATTGTGGTAAAGCTACATATTTAGAAACATAATTCATTTTTTCTTCCCTGATATTATCATAGTGGCAACTGAAAAGGATTTCAATGAATTGCAATCGAAACGTAGGGAGAGACCACATCGGATCTTTTGCTAATAATCTCGATTAAACACGAACTCAGTTGATACTTCTAAGGCATTCCTCGGAAAATCGAGATATATGTTCAATTTAGTTTTGAGGGATATTTTGAACCCAAATAGCTGACTTTGTATTGAAAATTCGGGCGAAAGATAGTTTATTATTTAGACTCCGTTTATTTTGCAAAAAAATGAATAATTTAGAAAATATTTTCCTAAAAATGATCACTTGAATGAATGAAAAATATTTTTATCATTCACGAAAATTTTTAGACATAAATTATTGTCGATAATGAATTTTTTTTCATTATCTAATTATTTTAAGGGATACAAACAATAATCTTAAAAAATATATATTTCAAATCATTCATTGGTTCTATTTGTTTCGCAGAAAATGAATAATTTGAAAAACATTTTGTTATCCACTTAGGCTCCGTTTGTTTAGAAGAAAATGAATGATTTGGAAAATATTTTTTTAAAAATAATCGCTTGTATACTAACAAAAGGCCCACTTGTAAAACTTAAATTAAATGCTAATATTTTGACCGTGGTTAATTCATCTATTGCTTGATGAATTTACTACTATATAAGTGGGAACACTTTTAAAATCGAGCTAACTGTTTGTAATCACAGGGTATTTAAACATGGTAAATTCATTACGGTGTTAGTGACAAATAAACCGGCGTACCAATAAAATTGAAAATTTGTTAATATCTATTATAGAATTTTATAATTATTTTACTAAGTGACAATGGTTAACCGACACTACTAATGGGAAAAGTGTCAGAAAAATCTTAAATCTATTACATTTATGCCAATTTAATCATAAACTTTTTTTTGTGCCAATTCAGTTATAAATATTTTGCCTTTGTGCCAATTCAATCTTTCAAGGTAATTTTGGTCAGATATTGTCGACGTGGACACCGGTCGACCTACGTGGTACCTCTAGCGATTACATGATCAACTTTTAATAATATTTTAATATTTTTTTAAATACAATTTTCTTTTCTTTTTTGCTTTTCATTTCTTCTTCCTCCAGCCTGTCGCCAAACCGACGATCGATTGGAGGCCAGGGCCAGTGAGACCCACCAGCCACTAGCAAGGCTCGCCTTTGCCAGCGACGGCAAAGTTGAGCCTCACCCTTGCTAATGGCCGCAAGGTCGTGACCTTTGACCTCGCATTAGGCTAGCGAGGCTCACCCTCGTCGGATCTGGCGAGGGTTGAGCCTCGATGGCCATGGGTGAGGCCCCACCTCACTAGATTCGGCGAGGTCGTGCTTTGCCTAGTCGCTGACGAGGCTCAAGCCCTCGCTAGAGGCTCGCCAGATGGCTATGAGGGTAGCCTCGCACTGGGCTGGAGATAGGGGTGTCAATGGGTCGGGTTGGGTCGGGCTTTCTTGATACCCGACCTGACCCGAAACCTACAGGGTCATGCTTGACCCGTCCAAACCCATCCAAGACCCTGTTCACCGTACACCCCAAGGCCCGGGCCGGGTCGGGTCGGGCCGGGTTTCGGGTTTTTTTTTTTTTTTTTCGCGCAGATAGTAACGTCAAAAAGCAAAAGACAATTTTCATGAAAAAAAGTTTCTTCAGCCATTCCCTCACCTTCCCCCTCCTCCCCGGGCTCTAACAACGCCCCGACGCCATCCGCTTTATCGCCACCCGACAACCCACCCGCGCCTCCCAGGCCAGCCACACACACACACCAGAAACACTTCCCCCGCAAGGCAAACCCCCACCGCCACTCCCCACGGAGCTCAGGGCAGCAACGGGCTTAAGAATCGGCACGAAGTCCCTCGGCTTCAGCCAGCGACAAGACTTCAGATTCCATTATCGACTCGCCCACTGAAGCTCCCGCGAAACAGAGGAGGCAAGAATTCCGTATACCCCTCGCGCGACCGAAACAGACCCAGAAAACCCACCAAGCTCGATCGCGAATCCCGACGCCTGAAGAACCCCACGGTCGCCGCAGATTCCTCCGACCGCCCCTCCCAGAAGCAATTCCTTCCACCGCCAAAAATCAAGAATCAATCGGAGCAGCTGCCGCCGCTCGGCGTCGAGGGGGGAAAAATCGGGGAGCTTGCCCAGTTGGGTCCGCTCCTCTTCACGCCATCTTCGATCGAGAAGGCAAAGCAAAGCTAGCGAGCGAGAGAGAGAGAGAGAGAGCGCAAAGCAAAGGTTAGATCTAGGTTTTTTCTTCACGCTCTACGTAGCGCGCCTGAGAGGGGAGAGGGGAGAGAGAATAGAAGAGAGACTGAAAGAGGGAGATGGCTCGGCCCAGAGTGTCAATGGACCGACCCTAAAATACCCAAATTCTAATGAAACCCCAAATTTTAGGGCCATATTTGAATAAAATTAAGGCCCGATCCCAAAATACTCCATATTTTAGGGCCGGACCGGGTCGGCGCGGGTCAGGCGGGGCCGGCACGGCTTTGATTGACACCCTTAGCTGGAGAGGGTTAAGCCTCGCCGGCCATGGGTGAGGTTTGACCTTGCTAGATCCGGCGAGGTTGTGCCTCGCCCAGCCGCTGGCAAGGCTCGAGCCCTCACCAAAGGCCGCGAGGTTGAAGGTCGCAATCTCGCAGACCTCGCTAGTGGCCGGTGGGGCTTGCCGACCCTGGCCTCCAATCGATCATCGGACCGGCAACTAGCCGGAGGAAGAAGAAAGAAAAAGCAAAAAAAAAAAGAATAAAATAAATAAATAAATAATTCAAAAAATATTAAAATATTATTAAAAGTTATCCACGTTATCGCCGGCTGTGCCACGTAGGCTAGCCGATGTTCACATCAGCAATATCAGGCAAAAATTAGGTGGAAGGATTGAATTGTCACATGATAAGATTTAGAATTGAATTGGCACCAAAAAAAGGTTTACGACTAAATTTGGCACAAATACAATAAGTTTATAACTTTTCTGACACTTTTCTCCACTATATATAGCCATTTCATAATCTACTACTAATGAAACTAATCTTAAAAGTCTCTGTCTTGTATCGAATAACGATCTAATTATATTTGTGCAAAAGTATAATAATTTAAAATGGGGGATCTAAGAATGACCCTAAGTTTAAGCGACATATTTAACAAAACCTAATTGAATCAAAAACTTCCAATGACCAATGATGGAAATAGGGATATTCATTGATCTAATTCAGCTTATCACGCTGAGCAACTGGAACTTGAAATCTAATTGAGAACCTAATTTCAATTTTCGCCATTACGAACCACATAACATAGGTAAAGTATGAAAAAGATATCTCACTTTTGATCCAATGACCATTTGCATGCCTCTACTTTTACAAACACCATTCACATGCACCTAAACAAAACTAGAAAAAAACCAAATCGTCCCTCCTTGTAAATTCATTCTAATATTTGGGCTAGTGTTTTGGCTTGAAAAAACCAAAACAAACCGGAGTATTTTGAGTGGATGTGACAATTTATAATTTGGGGATGGTCATCTTTGCAAAGAAAATGACATTTTCCTAAATTGGGACACAAAAAAAAATGAATATGAAGGCACAAAGTAGTCTCGAAAGGCAAAATTCAAGTGTGTATATGGTATTTTCCAAAGTACAGGTGGATCCGACAAAAAAAAAGTAGAGACGGAGAAATGATCATTAGTTAAAAATAATGTATATCTCTTTGCATCCGTCAGAAAATATATTTTTGAAGTTTACCCTCCACTCGACTCTTGAGAAAATAAACCACAGGCATGCCCGAGCACTGTTGCTTGGAGGTTGAATTTGCTGTTCCAGTTGAGTCGGAGCTTCAGGAACAGACAAGACATATCAAGAACCAGGGCCCTAAAATTTGCAGGAGCAGATCACACTCCAAAATTATGAAAACCAAGGCATAAGCCCTTCATTCAAGAAATGGTCAGATATCAAGCATGAAAAGATCGCATCCTTTTTCCAAATTCCCAAGATTCATCTGATAAAATTTTCATCATGTCCCTCCCAGATTGATACAAGCTTGAAAAAAAATGGAGTTTAAAGTACACTTAAACAATGAATGCAGTCAAGAGAAAGCAAAAGGGAATGTGGACCAAGAATCAGCTGAAAATTGACTATTTTACAATATACATTGGTATTCTCAAGAGCAGGTTACAACTTTTATTATACTGCAGGTCCATCTGAACGAAAAAGACACATAAAAATTGCAATTGAGTGACAAGCCTCTCGACGAGGCGAAGTTCAAGGAAGTACCAAGGCGATTCTCGAGCAGAAAATCATGACACGGCTCACTCCTAGTGTTGAGGAGTGAGAGAAGGAAAGGATGGGATAGATTGTAAAATCAACCTCCGACCGCTCCTCAGGTTCGGGGAGGTCCCGAAGTCGCTGTGTGGGGGAGAGACCCTCTTGCTGTTGGGAGAGGCGTTCTTTATGCTGGCCGTTGGCGTGCTGCTGCTGCAGAGGATCTCGGGAATTTCGTCCTCCGTGTTAGTTAGAGGAAGTTTCTCGAATTTCGGTGGCGGCGGTAGTAGAAGATCCGGTTTTCCCATTTTCTGGCTAGAGTGCAATGCGTAAGAGGATCCAATGGTGACGAAAGACGAACGAGGCTGCTTGAGCTTCGATGGAAATGCCAACTGAACCAAAGGTCTGCCAGACGCCCAAAATAGAGTCAAATGACCAGAAAATATATTTGTTAGCGAAGGAGCTAAAATGAGAGAGACTAAAGGATTGCAAGAATTTAAGTTAACCAAACCTGCGAAACCTGGATGGTGTGCTTGGAAGACCAGAAGCTAAATTCAGCTCATCACTAGTCTGATTTTCCGCTTTCCATGGAATTTTCTCGGCTTTGTTCTTTTCGCATTTCTCAGTCTCTTCTTCTTCTTCTTCTTCGCAATCTGGTCCTCTTAGAGCAGACCCTGAATTCCACAGTGAACAATTTCAATCAAGGAATTTCATTTAGTTTTGAGACCATAAAATAGTGTAAACAAACGCATCAGAATAAAGTAGCAGAAGGGTAGAAGGTTGGTGATGGTAATTAGTAAGCAACATGCTAAGGCGGCATGAGGATCACTTACCATCTTTTGTACCGAATGCATTTTTACACCCTTCGCATCGACAGTTGACGGAGCATCCAACACCACCCTTTTTGAAAAAAAAATCACCATTAATAAAGAATTATAGCCGAAGATCAAATTGGACAGTGCAATCTGAAAGTAAAAACCTGATAGCATTCGCAGTATTTCTTGAGGCAACTGGACTTCTTACAATTGCATCCTCTTTTATGCCGTGCTGAAGCTGGCGTTTTGCTAGAATCATCCTACACAGGACAAATGAAGAAGTGACATGTTAGGCAGTGTTTCATTTTTATCCCCTTTTTGGCCAATGAGCAGTAAAAGAGTTGACAAATCATATTTTCTTACCCCAAATTCAGAAGCAGATTCAGAAGACCTAATAACTTTTGGAGCAAATGCAAGCGGGTTACGCGACTCGATCTGTTTTCTAGTTGCAAGAACAGTGTCTTCATGAATAGGCTTGTTGAAGCAATCTTGACATGCACATGGCTCGATGCAGTAGACACCAGCAGCAAAACATTCACAGTAACTGCATAGACAAATTCGATGGGTCAAATAGCATACTAATAGTCTCCAGACTTCCTGAAATTGTTCATCTAATTCCCTTTTGATTTGCCAAAAATGGCCTAATGTGGACGATTCGTCTCTTGGGTGGCTTCCATTTTTAAGTTTCGCTGGAATGACTCAGCTGACAGAGTATCTTTAACATCCTGCTTTTCTGGGTTGTTTACAAATACCATCTCTCAAGTATTTAAGTTATCAGCATTACACTCCAGTTATGACCAAATACGATGACATTAAGGCCACCCTTTTGGCTTCTATGAAATTGTCACTCAAAGGGAATTGGAGACTCAGCCTGCGCTGAGGACATAAGGGCCCAGTGCAAAGTCTTTATTAAAGAGTTGAAGTTCAGATCTAAATGATTACATAGCTTATAAGTATGATAAGATTGCATTTGACAGTCAGCCCTTGTTGGGACAAGTACTTCGCTTAAACAATTGACATAACACCTCAACTCAGTTTTCTTTCCATGTATCATTTCAGCACTTCTGCAAGCAGTTTTCTGCCACAAGAGTCTTTTGTAGCGAATCAAGAACAGTTATTTAGTGCCAAGCAAAAAGAGAGGACCGATTACTTAGGTTTGAAACGTACAGCATTGTGAAACTATCGGTTTTCTACATCATAGAAGACTTTAATGACTAAGTGCTTTCCCTGGCTTGTGGGCCAAAAACTGGATAGCAAGTATGTTAATTAAATACAACAAAGGGTATTTAATGCATCCAGAGTTCCAGGGTTTAAAAAGGAAAAAAATTGAGTCAACAAGTGAACTTACAGCTTCAAACATTTTGATTTTTTACAATTGCAGCGCTTGCAGCTCTCACTTTCTGCGCCATTCTCCAGTCGTCTCCTGCAAATCAAATAGGGCATATAAGGAGAGGGAAGCATCAAAAGCAGTATACCGAAAATACGGTCTTGAAGATCGAGTTATAAACAGATTATACATGCCTTTTCTTCCGGGGACTAGTCTGGCCATGCTCTTCATAGTTCAGATCTGCGGGTGCCTGAGAAGCTTCTTCAGCAACCTGAAGCCCATGATCAGCAATGTCCATGTCTTCAGCATTACTCGAAGTCAAAGACTTATGAAACGACTCCTGATTGGTCAAGGGAGACTGCAACGAGGTTGTGGACATGTGCATGTTTAATGCTTGGACATCAGACAACAAGCCTTCGTGTTTAACGATTCTGGAGTCGTTTGTAGTTGAAGTCAAAGCATTCAAGTGCAAGCCGATTCCAGGTACAATACACCGTGAAGAATCACCTCCACATTTGACGACGACCAATTGCTTATTTTTTGGTACATTATTCTCATCAGAGTTAAGTAGTGGCGAAGAATTACCACCTGAACTGCCGTCCAAGCTCTTCTGCTGAGTTCCCACCATCTCAAAATCAAGACAGCGCCTTCTCATACCACGAGGTAGATCAGAGATAGGCTACAAATCAAGAGACAGAGGTACTTCAGTTTGTTATACCATCCAACAGAATTCTATGCGTTTCAGCAATTAACACAAGCAAAAAATGTTTCTACAAATGGTTAAAAGTGCAGCTGGAAGATTAAATAGTACTGAAACTCTATTAGATTAAAACAAGAGCTAAAAGTATTGAGAAACTAAAAGCAGATAAGAGATTTTTTCGGGAATTTCTGACTCAAGATGCTTAAAAAGTTGCAAATACAATTAAAAAGTTACTTTCAGCATCATCACGGCATGTTACAGAAAAGCACGTTACATGTGTTTCCAATAAGAATGAGTTCGCAGATGGATTAATAACTGGTTTTAGAAGCTATGAAAATAAAAAAAAATGTGGGACAGTATCATTAAGTTCTAATACAATTTCTGTGAGAATAAGAAGAAAGATGCAATTTTGGATCAGGGATTTCTGCGCATCTGGTCTACTTCTTGAAGAGCCAGAGGACCACAAATACTTTGGATACTGTGCCAGCACATAAGAAACAGCAAAATTTGTAAGAGAAAACATGGAGTAACAATCAAGCTGTGTCTTTTACCTTATTAACAAATGGAATTAGCGCTCCCACCTCATCATCCATATTTACACTCAAATAAGTACCGGTATGATTATCCAGATTGCTTATTGCAACACCATTCTGCATAGTATTTGTGTCTTTCTGCTCGCTGGAATCTACAGGCTGACAAGAAGGCTCCTCTGCTTCATGCTGTTCGTCAAAAGTGAGTTGATACAGTAGCTGCTTTTTCAGTTCATCGTTAACCTCGTTCTGAGCAAAATTTGACACCATAGAAGTGAAATATCCCACCTCTACATCTGGTGATCTCTGGATCAGTCCCCTAAAAGCAGCAGCATCATTAGGGGAACTAAAGATTAAAAGGTCTGTCGACTCTGAAGCCACAGTCTCCCATTCACACCCTGTATTGTTTTTCTGTTGAGAAATTCCCTCCTGATGTGATTTACCATCAGGTAAGCCTATTTGGGAGTTCTTTTCAACAAATGGAGCATCTGACTTGGAAACAGTACACTCTGCATCGGTGCTGCACGGCGTTGGGTTGCAATTTGGACTGCCACAGTCGTACTTCAAGGATTGCGGCAGTTCAAGCGCAAATTCTTGGTGTTCGTGATGTGGTTCAACAGAAGATTCTCCAATGGGAACCAAGATATCGAAGTTTTCCTGCAGCTCGCTTTCATTTTCAGCCAACTGAGCCACATCAGAAACATCGCGTTCAGCTATTGAAGTTTTATTCTCATCTTTACAAGAAGTTCTGCTATTTGACGGATCTGAGTCTTGATGGCTAAAAAAAGAGATTTCTGTTAGAAGACACATACAAATATGGGAGCCTGAGCCAACTGTGCAGGGGTAAACAAGAAAGACAGACAATCACCTTCTCAGAAATCTCGATTCCTTGTGAGAAGAACTGACATGTGGAGAAGTGAAAATGGATGGAAGAGATGCAAAAGTCAGCGAGCCGAATGCCTGAGTGATTCGTATGGACTTCACTGGCTTTATGGGGGAGAGACTGTTGATATAATTGAAAACTGGCGAGTCCTGCAATCATGGAGAAACTATTATTCTCGGACCACACATTATATGCATCCGAAGAAAGAAATGCACGGAAGCGATGTAAAAGTAGAATTATACACATAAAAAACAAGCGCAAAGTGGAGACTCTCGACCAGAAAGCACTGAACTCAAGAAAAATGTTCAATTAACCAATTCTTGAATCAAATTCTGCTTCTGTATATGATGCAAAACTTAATTAAGCACAACTTCATTACCTGCAAAACAGCATACCTTATTTCCGTGTTAAACAGACTCAAGAATTGTTGCAATAAAACATGCCAACTAGAATTATAGGCCAGAAAATAGAAGAGCTCACAACTGAGAGCTCTCAAATGCAAAACTATTGTGAGTATATGATAAATTCTCCCTGGCAAAGCTGTTTGTGGGCTTGTTAGATCAACAAAAAGAGGACATTCAGTCAGATCCACTCCTCAACCCAAGATGGTAATAGCGACATGTGGGAATTGTGAAGAAATTACATAAAAGGAGAAGCAGCAGTGTAACCACTTAAGACCTAGCTGAGACCACCTCGAGTGCATTAACCAAAGGATCTGTAGCTCACTCATAAAAGGGGTTGCCAGTAAACATCTCTAGACATTTCCCCCCGAAAAACACCACTTTTGACTAATTAAACACTTAGTCAGAAATTTCTGACCCCCAAAAAGATAAATTAGACAGAAACTCCAGAAAATTGCTTCAAATTTCCAAAACCATGCCCCCCAAACTAGCTCAGAGTAAAATCAAGAGAAAGATTATCATTGAAAAGCGAGGTCTACCAGCATTGACTTGCCAGAGATCTAAACATAGAGAGATTTAAAGCACCAAGTGGAGATCTACTCAAATTAGCTTGAGTTCAGACCATACTTCCAGACAACCTTAAATAATTCGAAGCTCCTTCTTTCCCCCCCTTCAAATACCCCCGAATTCTTCTCAAAAACTTCAAAGAAGCTGAGTACACTACAATCAACTCGAATGAAAAGAAACCCCGTTTCAAAATGAAGGTCAACGACCCAGATGCGACCGACACGAAGAACATGCAGACCAGGCAAGGATCGAGTCAACACCCCACCGCAGTCAAGCCTCAAGAGATCCAAGAACTCGCCAGAACCAAACTCGACCGCCCCACGAAGAAGGCCAAAAAAAATAGACGAATTTGACGACAGAACCGAAATGGGTGTTCGAGATTCTCAGTGGGGGGAGCGCAAATTACCTCGAACTTGGAGATGGGAGGGGCGATCTGGTTCCTCTCTGGAGTATCCATTTCCAGAGAAGAAGCTCCTTCACATCTCTCTCTCTCTCTCTCCAAAGCACACCCCGCCCCCCTCCTCCCCTCCCTCTCTCTCCTCTCTCCTCCCCCTCTGAAGCCTCTCTCCCTTTCTGGGTATCTTCCAGAGCGAGAGAGCGGGAGCGAGAGCGAGAGAGAGAGAGTAAAAAAGGTGGAAGAGGAAGATGAGATTCAAGAAGGAGCGGGAAGGCGGGAGAGAGAGAGAGAGAGAGAGAGATTTTCTCGTGGCGATGAACTTTAGTAGACGTCGGGACCCACCTCGGAACTCCACAGCTGTCCGTTATTTTCTCATGTTGTTGCTCTTTTCACGTTATAATGAAATTATGTTTTTTTTTTTGTGGCAAATGTTGTTGGGTTTGGTGTTACCATATACATAAATAAATTGTAAATGTTGGCTTTTTGGACAATGTGGTAATTATTTTTTCCTTTTTTTTTATTATGGCATCGGGTGGATATATGAAGTAATATTTGTCTTTTTTAAATAGGCAGGTGTTGTGATTTTTTTTACATGACTTCTAATTAGATTTTTTGTTTTAGCTCGTACGAGCTTCCCAAATTTTCGTCGATGACGAAATAATATGAGCTCCTGCTATCCAAGATGTGAAATTTTAATTGGAAAATTAAATTCTTCTTTTTTTAACTAAAAAGTATTTAAAGAGATTATCGATACATTTAACTTTATTAAAAGTCGGATTTGATGATGAATGCGTGACGTTTTGTCAAATAAATGATGCGTGGAATTCGATGATTGTATTATGAGATATGTCATACGAAATCCCCCTGCATTTATTTCATGAATCGGATTGCGTATGGAGAAAATAATCCACTTTTTAAGTTTTTATTTGAAAAGGGCAACAAGAGCTTTTTCTTCTTTTTCTGAATTAGAAAAAATCATCACATAATTACGACGCAAAAGAATGGATATGGAATTAGATAGTCAATAAGTATTAACATGTCATGAATAATAATTTAATTGGGCCAATTAAATGTGCACAATTTCGTACTTTATAATTTAATCACCACTTGGAGGAGATCTCTCTCTCAATTGAATTCTCAATCTCCATTTATTACATTTTTCATAATTTCTTCAGGTATTGTAAATGTGTTTCTTCAGCATTTACTATATTAATTTCAGCGCTCATGATGAAAAAAGTAAATGCACAAAAGCGTGTACAAATAAACGCAATCTTATTGCCATTAATTGGAAATCCGAAACATTTTAATATTAAGAAGGACATAAATCATATTAATATTATGTCATTAAATCATATCTTGTTTTTTGACACACTTTAAATATGTATTTACTATCATGCTTTTCTGTTACAAACTCACTACACTAGAGAAATTATGAAAATTGTAATAATGGAGATTATATTCTTAAAATGCGTGCAATATGTTGAATAATGTGAAAAGTCCATTTAACACGAGATTAACAAGCATTATAAAAAATTAACAATTTCATAACAGACGTGGAAATATTTTTGCTAATAATATATGGGCGTGTTCTTTTTCTAACAGAACACAAGTTTGATTTCGTAAATAAAAAAATTACAATAGGACTTTCTATTATATGAATGATTATGTGTAAAGACATAATAAAAGTTATGTTTTTTTGGCGAAAATAGCCTATGGAAACATTCTATGTCGACCAACAATGAAGTCTAAATACCACTATAAAATGTGTGCTTCTATTCTATTAGTCTTCCCAATATTCTTAATGAATTAGAAGAATGGGTCTACGATGAAACTAAATTCTCGCATTAATCACAAACATAATCGCATACTATCTCGAAAATTAGCAAGGCTAACATGGCCGTCTAAATGTTGCAGCAAATAATTAAAGATTACTTTTTGGCGTCACAAAATTATGGCAAACATGACTTTCCCGTGAATCTTTGATGAAGAGGAATGAGCTATCCTCTTGCAATATTTATTGTTGCTTGCCCAATTTCATGGGCTCAAAATTTGACACATTGATGGTGTAAAATAATTGCTCCGCAAGCGGGATAAAAAGACTAATTACATTATAAATGAATATTTTCATCTTGAGATTAATAATAGTGTGAAACCATTTTGCGTCGGTGTGTGTTTAGTAAAAAGAACAATGCTAGACATCAAAAAGGGATTTATGAAATTAGTCTAAGAAGTGACATGACGAGTTCTTATTATATCCTAAAAAGCATTTCTTGCGTTTACTTTTTTACACTTTGTCATGGAGCTTTGTGAGCCAATTTTGCAAATAGATATTTATGTCCCAATAATATTACTCTTTAATAAATTTTAAAAAATCAATTGTTTGTTTTTTTATTAACATTTCTCCAGCTGCTTTTTACTTTGTATTTTTTTTTCCTTCCCTCTCCCTTCTCTCTATCATATCTTTTACTTTCTCGTAGTGGGCTCACACGATGAAAAACATTTACTTCTTTTCATTCACACTTTTTTATAAATTAAATCTAAAACACGTACTAAAAACCTAATTCGCTTCTAGCAATCCCATGCATTCTTGGTCCCCTCTGTCTCGGGCTTAGGAGGAAATATAAAATGGAGCAAAATCCAATCACCTTGTTCTTATCTTCACAGCCCCACCTGTTGATTGCACAAGATAAATTATTTTTTGGACGCCAGAAAAAATAAAAAAAAGTCACCCCCTAAAAATTATTTAATATGAATTAGAACTTAGAAGGGGGAGTCAACAAATATGAGAGAGTTAACTCACTTTTAGGAGTACAGGATATATAAAATGACGACTTGGGCTTTTTAGGGTTTGGCAATCCGAAGTGTGAATTTTTCTTTTCTTTTGTTAAAGAGAGTCTAAAGCACGAGTCTTTACATGTTATACTTGCCTTGTGCTTGAAGTTTAATGTTCGTAAAATCAAAGAGTAGGAAATAAAAATAATAATAAGGATCTTGAATGGGAAAATATGAAAGGGTGGCAATAATTTTTTCCAAGTGTAAAGAAAAGGCAAAGGAGATGAGTGATATCTCATGTTGCAGACATTGGTTGACCTAGAAGTACGAGCTTAGGAGGCTACTGAGCAGACATAAAAATTTTAATTACTTACTTTGGATACATTTACGGTTAATTCCACTAAAAATCCCAATTTATATCCACCGTGAAACAAATATTCCAAATTTTTTTGTGTAACTAAAATCTCTAAACTTGCCAATTGTGACACAAATATCCAATTTTTTTTTTTGTGTTATAAAAAACTCCAAACTTATACCAGTGTGACAAATATGCCTTGGATGGAACTGTAATATAGGGTATATATGTCACGAAAACATAAGTTCGGATTTTTTCGTGACACAAAAAAAATTGGGGGTATTTGTGTCAAGTGGTCAAGTTTAGGATTTTTAATGACACGAAAAAAGTTGGAGGTATTTGTGTCACGGTGGGTATAATTTATGATTCTTTGTGGTATTTTCCAACTACATGTATACACATTCGAGATCAAGTAATGCTACCCTCTTAGTCCGCAATGCACATATACACGATTTTTTATCCACGGAATTAATTTTATCCGAGCTTTATGTAAAACGACGTCCATTCGATTTCGTTACCTTAAACAAATCATCTTAAAAAACCTAAAATAGGCTTATATACATAGACAAAAATATATAAGGCTGCGCATGACAACCATTCTGTGCCCGGGAACAGATTCTGGTCAGAAATGATTCTTTTTGATTCTGTGCCCGGGAACTGATTCTGAACATTTAAAGGCGTTTGGTAATGATCCAAAATTCTGTACTCGGGAACAGAAATGCGTTTGGTAACGGCATAAAATTTCTTTTTATTAATAATATTTTAATAACATTTTAAATATTTTAATATTTATTTCTTTTCTTTTTTCTTCTCCTCCTTGGCCATGGCCAGTAAAATATTTTTTAATTAATAATACTTTTATTAAAAATAAATTTTTTTGGTCATAGCCGGTAAAATTTTTTCTTATAAAAATATTTTTTATTAATAATTTTTTTAAAAAATATTTTACTAAAAAATATTTTTATTGAAAATATTTTTTTATTTTTTTTCACCATGGCCTGGTCGCTGGCCATGGCCGGTAAAATATTTTAATTGAAATTATTTTTTTTATTTTTTTTTTGCCATGGCCTGGTCGCTGGCTATGGCTGGTAAAATATTTTTTTATAAATAATATTTTTTTATTAAAATATTTTAATTGAAATTATTTTTTTTATTTTTTTTTCACCATGGCCTGGTTGCTGGCCATAGCCGGTAAAATATTTTTTTATAAATATTTTTTATTAATAATATTTTAATAAAAATATTTTAATTGAAATTATTTTTTATTTTTTTTGCCATGGCCTGGTCGCTGGCATGGCTGGTAAAATATTTTTTTTGTAAATAATATTTTTTATTAAAATATTTTTATTGAAATTATTTTTTTTATTTTTTTGCCATGGTCTGGTCGCTGGCCATGGCTGGTAAAATATTTTTTTACAAATAATTTTTTTATTAAATTTTTTTATTGAAATTATTTTTTTATTTTTTTTGCCATGGCCTGGTCGCTGGCCATGGTTAGTAAAATATTTTTTTTGTAAATAATATTTTTTATTAAAATATTTTTATTGAAATTATTTTTTTTATTTTTTTGCCATGGCCTGGTCGCTGGCCATGGCTGGTAAAATATTTTTTTATAAATAATTTTTTTATTGAAATTATTTTTTTATTTTTTTTGCCATGGCCTGGTCGCTGGCCATGGCTGGTAAAATATTTTTTTAGTAATAATATATTTTTATTAAAATATTTTAAATAAAAAATATTTTTTATTTTTTTCGCTATGGCCTGGTTGCTGGCCATGGCCGGTAAAATTTTTTTTATTAATAAATTTTTTTTTTTTTGCCATGGCCGGTAAAATTTTTTTGTTAATAATATTATTTTATTAAAATATTTTAATCTCGCCAAATACGGCGAGGGTAGCCCTCGCGCCGGACATTAGAAATTATATTAAAAACCAAAAAAAAGAAGAAGAAAAAAAATTGATTCTCATTTTTGTTCTCAGAATCAAGAAGCTACTTTTTTTTTTATTCTTGATTCTGTTCCAAAACTGATTCTGGGCACAAATTTGCAAGAATTTGTGTCCAGAATCAAAAAATTAAACAAACGGATTTCTATTCCCAAACTGATTCTGGGAACAAAAGAACAGAATCAAACACTATTTGGCAAGTTACCATGCGCAGCCTAAGAATCACACAATTCTCTGTTTCGCATATTTGCTATCTGATTTATAATTATTGTTTCTCCGAATTATAATTATTATTAACTTTTTTCTATTAAAGTGTCGACATTTGGTTGGAAGCTTCCCCACTGTAAAAGTCTACACCCGTCCGGATCTACCCTCGCCTTGCCCAACACATGCGCTCTCTCTCTCTCTCTCTCTCACTTATGCTCGTCACGTGCCGTCCGGTCGTGGGAGGAAAACGTTTTGGCGCGCAAATGTTTTCCGAAGGCCGAGTTATCCGGTAGGCCTCAGGTCCACGCTGCTAGCCCATAGATCCGCACCATGATTGGGCGCTATCCACCGTTGAAAAGCCAGAAACTCCTCGCGGGCGTGATCGATGATGGGCGGTGCATGATCACCAGATGGACCCCAGGCCTACGGGAGAATCTCCAACTGCTCCCTTTGACCGCTTCCTCGGGATTTCGATTTGATTATTATAGCTGTTCCCCTAAGAATGAGGTGGGCCAAACAAATTTGCCCTACCCAACTCTAGAAGACATGATACGGTTCGTTGGCCGTTCACATCGGGGTCTCTTTTTTTTTTTTTTTTAATTTTTAATTTTGTAGTTCTTGGGACCCACCCTTATCTTGCCTTCTTCGTGGGTCTCGTGACACGTGTCATGTTCAATGAAGTTGGATGAATCAATTTTAGGCATGGGCCGGATACATCGAGACGGTTATTAAACACCTGAAAAAAAAAATGTTTCTCTTTCGATGTATTGTTTGCCATGCTTCACATGTATAGTCAATGACAATTTTTTCTTGTTAAGAATGATTAATAAGTTCTCTTGAAACCTTCGTTAACAAAGCCCGAATGTTCATACCAATGTCTTTGCGATGTCCATGTTGGCTTTGATATCTTTCCAAACATGGTGATATCCATGAAATCCTATTGTGCCTAGTTTTAATTTCAAACACAAACAATACCGAGTTTTAAACTCATCAAACCAATCGGTAAATACTAAATGTTATCGAATATTATCTTTGAAGAGAATAATGAAGTTTGTGATATTTTGTTGTGTTGTGATTGATTGAGTGAACAGATCGCTTAACATTTTTAGCAGGCATAAAAATCTCTCTTTTAGATAAATGGGATTTATCGGTCATAGAAAAGTTGTTGAGTGTGTTTTAACGTAGCGTTTGCCATGTCTTTTGTCATTGAAACTTATCTAGTATAGCATATGACCTTAGCTAGTGTCTAGGCAGGGCTAGGCAACCGGTACATTTTCTCCCTCTATTATTCCAAATTTGCCATTGTAAGTACATCGATATACATCTTCCTCCAATTGTGTTCAAATTTCAGTGCTCAAAGGAAACAAACCATTTCTTTCAAGAAAATATAGCAAATTACAATTGAAACTGTTGTATTGCATTAAACATAGGTGATTTTTAAGCACCACCCTTTCCTATCATCAATAACTAAAACTACTGCTATGATGGTAATTGTAGTCATATCAAGGCTTCGTCTAATGAATTGTATATCAAATCCAATTTGAGACATGATACCTTATCCCGTGTGCCAATTGAGCATATACCATTCACTCATCTTCGACGACACAAATAAACAAAGAATTTCCAACGTTAATATGCGTTTATATAAGAAGAAATGACCTCTTTAATTAAATTGACAAGTGACGTGATGTTAGAAAATAAATATGAAAATATGCGCAATATCACAGCGCACAAGAGCTATTTAAGATTTGATTGATATCTTGACACGATAAAGTCTGTCACTTCCCAAGTTAGATAAGAATTAACTTTAAAAGATCAAGAAAATACTATCCTTGAACTTGATGCGTGATCCAATCTAAAGCTTCTTCACATTTTCCAAAATTCGAATGAATCCCATGAACGTTCTTTGAATACATAAATGAGCAGATCATACCCCACTCATATCACGTGAATTTCCACGCCCTCATTTACATCCCACCAAATCGGGAACTCCATTTCAATGTCAACCCAAAAGAAGAAAAACAAAAAAAGAAGAAGAGAGATTGATGGACACTGACTTCACCAATTAGATGAGCAATGATAGCATTGCACTCACGGTGTCAGTGTAAGAGAGTGAGACGTTCATGCGGCATCATAGTGTCCATTACACGCGTGCTTTTAGCACGTGCCACTTTTCTCTCTCTACCCTCTCCCTCTCTCTTCCATAAAATGACAAATTGGATCCAAACAACAAGAAGCAAAGTTCTTGGTAAACACAGTCTGATGAAAGTTTAAAGTTGAAGTTTAGGGCCTTGGTCAGGCATGGGTGTCCTTTATACTTTAGGGTTTTGATTTCTATGATACTTGAGTCAAATTCTTTTAGGGCAAAAATAAACTAAAAATAAAGACTAAAGAGCGAAAGTCTTCTTGACATTCTGTGATTTGTCAGATTACACAGTCGACTAAATTATATGGTAAAGTTTAGTTGACCCAACAATTTTGACTTATTGCTCCTAATATTTTCAGAATCAACGTATTTTTTTTTGGTAAGGAATCAGAATCAATGTATTTGCTCTTGCATGAAGTCAAAAAAATAAACTAAAAACTAAAAAATGTAGAATGATTGGGAGGGGAGCTAGGGAAAAATCCAAATAGCAAGTAAGGCCAATTCTAGGTTGTTAAAGTATCCTACATCGTTTGTTTATCCGGTTTATATGCTATTTATGTACATGTGATCTCTCTTCATTTATTAGTCTAAGTTTTTGAATTGGATTTTTTAATATGGCACATGAGCCAAGTTCTACCCAGTTTATTTTCAAATTGCACATGAGAGAAGATGTTAAAGTATCATAAGAGAGCATTGAAGTATTCCAAATCGGTCTCTCTCCACATATTAGCTTAATGTTTAGGTTAAACTTTCTAACATTGGCAAACACAATGTGATTGAGTAAAAAATGAATTTACATTGGATTTTTTTTGTCATAAGAATACTTTAAAGCCCAGAACTTGGCTTTTCTGGTTCAGTATAGTTGGTGATTTTCTTGCCTTTTTCTTAAAATTTTTATAGGAAGGTGGTTATCTGTTTTGCATGGTGGTGTGTTGTTGGATGGCTGTTGTTTCACACTGAATCCTTTGACAAAAGTACGTACCGAGGATCAAGTTTTGTCTTTTTAAGGGTTTCCATGGATGCTGATTCTTTTGGTCGACTCACCATACAATTCCAATTAAATTGTGTTGTTAGGTGATGATGATGATGAGTGACTCATCTTATTACGCTAAGAATAAGGAAGGAGAGGGAACTAGAAAGATTACAAAGCCTCTCATCAACTAAATCTAAAGAGAGCCATTGTAATAAATCATTGTTCTCCATTTTTGTTTTTTGTGTGTTTTCGCACATAGTTAGGCCCTAAGTTTCGAGCTCACGCAAAAAGTATCCACATCGATATCAAGCATATAATCTATCATATATTTTTTTTCTTGGGATTAAATCAGATATTTCGAATAGCCCCCACTAGATTCGAATGCGAAACATACTCAATCATTTGACAAATATAAAAAAAATAAAATTAAAAACCAGGCCCGGGCATAATGTGCTCAGGCCCGGGCACGTGGGACAGAAATGAAGAACATGCAGAGCAGGCAAGGATCGAGTCAACACCCCACAATCAAGCCTCAAGAGATCCAAGAACTCGCCAGAACCAACTCGAA
Source organism: Syzygium jambos (assembly GCA_031216235.1). Classification (NCBI taxonomy): domain Eukaryota; kingdom Viridiplantae; phylum Streptophyta; class Magnoliopsida; order Myrtales; family Myrtaceae; genus Syzygium; species Syzygium jambos. Next base: position 8,013,755 of record CM062221.1, read on the forward strand.
CCCCGAACGAAGAAGGCGAAAAAAAGAGACGAATTTGACGACAGAACCGAAATGGGTGTTCGAGACTCTGAGCGGGGGGGAGTGCAAATTACCTCGAACTTGGAGATGGGACGGGCGGTCTGGTTCCTCTCTGGAGTATCCATTTCCAGAGAAGAAGCTCCTTCACATCTCTCTCTCTCTCTCTCTAGAGCACCCACCCCACCCCCCTCCTCCCCTCTCTCTCTGAAGCCTCTCCCTTTCTGGGTATCTTCCAGAGAGAGAGACAAAGAGAGAGTTAAAAAAAGTGGAGGAGATTGCAGGAAGGGGAAGATGAGATCCAAGAAGGAGCGGGAAGGCGGGAGAGAGAGAGAGAGAAACTCTTTGAGAGAGAGACGTGAAATTTAGCAAGGTCGGGACGCACCTCGGTACTCCACAGCTGTCCGTTATTTTCTCATGTTGTTGCTCTTTTTACGTTATGATGAAATTATGTTTTTATTTTTTTGCAGATGTTGTTGGGTTTGGTGTTTGCCGTAAATAAAAAAAATAAAATTAATAAATGTTGGCTTTTTGGGACAATATGTCATAGAAAATGTTGTTGGGTTTGATGTTACCATATATATAATTAAATTGTAAATGTTGGCTTTTTGAGACAATGTCTTAATTATTTTTCCTTTTTTTTATTGTGGCATCGGGTGGATATATGAAGTAATATTTGCTTTTTTTAAATAGGCTGGTGTTGTGATTTTTTTTACATGACTTCTTATTAGATTTTATGTTTTAGCTTGTACGAACTTCCCAAACTTTCGTCGACGACGAATTAATACAAGCTCTTACTATTCGAGATGTGAAATTTTAATTGGCAAATTAACTTCTTTGTCTTTTACCTAAAAAGTATTTAAAGAGATTATCGATACATTTAACTTTAATTAAAAGTCGGATTTGATGACGAATGCGTGACATTTTTTCAAATAAATGACGCGTTGAATTCGATGATTGTATTATGAGATATGTCATACGAAATCCCCGTGCATTTATTTCATGAATCGGATTGCGTATGGCGAAAATAATCCACTTTTTAAGTCTTTATTTGAAAGGGGCAACGAAGAGCTTTTTTTTTTTTGAATTAGGAAAAATCATCACATAATTATGACGCAAAAGACTGGATATGGAATTAGGTAGTCAATAAGTATTAACATGTCATGAATAATAATTTAATTGGGCCAATTAAATGTGCACAATTTCGCACTTTATAATTTAATCACCACTTGGAGGAGATTTCTCTCTCAATTGATTTCTCAATCTCCATTTATTACATTTTTCATAATTTCTTCAGGTATTGTAAATGTGTTTCTTCAGCATTTACTATATTAATTTCAGCGCTCATGATGAAAAAAGTAAATGCACAAAAGCGTGTACAAGTAAACGCAATCTTATTGCCATTAATTGGAAATCCGAAACATTTTAATATTAAGGACATAAATCATATTAATATTACGTTATTAAATCATATCTTGTTTTTTGACACACTTTAAATATGTATTTACTATCATGTTTTTCTGTTACAAATTCACTACACTAGAGAAATTATGAAAATTGTAATAATGGAGATTATATTCTTAAAATGCATGCAATATGTTGAATAATGTGAAAAGTCCATTTAACACGAGATTAACACGCATTATAAAAAATTAACAATTTCATAACAGATGTGGAAATATTTTTGCTAATAATATACGGGCGTGTTCTTTTTCTAATAAAACACAAGTTTGATTACGTAAATCAAAAATTACAATAGGACTTTCTATTATATGAATGATTATGTGAAAAGACATAATAAAAGTTATGTTTTTTTGGCGAAAATAGCCTCTGGAAACATTCTATGTCGACCATCAATGAAATCTAAATACCACTATAAAATGTGTGCTTCTATTCTATTAGTCTTCCCAATATTCTTAATCAATTAGAAGAACGGGTCTACGATGAAACTAAATTCTCGCATTAATCATAAACATAATCGCATACTATCTCGAAAATTAGCAAGGCTGACATGGCTGTCTATATGTTGTAGAAAATAATTAAAGATTACTTTTTGGCAGCGCAAAATTATGGCAAATAATTAAAGATTACTTTTCTCCTCTCTCCACCTCCTGTGAAGCCTCTCCCCCTTTCTGGGTATCTTCCAGAGAGCGGGAGAGAGAGAGAGAGAGAGAGAGAGAGAGAGAGAGAGAGAGAGAGAGAGAGAGAGAGAGAGAGAGAGAGAGAGAGAGATTTTCTCAGTGCCGATGAACTTTAGTAGAGGTCGGGTTCTCAGTGCCGATGAACTTTAGTAGAGGTCGGGACCCACCTCGAAACTTCACAGTTGTCCGTTATTTTCTCATGTTGTTGCTCTTTTTACGTTATAATGAAATTATGTTTTTTTTTGGCAAATGTTGTTGGGTTTGGTGTTACCATAAATAAAAAAATTAAATTAATAAATGTGGGCTTTTTGGGACAATATGTTATAGAAAATGTTGTTGGGTTTGGTGTTACCATAAATAAAAAAATAAATTTACAAATGTTGGCTTTTTGGGACAATGTCGTAATCATTTTGCCTTTTTTTAAATTTTGGCAGTAAGTGAATATATGAAGTAATATTTGCTGTCTAAATAGGCAAGTGTTGTGATTTTTCACATGAATTCTTATTAGATTTCATGTTTTAGCTTCTACAAACTTACCAAATTTTCATCAATGACCAAATAATACGAGCTCTTAATATTCGAAATGTGAAATTTTAATTGGCAAATTAATTTATTTTTTACCTGAAAAGTATTTAAAGTGATTGTTGATACATTTAACTTTATTAAAAGTTGGATATGATGACGAATTTGTGACATTTTGTCAAATAAATGACACATTGAATTCGATGATTGTATTATCAGACATGTTATACGAAATCCCCATGCATTTTATTTCGTGAATCGGATTGCGTGGGGGAAAATAATTCACTTTGTAAGTCTTTATTTGAAAGGGGGCAATGAAGAGCCTTTTTTTTTTTTTTGAATTAGAAAAAATCATCACATAATTATGACGCAAAAGAATGGATATGGAATTAGGTAGTCAATAAGTATTAACATGTCATGAATAATAATTTAATTGGGCCAATTAAATGTGCACAATTTCGTACTTCATAATTTAATCACCACTTGGAGGAGATCCCTCTCTCAATTGAATTCTCAATCTCCATTTATTACATTTTCATAATTTCTTCAGGTATTGTAAATGTGTTTCTTCAGCATTTACAATATTAATTTCAGCGCTCATGATGAAAAAAGTAAATGCACAAAAGCGTGTACAAATCAACGAAATCCTATTGCCATTAATTGGAAATCCAAAACATTTTAATATTAAGAAGGACATAAATAATATTAATATTATGTCATTAAATCACATCTTGTTTTTGTCACACTTTAAATTGTATTTACTATCCTGCTTTTCTGTTACAAACTCACCACACTAAAGTAGTTATTCTTTGGCCACCTTGGATTGGGAAAATTTGTCAATTTTGAATTTTGACAATGAACGAAAAAAATACTATTCTGGACTCTAAGTTAATTACGCGTAAAGCCAAATATAATCTAATGTACGTACTTTTAGTAATTTATACCCAATGAATACGAAAGAGGATAATTAGTACTGTGTAAATTAAATTCTTAAAATGCGTGCAATATGTTGAATAATATATAAAGTCCATTTAATACGAGATTAACACGGATTATAAAAGATGAACAATTTCCAAACTGACGTAGAAATATTTTTCCTAACAATACATGGGTCTATGCGTGTTCTTTTTCTAACAAAACACAAGTTTGATTTAATAAATGAAAAATTATAACTGGACTTTCTATTATATGAGTGAATATGTGAAAGGACACAACAAAAGTTATTTATTTTGGTGAAAATAGCCTATGGAAACATTCTATGTCGACCAACAATGAAGTCTATATATGACTATAAAATGTGTGCTTCTATTATATTAGTCTTCCCGATATTCTTAATTAATTAGAAGAAAGGGTCTCTGACTCGCGTTAATCATTAACATAACCACACATTATCCTAAGAAAATTAGCAGGGCTGACATGGTTGTGGCAAAGAAGTAAAAATTACTTTTTGGCACCGTGAAATTATGGAAAACGTGACTTTCCCGTGAATCTTTGATGAAGAAGAATGGAACCATTCTCTTACAATATTTATTGTTGCTTGCCCAATTTCACGGGCTCAAAATTTGATACATTAATGGTGTAAAAGAATTATTCCGCAGGTAGGATAAAAATATTAATTACATTATAAATGAATATTTGCATCTTGAGATTGATAATTGTGTGAAATCATTTACATCGGTGCATGCTTAGTAAAAAGAACAATTTTGGAAATGAAAAACGGATTTTTAAAATTAGTTTTATATGCTAAAAAAGCTTTTTTTTTTCTATTTACTTTGAACTTTGTGAGCCAATTTTGCAAATAGATATTTATGTCCCAATAATATTACTCTTTAATAAATTTTAAAACATCAATTTTTTGTTTTTTTATTTATATTTCTCCAACTGCTTTTTACTTTGTATTTTTTTCTTCCCTCTCCCTTCGGATTTATAAAATTACTTTGTTTTTTTTTTCTATTTACTTTGCACGATGAAAAAAATTTACTTCTTTTCATTCACACTTTCTATAAATTAAATCTAAAACACGTACTAAAAACCTAATTGGCTTCTAGCAATCCCATGCATTATTGGTCCCCTCTGTCTCGGGCTTAGGAGGAAATATAAAATGGAGCAAAATCCAATCACCTTGTTCTTAAATTATTTTTTGGACGCCAGAAAAAATAAAAAATAAAAGTGACCCCCTAAAAATTATTTGTTATGAATTAGAACTTAGAAGGGGGAGTCAACATATATGAGAGAGTTAACTCACTTTTAGGAGTATAGAATATTAAAATGAAGACCTGGGCTTTTTTTTGGTTTGGCAATCCGAAGTGTGAATTTTCCTTTTCTTTTGTTAAAGAGAGTCTAAAGCACGAGTCTTTACATGATATACTTGCCTTGTGCTTGAAGTTTAATGTTTGTAAAATCAAAGACTAGGAAATAAAATAATAATAAGGATCTTGAATGGGAAAATATGAAAGGGTGGCAATAATTTTTTCCAAGTGTAAAGAAAAGGCAAAGGAGATAAGTGATATCTCATCTTGCAGACATTGGTTGGCCTACAAGTACGAGCTTAGGAGGCTATTGAGCAGACATAACAATTTTAGTTACTTACTTTAGATACATTTACGGTTAATTCCACTAAAAATCTCAATTTATATCCACCGTGACACAAATATTCCAAATTTTTTTGTGTCACTAAAATCTCTAAACTCGCCAATTGTAACACAAATATCCAAAACTTTTTTTTTGTGTTATAAAAAATTCCAAACTTATACCAGTGTGACAAATATGCCTTGGATAGAACTGTAATATAGGGTATATACGCCACGCATATATAAGTTGGGATTTTTTCGTGATACAAAAAAAATTGGGTGTATTTGTGTCAAGTGGACAAGTGTAGGATTTTTAATGACACGAAAAAAGTTGGAGGCATTTGTGTCACGGTGGGTATGGTTTATGATTTTTTGTGGTATTTTCCCACTACATGTATACACATTTGAGATCAAGTAATACTACCCTCTTAGTCCGCAATGCACATATACGTGATTGTTTATCCACAGAATTAATTTTATCCGAGCTTTATGTAAAATGACGTCCATTCGATTTCGTTACCTTAAACAAATCATCTTAAAAAACCTAAAATAGGCTTGTATACACAGACAGAAATACATAAGAATCACATAATTCTCTGTTTCGCATATTTGTTATCTGATTTGACTATATCACATTCTATATTGTTTCTCCAAATTATAATTATTTTTAACTTTTTTTCTATTAAAGTGTCGACATTTCGGTTGGAAGCTTCCCCACTGTAAAAGTCCACACCCGTCCGGATCTACCCTCGCTTGCCCAACATGCGCTCTCTCTCTCTCTCTCTCACTTACGTTCGTCACGTGCCGTCCGGTCGGGGAGGAAATCGCTTTGGCGCGCAAATGTTTTCGAAGGCCGAGTTATCCGGTAGGCCTCAGGTCCACGCTGCTCGCCCATAGATCCGCACCGTGATTGGGCTCATCCACCGTTGAAAAGGCCGAAACTCCCTCGCGCGCGTGATCGATGACGGGCGGTGCATGATTAGGCGATGGACCCCAGGCCTACGGAATAATCTCTGACTGCTCCCTTTGACAGCTTCCTCGGGATTTCGATTTGGTTATTATTGCTGTTCCCCTAAGAACGAGGGGGCCAAACAAATTTGCCCTACGCAACTCTAGCAGACATGATAGGGTTCGTTGGCCGTTCACATCGGGGTCTTTTTTTTTCTTTTTTTTTTTAATAATTTTGTAGTTCTTGGGACCCACCTTTATCTTCCCTTATTCATGGGTTGTGCGGCACTTGTCATGTCCGGTGAAGCTCAATGAATCGATTTTAAGCCGGTGCCAAGCACATCGAGATACTTAGGGCGCGCATGATAATCATCGAGGTACTAACGTGAACAATTTTGTAATTTTTTTTAAACTTCTCTTCCTTTTGTCTTCTTTTCTTTTTTCTTTTTCCATTTTCCCTCTGTTGGCCATTACTGGAAAAGAAAAGAAACGGCTGATGCTAACTTGATCGCCGCGTCAGTGATTTTTGGACAAAATTGATTAAAAGGACTAAATTGGCAAATCGTTAAAAGGTTTAGGATTAAATTAGCAAATCATCAAAATGTTTATGACGAAATTGACATAATTGAAAGGTTTAAGACTAAATTGTCAAGAGTTTTAGGATAAATTAGTATAATTAAAATGTTTATGACTCAATTGGCTACCGTGTAATGGGTTTAGGACTTTATGGATAATTTTCCCATTAAACACCTAAATAAAGAAATGTTTCTTCTTCAATGTACTGTGTGCCATGTGTTATGTATAGTCAATGCATAGACGATGACAATTTTTTCTTGTTAAGTATGATTAAGAAGTGATTGAAACACTAAATAACAAGACCCGAATGTTTATACCAATGTTTTGCAATGTCCGTGTTGGCTTTGAATGAAAGATTATATCTTTCCAAACACAATGACATCCATGAACCCCTATTGTGCTTAGTTTTAATTTCAAACGCAAATAGTGCTGGGTTTTCTACTCATCAAACCAATCACTAAATACTAAATGTTCTCAAGATATTATCTTTGAAGAGAATAATGAAGTTTTTGATATTTCATTGCATTCTCATTGATTTAGTGAATAGATCACTTAACATTTTAAGTAGACAAAAAAATCTCTTTCAGAAAAATAAGGTTTATTGGTCATAAAAAAACCATTGAGCACATTTCAACACAACGTTTGCCATGTCTTTTTGTCATTGAAACTTCTTTAGTATAGCATATGACCTTAGCCAATGTCTAGGCAGCCGGTACATTTTCTACCTCTATTATTTTTTAAATTTGCCCACATGTCAAATTTTCACCGCATCTTCAATTTAATGGCGTTAGTAATGGTAAGTATGGAAAGGATTTTATTGTACAAATTAATAAAGTAAAAAGAATTACACTGCTTAAAAAGTAAGAGAACTAAATTGCATAAAACAAAAATAGTGGAAGAACTAAAAATGTACTTAACCCTTTTGGTTGGCATCTGCACATAAGCACATTGATAAATATAGTCCCCCAATTGTGTTCACATTTCAGTGTTGAAAGGAAACAAACCACTTCTCCCAAGAAAATGTAGTAAAGTACAATTGACAAGGATGCATTGCATGAAACACGGAGTGATTTCAAGCACCATCCTTTACTCCTGTCAATAACTAAAACTACTCCCATCATGGTAATTATAGTCATATCAAGGCTTTGTCTAATGAAATTGTATATCAAATCTAACTCGAGACACGATACCTAGTCCCGTGTGCCAATCGAGCATGTACTATTCACTCATCTTCGACGACACAATTAAACAGAAAAAATCCAATGCTAATATCCATTAATATAAGTAGAAATGACGTCTTTAATCAAATTGACAAGTGGGGCGATGCAAGTAAACAAATATGAAAATTTGAGCAGGATTAGAGTGCACAAGAGTGATTCAAGATTTGAGTAGTAACTCGACATGATAAAGCCAGTCACTTCCAGAGTTAGCTAGAAATTAACTTTTGAAGATGGGATATGTGCATTAGAAGTAGGGGTGTCAATAAAGCCCGACCCAACCCATACCGGACCGGCCCGACCCGGCCTGGCCCGGAAATTTAGGGCTTTTTCGGGGCGGGCCTCCTTTGGATTGGGTAAGAGCCCTAAATTTCATATATTATTCACTTTTCGGGCCGGGCCGGTCCAGGTCAGGCTTTTTTTACTGTTGGCCCAGGACTTTAAAAAACCCTAGATATCAACTCCTTCGTCTCTTTCGTCTTCAAGCTTCCGCTCACCCCTCCTTCGTCTCTTCCGGTCCAGGTCCATATGCCGTCAGCCATGCTTCAATCGAGGAACTCCCAAATGAATGCCTCTTTGAGATCTTCAGACGGCTTCCCAGCTGTAGAGAAAGGAGCTCCTGTGCCTGTGTTAAGATCTTCGAGTTGTTGAGCCTTGGCTCGCCGCCGCCGCCACCAGCTCTGGCAGTCGGGTCCTCACCCTGCGCACACTCCTCTTCCACCCCGTCATCCGGCTCCTCGAACTCCCGATCCGACCCGAACCCATTGGGCTGGATCGTCTCGAGCTCTTCCCCGAACTCGAGGGCCACATCGGACACCCCATTCTCGCCGTCCCTGCCGTCGAAACCCGCGACCAAGCTCCCCAGCCGGTCGGGGAACGGCTTCCGGGTCTTGTCGGGGATCTTGAGCTTGTTCTTGAGCATTGGGGGGACCGAGTGGACAACAGGGCTTGAAAATAGGACGGTTTCTGAGTTTCAGAACGATCGGTGGGGGCTTCTCTGTACTTGCATTGGAGGGTTTGAGTGTGATGAAGGGTTTTCTTTCCTTTGTCCCCAGGGGAAGATGGGTGGTTGCAGAGGAGGTTGACGAACAATCAACATGCACTTTGTCCCCACGAAAAAAAAAAAACTCCGAAAACCCGAAAACCCGGCCCGACCCGACCCGGCCCGACCCGGATTTTCGCTTTGGGTTCTATGCGCTTTGGGCCGGGCCGGGTCAAAGAGAGCTTGTGCCCCTTGTGATTCGGGTCGGGTCCGGTATCATAGAAACCCGACCCGACCCGACCCATTGACACCCCTAATTAGAAGTCCTAAAACTTGTCACAAAAGTGTAATTGAGTCCTAAAATTTTCGAAAAGTGCAAATAAGTCCTAAAACTTGTCACGAAAGTGCACTTGAGTCCTAAAACTTTCAAAAAGTGCAAATAAGTCCTAAAATTTGTCACAAAAGCGCAAACAAGTCCTAAAACTTGTCACGAAAGTGCAAACAAGTCCTAAAACTTTCAAAAAGTACAATCAATGAAAGAACTTGATTGAATCAATTTGATAAGTTTTAGGATTTGTTTGTACTTTCGTGACAAGTTTTAAGACTTATTTGTACTTTATTAAAATTTTATGACTCAAGTGCACTTTCGTGATAAGTTTTAGGATTTATTTGTACTTTTTAAAATTTTGAGAACTCAATTACACTTTCTTGACAAGTTTTAGGACTTTGAAAGTACTTATCCCTTTAAAGAGCAAGAAAGCAGTGTCACGCCCCGTACCCCACGTAGCATAACATCCCGCCAACGGTCGATTTTGCTGCAACGCTCCCAGGAAGCGTCGCCGACCCACACCCATACAGAGATCAAGCACAAGCGGAAGCATAAATAACAAACCCTGACTATTATAAAATACGAGCCAAGGATAGCCAAGTAATAAACAACGATCAACGCAGAAAATATGTACATACTGATATTACTGTTTTAAAACTCTTTTTACAGTATTCACTATAACCTAAAAGGAAACACCAACAGCTGGGAATAACCAAACAGCCACTTCTCCGTTTTGCTCCGTCTCCACTGGGGTACATGCTCGATGACCGCTGGATATAGTGCGGTATTCCAAAAAGAGGTGGTGTCCTCGGCATCCTACGGCTGGGGGTCTGAAATGTTTCGGTTTACACAACCGTGAGATAAATCTCAGTGAATTCAACTCCTAAACCTAGGCTAGGCTAACATGCAATCTCCTGACTGGAAACAATTATTTAAAACAAATCATAACACAACAACAATCAAATAAGCCTCTGACCCTGCAGGTTAGACAGTTCCATAATAATCATGGCATATACGTGATATACACAATCACACGTACGCCAATCACATTCTCATGCACCGAATCTCACACACTCGCATGCTAATCAATGCCTGGTTGTGCGTGCAAATGATATTGACATGCCATGCGCATTCTCTGGCCCACCGGCCCACACTGGCACACTTGCCTAATTCATTATTACTACGACTCGAGTCATTAATTTTCACGGCCCGGTGCGTCTAGCCTGCTTCAAAGTGCATGAGGCGCAGCAACCGATCTGGCCCAGTGTCTCTAGCCTGCTTCAAAGTCCATGAGGCGCAACACTGTTCTCCTTGCGAACCAGAGCTTATCTCAAAGTACATGGGATGGTCGCCTTCCGGATGTACCGGGCATCGTCCTGCTTCAAAGTGCATGAGGACGGTATCGACCCGAAGGTCCTCAGGTGATCACACGATTCATTATTATCTGAACCCAGCATATAATGCCTCAGGGTAATTTAGGTGATCATGCACTCATGGCAAACACGCATTCTCGCACAATTTCACGACATGCCACACTCTAGGCATACATAATGCGTGTTTATGTTATGTAGTGCAATGCACCATGAGTACTAATGAAATCTAATCACAATTAAGCACAATTTGCGAACAATCACTTATCCCGAGCACGCCCAGTAATTTTTCCAACGAACATCTACATTGGTCGACTAATCCAATTACTCTTTGCAATTTATTCTCATTAGTCCACAACTCAACCGGAAATACACATCGACACTATCTAAGCCCATCCGAACGTACTGATAACACCTAAACCAGTCCAGAACAATGCATTATCAATCCTAATCCGGGTTTAGGAATTTTACTCACCTAATCCGAAATTACGACGACGGGGAAAGGCGACCGATCACTGATGAACAGTGAAATCGGCGGCGGAATTCCCGGGACGCGGCGTACGGACGATGAACAGTACTTTTCCGTACGGTGAACAGTAAAATCCGTACGGTGAACAGTAAATCCGTACGAAACTGTACGGATAGCCGGGAAAATGGTGGCCGGAGGCGGCTGAGACGTCCGTACGGTCCGGCGTGAACAGTGACCGTACGGGGATGAACAGTAAAAATCCGTACGGTCACTGTACGGACGGGGTGGGATGGCGACGTATGAGGGTGCTGGACGCCCGGGTGTCGACGAAACGGCGATCGGAGCTCCGGCGAAGCTCCGGCGGTACTGTTCACGGAATGAAAAATAAGAAAAAGAGAGAAAATAGAGAAAAAGACAGGGAAAAAGGAAGGAAAATGGGCTGAACCAAGGCTGAGCTGAGGCGGGGGACCAAGGGGGTCGGCGGCGAGGCACGGCGGTCGGCGGCGTGCTCCGGCGAAGCTCCAGCGAAGGCGATTTGCGGCTGGAATTTTCTGTTTAGTGCTGGAAAAGGCTGCTGTGGGTGGCTATTTGGGGGCGAAGAGGGCTGAGGCAGTGTGGGATAGTGGCTGGGGATGTCCAGCAGCTCCGGCTGGTACTGTTCCGGCGTGAACAGTACCAGAGTGGACAGAAACGCACCAAGAAAAACAAAAACGGAAGAGAAGGAAGGGGAAAATGGAGAGGAAAAATCTGCTGAAGGCTGGTCTGATGTGTGAGAGTGAGAGAGGAGAGAGAGAGAGTTTATCTTGGTCAAACATTGAAGACTAGGGGTGCCAAGTGTCAAAATCTAACGAAAATGCCCATTTTACCCCTCATCCAAGGGCCCATAATTGTTCTAATCCAATAATTCAAGGGCATTTTGGTCATTTGTCCTTAACCATGGTTGACCAGACCTGGTTTAGCCCTAACTAACCTTGGTTAATCCCAAAATTAAGTCCAAAATTCGGAATTAATCAAAAAGGGCCTAGGGGTATTTTCGTCATTTTTCGATCCCGAACCGAAATTCCAATTTTTGTCCATACCGGTCCTATATATTCATGGAAGACATAATCCGGTGTCGGAATCGAAAAATTCATCCTTTAAGCCCTCGAAAATCGACTACAAAGTTCCGAGAATAAAATATTTTCCAATTTTTGTCGAAATTCCAGGTTTTGTCCGTAATGACTCCCGGTATGTGTGGCCACTCAAAAATGGCGTCGGCTCCGAAAAATAACCTCGATTGACCTCGAAAAGCGACGCTGGCGTCCCGAGGGGCAAAATCGTCCTTTTTCACCCCCGGACCAAAATTCCAATTTTTACACGTACTAACTCCAAACGTGTGTGGCCAGCGTAATATGACGTCAGATTTCCAAAAATAGTCCCTTAAGCCTTCGAAAATCAACGTCGAAATCCGAGCCCAATTTCGCGAATAAACTCGCTAAACTTTCAATTTCAGGGTCTCTCACTAACGGGCGGCTGTTTAGAAATTACGCGTATCGACCTAGGGCTATCCATGTCGTGATGGTCTCGATCATTGAGAGAATGAGAAATTATCACTAGTTCCAAAGGTCACGATCGTTCGGTTTAGGTTCAGGACTGGTTGGTCACGTGTACTTTCGGTCTTGCAGAATCACCTGCGTCCCTATTATACATCGTTGGCCTTGGCCAAACCTAATCCATTACCCTTTTCTACGATCGGCTCACGTTGGCCCAAAATATTCCCTCAACGTCTTTCGTGATCGATGTCCGTTTCACGATAGGATCCTCGGTCCACGTACCGATTTCTAGTTAGCCATACCCCATTGGTTAGTATCCCGAGAGTGATCAGCTCTGGGCGAGACTTACTAAAATGAAATGCGAATTAATATCAGTTTCATTGATCCCGGAAATTACATCAAAATTCGGGTTGTTACAAGCAGTGTCCTCGAACTAGATGCGTCATCCCATCAAAAGCATCTTCACATTATTCCAATTCCAATGAATCCCATGAACATTCTTGTACACATAAACGAGCAGATGCCAGATGGTACCTCACTCATGTCACGTGAATTTCCACACCCTTGTTTACGTCCCACCAAATCAAGAACTCCATTTCAATGTCAACCCAAAAGAAGAAGAAGAGATAGGCACTGACTTCACCAAATAGATGAGCAATGATAGCATTGCACTCACACTGTCAGTGTGAGAGTAAGAGAAGTTACATGCGGCATCATAGTGTCCATTACACGCGTGCTTTTAGCACGTGCCACTTTTCTCTCTCTACTTTCTCTGTCTCCCTCTTCCATAAAATGACAAATTGGATCCAAACAACAAGAAGCAGAGTTCTTGGTAAACGCAGCATGGTGAAAGTTGAAGTTTAGAGCTTTGGTCAGGCATGGGTGTCCTTTATACTTAGGGTTTTGATTTCGATGATACTTAGTCGGATTCTTTTAGTGCAATAGAATGGAACAAAGACTAAAGAGCCAAAGTTTTCAATTTGTCAGATTACACAGTCGACTATATATATATAGTAAAGTTTAGTTGACCCAACATTTTTGACTTTTTGTTCCTAAAATTTTCAAAATCAAATGTATTTGCTCTTGCATGAAGTCAAAAAAATAAACTAAAAAATGTGAAATGATTGGGAGGGGAGTTTGGGAAAAATCCAAATAGCAAGTAAGGTCAATTCTGGGCTATTAAAGTATCCTACATAAGGTCAATTGTGGGTTATTAAAGTCTCCTACATCGTTTGTTTAACTTGTTTATGTGCTCTTTATATTCATATTTTCTTCCCCCATTTAATAGTTTAAGCTTTTGAATTGAATTTTTTAATTTGGTATATGAGACAAGTTTTAACCAGTTTATTTTCAGCTTGCACGTGAGATGGAGTGCTAAAGTATCACAAGGGAATATTGAAGTATCTCATATCGGTCTCTCTTCACCTATTAGCTTAATGTTTATGTTAGACTTTCTAACATTGGCAAGCATAATATGATTGAGTAAAAATGAATTCACATCAGATTTTTTATTTTATTTTTTGTCATAAGAATACTCTAAATCCTAGAACTGGGGTTTTTTGGTTCAGAACTTTTTTTTTTTGGTCGAATTTCTGGTTCAGCGTAGTTGGTGATTTTCTTGCCTTTTTCTTAATTTTTATAGGAGGGTGGTTATTTGTTTTGCATGGTGGTGTGTTGTTGGATGGCTTTTGTTTCGCACTGAAATCCTTTGACAAAAGCACCGAGGATCACGTTTTGGTCTTTTTAAGGGTTTCCACGGATGCTGATTCTTTTGGTCGACTCATCGTACAATTCCAAATAAATTGTTGGTGATGATGATGACTCATCCTATTACCCTAAATATAAGGAAGGAGAGGGAATTAGAAAGATTACAAGCCTGCTGTTGACTAAATCTAAAGAGAGCCATTGTGTTAAATCATTGTTCTCCATATTTGATTGTGTGTTTTCGCACATAGTTAGGCCCTAATTGTCAAGCTCACGCGAGAAGTACTCACATTGATATCAAATATATTATCTCTCTTTTTTTTTGGGATGAAATTAGATATTTCGAATAAGCTGCGTTGAATTCAAATGCGAAACATACTTGTTTATTTGAGTAGTCTTGAGAGAGAAAAAATAATTGCCCATCGAGCTCGCCTCAACCTAGCCCAAAGATAAGCGAAAAGAATTGTGCGAGCTTGGGGCCATGACTCTTCTCTTAGAGCTTAGAGCTACCAAGAGTGGCCCATCATGGTTTTATCGTTTGGTGAATGCACGATTGGAACGAGTCTAGGCAAATAACTTCCTTCTTCGGCTCTGGCTCATTCTGAATTATACGAAGAAAGTATAATAGTTTCCAAAATCACAATCTTGCCTGGGTAAGAATTTTAACGGTCAATATCCCACTTGGTCCGTCCAGGCTCGCCAATTGAATAGTTCTACAAATAGTGAGTGTTGTCCTAGCTAAATGGCTTTCTTTGAACTTATAACTCGAATTGGTCTAATTCTAAAAAAAACCCCAACTTTAGGTCTAGTCCTAATTCTGCCTCGAACTTTTCTTTGTTTAAAAAAAAAACCCCAAGTTTTGGTCTAATCCCAATTCTACTCTAAACTTTTTGTTGTTTAGGAGAAAAATTACAAATTTTTACTCTGGTCCCAAATTTGCCTTCATTAGCCTTATGTGCAAAAATCACCGTTAGTAGTTCCTAATTTCATATCTCAGAATGGTTTCATTTTGGAGATAATTTTCCATGTCAACTTACTAATGTGGATTTGTTATCAATATGGAAATGCCACATTAAGTTGGGACTAGACCACGGGGGGAGATTTGTGAATATATTGAAAGTTGGTGATTTTTTTTTGACAACAAAATTTGGATTAGATTTGAGACTGGATCTAAAGTTTGAAGGTTTTTTCCAAGACAAAAAAAGTTTGGGGCAGATTTGGGACTAGACCTAAAGTTGGGGTTTTTTAGGAAATTAAATTGCATGTCGAGTCCAAGTGCAATCCGATCCATTGGGATTAAGGCCCAGGATTTGGGCTAATTACTTTTGAGGCCGATCATGCCAATAATGGCCCACTCAATGCCTTTGAAGCATGGTGCTAGGACTTCGTACCATTACAATTGTCAAAATCTGGTGGAATCCGCATTTAACTTTTAATTAATACGATCACCTAAAACACTTTGAATTACATAAAATCTACTTGTAAATTTATGTATAAAATCTTCCTTTTGCTTTTTAAATTTTAACTTTTATTTCATATTACAAAATTTGAAGAAAGGGCATGTTTCGAGGAACTAACTAGGAACTCTCTCTACTTCTTTTTGGTATTAAACTAGGAACTCTATTAAGGCATCTATATAAGCTCCGAGGTATCAAATGTCACTTCACCTACGAAATATCGATAATACCGGCCTTTTCTTATTTGGAGCCTACTTCAACTATTAAGATCAATTGATTGCGATGGACTGCTCTTATGTTATGTCGATTTTTTTGGCAAAGAAAAAAGAACAATTTTATATTATGGATAATGAAAAGTTGACTTGTCATTATCTTTTGACATTTGCAAATTTTGAAGTTTCAGAAAAGCCTTCATTTTTTTTGACAAGGGGGAAATTTCTCAAAAGTTATTTTAAAATGATATCCCTGACTTATGAGTCTAATTATATTATCGACTTACATCTATAAATTAGTAAATCACATAGTGCTGTTGGAAAAATCAATCAGTCAAAATCATTGGCAACAAATATTTGAGTAGTCTTGAAACAATCACTGTTCAACTCAATCATGTGAACTATCAATATATATTGTAAAGAAAAAACAAGAAGATTCATAACACTTTGTAGAAAAGGCAACTAACCTGGGTTAACAAGATGATGATAAATGCTTTGAAGACATCTAAAATTCCTAGAATCCTTGAGAAAAGATTGCTTATTAATTGCATAAAAAGAGAAACGGATAAAAAAACGAAAATAATAATGTTTCTTTTTTACATTAATTAGAGTTCATCTCACTAAAGTCCTAGACATTTTCTTTAATGCCCCATCTTTTGCCGATTGCGATCATCAATACAATTATTTCAATTGAATCACAGCCACTGTATCAGACTCTTCAAGTTCAACCAAAAGATTGATATATGGCGTGTGAGATGAAAATGGGAACAAAAAAAAAATACGGGATGAGAAAATCAGGTCGCCCACAAGTAAAAATTACTTTGTCATGCAAAATAAACAATTACAAGAGTAATCAGACAAACAAATCATACACTCGACTGCAACCAAAAATCAACAAGAAGACAACAGGTTACTTAAATACTTCCCATTCCAAGTCTAAAAAATGCGATTGTTTTTCCTGAATGGCCCTTATGATTCTGCTAATGCAGAACTATGGGAGACCGCTGATCACCAGTGATTGTGGCCTAACGGTACAAGCTGATGTTCCACAAACATGAGGTCACGAGGATAACCCACTAGCAATGATACCGCCTGTGTTTTGTCTTGTCCGTGACGGGTTCTCTATCAGCATGGTGGAGTTACAGTGACGAGACTTGCCTACCCTTGATAAATGGTTGCGAGTGGTATTGGATGACGACCTTCTCGCAATCTTAAATCAAAATACATTGTGGCAAACGTGAGGCTTTCATGATGACTTAACAGAGCGACAGAGAATAGTCCCCCTGACGGCTCCTCTCTGCCTTTCCTTGAAAACAAAGAAAAAGAAAATGTGCTCTGAGATGGTGTGGGAATTTGAATAGAAGAAAAGATGAACTATTAACTTTGACAAGGAAGTCAGATTTAAATGGATTATAATCTGCAGGGTTCATTCAAATTTCATATTTGTCACACCTGTTTTAAATCCAATTTTTTGCATATTTACAGTAGCTGCTGTTGTTGGAAGTAAAAAAGCTTCTTCGTTTGGCTATGAATATAGACCACAATAATTGACATCATGATATAGATTAATCTTTTAGAGCATGTCACAAAAAAAAAAGCAGTTTAGAGCATATCAGTACACCTATCAAAATAATTAGCCATTTGTTTTTCTTTTGTCAAGTTGCAAAAGAGGAACATAAGCACATCATTTGCCTACCTCAACAGTATTTGCGTATGATCCTTCTGAGAGATTTTGCCAAATAAAGATGACAGTGGGATATTCTGCAAAACAAGCAAAATTGAGAGAATTCAGGTCACTAAGCTAGGGCATAAAAAAAAAGATATTTGGAAGAGAACACAACAAACCCTGAAGTTGTGGAAAAATATCAATATAAGAGCAACAATTCTTCTTGATTCTCATGCAAAGCACAATGCATTTCCATAAGTGGAAAGACAAGCTATTTTTGGGCGCCAAACAAAGTTCAAGATATATCATCAATACAGCAAGCACATCCACGCATCATAATTCCAGCACTGTGAGCAAGTCCATGTAAGTATTATTTGTTTTGAGGAATAGTCACTTGTATGAAACAATGGTTGGTTGACTTGCTGTACCACGTTAGCACTATAACCATTTCATTGTGTGCTTCCTTGTCAAACAAAACAGAGCAACCCAAATATCTAGCTGGCTTGTGCCGAATTATGTGAAACTTGTCCATGGAAAAACAAGAACTTTCAAGCATTGAGTTATAGATTCGTAATAGAAATGGATCCTGGAGCAGCAGCAGTGGCTAAAAGTCAAGTGTGGAAGGAAGAAAGAAGTTGGAACCATTACCTGAAGAATAAAAATTAGACATTGGAGAGAAATCTTCTTATTGAATCCGAACTAGATCAACTACGATGAGTGGGATTTTCTTGGATGAGGTGCCAACAGTCACCACTGAGTTTTGAGCATCGACTTTCAAAATTTCACATTGCATTTTGCCGAATACTTGGAGGAGGAAGCGAAGCCATCCTCTAGCATGTACCGCTAACCAATAAAAGATAGCTGTTTGAGAGAATAGAGATGGCTGCGTAGACCACTTCATAATCTTTCCACGTTCCTCATATTTCTCATCCAAAGAGAAATTAGACATGAAGGAAATAGAGTACTCCACGCTTCTTACATCCTCCACCGTTGATAGTCTTTCCACAGTCCTCATATTTCTCATCCAGAAGTCTGAAACAAGACGAGCAATTACTCCTGAATAAAAATTATCTTTCATGCATGATGAACAACTACAAGAGTGATCAGAACAAAATTATATGCACACCTGATTGACTGCAACAAAAAATGAACCAGGATACTCTGTTGATGATCTTTTTTTTGCTCGAAAACTCTTATGATTATGTTAACTAACAAGTATGGGAGACCACTAATCACTGGTGATAGAGACTTATAGGTAATGGCTGATATTCTACAAATGTGAGGTCAGGAGATCGAATGACTTAAACGGGCTGATAACGCTTAAGAATGATTGCCTACACCTGTCGGTATATCTGGAACGCTCGAAATGCGAAACCTTTAAACAAAAATCACTTGCCCTGAAATTGTCACTACACAGATTAGAAAAGCTCTCTTAGACTGTGTTGCCTATAAAAGTGTAAGAGAGCTAAGTCATGATTGGGTGGACGAAAGGCAGGGTCTGTAGAGAAAACCAGAGCTAGGTTTTGTGAAGATTAACCGTGATGGGAGCTCTGGCAGCTTGATGGGGATATAATGACGAGACCTGCCTACCCGCGATAACTGAGTTGTGAGTGGTATTGGATGACAACCTTCTTGCAATTTTAAGTCAAAATACTTCGTGGCAGACGTGAGACTTTTAGGATTACTCAATAGAGCAACAAAGCATAGTCACCCTGATTGCTCCTCTCCGCCTTTCCTTTACAACAAAGAAAAAGAAAATATTCTCTGAGATGGTGTGAGAATTTAAATAGAAGAAAGATAAATTGTGAACTTAAACAAGAAAGTCAGATTTGAATAGATTATAATCTGCATTAAAATTTAGTTGTCATATTTGCCAACTTGAAAACCCGCTTTAGATCCTATTTTTGAATCTTTATAATAGCTCTTATTGAAAGTAAGAAAGCTTCTTAATTTGACTTTGGATATAGACCTCGATAATCAACATCATGATACAGATTAATCTTATTTAGAGCATGTCACCAAAAAAAAAAATTGAGCATGTCGGTGCACCTACCAAAATTAATAGCTTTTTTTCTTTTGTCAAGTTGCAAAAGATGAACATAAGTACATCAGTTGCCTACCTCAATAGTGTTTGCATTTGATCCTCCCGAGAGATTTTTCCCAATACAGATGACGGTGGGATGTTCTGCAAAACAAGCACAGTCGAGAGAATTCAGTTCAATTAGCTAGGGCCTGAGATATTTGGAAGAGAAAATACAGCAAACGCTGGAATTGCAGAATGATATCTGTATAAGAGCAACAATTTTTCATGATTCTCATGCAAAGCATAGTGCATTTTCATTTACAAATTCTTTATGTGGCATCCAAGTGCAAAGATAAGCAATTTTTGGCCATCACACAAAGTTCTAGATATATAATCAATATAGACAGGCACATTTGACGCATCATAATTCCAGCACGCGAGCAAGTTCACGTAGGTATTATTTGTTTGAGGAATAGTCACTTGCTTTACCACGTTAGCATTATAACCATTTCATTGTGTACTGCCTTGGTAAACAAAACAGAGCAACCCAAATGTCAACGTTGGCCCTTCAGCAGCTGGTTTGTGGACATTTATGTGAAGCATGTCCATGGATAAACATGAACTTTTTAGCATTGAATTGAGGAAGCGGAGTGGAAATGGATCCTGGAGCAGCAGCAGTAGCTAAATGACAAGGGTGCAAGAAAGAAAGAAGTCTGAATCATTACCTGAAGAACAAAACTTAGACAATGGAGAGAAATCTTCTTGTTGGATCCGAACTAGATCCACGGCGAGTGGCATATCCTGGATGAGGTGCCAGTAGTCGCCAGCGAGAGAGGATCCATCCTTCGGAATCTCACATTGAATTATGCGGAATACTTTGAGGGAGGGAAGGACGCCATCGTCTGGCAGGTACCCGAACTTCGAGCAACTTGGAAGATATATCTGTTTGAGAGAGAAAAGATGGCTGTGACGACCACTTGACAGTCTTTCTACTCATATTTCTCATCCAAAGAGAGGTTAGAGAGGAAGGAAACGGAAGACTCCATGCATCATACATCCTCCACCGTTGATAGTCTTTCCACATTGCCCATAGTTCTCATCCAAAAATCTGGAAAGGGAAGATCAAGTAGTCCTGAATAACAATTACCTTTCATGCGTACTGAACAACTAGAAGAGTGATCAGACAAACATATTTATATGCATACCCACCCGATAGCAACCAAAAATGAACAGACAAGACAAGAACAGGATACTTTGCTTTATCATTGTCAGGAATTAGTGACCCCTTTGATGGTTTTTCCTTTTGCTAAAAAACTCCTATGATTATGGTAACTAACAAGTGAGGGAGACCACTAATCACCGGTGATGGTGACTTATTGATACGGACTGATATTCTACAAATGTGAGGTCAGGAGATCGAATCACTTGGTACGGGCTGATAACGCTTAAGAATGATTACCTACACCTGTCGGTATATCTGGAATGCTCGAAATGCAGTAATCTTCAACCATAAATCACCTGATTTTGGAACTGTCACTTACACAAATTAGGAAAGCTCTTTTAGACTGCGTTTCCTGTAAATTGTAAGAGAGCTGAGTCATGATTGGATGGACGAAAGGCAGGGTGTGTAGAGTAAACCTGAGCTAGGTTTTGTGAAGATTAACTGTGATGGGTCTTACATTGAAGGAACCAAACATGCTGTTGTTAGGATTATGGCCAGAAATGAAACAGCGGAGTTGATTGCCTGCAACGGTGTGGTGGTGCAAGCTAGACTTGCAAAAGAGGCTGAATTACTTCCTGCTTGAAAGAGCATTGCAGTAGCTAAAGAAAAAGCCGAACCAAGGCAGTAGTGGAGCTGGATAAAGCTATGGTATACAAGGATATAATCAACTTTCCCAAGCAAAGCAATTGAAGACTAAAGGATGCTCCTGCTGGGATTCAAGAAGCTAAAGATCATTTTGCAGCTCTGAATTTTAGTTGTGTTTCATGAAAAGCAAATGTTTGTGCCCATTGGGTGGCTTTGCCAAAATTGGGATCTACATCCGCATCCCCCATCCTTGTTATCACATTTGCTTATTTCAACCGTGAGTTGCTAGCCTAAAAAGAAAAAATGCCATCAAGGACACACACGGCACACCCAAATGTCAGTCTCTGATCTTCAGTGGCTGTTTTCTGGAAATTCTATGAGAAACATCACCACGGGAAAAAATCAATCTGTATTAAGCATCGAACTGAAGAACATAATAGAAATTGATGCCTTCAAACCCAAAAATTTATGCCTACCCTAGAAAGCTGACTTTAGATGGAACAACGAATCGCAGCAGATAGCAAATGAAAGCAATATAAAGAAGTTATAAGAATTACCTGAAGAAGGAAAAGTAGTCAACGGAGATAAATCTTTTGCCATGGCTCGGGTGTGATCAGTTTCAAGTCATTGGATCCAAACAACACCAATGTAGATGAGAGGGATCTCTCGGATGAGGGGCCAATAGTCGCTGCTAGTGAGTTTTGAGCATCAATCTTTCAGAATCTCGCATAGAAATATCTCCAGAATTTGGAAAGAACATAGTCTTCCTGATTGCTCCTTTCCGCCTTTCCTTGACAACAAAGACAGAGAAACTATGCCTCTGAGATAGTGTGGGAATTTGAATAGAAGAAAGATGAACCATGAACTTAAACAAGGAAGTCAGATTTAAATGGTTTGTAATCTGCAGGGTTCATTCAAATTTGGTAGTCATATTCGCCAACTCGAAAACACCTGTTTTAAATCCTATTTTTTGCATCTTTACAGTAGCTGCTACCGTTGGAAGTAAGAAAGCTTCTTCGTTTGACTATGAGTATAAACCTCGATAATTGACATCATGATACAGATTAATCTTTTAAAGCATGTCACCAAAAAAAAAAACAGTTTAGAGCATATCAGCAAACCTACCAAAATAAATAGCCTTTCTTTTTTCTTTTGTTAAGTTGCAAAATATGAACATAAGCACATCAGTTGCCTGCCTCGACATTGTTTGCATTTGATCCTACTGAGAGATTTTGCCAAATAAAGATGACAGTGGGATATTCTGCAAAACAAGCACAATTGAGAGAATTCAGGTCACTGAGCTAGGGCATAAAAAAAAGGATATTTGGAAGAGAAAATACAACAAACGCTGAAATTGCAGAAAAATATCAATATAAGAGCAACAATTCTTCATGATTCTCCAGCAAAGCATAGTGCATTTCCATAAGTGGAAAGATAAGCAATTTTTGGGCATCAAACAAAGTTCAAGACATATCATAACTACAGACTGGCACATCCACACATCATAATTCCAGCACTATGAGAAAGTCCATGTAAGTATTATTTGTTTCAAGGAATTGTCATTTTTATTAATCAATGTTTGACCTGCTGTACCATGTTAGCATTATAACCATTTCTTTGCGTACTTCCTTGTCAAACAAAACAGAGCGACCCAAATGCGAACATTGGATCTTCAGTAGCTGGATTGTGGAAATTTATGTGAAGCTTGTCCCTGGAAAATCATGAACTTTCTAGCATCGAGTCGAGGATTCGGATTGGAAATGGATCCTCGAGCAGCAGCAATAGCTAAACTACAAGTACGCAAGAAAGAAAGAAGTCTGAATCATTACCTAAAAAACAAAAATTAGGCATTGGATAGATATCTTCTTATTGGATCCAAACTCGATCAACGACGATGAGTGGGATTTCTTAGATGAGGTGCCAATAGTCGC
This sequence comes from Syzygium jambos, assembly GCA_031216235.1. Taxonomy (NCBI): domain Eukaryota; kingdom Viridiplantae; phylum Streptophyta; class Magnoliopsida; order Myrtales; family Myrtaceae; genus Syzygium; species Syzygium jambos. The sequence goes on from CM062221.1 coordinate 8,037,225, forward strand.
CATTGAGTTTTGAGCATCAATCTTTCAGAATTTCACATTGAATTATGCTGAATACTTGGAGGAGGGAACGAAGCCATCCTCTGGCAAGTTCCGATAACCTACAAAACGTAGCTGTTTGAGAGCGGAGAGATGGCTGCGAAGACCACTCGATAATCTTTCCACGTTCCACATATTTCTCATCCAAAGAGAGGTTAGAGACGGAGGAAACAGAATACTCTGCGCTTCTTATATCCTCCGCTGTTGATAGCCTTTCCACATTCCTCATATTCCCCATTCGAGAATCTGAAAGAGGACCATCAATTAGTCCTGAATAAAAAATGATCTTTCATGCATAATGAACGACTATAAGAGTGATCAGAACAAAATTATATGCATACCCAACTGATGGCAACGGAAAATGGAAAAAGCTAAAGAAAAAAGCCGTTGGAAAGAGCATTGCAGTAGCAAAAGAGAAAAGCAGGCCCAAGGCAGTAGTGGAGATGGACGCAGCTACGGCACACAAGAATATCATCAACTTTCGCAAGCAGTGCAATTGGAGACTAAGAAGGAAGCTCTTGCTGGGATTCTAGCAGCTAAGTATCAACTTTTTTCAGCTCTAAATTTTAGTTGAACTTCACGAGAAGCAAATGTTTGTGCCCATTGGGTAGCTTTGAATACTACTAGGAAGAGAATGTGCTGTCTACCCAACGTTGTTAAAAAGAAGAAAGAAAAAACCATGTCAGTCTCTGACCTTTTCAGTCGGTGGTTTCTGGAAATTCTATGCGACCACTACTCCATGGGATAAAGTTAATTCCGTATTTAAGCATCGAATTGAAGAACATAAACGAAATTGATGGAAATTCAAGACCAAAGGACTTACCCGAACCCTTAGAAATCTGACCGTAGATGGAAGGACGAACCGCGGCAGTTAGCAAATGAAAGCGAAAGTGGATCGATTCCACTTCATTGGATCTGAACCCCAATCAATGCGGATGGTTAGGGATTTCTCGGATTTCCGGAAATTCATGTGATACTTCTCCACGGGAAAGTATCAGCTGGCATTAAGCGTCGAATTGAGGAAGCAGAAATGGAAATCGATGCCTCCAAAAACCATAAAACTCACCCGAACCCTAGAAAACCCCCACCGTACATGGATGGCCGAATCAATTCACCGGATCCGAACGCCGTCGACGTAGATGAGAGGGATGTCTTGGATGAGGGGCCAATAGTCGCCACCGAGGTTTGAGCATCGATCTTTCAGAATCTCACATCTTTCTATCCACAAAAATTGGAGGGAGGGAGGGAGGCCATCCTCTGGCAAGTACCTCAACTTCGGGCAATCGATAATCTCTAACCGTTGGAGAGAGAAGAGATGGTTGCGGAGACCGCTCGACAGTCTTTCCACGTTCTTCATCTGGCTAATGCCAAGTTCGGTTAGAGAGGAAGGGAAGAGAAGACTCCACGCATCCGCCTCCTCCTCGTTCTCCTCCGAAGGAAACCTCACCTTCTCTCCCTCCCCTCCCATGCACCTTACGTCAATTGACAGTCCCTCGAGGGAAGCGAGCATGTGCAAGCCCCATTCTATCACTGGCTGCTTCAGGTTCTCGCACTCACAAATGGATAAGTCCTGCAAATTGGGAGGCAAGCCTCCTTTGGGGAAGGATTTGATATTTTCACAACCGGTAATATGTAGTTCCAGGAGGGAAGTAAGACGATGCCACTCATTTGGTAGGGACTTTATCTTCGGACAATTACTGAGATAGAAATATGACAGGGTGATGGGAAGGGGAGGGAAGTCCTCTATCTCCAATGCTAGACAGTTATGTATGCTCAAATCAGTGAGATGGGAGAACGTGTGAAAGTATTGTGGTAGGCTTTTCAGATTCTCACACCCGTAAATCTTAAAAATTTCCAGCGATTGTCCCGCGGTGATCTCTTCCAACGACTCTACTTCCTTACACCCCATAATTTCAAGCTCCTCCAAAGCAGCAAGTCTACCATTGACAAACGAAAAGGATGTCACAGCATCACATGTCCTTATGCGAAGATATTCAAGTTGAGACATCGTGTTATTACTGCTGGGATCATCTGGAGGAATAGTTTGTCCCACGAGTTTCGGACACTTATAAATGTCCAAATATCTGAGTGTATCCATCTTGCTTGGAAGCTTTTCTAAACTTGCGCAATCCCTCAATTCCATCCTTTCAAGGTTGCAAGGCAGCTTTATTGGTCCTTCTCCTACCACAAAAGATATGAATCGAGGACAACTTGCGATGGCTAATTCCTCGAGGCAAGTAAGATTAAGCATTTCATTTCCATCTTGCCACAAGTACTTTAGCTTGTCACACCCTCTTATATGAAGCTCTTCTAGCTCGACCAAGCAGCTCATAAACCCATGATCAAGGCAAACAAGCTCGGCAAGATTTTCAATTCTGAGAATGGTTAAAGAAGTTAGGTTGACCAAGCTCTTTAATATCTCCTTGTTACAATCCTCCAAGTATAGCTCACAGAGAGATGGAAGACAAACCTCACTAGTCGAGTTATTCAAATGCGGGCATGAATGAATTTCAAGCTTTAGGAGACTATCAAGTTGACAAGGCAATGTCCCGACCAATGAAGGACAACTCTGGACAACAAGATGCTGAAGACAGGGGAATGGGACTTCTTCTTTCGGGCCCCCGGTGTAAGGAAACCAATCCTTCCATGCCAACATCTCTTTCAACTTCAAAGTTGTTAAGGATGAGAAAGGCCTTCTACCTCCGTAAAATTCGGAGCCTATCATTTTCACTGCATGTAGACCTTCAAGAGACAATTCCTTAAGAGCGGGTAGCTGTCCAAGTGGGGGTAGCGATATAACATTGGAACAGCCTTGCAAGCACAAAGACACTATCTTTGAATAGGATAAACCATCTAACCATGATGGGAATATTGCACCACCATAGTTCAAAATGGTGAGATTTTCAAGATTAGTGTGAGGTCGCAGAGAGTTAAGCACCTGTGCATTGCGCTCATGATTTAGGAGATTTCCCGAATGTTCATTCCAATGCAAGGATAAGTTGGTAAGGCCTCGCTTTCGAAGCAAATTAGCATTTACCGCATCTCTAACTTCTTTCACCTTTTGCAATTCTGATATGAATAATTCTCCTTGAAGATGTGGCAAGTTCTTTAACTCCTCCAACCGCGACCCTTTCTTTGGTCCGACCATAAACTTGGACAAGATAGTAAGATTCTTCAAATTACCGATACCCAATGGCATCTTTTTTAGTCTCCCGGTATCTCTAATATCAAGAAACTGTAAGCTGACCAACTTTGTGATTTCTTGAGGCAATTTTGAAAGTTTTTGACAACCTCGTAAGATCAAAGCTTGTAATTTGCACAAGTCGGCAATTGACTCAGGTAGCCTTTCAATATTAGTATACGAGAAATTGAGATATCGCAGATGTTTTAAATCACCAACACAATTCGGCACCTCCACGATGTCACAATGACATACTGAGAGCACCCTCAAGTATTTCAATTCTGTTAACAAGTCATGTAGCACCTTGTTGGAAATATATAAAGAGCGCCCTTCAGATCCAACACGAACTAAGATTAAACTTCTTAGTACCTTCATTTGGTGATATGCTCTCATGCATTTTGATGTGACAAACCCTGACGAGATGAATGATGCAAAACGAGTTTTTTCAATAGATGATACATCATGTTCATTAGTTGTCAGCTGAGACTCCATTGAGCGAAAGCAAGTCCCACCCGCAATTGACTTTGCCAGATCATTCAAAAGATCATGCATTGAAAACTTAGATGCGTCAACACTCGATTGTTGAAGAAATGATCTAGATTTTAACTCATCGAAGGAATCCCGTCCTAATCTCAAGTTATTCTCCTTTGCTTTTTGTCCATCTAAAAAGCCTTCCGCTATCCATAAGAGTACTAGCTCATCCCTCTCAATTTCGTAATCCTTGGGAAATACAGCACAATAAGTAAAACATCTCTTCAAATAGGAAGGAAGATGGATATAGCTCAATTTCAAAACAGGGAGAACCTCATCATTCTCTACCGTCGGAAGATCCCATATTTTGTTATTTAAGATATCTTCCCATTCATCGGGATTCCTTTTATTACGTAGGACACCGCCCAACATCTTCGCTGCCAAAGGTAAACCGTTACATCTTTCAGCTATTTTCTTGCCTATTGTTTCAAAATCCGGGTGGCCCTCAAAATTTGTTGCTCCAAGAGCATGAAAGGCTAATAAGCTTGTACAATTATCAAGGGACAACACCTCCAAAGGATACGGCGAAGCTCCTGTTATGGACACAACAGTACTGTTGCGAGTTGTGACGATAATCTTGCTTCCCTTAGCCCCTGATTCGAATGGCTTTAAGAGGGCAGTCCATTTTTCGTACTTCTCGTTCCATATATCATCTAAAACCACAAGAAACTTTTTCCCGGATAGTTTGTCCTTCAATTTAACTTGAAGGTTGTTAAGATCGTCACCCTCATAGGACAAATCAATGATTGATCGCAAAATAGTCTTTGTTATGTCAACAACATCAAAAACATCTGACACACAAACCCAAGCTCTTATCTCGAAATAACTATATACTCTGGCATCATTATATAGTTGTTGAGCCAAGGCCGTCTTTCCAACACCACCCATCCCCACTATAGGGACAATGGTCAACGTGGCATTGAAATTTTCGGCCTCACTGATCAATAGTTCGAGTATTTGTTCTTCTTCCTTCTCCCTGCCAAAAAACTGAGGCTCCGGCAAAGAAGTGGTGGGATCCCTTTTGTTGATGTAGTTAGATCTGTCCACAACATTCTCTCTCAAGCATAGACGAGCCTTCCTAGTGACAATCGCTTTCAACCTACCATTGATCTCTTGTACCTTGGTTTCAGACACGAGCGAGCGCAGGTTTGGATTCAATCCAGAGGATTTATCTCGGCCAAAGAAAGAGAACTTCCATTTCTCCAAACCTTTGCTTGTGTTGGATCCTACCTCCAACTCAACCTGACCGGCTTTGATCACGAACTCATCAAGCAAGTCATCCATGTCATAGGCCAAGTCCCTAACGTCGTCCAGCCACAGCTTCACTAGAGGGTTACCGCTAAGTTGCCTATCCTCTGCATCAGCCAACACTGCATTGATTGTGACCAGCATCTCCATCCACTCCTCGAGCAGAGTGGTGCTATTTCCTTCCCGTTGTGCATAGCCCAATGCGAGAGAAGCCAACTTGTCGAAAAGGACCTGAAAGAAGGAATCCAAGAAGGAACCCAAAACGATCTCTCCGATGGCCATGGGTGAATCGGTCACTGTAGAGAACAACAAAGGTGTTTTGGTGAAGCAAAGTAAAAATGAGCCAATGGGGAGAGAAAATTATGAAGTCCAGGAAGCCCAAGACGTTCACTTACCAAATAGATTAGAAAAAGACCAAGACTTTCAAGCGATGCACACCAAAGGTTAGACAAATCAAAATAAAATAGTTTTTAATCCACAAGTACTTGTTTCATCAATTGTTCTCCTTTTTCTTCGGATCGAGACTTTAATACCATCGTTCAAAAGAGAGGACCTTTCTGTGGGCACTTAAAATAGAGGATAAAAGGTGATTTTTCTATATATGACCAATTTAGAGGGCAAGCATATTTTCGTCAAAAACTTAATTGCTTACAAGTGTTTTGTGGGCTTTTTTGGCATCTGTATATTTGCAGATAATTTCAATGTCTTTATTTTATGCTTTATTGGTGAATATGTGCTCAATAAGGAAACCAAAACACATGCTTTGGGCTAAACAAGAGAAAGGGTCAAGCACACCAACTAATCCACTAAGCAAGTTGCTTTATTTTTCTCTGCAAGTATTGAAGAGTCAAAAATCACCCACTAACATTATATAACCTACTGAAAATTATCCTTTACACATCACAATAACCAACAGGAAAATCGTGTTCAAAGGACCATGATCTCCTATCAAGCGATTCTCGATCATCAAACTATTACCTCATCACCCTTCGATAGATCATTGCTACCCATCTTGCTGCGAATTTCAGCACTGTAACTGCCACTTAAAGCCTACATTGATTGCATACGAAATATGCGACCAATGAGCAGAATCTTTCAGAAAGCACGTGCTCTCCACCCAGAAAGCATGTGCTCTTCATCCAGCCTTTTCATCTGTTTATCTACATCTTTTTGTGCAGCAGGAAGGCATCTTTTCTTCATTAAATATTTTGGGATTCGTAATCATTCAGAAAGCACATGCTCTCCACCCATAACGCATGTGCTCTCCATCGAAGATTGGCCTCGACTTGGGGGCTCGCATCTAGAGATAAAGATTAGCCACACTCTTCTTGTCCATAGAGCAGACACAACCCAACAATATTGGCTTGACTAGAAGGTGAGGTCCATTGGAAAGAAAAGAAATGCATTGCATTGCTCCCAGTCAAATTAACTTTTAACATTGGATTAATCGACAGAAACCTGCCTAGGAAGACTCGTTTATTATACATTGTACTCGGAATCGTTCAGAAACCATGTGCTCTTCATCCGGCCTTTTCATTTGTTTATATTGGATCTTTATGTGCAGCAGAGAAAGGCATCCTCTCTGGAATCGTTCTTTAAACGTTTTGTATTTGGAATTGTTCAGAAAGATGTGCATTTCAACCAGAAATCACGTCCTCTCCATCAGAGGCAATGGTGGTCTGATGATTCTGATCAGTGTGAAGAACAAACAAGAAGGTCGCTACCAGCAATGTTTTTCCTATTTACCTTGGGTGAAAGCAAATGTTCCTCTTTTCTTTTCGTGTTTTACTGGTTTGTGATTAAGAAAAAAATGACGAGTTTTCCACAATTTGATACATCATATTAAAAAATTCACAAGGATGTTGGAGCCACATTTATGTGCTTAACAATATGATTTTTTTCTTGCGTGAGAAATTCACTTCTTTTAGGTGGTGACTTTGTATTTTATTTGTTCCCCTCTCAGTTCTCTATATCATATCTTTTACTTTCTCGTAGTGGGCATGCCCGATGATAAACATTTACTTTTCATTCACACTTCTTTTTATGAATTATTTCTAAAACATGTACTAAACCCTTACTTTTCCGATTACACGCATTATTGGTCCCCTCTCTCTCTTTCTCTCTCAAAGGTAAAAGAAAAAAAAATAGAGCAGAAATAATGGAGTTACCTATTGATTCTATATCATAATTTTTTTTTACGCCCGCAAAAATTAAATTTAAAAATGACCGACTAAAGATTCTTTAGTGCAAATTAGAACCTAGAAGGGGGAGTCAATAAATATATGATAGTTACTCACTTTAAGGAGTGAGCAATATAAAATGACAACCTGGGCTTTTTAGGGTTGAACAATAAGCAAAGTATGCTTGATACGACATTAGTGCACATTATAAAAGATGAACAATCTCAAAAAAATTTCCGATGTAGAAATACCTTGTTTTTTTTAACAAAACATGAGTCTATGTGTGTTCGTTTTCTAACAAGAACAATTTTGACTTTCATAATTCATAATTTAATTCTTTATCGTAAATAACTCACAGTTTTCTCTTGAAAGAAAATAAATGGCTTAGTTTTCTTGCACTAAACTATCATTGGTTTTTGCACGATGAAAACAAGTCGTCCACATGCAACACCCTTGTGGCATCGGCAGGAACTACTTCACATGAAGTTTGAATTGCAACCATATTGACTTGACTCGATTGATTACACTGGCACACCTTAAAAGATACTAAATCTCAAACACCTTTTTAATTCATCTTACCTCTTGTGGTTGATGGTAAATCCACTATATCTATATAATAAGGACTTTTTATTATGAGAGTGAATATTTAAAGACACAACGAAAGTCATTTATTTGGTTTGGCACCGCGAAATTATGGCAATAATGACTTTCTCATGAATCTCTGCTAAAGAGGAATGAAGCTATCCTCTTACGATATTTATTGTTGCTTACCTAATTTCATATGGACTAAAATTCCAATACATTCACGGTGTAAAATAATTACTTTGTTAGCTGGATAAAAATACTGATTCCATTATAAACTGAATACTTTGATCTCGGGATTGTTAATCGTGTAAAATCATTTCACGTTAGTGTGTGTTTTGGCAAAAAAATAATGATAGAGAGATTAAAAATTAATCTTAATGTCCTAATATTACTATCTAACAAAAATTAAAATTAAAATTATTTTTCGTTAAACTTGACATCAACTTTAATTGGGATTATAGATAGGCATGAAATTAGTTTAAGAACCAAAATATTATTGTTGTTGCATCAGTTTGAGGGACAAAGAGAGCAAGTAGATAGATGTCTCTTACCTATTTCGAGTAAACTTCCTGAAGTAGACCCGTGAACGGGATTAGATCAACGACAGTAATCCAGCAAGCACGAGCACTAGGTTCAAACGAGCAGGAAGAGAACACTGTTGAGAGGGAGGCGAGCACTAGTTTCGGCGGATCACAGTTTGTGTATGCGAATTCTGCTCCGGCAATGCGTGGCCACTGCTTGCAACGACGAACGACAATACTGAAGGAGCTACGACTATAGCAGGTTTGTAGGGGATCGGGCAGATCAAAGATGGTGGTGATTGGCGACAATCAACATGCATGCGAGAAGTGAATTGAATGAAAGCGGAGTCTGGGCGTGAGTTTGAAGCTGATGATGGTGGTTGAGGAAAAAGTGAGGCAGTGTGGCTTTAAGGTGTGCATTTTTTATCAGAGGTTCCCATTTTATCTTTTCTTTTCTTTTTTTCTTTGGGGAATAAATTCGAAGGAACCTAATCCTATTTGTTAAAATTCTGGTATATACTTATAAAATGCTTTAATTGCAAGAAACTTTTTTTTTTAGGAAAAGCGGTTCCATTTTTTCAAATATATATGAAATCGACTTTGGGCAAAATTTAGGTATCAACAAATTTTATCTACCAAATGGTTATTTCCAAGCTATTTATACTTATTTTGTTAACTCGGGGTTCCTTAATTTTAGATGATGTGGGATGGTCAGATGATCTTGGCTTTGACCATCTGCTTATTGCCCACGTTTTGCCTCTCTTTGCAAAGTAATGCCAGTGCAGATTCGGACACTAGGATCTATATTTGACTTCTAATCCTATTCGGATTTTCCATTATGTTTCTCTTTCAGATCGAATTGAGCCAAATCCTCTTGTTGTTCTCTACCAAAGTAGTTTAAGTAGTTAAAGTTTTTACTTCCTTGCATTTTACATGGTAAAGAGTAGCAAACCCAAATCAGCTCGACTTAAGAGTCACGGAGAGACTTTTTAAGAATCCAACCAAATTTCCTGATTTAATAGATTCGATAGTTTTTGACATTCACGCTTGGCATAACTTTAGTTTACCCAAGGATGTGAGGAATCATGGAGGGCTATGTATATGCTAAAACAGTTATTGGATCATGTTCACCAACAGTGACCAAAGATCGGTCCCATACATGCTAAAACAAAATGATGGAACTGGGAGCACTTGCTTTAGCCTTTTTTTTTCACCATGTCCAATCAAGCATAGCATTAAGGACCTTTCATCCGCCAAAAATTAAAGGCTGCAAAGTTCCACACAATTAATACAATCATATCTTTTACTAGATTCAAATGAAAATGTTCACCGTTCTTCACTCGAAAAGAAGAGCAAATTAGACTCCTATGGTACTACCGATTGTTATCATAGAATTAGTTATATCATCTCGAATACTTTTATCAATCACGTTTTAGATATCGTAAGTTATAAGAATCAACAACAGTAAAAAATCTAACTATGCATGAGCGGAACACGTGATGCGTGTGGACATGAAACGACTTGAGGGGTTTGAGAGAGAGAGAGAGAGATCGATCATATTCCATCAAAGTTGGAGTCTTGGAGTCTTGCATGTCTTGCACAATCCTGCTTTCTTATAACAAAATTCTTTACAAAATTTGGCCTCATTAGTACAAAATTCAAACATATTACTTTATAATAAAGTAGAAAAATTTTTGTCGTCTTATTTAATCTAATACAATGTTTCTAAAATAATATATCAATATCAACTTGCCTTTCATATATATAGATGACACGAGAAGTTCTGCAGTCAGTATTTATCATTTAAATAGTTTTTATTATCTAATGTTATTGTACATTTATATATTATCTTTACGAGGGTTTTTGTACAATGATTGAGGCAGGGTACCTATGTTAAGTTTCACGTATTATCTAGAGCTTCAAAAGCACCAAGTTTCTCTCTCTCTCTCTCTCTCTAAGAACGCAGAGCAGGAGGAAGAAGACAACGGTGTCGCAAGCAAGAAAATAAGAAAAAGAAAATAGTGGAGTTACTAGGTGACCATGGTAGAGTTAACTTGCTTTTTGGCCATGTCCATCGCGTAGCAATTATTGTGCTTTTCTCAAGCTGCAGATGGCAGTACGACTTCACACAAACGACCCTAATTAAAGCGGTCTTAGTCGTGCATAACCGTGGGACCCAATTCGTCCTATCTATCTTTGTGCAGTTGTCCAATCCAGATTTGCCACGTACCCACGAAATCTCCACCCCCACACCCCCAAGGTCCAATCGCATCCCGACCTGAACGTTGCTTTTACGCTGTTTTTTTGTTTTGCCTTGCTTTAATAAACACGTGATCTTTAAAAAAAGGAGAAAAGTAAGGAAAAAAAGGACAAAGGGAAAAAGAAGACACATCAAATCGTAGGACAATGATATCATACCACCTGTAGTGAATTTCATGCTTTGCGTTCTCATGGTCCTTAACAAAATATCTACATATATATAATCTAATCTTGTCTTGAACTAGTTTTTATATTAATTTGACGGGTAAATTCCTTAAAAAACCTCAAATTTTATGTCAAGTTTCAAATCTATTCCGAATTTTTTTTATCTCAGAAAAAATTCCAAACTTTAGGTCAAGTTTCAAATCTGTCCCGAACTTTTTTTTGTCTCAGAAAAAACCCAAAACTTTAAGTTTAGTCCCAAATCTGCCTCGAATTTTGTTTTATGTAAAAAAAATCAGCAAATTTTTCAATTTATTTTCAAAAATATACTCCCGTGATCGAGTCCCAAATTTTAAGTTCAGTCCCAAATCTACCCCGAATTTTGTTTTATGTAAAAAAAATCTGCATAATACCCAAAAAAACCCTAAACTTTAGCCTTTGTCCCAATTATATCTTAAACTTTTTTTTTGTCTCACAAAAAACCCCAAACTTTTACTTTTATCCCAAATCTACCACCGTTAACTTTTCCGTCCAATATTACTGTTAATAATTATTTTTTCTTTTATTTTTTTTCCTTTCCTTTTCTTTTTTTTTCCCTTCACCTTCAACCTTTGGCCGGCAAGGTTGAGCCTCGCCCGCCCCTGGTGAGGTTCGTCCTCGATGTGGCTGGCGAGGCTCGGCCTTGCCCAACGCCGGCAAGGTCGAGCCTCGCTAGCGACTGGACCTGGCAAGGACAAGGCCGGCGGGGGCTCGCCCTTGCCAGTTGCTGGCGAGTTTGAGCCTTACCAGATCTGGCGAGGGCATGGCCCCGTCGGCCGCTGGCGAGGCTCGACCTCGCCAAGGTTGGGCAAGGCCGAGCCTCCCCAAATCTAGCGAGGGCTCGGCCCCGCCGGCCGCTTGCGAGGCTCGACCTCGTCGGCGTTGGGCGAGGCCAAGCCTCGCCAGCCATGGCGAGGACAAACCTCGCCCAACACTAGCGAGGTCGAGCCTCGCCGACCCCCGCCTCTGTCCGATTGCCGAACCGGCGACCGGCGAGAGGTTGAAGGTGAAGGGAAAAAAAGCAGAAAAGGAAAGGAAAGAGAAAAGAAAAGAAAAATAAAAAAAAAATTTAAAAATTTTTTAAAAATAATATTATAATAATTATTAACGGTAATACTGGACAGAAAAGTTAACGGTGGTAGATTTGGGACAAAAGTAAAAGTTTAGGGTTTTTTATGAGACAAAAAGAAGTTTAGGATATAATTGAAACAAAGGCTAAAGTTTGAGATTTTTTTGGGTATTAGGCAAAAAAAATCAGCAAATTTCAATTTATTTTCAAAAATATACCTCCATGGATCCAATCCCAACTTGATATGGCACTTTTATGTCGATAAAAAATCCTCATCAGCAAAATAATGGGGCGATAGGTATAGACCGACGTCGCATTTTCACTTCGATAACAAATCAAACCAAATAAAAATTGTTGAAATTTTCCAAAATAAAATCATTCTGGGATATGAAAGTTAGGGACGATAATAAATCCACCCCAAAAATCTTTTTTAATTAAAAAAAAACCAAACTTTTAGGTTCAGTCCAAATTTACTTCGAATTTTTTTTGTCTAAAAACAAGGCCCATTATTTTGTTGATGTGGATTTATTATTGACGTGAAAGTGCCACGTCAAGTTGAGACTGGATCAAGGGGGTATATTTTTTAAAATAAATTGAATTTTGGTGATTTTTTTACACAAAACAAAATTCGGGGTAGATTTGGGACTGGACTTAAGGTTTAGGATTTTTTCTGAGACAAAAAAAAGTTCAGGACAGATTTGGGACTAGACCTAAAGTTTGCGATTTTTTTTGAGATAAACAAAAGATCATTGCAGATCTAGGACTTAACCTAAAGTTGGGGATTTTGTAGGGAATTAGGCATTTATTTGGCTTAAAACATATGAAATTTTCACAACACTTAAATATTAATATTTAATTTATGCATAATCTTTCAAAATCCTTTAATATTCGAATAACATTTCAAAATTTAGTTTTTGCATTTTAAAAAAGCATAAATAATATATAATATATATTTCATCTAATCTAATCTTGAACAAGTTTTTACAGTTTTTTTTCTTGATACCTGTCAAATTTTCACAACCATTAAATCTTGATATGGAATTTATTCGTAAATTTTTTAAAATTTTTTAATATTTAAATAACATTGTAAAATTTAGTTTTTGCATTTTAAAAAGCAAATAAGTCCTAAGAAAACTCTGTTAACTTTGATCATCATGATTACCTTCTTTCGTTTTATTTTATCGTGTGTTATTTGTAAAACCAAATTATGTATATATTTTGAATTTAACAAAAAAGTAAACATTGTTTTTGAGTTTTAAGAAACACAAACAAACGAGTGCTAAGAAAATTCAGCTATTATGTATCATTTGTGACCAAAACTATGAATATATATACATATCTATCAATGATAGGAGAGTTAGGTAGAGTGCAGTTAAATGGCTGAGTCATGTTATCACAAACTCAATTCTTTCACCTTTCTTAAATTAATTAGACATATTAATAACGATAAAGTAGAATAAAGCTCAATCATCTTGTTTGATCTAGGGGAAAAGCCATTAAAAACCTCCAATTACGAGCAACGTGATATATTTACCATAAACATTTTTCGTGACACCAACAATTTTAAATTTGTACTTATGTGATACATTTATTCTCCATCATGGTTCCTTCAATGAGCACCATTAAAAAATCTACCTACATGGATGAGGAACAACAAATTGTGTTGACATGGCGTCAACGTGGTTTGAATGAAATAAAAACGGCGTCATTTTAATTGGAAAATCATATGATGAAATCTTGACAGAAAATAAATGTATCACATACATGGCTACAAGGTTAGGGTTCCTGATGTCACAAAAAAATTTTTAGAGCAAATGTATCATAATAGGCATAATTTGAAGTTTTTTATGTCAGAAAAAGAGTTCAAAGAAAAAATCATTACTTATATTGCTTACAAAAATAAAAGAACAAAAATATTTGTAACGTCTATGAAAATGTTGACAATTGAAATATTTTCCATTTACTAATTATTTCAAGTCATATAACTGATTATTTATTAAAAAATATTTTTTAAATCATTTACTTTTCATGAAATTTAATGTGATATTTCTAGAACAAGATATGAACATCAACTTGCCGTATATATATATGAATGAGCCTTAATCTTTCTTGCGTACACACACGGGAAGCAATGATGAAATGGGATGTTTTGCTATTATTAGTATTTATCATTTAAATACTTTCTATTATTTATTATTACCATGCACTTATATTATCTTTTAAGTTTAAGCCGCGAATGAGGTGACTGACCATTAGTGAGGGACAATTAATAAGTCAACATCTGATTACTAATTTCTTGAGTTTCAAAAGCTGATGGTCTTCCCTATCTACAAACCGCGTAGGAGGGGGAAGTGGACAGATGTGGTGTGGAACCAATAAAAAAAAAAAGAGGAAGAGAAAGAGTGATGGTCAATAGTTATCCATCTTAGAGTTAGATTGCTTTTTGGCCACATCGGTTACATGGCAATTATTACGCTTCCTCTTCTGTCAAGTTCACGATGCAGAACCCAATACATCTTCATCCACGTGACCCTATTATTGGGGCCTCAATGAATATCCGTAGGGTTCATATCCACCGTACTCGTCCCGTCATCCTATGTCTCTTTGTATAATTAACCTTTTTGGTTTTTTTTATCTTTATTTTATTAAATTGAATAGTTGATTTATACAAATCGTTCTTTCTTTTACTTAGATGCTCTACGTGATAATGACGCGTGAAACGAAAGGGCACGTGTTCGACAAACGGATATATTAAATTATAAAAAAAAAAGTCATACATGAAAGTACGCAACAAAACATATATTATGATAATTGCGTGACTAAGAAGCGGGCAAACACTTGTGGACAAAAAGTCGGGCTTCAAAGAACAGTGCAAAGATATACATGTAATGCCACTGATGTGTCTTGACAAAGGAAATTCATATCCTTTGAAATACGACGTTTGTTTTGAAATGCAATTTCAGCAACCGATTGATTTTGTGGGAACTGGTAAATAACCTTCTTGTAACGCTCTTGCTTTCGAAATGAAAAAAAAAAAAGAGAAAATGCATTAGAGAGACACTAGATGCATGAATAGTAACACCACCATAGTCGAAGTGATTGTCCGGAAATATATAGTTGGAAAGTGATTGAGGCAGGGTGCCTAAATTAAGTTTCATGTAATAAATTGGGCGATTGGCCATTAATGAGGGACACTTAATAAATCAACATTTGATTTTTTTTATATCTAGAGTTTTAAAAGCGCTGGGTTTCTCTCTATCTCTCTAAAAACGCAGAGGAGGAAGAAGAAGACAACGGTGGCGCAACAAAAAAAAAAAGAAAAAAGAAAATAGTGGAGTTAATAGGTGACCATGGTCAAGTTAACTTGCTTTTTGGCCATGTTCGTCGCTTAGCAATTATTGTGCTTTCCTCAAGCTGCAGATGGCAATACGACTTCTTACACATGACCCTTTTTAAGGCGGCCTCAATTGTGCATAGTTGTGGGGCCCAACTTGTCCAATCTGTCTTTGTACGCGTTGTCCAATCCAGATTCGCCACGTACCAACGAAATCTCCACCCCACACCCCCAAAAGTCTAATCGTAGCCCCACAAAAGATGCTCTTACGCTGTTAGTTGTTTTATGGTTGCCTTTGGAAAAAGGACAAAAGTCAGGAAAATGAGGACATATCAAATCGCAGGACAATGATACCACCTGTAGTGAATTTCAGATTTGCGTTCTCACAGACCTCAACAAAATATCTACATATATATATATAATCTAATTTGTCTTGAACCACTTTTTACATTTATTTGGCTTAGAACATATGAAATTTTCACAACACTTAAATATTAATATTTAATTTATGCATAATCTTTCAAAATCCTTTAATATTCGAATAACATTTCAAAATTTAGTTTTTGCATTTGAAAAAGCATAAATAATATATAATATATTTCTTACCAAAAAAAATAATATATAATATATATTTAATATAATCTAGTCTTGAACAAGTTTTTACAGTTTTTTTTCTTGATACCTGTCAAATTTTCACAACCGTTAAATCTTGATATGGAATTTATTCGTAAATTTTTTCAAAATATTTTAATATTTAAATAACATTGTAAAATTTTGTTTTTGCATTTTAAAAAGCAAACAAGTCCTAAGAAAACTCCGTTAACTTTGATCATCATGATTACCTTCTTTCGTTTTATTTTATCGTGTGTTATTTGTAAAACCAAATTATGTATATATTTTGTATTTGAATTATATTTTTCAAATCATTCATTTTCGTGAAATCTAATATAATATTTCTAGAACAAGATATGAACATCAACTTGCCGTACATACATGAATGAGCCTTAATCTTTCTTGTGTACACACATGGGGAGCAATGATGAAATGGGACGTTTTGCTATTATTAGTATTTGTCATTCAAATACTTTCTATTATTTATTAGGATTAATATCACAAAAAATCTCAAATTGATACACTTGTAGTTTTTGTTAATTATAGTGATTCCAGAGAGTTCACGATCATAAACTATCGAAAGCTTGTAGACAAACAATTTGAGACTTGAATATAAACCGTAAAATGAATTTGAAGCTCGACATCTATATCCGACGGCTCAAAATTATGTCAAACTCCATCGTGACAAGGTACATGTAGCAGAGTATTCTGCGGCTAGCCATCTCATACCAACATATGCCTCCCCGGCAGCTCCTTGACCATCGTGGGCCAAAATCGCATCAAAGGATCGCCGCTACGTCAGTATTTTTGAAACCTAAATTATCAAGGACACAGCCAACAATGACATCTTATTTTCTATTATACATCTACAAGTCACAAAGGACGGCAAGTTTGTTTGTTTGATAAGGAAAATAAAATCAAGTGCTTTGGCCAAAAGAAAAGGTCCTCTATTTCAAACGACATCCAAAGGTCTTGATCCGAAGAAAAAGGCGAACAATCTCACTTGAGGACATAGTGTGCATCAAAACATACGCTCTTCGGTCTAACTCAAACTTCTTAGCGTATTAGGAAGACCAAGACTTTACTGGAACTCATCAAATTTCTTGTGGAGAAAGTGAAGCAAAAGGGAAAAAGTGATATTATTAAATCCAAGAAGACCGAGAATTTGCAGGACTCAAATTGGCTTCATTGCTTCACTTTTCACATCCCTCTTCCTCCATCCATATGTGAATGTCTTTTTTTCCATTATTAGTACAACTTCCACTCGTTATAGGTCTTGCTTAAAATTAACAATACTAGAAACAATTATAAGAAGAAAGCCAAGAAGGAACGGAAAAGCTCTCTCCAATGGCCATGGGTGAATCAGTCACTGTAGAGAACAACAGGGGTTATGGTGAAGCTAACTAGCTAAGTGATAATGAGGTAATGGAGAGAGAAAACTGTAGAAGTCCCGGAAGACCAAGACTTTCACCTACAAAAAATATTAAACAAAGACCAAGACTTTCACCCACCAAAAATATTAAACAAAGACCAAGACTTTAAAAGATGCTCATCAGTGGTTAGAGAAATCATTTTCATTTTTGTCCACTAGTACTTGTTTCGTAATATTTAGAGAATATTCCGAGAGACTTTACTGGATATCATGTGCTCTTTTGTCCGGAAAGTGAAGCATAAGTGGAGAATTTCCACGCGTGACATGTGAAGCAAAAGTGAAGCACTTCAAGAAAAAGTACTAACCGGAAAGAAACTTTTATCAATTCCAAGAAGACCAGGACTTTGCAAAACGCAAATTGGCTTTGTTGCTTCACTTTTCACATCCCACTACCATCCCTAATGTGAATGTCTTTTTGTTGTGCACCATAATTTGGGCTAACTTTGTCTGTTCAAAGGACCACAATTATCCTAACAAATGATTCATGATCATTAACAACTACTTCAGCATTCTTCAACGGATCATTGTCCCCCATCTTGTTGCAAATTTTTAGCATTATAGCTGCAACGTAAAAGCTCATAATTGCAAAAAAAAAAAAGGAAAAAAAAGGCTAACAAAGCACTTGTAAGTAGTAAATTTTTGACGAAGATATGCATGCACTTGAAGAGGGTCATATGAAGAAAAATTACCTTTTATCCTCTGTTTTGGATGACTACAAGAAAAGGTCCTTTCTTTCAAACGAAAGCCAAAGGTCTTGATCCCGTGAAAAAGAAGAACAATTGATTTATCTAACTCAAGAACATAATGTGCATCAAAACATATGCTCTTCGGTCTTACTCAAACGGGTAATAATACACTCAACTAAAATACTTTTCATCAGGAAGATCCAAACTTTATTGGATAATCATGTACCTTTTTTTATCTAGAAAGTGAAGCAAAAGTGAAAAAGAGCAAACGGAAAAAAAACTGTAATAAAATTCAGGAAGACTAAGACTTTCCAGAACGTAAATTGGCTTCATTACTTCACTTTTCACATCCCTCCTCTTCCATCCCTATGTGAAAGGTCTCTTTTTTCATTACTAGTAGAATTTCCGCGAGTTACATGTCTTGCTTAAAATTAACAATTCTATGAATTAGTATAAGAAGAAAGCCAAGAAGGAACGGAAAATATCTCTCCAATGGCCATGGGGTGATGGGTTATGGTGAAGCAAAGTGATAATGAGCTAATGGAGAGAGAAAACTATAACGTCTAGGAAGACCAAAACTTTCACCCACCATAAACGTTAAACAAAGACCAAGGCTTTAAAGTACGCTTTCTGTCCACAAGTGCGATGTTGATATAAATAAACCATAAACTCAGGAAGACTAACACTTTAGGGGACATCATGTGAAGCAAAAGTGAAAAGGCGATGATGCGAAAGAAACTTTAATAAAATTCAGGAAGACCAAGACTTTCCAGAGCGCAAATTGGCTTTGTTACTTCACCTTTCGCATGGTTCTATTTTTTCTTTTCCGTTTGAATGAAATTCCATTTGACAATTAGCATTGATTGTTGTTCTCTTGCTCAAAATCAACAATACAATAATTTTATTTAAATTAGTGTTCTCCTGTTTTCTGTTAAATTCATTTTTCCATGGTAATTATGGGTAAAGAGAGATATTTTCTTTAAAAAATAAGATTAAAATATACTTTTGCACTTCACAAGTCATATGCATTGCACACATGTTAACGGAAAAAAATATCAAAGGGTTAATGGCTGTTACAAAATTAAAATTCAGGGGGACATTGTGTAATAATTGAAACTGAGGGCAAACATGCACTATTCCCAAAGTTCAAGGGGATTTGTGTAATTTCATCTTAAACATATAACTAAGCCAAATTTAGCTAGATGGAATAATCACTAATCAATATGTAATATTCTCGCTCTGCCATAAGTAATAAGCACTAGAGGAACATCAGGCTCTACCCCAAAAAACTATTCAATAAAAAAAAAGTAAATCTTGTGGCTCCTCCAGTGGTTATTTACATTAAACTAAGCACCAGAGTTTTCTAGATGGAATGATAAGTAAACCTAATTGGCTCCTCCAGTGGGGCAACGAAATCAATTCCAACTTATTCTTTTTTTTAGATAGAATTCTTGGTCGAGACTCAATTGGAAACAAAACTCCTCCAATGATTTCGATTGTATTATGCGTGCCAAAATGTCTTCTTATGTTTCTCTAACCATAATTTCTAAATGCTCCTCTTAAAATATGAATCACGAGTCCTTATTCTACATGCACTTTTTGGGACAAATAATAAATGTTGGTTGATGCCAAGATAGTCAAGTATAGAAAATAAAAAAAAAGCTCATATGATTGCCAACGTTTATCAATGGTTAAATAGAACCGGACACTTTACTATTAGCAAAATATAAAAAAGTTGCCCCTTGACACTTGTTAAGTGTTTTTATTAATATATCAACAAGACATATGAAGTTTCGACGGAGAAATGGTAGTCTACATGAGAAGAACTACTCAGCCTATCGTGTAATGTATCAATTAACTAGGACTCTTGAGTTCTCATCAATTAAATGTTTTAATTGCAAATCAAATTTGTCTCATAATATAAGTGCGTTTAGCAACCACTTTGCCAAAAGGCCTTTGGGCCTCTAAAGGACTTAGGGCGAAAGTCAAGCCATTCAACAAATATTTTTGAAAAACTTCGGAAAAATGCATTGCATTTCTAAAGTCCTCTAAAGTCCCTTAGCCCAAGATAGGTTCGTAGGAACTTTGGGCTTTAGCATTTTGTGAATGTTAATGTATATTTTTTCTTTCAACTTTACCCTCACTAAACTTTTGAAATGCCAGAAATGCCTCATCATGATGTTGCCGATGAGGTTAGAATCGGTGCCAGATCTGAACCGCTGGCAAAGGTTTGAGGCTTTTTTTATGGAGAAAATAGCAAAAATTCCTTTGTAAGTGTAGTTTTTTTTTTTTCCAAATAGTATATAAACCAAAGTTGTTCCCAATGCACTTTTAATTTACACTTTACCAAAACACTACTTGCATTTAAGAAAAATACTCTCACCCAAATTCTTTGCATTTCCCCCAAAGACTTTCCCTAGAAGCCTTACCAAACGCAGCAACCCTTCTCAATTCTTAGCACACACGAGCTCCCAAAACACTCATTTGACTTTCAAAATTGCAGAACCAACCTGGAAAGAAGTTGACCAAGTGGATCCTCGATAGCACAAACTTTACTAGGTATTATGACTAGTAATAGCCACTCGACCATGTCGGCCTAGGCACGGCACAGCCCGGCCCCTTCCAGGGGCAGTCGTGCACAGCCACTCTTTGCTGGGTCAGGCTTTGGCTTAGTTGGGCCTAGGCCATCCCCTTAGGTCCAAACAGGCTAGCGCAAAAATGACCCAATTTTTTTTTCAAAGTTCACTACCAGTGACTGTTGAACCTCGGTTGCTTACAAAAAAAAAATTGAATGTGGCGGAATGTGACCATTCGGCCACACCCAAAAAGAGAAAAAACTCCTACAAGTTCATGTCGCGACCTAATATTTTCTCTCAGGCTAATGGATTATTAAGACTAAGCTTAACTCGGGCCCTCCCAAGCCCTACCAATTCGCAACTTAGGATTTAAGTTCTTAACGTGCAAATGTTTTCATGCTTGGAGTCGCCGCTAATCTATTTGTGGTAGGTTGATTAGAAACCTAAATAAAACATAGGGAGATATATTTTATTCCTACGAACCAGAGATTCTAAGTACGGAGACTTGATTACGTTAGATCTAGTCTAACGCCCTTTCGGTACCTTTTCTTTTCAAAAAATATTTTGCATGCAGTCTGGATCCATTTTATAGCCTAATTACTAACATGTGAGGTGTTCATGCGAGTGCGCAAACCACCAAAGTAACACCCAATAATCAAAACATTAAATAAATTGCATGAATGGGAGAATTACTTACCTCTAAGCAACGTAAGCATCTGCATTGTTAGCTAGAAAATCACATCAACAATCCTAATATGATTTCTAATTAACAAGCAGTTCACTCAATATTTTTTAGGATTTTCACTTATTTAAATGAAAGCTAAGTTATATGTAATGACGTGCAAAAATTAACATGCGATTAATGCAACCTAACATGCAAACTATATGCCATGCGACGACGTGACCTAATTCTAATGATGGGCAAAATGATTTGTTTTTGGTATTTTCCAATGAAATTCGGAATTAAAAAAAATGCCTAAAATAACATGCAATCTATCCTAGAGAAAATGATTGATCTATCCTAAAGTGATTCTTTTTTGGGATTTTTATTAAAATTCGAAATTATTAAATATCCCAAATAATCCACTAAGATTAAAACAATCTCTAATTTAAACTAGGAAATATGCTACCCTAAATCCCAATTTAAATCAAATAATTATCTTATTCTTTTGGATATATTTAAGATTCCCTAAACATGCAAAATTTCTAATTTAAATCTAACTAACAAATTTTTGGATTTTCTTTATTTAAAAGGAAAACAATCAAATAAAGATAACAATCACATTCCAACAATCCACGCAATCCGCAAGATTTTTTAAACTCAGATAAGGCAAAGAAATCAAACTAACAGTTATATCTATAGGGTTATAGATATCGACGGAAAGTTGATTGTTCGAATTTGGAAAGCGAATAAAATCTATTATCGTATCCAAGTGATTATGGATAAAATAACGATTTTCCGTATCACCGCGTATCATACCTTAGGGATAAGGTCAGATAGTCGTCCAAATACGTTGCCAAATTAGGAATAATTCCTAATTTTAGGTGTTTTCGAATATTGCGGATATCACAAATATTATCTTAAGGTATCTAATCAATCACGCAATAATCATGGAATATTCAAAATATTCAAAATAAGAATTTAAATATTTTGAAAATATACCGGATAGAGATTTTTACCTGATTTGCGGATTACTTTCCAAATTTGAATTCGTGGCGGATCGGGATTACGACCGGCGATGCGTCGGAGTGTCGGCGCGGCGTTGGGGGCGGCGGCGACGCACGAGAGGCGGTGCGCGAGCGGTGGTGCACACGGTGGGCTTTACAACGGTGTGGCTCTCGGTCAAGGACTGGCTCACGAGCGGTAGTAAGGGGCTGTTCGTCGGGAATACTTTGAAAGAGCCCAAAAGCCTGCAAAAGAGACAATGAAAGCTTGCTAGTTGCTACTCGGCCACGGTGCGGCAGCTGAGAGGTGGCTAGATGATGGCACGGGATCGGCGGTGACCAGACTTGGCGTTGAGCTTACGGTGGGTCACGGTTTTCACTTGCACCTCTCTCGGTTGGATGACTATCTCTTTGACCACTGAATGACTTTGAGTTGGGTTGGACTTCAGCGAGCAATGCCGATCGTCGTGGGAATTCGTCGGGAAACAGCAAGCGCGCCAGAGGAAAATCGTTGACGTCGATGGAATTGGCTCGTCTCCAAGAATGGAATGCCTCGTTGTTGAGGCTTGAATCAAATTGGACTTCGTGGAAGGGGCTCCAACTGGACGTGCTGCTCTTCACCACGTGGGAAGCAGTAACAGCCACGCTGCTCTTCACCACGTGGGAAGCAGTAACAGCCACACAGGCACGGTGGCCATCGTGGAGCTTGATGGCTGTATAGTCAATGTTGTGTGTCCCCACGTTGCAAAACAAGAAGAAGAATTGTCACGGCTACAGAACAAGTCACAGCTGCTATGATTTTGACTTCTTTTTTCTCAGTGTTCTGTACCCATGACACCAGAACGTCATTCCAAATACATGTCCCCACGTTGACCGATGGTGTGGAGCAGCGGCGGACGCAAAGAGCAGCGGCCGTGATGGAATTCCAGCCGCTTCCCTCGCCTTTTGTTCTCTTTCTCAAGTGTTTTTCTCTCATATGTTCTCCGAAAATTCTGAACCGAAAATTCTGAGACCCCCCGCTCCACTCGAAAGACATAAGCATATATTTATAGCATAAACGTAGGTCAAATAGCCGGGTTTTCTAGTCCTAATGGGCTTAGGCTTGGGCTTAGGCTTTAATTTTCATTTAATCCCAAATTGGTTGAATTAATTCGGGCTTTTATTCAATTAAATTGACGGGCTAATTTAAGCTCAAATTAAGACAACCAACCCCTTTTTGCGTGTGATTTTCGGCCCATGCTTTCCGAGTGAGCCGAGTCTCGTTCGATGCCCGAGTTCAATTTACATGATGAATTTTAAGCTCGCTTACCACCGTCGATCCGATGCGGAATGCAATTTTAATATTTTTGTTTAGGGGTTAAAATTTAATCCCTAATTTTCTATACAATTAACCACTAAATGATGCGTCGAAATTTAGGTGTCAACAGTTCAACTCCTCCTCCTTCATCATCACCTCCATCCGTTTCTCATTACTTATCTCTCTCTTATAGCTCCTAATAAAATCTTAACTTCTACACATGATATTTCAAGTTTTCAAATATGCAATGGACCCAACTCAGCTTCATTAACCAACTCAATTCCCAGACCCAGACCTCCAGCTACGAAGAGTAGCCTACTCTAACCAATACCGTGTAGCCTTTGTGGCGACGGTCCAAGATTTGGAAAATGTTCAACATCGAGGTCCTCCCCAATGGCGAGAAGAAGGCTAGTCGCATGGGATGGGTCATGGAAATTACTCGCAAAATCTAGTGTTGGGACGGCCCACAAGAGGAGGTGCTAAGACAAAATGTCTCGCTGAAATGGCTGAGCCCAAGGGGAGCTCCGCTACCATTGCAACAGGCCACGCTGGAAGTCGGTTCAAGTACAACAAGGACTGGGCTCAATGCCTAAGTATACGCTCCAGGCCAAGGAATCATTTGGGCTCAACCATGATTTGAGGTTCGTCGAGGGGCATTTTAGTCGAATTAGAAAGGCGTTACAAGGACCACAAATGCCAGAAATGGAAGGGTCTATACAAGGAGAAAAGAGTCGAGTTGATGCAGCTACTATTCATAAAGAACTTTTGAGTCTCACTGACTTTTGATTTGCGGACTAACCAAAAGACCTATGCCTATTGTTGTGTCACGTTCACTAGAAAGGGCCATATTGGTTATTACATCAATGCACTCTGTCGTTTAAGCATCTATATCCCCACAAATCACAAATTGTTTGTGCGGAAATCATGAGATTGGTGATTGACTTTGGCAATTTAGATGTCAAAACTAGGTGGTTCTCCACCCATTTGATGTTGAAGAAGGCCTGTGATTAGATGTATGTGTAGACGTTGTTTTTTTTTTTTTCGATTAGGATGAGGCTGCCGGTATTCAGCCACTAAACAGGCTGATTGGAGGGTTGCCGAACTATTCAAGGACTTCTTGGAGGTGTTCAATGGCGCTACAGAGGCTTTCATGTATTTCCAGTACGCATTTAGGGAAGATGAACCATTTTTATTAGTAAAAAAACACTTGTTTATTATGCGTTTCATGTAGAAATTGTAGGAACCGTGCTGCATGTGGTTATATTTTAACTTTTGCATTCTGGATTATTAGATTTACCACAAAAGTGTTAAGGGAATCTTTCATGATCATAATAAAAATAGAGAGGCCATTAAAGAGTGAATTTATAAAACTTAGAGTTTTCGTGCAAAGTTAGCATTTAGAATGCATTTTTACTTTACACACGCTCGCGGGGGTAGTACATAATATCAAGGCCATGTATTAAAATTATCCCTTGATACAGCTCGGCTTCTTTATTTTCCGTAAATTATTTACTTTGCTATCATGTTAATGTTTATTGATTGTGGTTGTTTACTATTATTGTTTGCGCACTCCCGCATGATCACATGTCAGTGGCTTAAGATACTAAGTTTGATGAAGATCACATCCAAATGTATCAAAAAGGCGTTAAATTTATTTAGCGTCACCAAGTCCCCGAACTCGTAATATTTGGTTCACAAGAGTAAGATGGGCTTTTGTGTCTTATTCATGCTACTAACCACTCATAATAAGTTAATGGCGACTTCCAAAGTGAAAATAATTTTTATATTTAATTGAGGAAACCAAATTACTCTGAAGGGCTTAGGAGAGCCCTCGAGAGGGTCCCTACAAGGGAATCCCTATAAATCATAACTATGAAGAAGGGAGAATTTATTACTATTGAGATTTTCTTTACTTAATTGCATTAGTTAACAAAATGTACTTTTAGTTATTCGACAAATATATGAAAAAATAAATTAAAAAGCAGGCCCGAGCATAGTGTGCTCAGGCGCGGGCACGTGGGACGGAAATGAAGAACATGCAGAGCAGGCAAGGATATGATCGAGTCAACACCTCCCCACAATCAAGCCTCAAGAGATCCAAGAACTCGCCAGGGCCAAACTCGACCGCCCCACGAAGAAAGGCGAAAAAAAAAGAGACGAAATTTGACGACAGAACCGAAATGGGTGCTCGAGATTCTCAGCGGGGGGAGCGCAAGTTACCTCGAACTTGGAGATGGGAGGGGCGATCTGGTTCCTCTCTGGAGTATCCATTTCCAGAGAAGAAGCTGCTTCACATCTCTCTCTCTCCAAAGCACACCCCAACCCCCTCCTCCCCTCTCTCTCTCTCTCTCCTACTCCTCTGAAGCCTCTCTCCCTTTCTGGGTATCTTCCAGAGCGAGAGAGCGAGAGCGAGAGAGAGAGAGAGAGAGTAAAAAAGGTGGAAGAGGAAGATGAGATTCAAGAAGGAGCGGGAAGGCGGGAGAGAGAGAGATTTTCTCAGTGCCGATGAACTTTAGTAGAGGTCGGGACCCACCTCGAAACTCCGCAGCTGTCCGTTAATTTTTCATGTTGTTGCTCTTTTTACGTTATAATGAAATTATTTTTTTTTTGGCAAATGTTGTTGGGTTTGATGTTGCCATATACGTAAATAAATTGTAAATGTTGGCTTTTTGGGACAATGTGGTAATTATTTTTTCCTTTTTTTTTATTATGGCATCGGGTGGATATATAAAGTAATATTTGCTTTTTTAAATAGGCAGGTGTTGTGATTTTTTTTTACATGACTTCTAATTAGATTTTTTGTTTTAGCTCGTACGAGCTTCCCAAATTTTCGTCGATGACGAAATAATATGAGCTCCTGCTATCCGAGATGCGAAATTTTAATTGGAAAATTAAATTCTTCTTTTTTTAACTAAAAAGTATTTAAAGAGATTATCGATACATTTAACTTTATTAAAAGTCGGATTTGATAATGAATGCGTGACGTTTTGTCAAATAAATGATGCGTGGAATTCGATGATTGTATTATGAGATATGTCATACGAAATCCCCCTGCATTTATTTCATGAATCGGATTGCGTATGGAGAAAATAATCCACTTTTTAAGTCTTTATTTGAAAGGGGCAACAAGAGCTTTTTCTTCTTTTTTTGAATTAGAAAAAATCATCACATAATTACGACGCAAAAGAATGGATATGGAATTAGATAGTTAATAAGTATTAACATGTCATGAATAATAATTTCATTGGGCCAATTAAATGTGCACAATTTCGTACTTTATAATTTAATCACCACTTGGAGGAGATCTCTCTCTCAATTGAATTCTCAATCTCCATTTATTACATTTTTCATAATTTCTTCAGGTATTGTAAATGTGTTTCTTCAGCATTTACTATATTAATTTCAGCGCTCATGATGAAAAAAGTAAATGCACAAAAGCGTGTACAAATAAACGCAATCTTATTGCCATTAATTGGAAATCCGAAACATTTTAATATTAAGAAGGACATAAATCGTATTAATATTACGTCATTAAATCATATCTTGTTTTTTGACACACTTTAAATATGTATTTACTATCATGCTTTTCTGTTACAAACTCACTACACTAGAGAAATTATGAAAATTGTAATAATGGAGATTATATTCTTAAAATGCGTGCAATATGTTGAATAATGTGAAAAGTCCATTTAACACAAGATTAACAAGCATTATAAAAAATTAACAATTTCATAACAGACGTGGAAATATTTTTGCTAATAATATATGGGCGTGTTCTATTTCTAACAGAACACAAGTTTGATTTCGTAAATAAAAAATTACAATAGGACTTTCTATTATATGAATGTTTATGTGTAAAGACATAATAAAAGTTATGTTTTTTTGGCGAAAATAGCCTATGGAAACATTCTATGTCGACCAACAATGAAGTCTAAATACCACTATAAAATGTGTGCTTCTATTCTATTAGTCTTCCCAATATTCTTAATGAATTAGAAGAATGGGTCTATGATGAAACTAAATTCTTGCATTAATCACAAACATAATCGCATACTATCTCGAAAATTAGCAAGGCTAACATGGCCGTCTAAATGTTGCAGCAAATAATTAAAGATTACTTTTTGGCATCGCAAAATTATGGCAAACATGACTTTCCCGTGAATCTTTGATGAAGAGGAATGAGCTATCCTCTTGCAATATTTATTGTTGCTTGCCCAATTTCATGGGCTCAAAATTTGACACATTGATGGTGTAAAATAATTGCTCCGCAAGCGGGATAAAAAGACTAATTACATTATAAATGAATATTTTCATCTTGAGATTAATAATAGTGTGAAACCATTTTGTGTCGGTGTGTGTTTAGTAAAAAGAACAATGCTAGAGATCAAAAAGGGATTTATGAAATTAGTCTAAGAAGTGACATGACGAGTTCTTATTATATGCTAAAAAGCATTTCTTGTGTTTACTTTTTTACACTTTGTCATGAAGCTTTGTGAGCCAATTTTGCAAATAGATATTTATGTCCCAATAATATTACTCTTTAATAAATTTTAAAAATCAATTGTTTGTTTTTTTATTAACATTTCTCCGGCTGCTTTTTACTTTGTATTTTTTTTCCTTCCCTCTCCCTTCTCTCTATCATATCTTTTACTTTCTCGTAGTGGGCTCACACGATGAAAAACATTTACTTCTTTTCATTCACACTTTTTTATAAATTAAATCTAAAACACGTACTAAAAACCTAATTCGCTTCTAGCAATGCATTCTTGGTCTCCTCTGTCTTGGGCTTAGGAGGAAATATAAAATGGAGCAAAATCCAATCACCTTGTTCTTATCTTCACAGCCCCACCTGTTGATTGCACAAGATAAATTATTTTTTGGACGCCGGAAAAAATAAAAAAAAAGTCACCCCCTAAAAATTATTTAATATGAATTAGAACTTAGAAGGGGGAGTCAACAAATATGAGAGAGTTAACTCACTTTTAGGAGTACAGGATATATAAAATGACGACTTGGGCTTTTTAGGGTTTGGCAATCCGAAGTGTGAATTTTTCTTTTCTTTTGTTAAAGAGTCTAAAGCACGAGTCTTTACATGTTATACTTGCCTTGTGCTTGAAGTTTAATGTTCGTAAAATCAAAGAGTAGGAAATAAAAATAATAATAAGGATCTTGAATGGGAAAATATGAAAGGGTGGCAATAATTTTTTCCAAGTGTAAAGAAAAGGCAAAGGAGATGAGTGATATCTCATGTTGCAGACATTGGTTGACCTAGAAGTACGAGCTTAGGAGGCTATTGAGGAGACATAAAAATTTTAATTACTTACTTTGGATACATTTACGGTTAAATCCACTAAAAATCCCAATTTATATTCACCGTGAAACAAATATCCCAAATTTTTTTGTGTAACTAAAATCTCTAAACTTGCCAATTGTGACACAAATATCCAAAACTTTTTTTTGTGTTATAAAAAACACCAAACTTATACCAGTGTGACAAATATGCCTTGGATGGAACTGTAATATAGGGTATATATGTCACGAATATATAAGTTCGGATTTTTTCGTGACACAAAAAAAAATTGGGGGTATTTGTGTCAAGTGGTCAAGTTTAGGATTTTTAATGACACGAAAAAAGTTGGAGGTATTTGTGTCACGGTGGGTATAATTTATGATTCTTTGTGGTATTTTCCCACTACATGTATACACATTCAAGATCAAGTAATGCTACCCTCTTAGTCCGCAATGCACATATACACGATTTTTTATCCACGGAATTAATTTTATCCGAGCTTTATGTAAAATGACGTCCATTCGATTTCGTTACATTAAACAAATCATCTTAAAAAACCCAAAATAGGCTTATATACATAGACACAAATATATAAGAATCACACAATTCTCTGTTTCGCATATTTGCTATCTGATTTATAATTATTGTTTCTCCGAATTATAATTATTATTAATTTTTTTTATCAAAGTGTCGACATTTAGGTTGGAAGCTTCCTCATCGTAAAAGTTTACACCCGTTCGGATCTACGCTCGCCTGCCCAAAACATGCGCTCTCTCTCTCTCTCTCACTCACTCATGCTCGTCACGTGCCGTCCGGTCGGAGAGGAAAACGTTTTGGCGCGCAAATGTTTTCCGAAGGCCGAGTTATCCGGTAGGCCTCGGGTCCACGCTGCTCGCCCATAGATCCGCACCATGATTGGGCTTATCCACCGTTGAAAAGGCAGAAACTCCTCGCGCGCGTGATCGATGACGGGCGGTGCATGATCACGAGATGGACCCCAGGCCTACGGGATAATCTCCAACTGCTACCTTTGACCGCTTCCTCGGGATGTCGATTTGATTATTGTTGCTGCTCCCCTAAGAATGAGGGGGCCAAACAAATTTGCCCTACCCAACTCTAGTAGACATGACAGGGTTCGTTGGCCGTTCACATCGGGGTCTATTTTTTTTTTAAATAATTTTGTAGTTCTTGGGACCCACCTTTATCTTCCCTTATTCATGGGTCGTGTGACACTTGTCATGTCCGGTGAAGCTCAATGAATCGATTTTAAGCCGGTGCCAAGCGCATCGAGATACTTAGGGCGCGCATGATAATCATTCCGTTTCTCTATTTTTCTATTATCGGGAACAGGATTGGGACAGAAATTCATTTGGTAACAAAATTTTATTTTTCTATTTCTGTAACAAATTTCTACTCTAGAAATAAGTTTGAAACAGAAATCAGAAGTGAAAATCTTTTACTTTTCTATTTTTGGGACAGAAGTGAGAAATACAAACTTTTCTCATCGCTTGTCCTCGCTACTAACCGGTTACCCACCCCTTACTTGCCGTTGCCTCTTATCGCCCACTGCTGTTCGACTGCCATCCTCCGCCACCCGCTGGCTGTCATCCGTCGCTGTCCACTGCCTCTCGCTGCCGTTCGCCACTGCTCGCCATTTGCCGTCCTTTGCCGCCCGACGCCGGCGGTCTCCCATCGTCGGCCGCTTCCCGGGGCTAGCTGCCGATCATCCAGGAGGGAGAAATTTTGTGTTATTATCAAACGCATATTTTGGCTCAAAAACTTGTCCATGGAATAGAAATATAAAAATAAATAATGTATATTATCATTCGCGCCCTTATTACACAAGAAAATTTGTCCAAAAAAGTTATAAACCAATTGTACAACAGTTAATTTAGTTCTAAACTTTTCAATTATATTAATTTAGTTCTAAATCTTTTGACAACTTGCCGATTTAGTCATAAACTTTCAGTTGTGCCAATTTAGTCTTGAACATTTTAACAATTTGTCAATTTAATCCTTCTGGCCAATTTTGATTGGAAATCCCTAATGTGGCGTCCAATCAACATTGGCTATCCCGGTACTAACGTGAACAATTTTGCAATTTTTTTTAAAATTCTCTTCCTTTTCTCTTCTTTTCTTTTTTCTTTTTCCATTTTCCCTTTGTTGGCCATTACTGGAAAAGAAAAGAATTCATAAAATTAAAAAAATTGTAAAAAACATCTAAGTCAGTGTTGGCTGTGTCACGTAAAACGGCCGATGCTAACTTGATCGCCGCGTCAGCGATTTTTGGCCACAATTGATTAAAAGGATTAAATTGGCAAATCGTTAAAATGTTTAGGATTAAATTGGCAAATCATCAAAATGTTTATGACTAAATTGACACAATTGAAAGGTTTAAGACTAAATTGTCAAAAGTTTTAGGACAAATTTGTATAATTAAAATGTTTATGGCTCAATTGGCTGCCGTGCAATGGGTTTAGGACTTTATGGATAATTTTCCCATTAAACACCTAAATAAAGAAATGTTTCTTCTTCAATGTACTGTTTGCCATGTGTTATGTATGGTCAATGCATAGACGATGACAATTTTTTCTTGTTAAGTATGATTAAGAAGTGATTGAAACACTAAATAACAAAACCCGAATGTTTATACCAATGTTTTGCAATGTCCGTGTTGGCTTTGAATGAAAGATTATATCTTTCCAAACACAATGACATCCATGAACCCCTATTGTGCTTAGTTTTAATTCCAAACGCAAATAGTGCTGGGTTTTCTACTCATCAAACCAATCACTAAATACTAAATGTTCTCAAGATATTATCTTTGAAGAGAATAATGAAGTTTGTGATATTTCATCACATTCTCATCGATTTAGTGAATAGATCACTTAACATTTTAAGTAGACAAAAAAATTCTCTTTAAGAAAAATAAGGTTTATTGGTCATAAAAAAAACCATTGAGCGCATTTCAACACAACGTTTGCCATGTCTTTTTGTCATTGAAACTTCTCTAGTATAGCATATGACCTTAGCCAGTGTCTAGGCAACCGGTACATTTTCTCCCTCTATTATATTTTAAATTTGCCCACATGTCAAATTTTCACCGCATCTTCAATTTAATGGCGTTAGTAATGGTAAGTATGGAAAGGATTTTATTGTACAAATTAATAAAGTAAAAAGATTACACTGCTTAAAAAAGTAAGAGAACTAAATTGCATAAAACAACAATAGTGGAAGAACTAAAAACGTACTTAACCCTTTTGGTTGGCATCTGCACATAAGCACATTGATAAATATCGTTCCCCAATTGTGTTCACATTTCAGTGTTGAAAGGAAACAAATCACTTCTCGCAAGAAAATATAGTAAAGTACAATTGACAAGGATGCATTGCATGAAACACGGAGTGATTTCAAGCACCACCCTTTACTCCTGTCAATAACTAAAACTACTCCCATGATGGTAACTATAGTCATATCAAGGCTTTGTCTAATGAAATTGTATATCAAATCTAACTCGAGACACGATACCTAGTCCCGTGTACCAATCGAGCATATACTATTCACTCATCTTCGACGACACAATTAAACAGAAAAAATCCAATGCTAATATCCATTAATATAAGTAGAAATGACGTCTTTAATCAAATTGACAAGTGGGGCGATGCAAGTAAACAAATATGAAAATTTGAGCAGGATTAGAGTGCACAAGAGTGATTCAAGATTTGAGTAGTAACTCGACATGATAAAGCCAGTCACTTCCAGAGTTAGCTAGAAATTAACTTTTAAAGATGGGATATGTTCACTAGAAGTCCTAAAACTTGTCACAAAGTGTAATTGAGTCTTAAAATTTTCAAAAAGTGCAAACAAGTCCTAAAACTTGTCACGAAAGTGCACTTGAGTCCTAAAACTTTCAAAAAGTGCAAATAAGTCCTAAAATTTGTCACAAAAGTGCAAACAAGTCCTAAAACTTGTCACAAAAGTGCAAACAAGTCCTAAAACTTTCAAAAAGTACAATCAATGAAAGAACTTGATCGAATCAATTTGATAAGTTTTAGGACCTGTTTGCACTTTCGTGACAAGTTTTAGGGCTTGTTTGCACTTTTTTTAAAGTTTTAGGATTCAAGTGTACTTTCGTGACAAGTTTTAGGATTTATTTGTAATTTTTAAAAGTTTTATGACTCAATTACACTTTCCTGATAAGTTTTAGGACTTTGAATGTACTTATCCCTTTAAAGATCAAGAAAGCACTGTCCTCGAACTTGATGCGTCATCCCATCCAAACCATCTTCACATTATTCCAATTCCAATGAATCCCATGAACATTCTTGTACACATAAATGAGCAGATGCCAGATGGTACCCCACTCATGTCACGTGAATTTCCACACCCTTATTTACGTCCCACCAAATCAAGAACTCCATTTCAATGTCAGCCCAAAAGAAGAAGAAGAGGTAGGCACTGACTTCACCAAATAGATGAGCAATGATAGCATTGCACTCACATTGTCAGTGTGAGAGTAAGAGAAGTTACATGCGGCATCATAGTGTCCATTACACGCGTGCTTTTAGCAGTGCCACTTTTCTCTCTCTACTCTCTCTATCTCCCTCTTCCATAAAATGACAAATTTGATCCAAACAACAAGAAGCAGAGTTCTTGGTAAACGCAGCATGGTGAAAGTTGAAAGTTGAAGTTTAGAGCTTTGGTCAGGCATGGGTGTCCTTTATACTTACGGTTTTGATTTCGATGATACTTAGTCGGATTCTTGTAGTGCAATAGAAATGGAACAAAGACTAAAGAGCCGAAGTCTTTAATTTGTCAGATTACACAGTTGACTATATATATATATAGTAAAGTTTAGTTGACCCAACATTTTTGACTTTTTGTTCCTAAAATTTTCAAAATCAAATGTATTTGCTCTTGCATGTAGTCAAAAAAATAAACTAAAAAATGTGAAATGATTGGGAGGGGAGTTTGGGAAAAATCCAAATAGCAAGTAAGGTCAATTCTGGGCTATTAAAGTATTCTAAATAAGGTCAATTGTGGGTTATTAAAACCTTCTACATCGTTTGTTTAACTTGTTTATGTGCTTTTTATATTCATATTTTCTTCCTCCATTTAATAGTTTAAGCTTTTCAATTGAATTTTTTAATTTGGTATACGAGACAAGTTTTACCCAGTTTATTTTCAGCTTGCACGTGATATGGAGTGCTAAAGTATCACAAGGGAGTATTGAGGTATATCATATCGGTCTCTCTTCACCTATTAGCTTAATGTTTAGGTTAGACTTTCTAACATTGGCAAACATAATATGATTGAGTAAAAATGAATTCACATCAGATTTTTTATTTTATTTTTTGTCATAAGAATACTCTAAATCCTAGAACTTGGCTTTTTTGGTTCAGAACTTTTTTTTTGGTCGAATTTCTGGTTCAGCATAGTTGGTGATTTTCTTGCCTTTTTCTTAATTTTTATAGGAGGGTGGTTATTTGTTTTGCATGGTGGTGTGTTGTTGGATGGCTTTTGTTTCACACTGAAATCCTTTGACAAAAACACCGAGGGTCACGTTTTGGTCTTTTTAAGGGTTTCCACGGATGCTGATTCTTTTGGTCGACTCATCGTACAATTCCAAATAAATTGTTGGTGATGATGATGACTCATCCTATTACCCTAAGGATAAGGAAGGAGAGGGAATTAGAAAGATTACAAGCCTGCTGTTAACTAAATCTAAAGAGAGCCATTGTGTTAAATCATTGTTCTCCATATTTGATTGTGTGTTTTCGCACATAGTTAGGCCCTAATTGTCAAGCTCACGCGAGAAGTACTCACATTGATATCAAATATGTTATCTCTCTTTTCTTTTTCTTTTGAGATGAAATTAGATATTTCGAATAGGCTGCACTGAATTTGAATGCGAAACATACGTGTTTATTTGAGTAGTCTTAAGATCGAAAAAATAATTGCCCAATGAGCTCGCCTCGACCTAGCCCAAAGATAAGCAAAAAGAATTGTGCGAGCTTGGGGCCATGACTCTTCTCTTAGAGCTTAGAGCTACCAAGACTGGCACAACGTGGTTTTATCGTTTGGTGAATGCATGATTGGAACAAGTCTAGGCAAGGAACTTCCTTCTTCGGCTCTGGCTCACCCTGAATTATACGAAGAAAGTATAATAGTTTCCAAAATCACAGTTTTGCCTGGGTAAGAATTTTGACGGTCAATATCCGACTTGGTCTGGCCAGGCTCGCTAATTGAATAGTTCTACAAATAGTGAGTGTTGTCCTAGCTAAATGACTTTCTTTGAACTTATTTCCCGAATTGGTCTAATTCTCTAAAAAACCCCCAACTTTAGGTCTAGTCCTACTTCTGCCTCGAACTTTTCTTTGTCTAAAAAAAAAATCTTAACTTTTGGTCCAATCCCAAATCTACTCTCAACTTTTTTTTGTTTAAGAGAAAAATCGCAAATTTTTACTCTAGTCCCAAATTTGCCTTCATTAGCCCTCTGTGCAAAAATCACTGTTAGTTGTTCCTAATTTTCATATCTCAGAATGGTTTCATTTTGGAGATAATTTTCCATGTCAACTTACTGATGTGGACTTGTTATTTATATGGAAATGCCACATTAAGTTGGGACTAGACCACGGGGGGGAAATGTAAATATATTGAAAGTTGGTGATTTTTTTTTGACAACAAAATTTGGATTAGATTTGAGACTAGATCTAAAGTTTGAAGGTTTTTTCCAAGACAAAACGAGTTTGGGGCAGATTTGGGACTGGACCTAAAGTTGGGGGTTTTTTAGGGAATTGAATTGTATGTCAAGTCCAGGTGCAATCCAATCCATTGGGATTAAGGCCTAGGATTTGGGCTAATTACTTTTGAGGCCGAACATGCCAATAACGGCCCACTCAATGCCTTTGAAGCGTGGTGCTAGGGCTTCGTACTATTACAATTGTTAAAATCTGGTGGAATCCGCATTTAACTTTTAATTAATATGATCACCTAAAACACTTTGAATTACATAAAATCTACTTGTAAATTTATGTATAAAATCTTCCTTTTGCTTTTTAAATTTTAACTTTTATTTCATATTACAAAATTTGAAGAAAGGGCATGTTTCGGGGAACTAACTAGGAACTCTCTCTACTTCTTTTTGGTATTAAACTAGGAACTCTATTAAGGCATATATATAAGCTCCGAAGTATCAAATGTCACTTCACCTGCGAAATATCGATAATACCGGCATTTTCTTATTTGGAGCCTACTTCAACTGTTAAGATCAGTTGATTGCGATGGACTGCTCTTATGTTATGTCGATTTTTTTGGTAAAGAAAAAAGAAGAACAATTTTGTATTATGGATAATGAAAAGTTGACTTGTCATTATCTTTTGACATTTGCAAATTTTGAAGTTTCGGAAAAGCCTTCATTTTTTTTACAAGGGGGAAATTTCTCAGAAGTAATTTTAAAATGATATCCCTGACTTATGAGTCTACTTATATTATCGACTTACATCTATAAAGTAGTAAATCATGTAGTGTTGTTAGAAAAATCAATCAATCAAAATCATTGGCAACAAATATTTGAGTAGTCTTGAAACAATCACTGTTCAACTCAATCATGTGAACTATCAATATATATTGTAAAGAAAAAACAAGAAAATTCATAACACTTTGTAGAAAAGGCAACTAACCTGGGTTAACAAGATGATGATAAATGCTTTGAAGACATCTAAAATTCCTAGAATCCTTGAGAAAAGATTTCTTATTAATTGCATAAAAAGAGAAACGGATAAAAAAACGAAAATAATAATGTTTTTTTTACATTAATTAGAGTTCATCTCACTAAGGTCCTAGACATTTTCTTTAATGCCCCATCTTTTGCCGATTGCGATCATCAATACAATTATTTCAATTGAATCACAGCCACTGTATCAGACTCTTCAAGTTCAACCAAAAGATTGATATATGGCGTGTGAGATGAAAATGGGAACAAAAAAAAGAATACGGGATGAGAAAATCAGGTAGCCCACAAGTAAAAATTACTTTGTCATGCAAAATAAACAATTACAAGAGTAATCAGACAAACAAATCATACACTCGACTGCAACCAAAAATCAACAAGAAGACAACAGGTTACTTAAATACTTCCCATTCCAAGTCTAAAAAATGCGATTGTTTTTCCTGAATGGCCCTTATGATTATGCTAATGCAGAACTATGGGAGACCGCTGATCACCAGTGATTGTGGCTTAACGGTACAAGCTGATGTTCCACAAACATGAGGTCACGAGGATAACCCACTAGCAATGATACCGCCTGTGTTTTGTCTTGTCCGTGACGGGTTCTCTGTCAGCATGGTGGAGTTATAGTGACGAGACTTGCCTACCCTTGATAAATGGTTGCGAGTGGTATTGGATGACGACCTTCTCGCAATCTTAAATCAAAATACATTGTGGCAAACGTAAGGCTTTCATGATGACTTAACAGAGCGATAGAGAATAGTCCCCCTGACGGCTCCTCTCTGCCTTTCCTTGACAACAAAGAAAAAGAAAATGTGCTCTGAGATGGTGTGGGAATTTGAATAGAAGAAAAGATGAACTATTAACTTTGACAAGGAAGTCAGATTTAAATGGATTATAATCTGCAGGGTTCATTCAAATTTCATATTCGTCACACCTGTTTTAAATCCAATTTTTTGCATCTTTACAGTAGCTGCTGTTGTTGGAAGTAAGAAAGCTTCTTCGTTTGGCTATGAATATAGACCACGATAATTGACATCATGATACAGATTAATCTTTTAGAGCATGTCAAAAAAAAAAAACAGTTTAGAGCATATCAGTACACCTATCAAAATAATTAGCCATTTGTTTTTCTTTTGTCAAGTTGCGAAAGATGAACATAAGCACATAATTTGCCTACCTCAACAGTATTTGCATATGATCCTCCCGAGAGATTTTGCCAAATAAAGATGATAGTGGGATATTCTGCAAAACAAGCACAATTGAGAGAATTCAGGTCACTAAGCTAGGGCATACAAAAAAAGATATTTGGAAGAGAACACAACAAACCCTGAAGTTGTGGAAACATATCAATATAAGAGCAACAATTCTTCTTGATTCTCATGCAAAGCACAGTGCATTTCCATAAGTGGAAAGATAAGCTATTTTTGGGCGGCAAACAAAGTTCAAGATATATCATCAACACAGCAAGCACATCCACGCATCATAATTCCAGCACTGTGAGAAAGTCCATGTAAGTATTATTTGTTTTGAGGAATAGTCACTTGTATGAAACAATGGTTGGTTGACTTGCTGTACCATGTTAGCACTATAACCATTTCATCGTGTGCTTCCTTGTCAAACAAAACAGAGCAACCCAAATATCTAGCTGGCTTGTGCCAAATTATGTGAAACTTGTCCATGGAAAAACAAGAACTTTCAAGCATCGAGTTATAGATTCGTAATAGAAATGGATCCTGGAGCAGCAGCAGTGGCTAAAAGTCAATTGTGGAAGGAAGAAAGAAGTTGGAACCATTACCTGAAGAATAAAAATTAGACATTGGAGAGAAATCTTCTTATTGAATCCGAACTAGATCAACTACGATGAGTGGGATTTCTTGGATGAGGTGCCAACAGTCACCACTGAGTTTTGAGCATCGGCTTTCAAAATTTCACATTGCATTATGCCGAATACTTGGAGGAGGAAGCGAAGCCATCCTCTAGCAAGTACCGCTAACCTATAAAAGATAGCTGTTTGAGAGAGTAGAGATGGCTGCGTAGACCACTTCATAATCTTTCCACGTTCCTCATATTTCTCATCCAAAGAGAAATTAGACACGAAGGAAATAGAGTACTCCACCCTTCTTACATCCTCCACCGTTGATAGTCTTTCCACAGTCCTCATATTTCTCATCCAGAAGTCTGAAACAGGACGAGCAATTACTCCTGAATAAAAATTATCTTTCATGCATGATGAACAACTACAAGAGTGATCAGAACAAAATCATATGCACACCTGATTGACTGCAACAAAGAATGAACCGGGATACTCTGCTGATGATTTTTTTTTTGCTGGAAAACTCTTATGATTATGTTAACTAACAAGTATGGGAGACCACTAATCACTGGTGATAGAGACTTATAGGTAATGGCTGATATTCTACAAATGTGAGGTCAGGAGATTGAATGACTTGAACAGGCTGATAACGCTTAAGAATGATTGCCTACACCTGTTGGTATATCTGGAATGCTCGAAATGCAGTAACCTTTAAACAAAAATCACTTGATCCTGAAACTGTCACTACACAGATTAGAAAAGCTCTCTTAGACTGTGTTGCCTATAAAAGTGTAAGAGAGCTAAGTCATGATTGGGTGGACGAAAGGCAGGATCTGTAGAGAAAACCTGAGCTAGGTTTTGTGAAGATTAACCGTGATGGGAGCTCTGGCAGCTTGATGGGGATATAACGACGAGACTTGCCTACCCGCAATAACTGGGTTGTGAGTGGTATTGGATGACAACCTTCTTGCAATTTTAAATCAAAATACCTCGTGGCAGATGTGAGACTTTTACGACTACTCAATAGAGCAACAAAGCATAGTCACCCTGATTGCTCCTCTCCGCCTTTCCTTTACAACAAAGAAAAAGAAAATATTCTCTGAGATGGTGTGAGAATTTAAATAGAAGAAAGATAAATTGTGAACTTTAACAAGAAAGTCAGATTTGAATAGATTATAATCCGCAGGGTTCATTAAAATTTAGTTGTCATATTTGCCAACTTGAAAACCCGTTTTAGATCCTATTTTTGAATCTTTATAATAGCTCTTATTGAAAGTAAGAAAGCTTCTTAATTTGACTTTGGATATAGACCTCGATAATCGACATCATGATACAGATTAATCTTATTTAGAGCATGTCACCAAAAAAAAAAATTGAGCATGTCGGTGCACCTACCAAAATTAATAGCTTTTTTTCTTTTGTCAAGTTGCAAAAGATGAACATAAGTACATTAGTTGCCTACCTCAATAGTGTTTGCATTTGATCCTCCCGAGAGATTTTTCCCAATACAGATGACAGTGGGATGTTCTGCAAAACAAGCACAGTCGAGAAAATTCAGTTCAATTAGCTAGGGCCTGAGATATTTGAAAGAGAAAATACAGCAAACGCTGAAATTGCAGAATGATATCTGTATAAGAGCAACAATTTTTCATGATTCTCATCCAAAGCATAGTGCATTTCCATTTACAAATTCTTTAAGTGGCATCCAAGTGCAAAGATAAGCAATTTTTGGCCATCACACAAAGTTCTAGATATATAATCAATATAGACAGGCACATTTGACGCATCATAATTCTAGCACGCAAGCAAGTTCATGTAGGTATTATTTGTTTGAGGAATAGTCACTTGCTTTGCCACGTTAGCATTATAACCATTTCATTGTGTACTTCCTTGGTAAACAAAACAGAGCAACCCAAATGTCAACGTTGGCCCTTCAGCAGCTGGTTTGTGGACATTTATGTGAAGCATGTCCATGGATAAGCATGAACTTTTTAGCATTGAATTGAGGAAGCGGAGTGGAAATGGATCCTGGAGCAGCAGCAGTAGCTAAATGACAAGGGTGCAAGAAAGAAAGAAGTCTGAATCATTACCTGAAGAACAAAACTTAGACAGTGGAGAGAAATCTTCTCGTTGGATCCGAACTAGATCCACGGCGAGTGGGATATCCTGGATGAGGTGCCAGTAGTCGCCAGCGAGAGAGGATCCATCCTTCGGAATCTCACATTGAATTATGCGGAATACTTTGAGGGAGGGAAGGACGCCATCCTCTGGCAAGTACCCGAACTTTGAGCAACTTGGAAGATATATCTGTTTGAGAGAGAAAAGATGGCCGTGACGACCACTTGACAGTCTTTCTACTCATATTTCTCATCCAAAGAGAGGTTAGAGAGGAAGGAAACGGAAGACTCCATGCATCATACATCCTCCACCGTTGATAGTCTTTCCACATTGCCCATAGTTCTCATCCAAAAATCTGGAAAGGGGAAGATCAAGTAGTCCTGAATAACAAGTACCTTTCATGTGTAATGAACAACTAGAAGAGTGATCAGACAAACATATTTATATGCATACCCACCCGATAGCAACCAAAAATGAACAAACAAGACAAGAACAGGATACTTTGCTTTATTATTGTCAGGAATTAGTGACCCCTTTGATGGTTTTTCCTTTTGCTAAAAAAACTCCTATGATTATGGTAACTAACAAGTGAGGGAGACCACTAATCACCGGTGATGGTGACTTATTGATACGGACTGATATTCTACAGATGTGAGGTCAGGAGATCGAATCACTTGGTACGGGCTGATAACGCTTAAGAATGATTACCTACACCTGTCGGTATATCTGGAATGCTCGAAATGCAGTAATCTTCAACCATAAATCACCTGATTTTGGAACTGTCACTTACACAAATTAGGAAAGCTCTTTTAGACTGCGTTTCCTGTAAATTGTAAGAGAGCTGAGTCATGATTGGATGGACGAAAGGCAAGGTGTGTAGAGTAAACCTGAGCTAGGTTTTGTGAAGATTAACTGTGATGGGCCTTACATTGAAGGAACCAAACATGCTGTTGTTAGGATTATGCCCAGAAATGAAACA
The DNA here is from genome assembly GCA_031216235.1 of Syzygium jambos. Lineage (NCBI taxonomy): Eukaryota > Viridiplantae > Streptophyta > Magnoliopsida > Myrtales > Myrtaceae > Syzygium > Syzygium jambos. Next base: position 8,078,570 of record CM062221.1, read on the forward strand.
GGGGAGTTGATTGCCTGCAACAGTGTGGCGGTGCAAGCTAGACTTGCAAAAGAGGCTGAATTACTTCCTGCTTGAAAGAGCATTGCAGTAGCTAAAGAAAAAGCCAAACCAAGGTAGTAGTGGAGCTGGATAAAGCTATGGTATACAAGGAGATAATCAACTTTCCCAAGAAAAGCAATTGAAGACTAAAGGATGCTCCTGCTGGGATTCAAGAAGCTAAAGATCATTTTGCAGCTCTGAATTTTAGTTGTGGTTCATGAAAAGCAAATGTTTGTGCCCATTGGGTGGCTTTGCCAAAATTGGGATCTATATCCGCATCCCCCATCCTTGTTATCACATTTGCTTATTTCAACCGTGAGTTGCTGGCCTAAAAAGAAAAAATCCCATCAAGGACACACAAAATCCCATCAAGGACACACACGGCACACCCAAATGTCAGTCTCTGATCTTCAGTGGCCGGTTTCTGGAAATTCTATGAGAAACATCACCACAGGAAAAAATCAATCCGTATTAAGCATCGAACTGAAGAACATAATAGAAATTGATGCCTTCAAACCCAAAAATTTACGCCAACCCTAGAAAGCTGACTTTAGATGGAACAACGAATCGCAGCAGATAGCAAATGAAAGCGATATAAAGAAGTTATAAGAATTACCTGAAGAAGGAAAAGTAGTCAACGGAGATAAATCTTTTGCCATGGCTCGGGTGTGATCAGTTTCAAGTCATTGGATCCGAACAACACCAATGTAGATGAGAGGGATCTCTCGGATGAGGGGCCAATAGTCGCTGCCAGTGAGTTTTGAGCATCAATCTTTCAGAATCTCGCATAGAAATATCTCCAGAATTTGGAAAGAACATAATCTTCCTGATTGCTCCTTTCCGCCTTTCCTTGACAACAAAGAAAGAGAAAACATGCCTCTGAGATAGCGTGGGAATTTGAATAGAAGAAAGATGAACCATGAACTTAAACAAGGAAGTCAGATTTAAATGGTTTGTAATCTGCAGGGTTCATTCAAATTTGGTAGTCATATTTGCCAACTCGAAACACCTGTTTTAACTTTTAAATCCTATTTTTTGCATCTTTACAGTAGCTGCTACCGTTGGAAGTAAGAAAGCTTCTTCGTTTGACTCTGAGTATAAACCTCGATAATTGACATCATGATACAGATTAATCTTTTAAAGCATGTCACCAAAAAAAAAACAGTTTAGAGCATATCAGCAAACCTACCAAAATAAATAGCCTTTTGTTTTTCTTTTGTTAAGTTGCAAAATATGAACATAAGCACATCAGTTGCCTACCGCGACAGTGTTTGCATTTGATCCTACTGAGAGATTTTGCCAAATAAAGATGACAGTGGGATATTCTGCAAAACAAGCACAATTGAGAGAATTCAGGTCACTGAGCTAGGGCATAAAAAAAGGATATTTGGAAGAGAAAAGACAACAAACGCTGAAATTGCGGAAAAATATCAATATAAGAGCAACAATTCTTCATGATTCTCCAGCAAAGCATAGTGCATTTCCATAAGTGGAAAGATAAGCAATTTTTGGGCATCAAACAAAGTTCAAGACATATCATAACTACAGACTGGCACATCCACACATCATAATTCCAGCACTATGAGCAAGTCCATGTAAGTATTATTTGTTTCAAGGAATTGTCATTTTTGTTAATCAATGCTTGACCTGCTGTACCATGTTAGCATTATAACCATTTCTTTGCATACTTCCATGTCAAACAAAACAGAACAACCCAAATGCGAACATTGGATCTTCAGTAGCTGGATTGTGGAAATTTATGTGAAGCTTGTCCCTGGAAAAACATGAACTTTCTAGCATCGAGTCGAGGATTCGGATTGGAAATGGATCCTCGAGCAGCAGCAGTAGCTAAACTACAAGTACGCAAGAAAGAAAGAAGTCTGAATCATTACCTAAAGAACAAAAATTAGGCATCGGATAGATATCTTCTTATTGGATCCAAACTCGATCAACGACAAGGCAGTAGTGGAGATGGACGCAGCTGCGGCATACAAGAATATCATCAACTTTCGCAAGCAGTGCAATTGGAGACTAAGAAGGAAGCTCTTGCTGGGATTCTAGCAGCTAAATATCATTTTTTTTCAGCTCTAAATTTTAGTTGAACTTCACGAGAAGCAATGACGAAATAAGACAATATATTAGATATTGCAATTATTCCTTGTATGGTAGCTTAACATGTCAGTCTTTAACAGACTGGATAACCAAGGTAGTCTCAAAAACGAGCAGTATGGATAACCAAGGTAGTCTCAAAACAACAATCCAAATGGTCTCCAATCCACCAAGAGATCATACGACAATCTACAAAGCCTCCCTATTAGTCTAAGGTACCAAGCCACTTAAACCTCGCTAAAGTATATGCCAGTGCAGTCTTTATGCCATCAAAAAACAAGATGAGCTCACCTACCACTATCTTCCTCAGCATTTCAGTCGAAATCCCCAAACTTAGCAGGGGTTCGGCTCCAGGTCCCGAACCCAATGAAGAAAGAAAGATCGTACAGAACAACGATACGAGATTACCATCGACTCTTTTCCCTAACTTCGGATTCGACAACACCATCTAACCAATCAAACATAGCCCAATGCCCATTTCGGACCACGAGAACTCCAAATTCGAGCCGGATTACAACTGAGAGACAACGACAAGATCGGGTTCTGGTTACGGGAACCACCAAATCCATTTCTCGCGCGCAAACACAAAAGCCCCAGAAGAGAAAGGGGGAAAAAATCGAAGGGCAGGGCATACCGCTGTCGCCGATCAGGAGGAGCTTTATGAGGTAGTCGTAATCGGCTTAAAGTTAATTCTATGCGACCACTTCTCCATGGGATAAAGTTAATTCCGTATTAAAGCATCGAATTGAAGAACATAAACGAAATTGATGGAAATTCAAGACCAAAGGACTTACCCGAACCCTTAGAAATCTGACCGTCGATGGAAGAAGGAACCGCGGCAGTTAGCAAATGAAAGCGAAAGTGGATCGATTTCACTTCATTGGATCTGAACCCCCAATCAATGCGGATGGTTAGGGATTTCTCGGATTTCCGGAAATCCATGTGAGACTTCTCCACGGGAAAGTATCAGTTGGTGTTGAGCATCGAATCGAGGAAGCAGAAATGGAAATCGATGCCTCCAAAAAACATAAGACTCACCCGAACCCTAGAAAACCCCACCGTACATGGCCGAATCAATTCACCGGATCCGATCGTTACCAATCCAGATGCGAGGGATGTCTTGGATGAGGGGCCAATAGTCGCCACCGAGGTTTGAGCATCGATCTTTCAGAATCTCGCATCTTGTTATGGACAATTGTTGGAGGGAGGGAGGGAGGCCATCCTCTGGCAAGTACCTCAACTTCGGGCAATCGGAAATCCCTAAATATTGGAGAGAGGAGAGATGGTTGCGAAGACCGCTCGACAGTCTTTCCACGTTCTCCATATCTCTAATGAGAAGAGTGGTTAGAGAGGAAGGGAAGAGAAGACTCCACGCATCCTCCTCCTCCTCCTCGTTCTCCTCCGAAGGAAACCTCACCTTCTCTCCCTCCCCTCCTCCCATGCTCCTTCCGTCAATTGCCAGATAGTCGAGGGAAGTGAGCATGTGTAGGCCCCATTCTCTCACTGGCTGCTTCAGGTTCTCGCACCTCCAAATTGAAAACACCCGCAAATTGGGAGGCAAATCCCCTTTGGGGAAGGATTTGATATTTTCACAATTCAAAATACGTAGATCCCGGAGGGAAGTAAGACGATGCCACTCATTTGGTAGGGACTTTATCTTCGGGCAACTATAAAGTTCAAGTGTGGATAGGCACGTGGGAAGGGGAGGGAAGTCCTCCACCTCCAGTTCTCGACAGCGAGTTATATTCAATTCAGTGAGATTGTTACAGCTGGCAATGTTACAGCTGGCAATGGACTTTATCTTTGGACAATTCGAAAGCTCAAGTTTCGACAGGGTGATGGGAAGGGGAGGGAAGTCCTCCATCTCCAGTGCTGGACAGTCACTTATTATCAAATGAGTGAGATGGGCGAGCGTGTGAAGACCTTGAGTTAGGCTTTCCAGATTCTTACAGTCGGAAATAACCAAAGATTTCAGTGATTCTACGGTGATCTCTTTCAGCGAGTCTACTCCCTTGCACCTCGAAATAGAAAGTGTCTTTAGAGCAGCAAGTATATCCTTGGCAAATTGAAAGGATGTCAGAGAATCACAATTACTTATCTTCAAAAATTCAAGTTGAGACACCGAGTTATTGCTGTTGGGATCATATGGAGGAATAGTTCGTCCCGTGAGTTTTGGACACTCATAAATTTTCAAATTTCTGAGTGCGTGCATCTTACTTGGAAGCTTTTCTAAACTCGTGCAATTCGTCAATTTCATACTTTCGAGGCTGTAGGGCAGCACTATTTCCACTTCTCCCGCCATAAAAGATGTGAATCGAGGACAATATTCGATGACTATACTTTGAAGGCAAGTAAGACTTAGCATTTCATTTCCATCTTGCCACAAGTATGTTATCTTGTCACACCATCCTATATGAAGCTCCTTCAGCTTAACCATAGAGCTCATGAACCCAGGATCAAAGCAAACAAGCTCCGCAAGATTTTGAACTCTGAGAATGGTCAAAGAAGTTAGGCTGACCAAGCTCTTTAAGATCTCCTCGTTACAATCCTCCAAGTATAGCTCACGGAGAGATGGAAGACAAACCTCACTGGTCAAGTTATTCAAACGGGGGCATGAATGAATTTCAAGCTTTATGAGACGTTCAAGTTGACAAGGCAATGTCCCGACCAATGAAGGACAACTCCAGACAACAAGATGCTGAAGACAGGAGAATGGGACTTCTTCTTTTGGGCGTCCGACATAAGGAGACCAATCCATCCATGCCAACATCTCTTTCAACTTCAAAGTTGTTAAGGATGAGAAAGGCCTTTTACCTCCGTAAAATTCGGAGCCTATCATTCTTACTACATGCAGACCTTCAAGAGATAATTCCTTAAGTGAAGGTAGCTGTCCAAGTGGGGGCAATGATGTAACATTAGGACAGCCATGCAAGCACAAAGACACTATCTTGGAATATGATGTACCATCTAACCATGAAGGGAATATTGTACCACCATAGTTCAAAATAGTGAGATTTTCAAGATTAGTGTGAGGTCGTAGAGAATTAAGCACCTGAGCATCGCACCTATGATTCCGGAGATTTCCCAAATGTTCATCCCAATGCAAGGATAATTTGATAAGGCCTTGCTTTTGAAACAAATTAGCATCAACTGCATCTCTAACTTTTTCCACCTTTTGCAATTCTGAAATGAATAATTCTCCTTGAAGATGTGACAAGTTCTTTAACTCCTCCAACCGCGACCCTTTCTTTGATCCGACCATAAACTTGGACAAGATAGTAAGATTCTTCAAATTACCGATACCCAATGGCATCTCTTTTAGACTCCTGGTGTCTCTAATATCAAGAAACTGTAAGCTGACCAACTTTGTGATTTCTTGAGGCAATTTTGAAAGGTTTTGACAACCTCGTAAGATCAATGCTTGTAATTTGCACAAGCTGACAATTGACTCAGGTAGCCTTTCAATATCAGTATATGAGAAATTGAGATATCGAAGATATTTTAAATCACCAACACAATTCGGTACCTCTACGATGTCACAATGACATAACGAGAACACCCTCAAGTACTTTAATTCCATTAACAAGTCATGTAGCACCTTCTTGGAAATAGATAAAGTGCCCCATTTAGATCCAACACGAACTAAGATTAAACTTCTTAGTACCTTCATTCGGTGATATGCTCTCATGCATTTTGATGTGACAAAATATGACGAGATGAATGATGCAAAACGAGTTTTTTCAATAGATGATACATCATGTTCATTAGTTGTCTGCTGAGACTCCCCTGAGCTAAAGCAAGTTGCACCCGCAATTGACTTTGCTAGATCATTCAAAAGATCATGCATTGAAAACTTAGATGCATCAACACTCGATTGTTGAAGAAATGATCTAGATTTTAACTCATCGAAGTAATCCCGTCCTAATCTCAAGTTATTATCCTTTGCTTTTTGTCCATCTAAAAAGCCCTCCGCTATCCATAAGAGTACCAGCTCATCCCTCTCAATTTCGTAATCCTTGGGAAATACAGCACAATAAGCAAAACATCTCTTCAAATAAGAAGGAAGATGGATATAGCTCAATTTCAAAACAGGGAGAACCTCATCATTCTCTATTGTCGGAAGATTCCATATTTTGTTATTTAAGGTTTCTTCCCATTCATCGGGATTCCTTTTATTACGTAGGACACCGCCCAACATCTTCGCTGCCAAAGGTAAACCTTTACATCTTTCAGCTATTTTCTTGCCTATTGTTTCAAAATCCGGGTGGCCCTCAAAATTTGTTGCTCCAAGAGCATGAAAGGCTAATAAGCTTGTACAATTATCAAGGGACAATTCCTTCAAAGGATACGGCGATGCTCCTGTTATGGAAACAACGGCAAGGTTACGAGTGGTGACAATCATCTTGCTTCCCTTGGCCCCCGTTTCAAACGGCTTTAAGAGGGCAGTCCATTTTTCGTACTTTTCATTCCAGATATCGTCTAAAACCACAAGAAACTTTTTTCCGGATAGATTGTCCTTCAACTTAACTTGAAGGCTGTTAAAATCTTCACCCTCGTAAGACAACCCGGTGATTGATCGCAAAATAGTCTTTGTTATGTCAAGAACATCAAAAACATCTGACACGCAAACCCAAGCTTTCATCTCGAAATAGTTATATACTTTGGCATCATTATATAGCCGCTGAGCCAAGGCCGTCTTTCCAACACCACCCATCCCAACTATAGGGACAATGGTCAACGTGACATTGAAATTTTCAACCTCAGTGATCAATAGTTCGAGTATTTGTGCTTCTTCCTTCTCCCTGCCAAAAAACTGAGGCTCCGGCAAAGAAGTGGTGGGATCCCTTTTGTTGATGTAGTTAGATCTGTCCACAACATTCTCTCTCAAGCGTAGACGAGCCTTCTCGGTGACAATCGCTTTCAACCTACCATTGATCTCTTGTACCTTGGTTTCAGACACGAGCGAGCGCAGGTTTGGATTTGATCCGGAGGATTTATCTTGGCCAAAGAAAGAGAACTTCCATTTCTCCAGACCTTTGCTTGTGCTGGATCCTACCTCCGACTCAACCTGAGCGGCTTGGATCGCGAGCTCATCAAGCAAGTCTTCCATGTCATAGGCCAAGTCCCCAACATCGTCTAGCCACAGCTTCACTAGAGGGTTACCGCTGAGTTGCCTATCCTCTGCATCAGTCAACACTACATTGATTGTGACCAGCATGTCCTTCCACTCCTTGAGTAGAGCAGTGCTGATTCCTTCCCATTGTGCATAGCCCAATGCGAGAGAAGTCAACTTGTCGAATAGCACCTGAAAGAAGGAAGCCAAGAAGGAACCCAAAACGATCTCTCCGATGGCCATGGGTGAATCGATCACTGTAGAACAACAAAGGTGTTTTGGTGAAGCAAAGTAAAGATGAGCTAATGGAGAGAGACAACTATGAAGTCCAGGAAGCCCAAGATGTTCACTTACCAAATAGATTAGAAAAAGGCCAAGACTTCCAAGGGATGCACACAAAAGGTTAGACAAATCAAAATAAAATAGTTTTTAATCCACGAGTACTTGTTTCATCAATTGTTCTCCTTTTTCTTCGGATCGAGACTTTTATACCATCATTCGAAAGAGAGGACCTTTTCTGTGGGCACTTAAAATAGAGGATAAAAGGTGATTTTTCTATATATGACCAATTTAGAGGGCAAGCATATTTTCGTCAAAAACTTAATTGCTTACAAGTGTTTTGTAGGCTTTTTTGGCATCTGTATATTTTCAGATAATTTCAATGTCTTTATTTTATGCTTTATTGGTGACTATGTGCTCAATAAGGAAACCAAAACACATGCTTTGGGCTAAACAAGAGAAAGGGTCAAGCACACCAACTAATCCACTAAGCAAGTTGCTTTATTTTTCTCTGCAAGTATTGAAGAGTCAAAAATCACCAACTAACATTATATAACCTACTGAAAATTATCCTTTACACATCACAATAACCAACAGGAAAATCGTGTTCAAAGGACCATGATCTCCTATCAAGCAATTCTCTATCATCAAACTATTGCCTCCTCACCCTTCGGCAAATCATTGCTACCCATCTTGCTGCAAATTTCAGCACTGTAACTGCCACTTAAAGCCTACATTGATTGCATACGATATATACGACCAATGAGCAGAATCTTTCAGAAAGCACGTGCTCTCCACCCAGAAAGCATGTGCTCTTCATCCAGCCTTTTCATCTGTTTATCTACATCTTTTTGTGCAGCAGGAAGGCATCTTTTCTTCATTAAATATTTTGGGATTCGTAATCATTCAGAAAGCACATGCTATCCACCCATAACGCATGTGCTCTCCATCGAAGATTGGCCTTGACTTGGGGGCTCTCATCTAGCCATACTCTTCTTGTCCATAGAGCAGACACAACCCAACAATATTGGCTTGACTAGAAGGCGAGGTCCATTGGAAAGAAAAGAAATGCATTGCATTGCTCCCAGTCAAATTAACTTTTAACATTGGATTAATAGACAGAAACCTGCCTAGGAAGACTCGTTTATTATACATTGTATTCGGAGTCGTTCAGAAACCATGTGCTCTCCATCCAGCCTTTTCATTTGTTTATATTGGATCTTTATGTGCAGCAGAGAAAGGCATCCTCTCTGGAATCGTTCTTTAAACGTTTTGTATTTGGAATTGTTCAGAAAGATGTGCATTTCAACCAGAAATCATGTCCTCTCCATCATAGGCAATGGTGATCTGATGATTCTGATCAGTGTGAAGAACAAACAAGAAGGTCGCTACAAGCAATGTTTCTCCTATTTACCTGGGGTGAAAGCAAATGCTCCTCTTTTCTTTTCGTGTCTTACTGGTTTGCGATTAAGAAAACAATGACGAGTTTTCCACAATTTGATAACATCATATTAAAAAATTCACAAGGATGCTAGAGCCACATTTATCTGCTTAACAATATGATTTCTTTTCTGGTGTGAGCATTTCACTTCTTTTAGGTGGTGACTTTGTATTTTAATTTTTCCCTCTGAGTTCTCTATATCATATCTTTTACTTTCTTGTAGTGGGCATGCCCGATGATAAACATTTACTTTTCATTCACACTTCTTTTTATGAATTATTTCTAAAACATGTACTAAACCCTTAATTTGCCGATTACATGCATTATTGGTCCCCTCTCTCTCTCTCTCAAAGGTAAAAGAAAAAAAAATATAGAGCAGAAATAACGGAGTTACCTATTAATTCTATATCATAATTTTTTTTACGCCTGCAAAAATTAAAATTAAAAAACGACCGACTAAAGATTCTTTGGTGCGAATTAGAACCTAGAAGGGGGAGTCAATAAATATATGATAGTTACTCACTTTGAGTAGTGAGCAATATAAAATGACAACCTGGGCTTTTTAGGGTTTAACAATAAGCGAAGTCCGCTTGATACGACATTAATGCGCATTATAAAAGATGAACAATCTCAAAAAAATTTCTGATGTAGAAATACCTTTTTTTTTTAACAAAACACGAGTCTATGTGTGTTCATTTTCTAACAAAGCACAATTTTGATTTTCATAATTCACAATTTAATTCTTTATCGCAAATAACTGACAGTTTTCTCTGTCTTGAAAGAAAATAAATGGATTAGTTTTCTCGCACTGAACTATCATTGGTTTTCGCACAACGAAAACTTGTCGTCCACATGCAACACCCTTGTGGCTTCGGCAGGAACTACTTCACATGAAGTTTGAATTGCAACCGTATTGACTTGACTCGATTGATTACACTAACAGAACTTAAAAGATGCTAAATCTCAAACACCTTTTTAATTCATCTTACCTCTTGTGGTTGATGGTAAATCCACTATATCTATATAATAAGGACTTTTTATTATGAGAGTGAATATTTAAAGACAAAACAAAAGTCATTTATTTGGTTTGGCACTGTGAAATTATGGCAATAGTGACCTTCTCATGAATCTCTGCTAAAGAGGAATGAAGCTATCATCTTACAATATTTATTGTTGCTTACCTAATTTCAAGGACTAAAATTCCAACACATTGACGGTGTAAAATAATTACTTTGCTAGCTGGATAAAAATACTGATTCCATTATAAAATGAATACTTTGATCTTGGGATTGTTAATCGTGTAAAATCATTTCACGTTAGCGTGTGTTTTAGCAAAAAAATAATGATAGAGAGATTAAAAATTAATCTTAATGTCCTAATATTACTATCTAACAAAAATTAAAATAAAAATTAATTTTTATTAAACTTGACATCAACTCTAATCGAGATTATAGATAGGCATGAAATCAGTTTAAGAACCAAAATATTATTGTTGTTGCATCAGTTTGAGGGACAAAGAGAGCAAGTAGATAAATGTTTCTTACCTATTCCAAGTAGACTTCCTGGAGCAGACCGGTGAACGGGATTAGATCAACGACAGTAATCCAGCAAGCACGAGCACTAGGTTCAAAAGAGCAGGAAGAGAACACTCTTGAGAGGGGGGCGAGCACTAGTTTCGGCGGATCACAGTTTATGTATGTGAATTCTGCTCCGGCAATGCGTGGCCACTGCTTGCAACGACGAACGACAATACTGATGGAGCTACGACTATAGTAGGTTTGTAGGGGATCGGGCAGATCAAAGATGGTGGTGATTGGCGACAATCAACATGCATGCGAGAAGTGAATTGAATGAAAGCGGAGTCTGTGGGCGTGAGTTTGAAGCTGATGATGGTGGTTGAGGAAAAAGTGAGGCGGTGTGGCTTTAAGGTGTGCATTTTTTCTCAGAGGTTCCCATTTTATCTTTTCTTTTCTGTTTTTTCTTTGGGGAATAAATTCGAAGGAACCTAATCCTATTCGTTAAAATTCTGGTATATGCTTATAAAATGCTTTAATTTCAAGAAACTTTTTTTTTTTTAGGAAAACCGGTTCCATTTTTTCAAATATATATGAAATCGACTTTGGGCAAAATTTAGGTATCAACAAGTTTTATCTATCAAATGGTTATTTATGAGCTATTTATACTTATTTTGGTAATTCGAGGTTCCTTAATTTTAGGTGATGTGGGATGGTCAAATGCTCTTAGCTGTAACCGTATGCTTATTGCCCACGTTTCGCCTCTCTTTGCGGAGTAATGCAGTGCAAATTCGGACACTGGGATCTATATCTGATTTCTAATTAATCCTATCCGGATTTTCCATTACGTTTCTCTTCCGGATCGAATTGAGCCAAATCCTCTTGTTGTTCTCTATCAAAGTAGTTTAGGTAGTTAAAGTTTTTACTTCCTTGCATTTTACATGATAAAGAGTAGAAACCCATATCAGCTCGACTTAAGAGTCACGGAGAGATTTTTGAAGGGTCCAACCAAATTTCCTGATTCAATAGATTCGATAGTTTTTGACATTCATACTTGGCATAACTTTAGTTTACCCAAGGATGTGAGGAAACGTGGAGGCTATGTATATGCTAAAACAATTATTGGATCATGTTCACCAATAGTTACCAAAGATCGGTCCCACATATGCTAAAACAAAATGATGGGACTGGGAGCACTTGCTTTAGCCTTCTTTGTCACCATGTCCAATCAAGCATAGCATTAAGGACCTTTCATCCGCTAAAAATTAAAGGCTGCAAAGTTCCACACAATTAATACAATCATATCTTTTACTAGTTTCAAATGAAAATGTTCACCGTTCTTCACTTGAAAAGAAGAGCAAATTAGACTCATATGGTACTACTGATTGTTATCATAGAATTAGCCATATCATCTCGAATACTTTTATCAATCATGTTTTAGATATCGTAAGTTATAAGAATCAACAACAGTCGAGAATCTAACTATGCATAAGCAGAACACGTGATGTGTGTGGACATGAAACGACTTGAGGGGTTTGAGAGAAAGAGAGAGGTCGATCATATTACATCAAAGTTGGAGTCTTGGAGTCTTGCATGTCTTGCACAGTCCTGCTTTCTTATAACAAAATTCTTTACAAAATTCAGCCTCATTAGCACAAAATTCAAACATATTACTGTATAATAAAGTAGAAAATTTTTGTCGTCTTATTTAATCTAATACAATGTTTCTAAAATATTATATCAATATCAACTTGCCTTTCATATATATCGATGACACGAGAAGTTCTTGCAGTTAGTATTTATCATTTAAATAGTTTTTATTATCTAATGTTATTGTACATTTATATATTATCTTTACAAGGGTTTTTGTACAATGATTGAGGCAGGGTACCTGTGTTAAGTTTCACGTAATATCTAGAGTTTCAAAAGCGCCAAGTTTCTCTCTCTCTCTCTCTCTCTAAGAACGCAGAGCAGGAAGAAGAAGACAACGGTGACGCAAGCAAGAAAATAGTGGAGTTACTAGGTGACCATGGTAGAGTTAACTTGCTTTTTGGCCATGTCCATTGCGTAGCAATTATTGTGCTTTCCTCAAGCTGCAGATGGCAATACGACTTCACACACACGACCCTATTTAAGGCGGCCTTAGTGGTGCATAACCGTGGGACCCAACTCGTCCTATCTATCTTTGTGCAGTTGTCCAATCCAGATTTGCCACGTACCCACGAAATCTCCACCCCCACACCCCCGAAGTCCAATCGCATTCCCACGTCAACGATGCTTTTGCGCTGTTTTTGGTTTTGCCTTGCTTTACCAACACGTGATCTTTTTACCCTTTTTATGGTTGCCTTTGGAGAAGAAAGAAGAAAAGTAAGGAAAAAAAGGACAAAGGGAAAAAGAAGACACATCAAATCGTAGGACAATGATATCATACCAAATGTAGTGAATTTCATGCTTTGCGTTCTCATAGTCCTTAACAAAATATCTGCATATATATAATCTAATCTTATCTTGAACTAAGTTTTATATTTATTTGGCAGGTGAATTCCTTAAAAAACTTTAAATTTTAGATCAAGTCTCAAATCTATTCCGAACTTTTTTTTGTCTCAGAAAAAACCTCAAACTTTAAGTCAAGTCCAAAATCTGCCATGAAATTTTTTTTATCTCGGAAAAAATCCCAAACTTTAAGTTCAGTCCCAAATCTGCCCCGAATTTTATTTTATGTAAAAAAATCAGCAAATTTTAATTTATTTGCAAAAATATACCCTCATGATCCAGTCCCAAACTTTAAGTTTAGTCCCAAATCTGCCCCGAATTTTATTTTATGTAAAAAAGTCAGCAAATTTCAATTTATTTTCAAAAATATATCCCCGTGATCCAGTCCCAACTTGATATAATACTTTTATGTCGATAACAAATTCTCATTGGCAAAATAATGGGGCGATAGGTATAGACCAATGTCGCATTTTCACTTCGATAACAAATCAAACCAAATAAAAGTTGTTGTAATTTTCCAAAATAAAACCATTCTGGAATATGAAAGTTAGGGACGATAATAAATCTACCCCAAAAAAATATTTTAAATTTTAAAAAAATAGAACTTTTAGGTTCAATCCAAATTTACTCCGAACTTTTTTTTTGTCTAAAAAAAAGCTCCATTACTTTGTTGATGTGGATTTGTTATCGACGTGGAAGTGTCACATCAAGTTGAGACTGGATCATGGGAGTATATTTTTTTAAAATAAATTGAATTTTGGTGATTTTTTTACACAAAACAAAATTCGGGGCAGATTTAGGACTAGACTTAAAGTTTAGGATTTTTTCTGAGACAAAAAAAAGCTTGGGACAGATTTGGAATTGCACCTAAAGTTTGGGGTTTTTTTTAGAAAAAAAAAAGTTCATGACAGATTTGGGACTTAACCTAAAGTTGGGGGTTTTTTAGGGAATTAGGCCTTTATTTGGCTTAAAACATATGAAATTTTCACAACACTTAAATATTAATATTTAATTTATGCATAATCTTTCAAAATCCTTTAATATTCGAATAACATTTTAAAATTTAGTTTTTGCATTTTAAAAAGCATAAATAATATATAATATATATTTAATATAATCTAGTCTTGAACAAGTTTTACAATTTTTTTCTTGATACCTGTCAAATTTTCACAACCGTTAAATCTTGATATGGAATTTGTTCGTAAATTTTTTCAAAATATTTTAATATTTAAATAACATTTTAAAATTTAGTTTTTGCATTTTAAAAAGCAAATAAGTCCTAAGAAAACTCCGTTAACTTTGATCATCATGATTACCTTCTTTCGTTTTTTTTATCATGTGTTATTTGTAAAACCAAATTATGTATATATTTTGTATTTGAATAATATTTTGAATTTTAACAAACAAGTAAACATTGTTTTTGAGTTTTAAGAAACACAAACAAACGAGTGCTAAGAAAATTCAGCTATTATGTGTCATTTGGGACCAAAACTATGAATAGAAATACATGTCTATCAATGATAGGAAAATTAGGTAAAGTGCAGTTAAATGGCTAAGTCATGTTATCACAAAACTCAATTCTTTCACCTTTCTTAAATTAATTAGACATATTACTAACGATAAGGTAGAATAAAGCTCAATCATCTTGTTTGATCTAGGGGAAAAGCCATTAAAAATCTCCAATTACGAGCACCGTGATATATTTACCATAAACATTTTTCGTGACACCAACAATTCTAAATTTGTACCTATGTGATACATTTACCCTTCATCATAATTCCTTCAATGAGCACTGTTAAAAAATCTACCTACATGGACGACGAACAGCAAACTGTGTTGACATGCCGTCAACGTGGTTTGAACGAAACAAAAATGGGTCGTTTTAATTGGAAAACCATCGGATGAAATCTTGATGGAGAATAAATGTATCGCACACGTGGCTACAAGGTTAGGGTTCTTGATGTCACAAGAAAATTTTTAGAGCAAATGTATCATAGTAGGCATAATTTGAAGTTTTCTATGTCAGGAAAAGAGTTCAAAGAAAAAATCATTACTTATTTTGCTTACAAAAATAAAAGAACGAAAATATTTGTAACGTCTATGAAAATGTTGATAATTGAAATATTTTTCATTTACTAATTATTTCAAGTCATATAAGTGATTATTTATTATAAAATATTTTTTAAATCATTCATTTTTTACGAAATTTAATGTCATATTTCTAGAACAAGATATGAACATCAACTTGCCGTACATATATGAATGAGCCTTAATCTTTCTTGCGTACACACACTGGAAGCAATGACGAAGTGGGATGTTTTGCTATTATTAGTATTTATCATTTAAATACTTTCTATTATTTATTATTACCACGCACTTCTATTATCTTATAAGTTTAGGCCGTGAATGAGGTGACTGACCATTAGTGAGGGACAATTAATAAGTCAACATCTGATTACTAATTTCTAGAGTTTCAAAAGCCGATGATCCTCCCTATCTACAAACCGCGTAGGAGGAGGAAGTAGACAAATGTGGCGTGGAACCAATAAAAAAAAAGAAGAAGAAGAGAAAGATTGATGGTCAATAGTTAACCATGGTAGAGTTAAATTGCTTTTTGGCCATATCGGTTACATGGCAATTATTAGGCTTCCTCTTTTGTCAAGTTCATGAAGCAGATCCCAATACATCTTCATCCACGTGACCGTGTTACTGGGGCCTCTATGAACATCCGTGAGGTTCAGCTCCACCGTACACGTCCCATCATCCTATGTCTCTTTGTATAATTAACCTTTTTGATTTTTTTTAGCTTTATTGTATTAAATTGAATAGTTGATTTATACAAATCGTTCTTTCTTTTACTTAGATGCTCTATGAGATAATGACTCGTGAAACGAAAGGGCACATGTTCAACAAAAGGATATATTAAATTACAAAAAAAAGGTCATATACGAAAGTACGTGACAAAACATATATTATGAAAATTGCGTGACTAAGAAACGGGCGAACACTTGCGGACAAAAAGCCGGGCTTCAAAGAACAATGCAAAGAAATACATGTACCGTCACTGATGTGTCTTGACAAAGGAAATTCATATCTTTTGAGAGATGGGATTTGTTTTAAAATGCAATTTCAGCAACCGATTGATTTTGTGGGAACTGGCAAATAACTTTCTTGTAACACTCTTATTTTCGAAATGAAAAACAAATAAGAAGAAATGCATTAGAGAGACACCAGAGGTGGATGAAGAAATGCCCACGTTTCGCCTCTCTTTGCGGAGTAATGCTAGTGCAAATTCGAATAGTGGGATCTATATCTGATTTCTAATCCTATCCAGATTTTCCATTACGTTTCTCTTTCGGATCGAATTGAGCCAAATCCTCTTGTTGTTCTCTCTTAAAGTAGTTTAGGTAGTTAAAGTTTTTACTTCCTTGCATTTTACATGATAAAGGGTAGAAACCCATATCAGCTTGACTTAAGAGTCACGGAGAGATTTTTGAAGGGTCCAACTAAATTTCCTGATTCAATAGATTCGATAGTTTTTGACATTCACGCTTGGCATAACTTTAGTTTACCCAAGGATGTGAGGAAACATGGAGGCTATGTATATGCTAAAACAATTATTGGATCATGTTCACCAATAGTGACCAAAGATCGGTCCCACGTATGCTAAAACCAAATGATGGAACTGGGAGCACTTGGTTTAGCCTTTTTTGTCACCATGTCCAATCAAGCATACCATTAAGGACCTTTCATCCGCCAAAAATTAAAAGCTGCAAAGTTCCACACAATTAATACAATCATATCTTTTACTAGATTCAAATGAAAATGTTCACCATTCTTCACTCGAAAAGGAGAGCAAATTAGACTCCTATGGTACTACTTATTGTTATTGTAGAATTAGCCATATCTTCTCGAATACTTTTATCAATCATGTTTTAGATATCGTAAGTTATAAGAATCCACAACAGTCAAGAATCTAACTATGCATGAGGGGAACACGTGATGCGTATGGACATGAAACGACTCGAGGGGTTTGAGAAAGAGAGAGAGATCGATCATATTACGTCAAAGTTGGAGTCTTGGAGTCTTGCACAATCCTGCTTTCTTATAACAAAATTCTTTACAAAATTCAGCCTCATTAGTACAAAATTCAAACATTTTACTTTATAATAAAGCGGAAAAATTTTTGTCGTCTTATTTAATTTAATACAATGTTTCTAAAATAATATATCAATATCAACTTGCCTTTCATATATATCGATGACACGAGAAGTTTTGCAGTCAGTATTTATAATCTAAATAGTTTTTATTATCTATTGTTATTGTACATTTATATATTATCTTTACAGAGGGTTTTTGTACAATGATTGAGGCAGGGTACCTATGTTAAGTTTCACGTAATATCTAGAGTTTTAAAAGCGCCAAGGTTCTCTCTCTCTAAGAACGCAGAGCAAGAAGAAGAAGACAACGGTGATGCAAGCAAGAAAATAAGAAAAAGAAAATAGTGGGGTTACTAGGTGACCATGGTAGAGTTAACTTGCTTTTTGGCCATGTCCATCGCGTAGCAATTATTGTGCTTTCCTCAAGCTGCAGATGGCAGTACGACTTCACATGCACGACCCTATTTAAGGCGGCCTTAGTCGTGCATAACCGTGGGACCCAACTCGTCCTATCTATCTTTGTGCAGTTGTCCAATCCAGATTTGCCACGTACCCACGAAATCTCCACCCCCACATCCCCAAAGTCCAATGGCATCCCCACCTGAACGATGCTTTTGCGCTGTTTTTTGTTTTGCCTTGCTTTGACAAACACATGATCTTTTTACCCTTTTTATGGTTGCCTTTGGAAAAAAATGAGAAAAGTAAGGAAAAAAAGGACAAAGGGAAAAAGAAGACACATCCAATCGTAGGACAATGATATCACACCACCCGTAGTGAATTTCATGCTTTGCCTTCTCACAGTCTTTAACAAAATATCTACATATATATAATCTAATCTTGTCTTGAACCAGTTTTTATATTTATTTGAAGGGTGAATTCCTTAAAAAAATCTCAAATTTTAGGTCAAGTCTTAAATTTATTCAAAACTTTTTTTTGTTTCAGAAAAAATTCCAAACTTTAGATCAAGTCTCAAATCTGCCATGAATTTTTTTTGTCTAGGAAAAAATCTCAAACTTTAAGTTCAGTCCCAAATTTACCTCGAATTTTGTTTTATGTAAAAAAAATCAGCAAATTTCAATTTATTTTGAAAAATATACCCCCGTGATCCAGTCCCAAACTTTAAATTCAGTCCTAAATTTGCCCCGAGTTTTGTTTTATGTAAAAAAATCATCAAATTTCAATTTTTTTTAAAAAAATATACCCCTGTGATCCAGTCTTAACTTGATGTGGCACTTTTATGTCGATAACAAATCCTCATCAGCAAAATAATGGGGCGATAGCTATAGACCAACGTCGCATTTTCACTTTGTTAACAAATCAAACCAAATAAAAATTATTGAAATTTTCCAAAATAAAACCATTTTGGGATATGAAAGTTAGGGACGATAATAAATCCACCCCAAAAAACTTTTTTTAATTTTAAAAAAATCGAACTTTTAGGTTCAGTCCAAATTTACTCCGAGCTTTTTTTTGGTCTAAAAAAAGCCCCATTACTTTGTTGATGTGGATTTTTTTATCGACGTGGAAGTGCCACGTCAAGTTGAGAATGGATCATGGGGGTATATTTTTTTAAAATAAATTGAATTTTGGTGATTTTTTTACACAAAACAAAATTCAGGGTAAATTCGGGACTGAACTTAAAGTTTAGGATTTTTTCTAAGACCAAAAAAGTTCAAGACAGATTTGGGACTGAACCTAAAGTTTGAGATTTTTTTGAGAAAAAAAAAGTTCATGGAAAATTTGGGACTTAACCTAAAGTTGGAGTTTTTTTAGGGAATTAGGCCTTTATTTGGCTTAAAACATATGAAATTTTCACAACACTTAAATATTAATATTTAATTTATGAATAATCGTTCAAAATCCTTTAATATTTGAATAACATTTTAAAATTTAGTTTTTTGCATTATAAAAAGCATAAATAATATATAATATATATTTAATCTAATCTAGTCTTGAACAAAGTTTTTACAGTTTTTTTTCTTGATACCTGTCAAATTTTCACAACCGTTAAATCTTGATATGGAATTTATTCGTAAATTTTTTTCAAAATATCTTAATATTTAAATAACATTGTAAAATTTAGTTTTTGCATTTTAAAAAGCAAATAAGTCCTAAGAAGACTCCGTTAACTTTGATCATCATGATTACCTTCTTTCGTTTTTTTTTATCATGTGTTATTTGTAAAACCAAATTATGTATATATTTTGTATTTGAATAATATTTTGAATTTTAACAAAAAAGTAAACATTGTTTTTGAGTTTAAAGAAACACAAACAAACGAGTGCTAAGAAAATTCAGCTATTATGTGTCATTTGGGACCAAAACTATGAATATAAATACATGTCTATCAATGATAGGAAAGTTAGGTAAAGTGCAGTTAAATGGCTGAGTCATGTTATCACAAAACTCAATTCTTTCACCTTTCTTAAATTAATTAGACATATTACTAACGATAAAGTAGAATAAAGCTCAATCATCTTGTTTGATCTAGGGGAAAAGCCATTAAAAACCTCCAATTACGAGCATCGTGATATATTTACCATAAACATTTTTCGTGACACCAACAATTCTAAATTTGTACCTATGTGATACATTTACCCTTCATCATAATTCCTTCAATGAGCACCATTAAAAAATCTACCTACATTGATGACGAACAGCAAACTGTGTTGACATGCTGTCAACGTGGATTGAATGAAACAAAAATGGTGTCGTTTTAATTGGAAAATCATCTAATGAAATCTTGACGGAAAATAAATGTATCACACACATGGCTACAAGGTTAGGGTTCTTGATGTCACAAGAAAATTTTTAGAGAAAATGTATCATAGTGGCATAATTTGAAGTTTTTTATGTCAGAAAAAGAGTTGAAAGAAAAAAACATTACTTATATTGCTTACAAAAATAAAAGAACGAAAATATTTGTAACGTCTATGAAAATGTTGACAATTGAAATATTTTCCATTTACTAATTATTTCAAGTCATATAAGTGATTATTTATTAAAAATTATTTTTAAAATCATTCATTTTTCATGAAATTTAATGTGATATTTCTAGAACAAGATATGAACATTAACTTGCCACACACATATGAATGAGCCTTAATCTTTCTTGCGTACACACACAGAAGTAATGATGAAGTGGGATGTTTTGCTATTATTAGTATTTATCATTTAAATACTTTCTATTATTTATTATTATCACGCACTTATATTATCTTTTAAGTTTAGGCCGTGAATGAGGTGACTGACCATTAGTGAGGGATAATTAATAAGTCAACATCTGATTACTAATTTCTAGAGTTTCAAAAGCTGACGGTCTTCCTCACCTACAAACCGCGTAGGAGGAGGAAGTAGATAGACGTGGCGTGGAGCCAATAAAAAAAAAGGAAGAGAAAGAGTGATGGTCAATAGTTAACCATGGTAGAGTTAAATTGCTTTTTGGCCGTATCGGTTACATGGCCATTATCAGCCTTCCTCTTCTGTTAAAGTTCATGATGCAAATCCCAATACATCTTCATCCATTCAGCTCCACCGTACTCGTCCCATCATCCTATGGCTCTTTGTATAATTAACCTTTTTGGTTTTTTTATGTTTATTTTATTAAATTGAATAGTTGATTTATACAAATCGTTCTTTCTTTTACTTAGATGCTCTATGTGATAATGACGCGTGAAACGAAAGGGCACATGTTCAACAAAAGGATATATTAAATTACAAAACAAAAAGTCATATACGAAAGTGCGCGACGAAACATATATTATGAAAATTGCGTGACTAAGAAGCGGGCGAACACTGATAGACAAAAAGTCGGGCTTCAAAGAGCAGTGCAAAGATATGCATGTACTGCCACTGATGCGTGTCTTGACAAAGGAAATTCATATCTTTTGAGAGACGAGGTTTGTTTTGAAATGCAATTTCAGCAACCGATTGATTTTGTGGGAACTGGCAAATAACCTTCTTGTAACACTCTTGTTTTCGAAATAAAAAAAAATGAGGAAATGCATTAGAGAGACACCAAAGGTGGATGAATAGCAACACCACCATAATCGAAGTGATTGTCGGGAATATATAGTTGGAAAGTGATTGAGGCATGGTGCCTAAATTAAGTTTCATGTAATAAATTGGGCGATTGGCCATTAATGAGGGACAATTAATAAATCAACATTTGATTTTTTTTTATATCCTGAGTTTCAAAAGCGTCGGGTTTCTCTCTATCTCTCTAAAAATGCAAAGGAGGAAGAAGAAAACGGTGGCGCAACAAAAAAATAAGAAAAAAGAAAATAGTGGAGTTAATAGGTGACCATGGTCAAGTTAACTTGCTTCTTGGCCATGTCCGTCGCGTAGCAATTATTGTGCTTTCCTCAAGCTGCACATGGTGGTCCGACTTCTTACACACGACCCTATTTAAGGCGGCCTCAAGTCGTGCATAGCTGTGGGGCCCAACTTGTCCTATCTGTCTTTGTACGTGTTGTCCAATTTGGATTCGCCACGTGCCAACGAAATCTCCACCCCCACAACCCCAAAAGTCTAATCTCAGCCCCACCTGAAAGGTGCTTTTACGTTGTTGGTTGTTTTGCCCTTGCTTTTCATGGTTGCCTTTGGAAAAAGGAGAAAAGTCAGGAAAATGAGGACATATCAAATCGTAGGACAATGATATCACCTGTAGTGAATTTCATGCTTTACATTTTCACAGAACTCAACAAAATATCTACATATATATAATCTAATCTTGTCTTGAATCACTTTTTATATTTATTTGGCTTAGAACATATGAAATTTTCACAACACTTAAATATTAATATTTGATTTATGCATAATCTTTCAAAATCCTTTAATATTCGAATAACATTTTGAAATTTAGTTTTTGCATTTGAAAAAGCATAAATAATATATAATATATATTTAATCTAATCTAGTCTTGAACAAGTTTTTTACAGTTTTTTTTTCTTGATACCTGTCAAATTTTCACAACTGTTAAATCTTGATATGGAATTTATTCGTAAATTTTTTTCAAAATATCTTAATATTTAAATAACATTGTAAAATTTAGTTTTTGCATTTTAAAAAGCAAACAAGTCCTAAGAAAACTCCGTTAACTTTGATCATCACGATTACCTTCTTTCGTTTTATTTTATCATGTGTTATTTGTAAAACCAAATTATGTATATATTTTGAATTTTAACAAAAAAGTAAACATTGTTTTTGAGTGCTAAGAAACACAAACAAACGAGTGCTAAGAAAATTCAGCTATTATGTGTCATTTGTGAAACCAAAACTGTGGATATATGTACATATCTATCAATGATAGAAAAGCTAGGTAGAGTGCAGTTAAATGGCTGAGTCACATTATCACAAAACTCCATTCTTTCACCTTTCTTAAATTAATTAGACATATTACTAACGATAAAGTAGAATAAAGTTCATTCATCTTGTTTGATCTAGGGGAAAAGCCATTAAATACCTCCCATTATGAGCACCGTGACATATTTATCATAAACATTTTTTGTGACGCCAACAATTTCAAATTTGTACTTATGCGATACATTTACCCTCTATCATGGTTCTTTCAATGAGCACCGTTAAAAAATCTACCTATATCAATGACGAAAGGCATAGGGTGTTGACATGGCGTCAACATGGTTTCAGTGAAATAAAAATGGCGTCGTTTTAATTGGAAAATTATTTGATGAAATCTTGACAGAGAGTAAATGTATCACACACACGGCTACAAGGTCAGGGTTCTTGATGTCACAAGAAAAATTTTAGAGCAAATGTATCATAGTAGGCATAATTTGAAGTTTTTTATGTCAGAAAAAGAGTTCAAAGAAAAAATCATTACTTATATCACCTACGAAAATGAAAGAACGAAAATATTTGTAACGTCTATGAAAATGTTGAGAATTGAAATATTTTCCATTTACTAATTATTTCAAGTCATATAAGTGATTGTTTATTGAAAATATTTTTCAAATCATTCATTTTCATGAAATCTAATCTAATATTTCTAGAACAAGATACGAACATCAACCTGTCGTACATACATGAATGAGCCTTAATCTTTCTTGTGTATAGACACGGGGAGCAATGATGAAATGGGACGTTTTGCTATTATTAGTATTTATCATTTAAATACTTTCTATTATTTATTAGGATTAATATCACAAAAAACTTCAAATTGGTACACTTGTAGTATTTGGTAATTATAGTGATTCCAGAGAGTTCATAATCATAAACTATCAAAAGCTTGTAGACAAACAATTCGAGACTTGAATATAGACCGTAAAATGAATTTGAAGCTAGACATCTATATCCGACGGCTCAAAATTATGTCAAACTCCATCATGACAAGGTACATGTAGCAGAGTATTCTGCAGCTAGCCATCTCATACCAACATATGCCTCCCCGGCAGCTCCTTGACCATCGTGGGCCAAAATCGCATCAAACGATTGCCGCTACATCAGTGTTTTTGAAACCTAAATTATTGAGGACATAGCCAACAATGACATCTTATTTTCTATTGTACATCTACAAGTCACAAAGGACGGCAAGTTTGTCTGTTTGATAAGGAAAACAAAATCAAGTGCTTTGGCCAAAAGAAAAGGTCCTCTATTATAAACGACATCCAAAAGTCTTGATCCGAAGAAAAAGGAGAACAATCTCACTTGAGGACATAGTGTGCATCAAAACATATGCTCTTCGGCCTATCTCAAACTTCTTGGCGTATTAGGAAGACCAAGACTTTACTGGAACTCATCAACTTTCTTATGTAGAAAGTGAAGCAAAAGGGAAAAAGTGATATTATTAAATCCTGGAAGACCGAGATTTTGCAGGACTCAAATTGGCTTCATTGCTTCACTTTTCACATCTCTCTTCTTCCATCCCTATGTGAATGTCTCTTTCCATTACTAGTAGAACTTCCACTCGTTACAAGTCTTGCTTAAAATTAAGGGTTAATATCACGAAAAATCTCAAAATGGTACACTTATAATAAATTTACAATAAACTATTTTTTTTACTATAAAAAATCCTAAATTGGTACATCTGTAATAGTTTTGCCCTGAACAAATTTTTTTGCCACAAAAAAACCTCAAATTGATACACCTGTGATAATTTTATCTCTATTTTTTTTATAATAAAAAATTCCAAACTGGTATACCTGTGACAAATTTACCCTCAATTAATTTTCGTTAAATTTTACTATCAAATTGCTGAGTTTGATGACATGTGGTAGTTAATGGGCATACCAGTTTGATATTCTACCCCTCTGTTTGTTACAAGTTTATCAATTTGTGATTTTTTGTGATATCAATCCAATTTAGTGAAAGGTAAATTTGTCACAAATATACCAGTTTAGGGTTTTTGGTGGTCAAAAAATTAATTCTAGGTAAATTTGTCACATGTGTACCAGTTTGGAGTTTTTGGTCATCAAAAAATTAGTTCAAGGTAAAATTGTCACAGGTGTACCGGTTTAGGGTTTTCGTGGTATTTACCCTAATATTAACAATACTAGAAACTAGTAAAAGAAAAAAGTCAAGAAGGAACGGAAAAGATCTCTCCAATGGCCATGGGTGAATCAGTCACCGTAGAGAACAATAAGGGTTATGGTGAAGCTAACTAGCTAAGTGATAATGAGGTAATGGAGAGAGAAAACTATAGAAGTCCCGGAAGACCAAGACTTTCACCTACCAAAAACATTAAACAAAGACCAAGACTTTAAAAGATGCTCATCAGTGGCTAGTGAAATCATTTTAAAGTACTTTTTGTCCACGAGTACTTGTTTCCTAATATTTAGAGAATGTTTCCAGAAACTTTACTGGATATCATGTGCTCTTTTGCCGGGAAAGTGAAGCAAAAGTGGAGAATTTCCACGCGCGACATGTGAAGCAAAAGTGAAGCACTTTAAGAAAAAGTACTAACTGGAAAGAGACTTTAATCAATTCCAGGACGACCAAGACTTTGTAAAACGCAAATTGGCTTTTTTGCTTCACATTTCACATCCCACTATCATCCAGAATGTGAATGTCTCTTTGTTGCGCACCATAATTTGGTCTAACTTTGCATGTTCAGAGGAGCACAATTCTCCTAACAAGCGATTCATGATCATCAACTACTTCAGCATCCTTCAGCTAATCATTGCTGCTCATCTTGAAGCGCATTTTTAGCACTATAGCTGCCACGTAAAAGCCTATAACTGCAAAAAAAAAAGAGGCTAACAAAACACTTGTAAGCAGTAACTTTTTACAAAGATATGCGTGCACTCTAAGTTGGTCATATGAAGAAAAATCACCTTTAATCCTATGTTTTGGATGGCCGCAAGAAAAAAGAAAAGGTCCTTGCTTTCAAACGAGAGCCAAAAGTCTTGATCCGGAGAAAAAGTGGAACAATTTATTTATCTAACTCAAGAACATAATGTGCATCAAAACACATGCTCTTCGTCTTACTCAAATGGATTGTACTAATAATACACTCAAATAAAATACTTTTCATCAGGAAGACCCAAACTTTATTGGATATCATGTACCTTTTTTTATCTAGAAAGTGAAGCAAAAGTGAAAGAGCAAATGGAAAAAAAAAACTGTAGTAAAATCCAGGAAGACCAAGATTTTCCAAGACGCAAATTGGCTTCATTGCTTCACTTTTCACATCCCTTCTCTTCCATCCCTATATGAATGTCTCTTTTTCCATTACTAGTAGAATTTCCAGGAGTTGCATGTCTTGCTTAAAATTAACAAATTTATAAATTAGTATAAGAAGAAAGCCAAGAAGGAACGGAAAATATCTCTCCAATGGCCATGGGGTGATGGGTTATGGTGAAGCAAAGTGATAATGAGCTAATGGAAAGAGAAAACTATAAAGTCCAGGAAGACCAAAACTTTCACCCACCATAAACATTACGCTAAGACCAAGACTTTCAAGGATGCTTTCTGTCCACAGGTGCGATGTTCATGTAAATAAACCATAAACTAAGGAAGACCAAGACTTTAGGGGACACCATGTACTTCACAAAAAAACAAAAGAAGAAAAGAAAGAGACGCAAAAGTGAAAAGGGGATGTGCGAAAGAAACTTTAATAAAATTCAGGAAGACCAAGACTTTCCAGGACGCGAATTGGCTTTGTTACTTCACCTTTCACATGGGTTCTATTTTTTCTTTTTTTTTGTTTGAATGAAATATTATTTGACAATTAACATTGATTGTTGGTCTCTTGCTAAAAATCAACAATACAATAATTTTATTTAGATTAGTGTTCTCCTATTTTCTGTATTATTCATTTTTCTATGGTAATTATGGGTAAAAGAGAGATATTTTCTTCAAAGAATGAGATTAAAATATGCTTTTGCACTTTACAAGTCATATGCATTGCACACATGTTAACGGAAAAAAATATCGAAGGGTTAGTGGCTGTTACAAAATTAAAATCCAGGGGACATTGTGTAATAATTGAAACTGGGGGCAAACGTGTACTATTCCCAAAGTTCAAGGGGATTTGTGTAATTTCATCTTAAACATATAACTAAGCCAAATTTATTTAGATGGAATAATCACTAATCAATATGTAATATTCTCGCTCTTCCATAAGTAAGCACTAGAGGACCATCAGGCTCTACCCCAAAAAACTATTCAATAAAAAAAGGTAAATCTTGTGGCTCCTCTAGTGGGTATTGTCATTAAACTAAGCACCAAAGTTTGCTAGATGGAATGATAAGTAAACCTAATTGGCTCCTCCAGTGGGGCAACGAAATCAATTCCAACGGATTCTTTTTTTTAGATAGAATTCATGGTCGAGACTCAATTGGAAACAAAACGACTCCAATGATTTTGATTGTATTATGGGAGCCAAAATGTCTTCTTATGTTTCTCTAACCATAATTTCTAAATGCTCCTCTTAAAATATGAATCACGAGTCCTTATTCTATATGCACTTTTTGGGACAAATAATAAACGTTGGTTGATGCCAAGATGGTTAAATATAGACCAATAAAAAAAGCTGAAATGATTGCCAACCGTAGTGAGTTTATCAATTGTTAAATAGAACCGGACACCTTACTATTGACAAAATATAAAAAAGGTTACCCCTTGACACTCGTTAAGTGTTTTCATTAATATGTCAACATGGCATATGAAGTTGCGATGGAGAAATGGTTGTCTACATGAGAAGTACTAATCCGCCTATCGTATAATGTATCAATTAACTGGGACTCTCAAGTTCTCATCAACCAAATGTTTTAATTGCAAATCAAATTTGTCCCATAATATGGCTATGATTAGCAACCACTTGGCCAAAAGGCCTTTGGGCCTCTAAAGGACTTTGGCCAAAAGTCAAGCCATTCGATAAATATTTTTGAAAAACTTTGGGAAAATGCATTGTATTTTTAAAGTACTCTAAAGTCACTTAGCCCAAGACAAGTTCATAGGAGCTTTGGGCTTTAAGCATTTTTGGAATGTTAATGTATAGTTTTTCTTTCAACTTTTGCCCTCACTATACTTTTGAAATTCCAAAAATACCTCATCGCGATGTTGCTGGCGAGGTTAGATTCAGTGCCAGATCTGAACAGCCGGTAAAGGTTTGAGGTTTTTTTTTTTATAAAGAAAATAGCAAAAATTCCTTTGTAAGTGTAGTTTTTTTTTTCCAAATAGTATATAAACCAAAGTTGTTCCCAATGCGCTTTTAATTTACACTTTACCAAAACACTACTTGCATTTAAGAAAAATCCTCTCACCCAAAGTCTTTGCATTTCCCCCCAAAGTCTTTCCCTAGAAGCCTTACCAAACGCAGTAACCCTTCTAAAGTCTTAGCACACATGAACTCCCAAAACACTAATTTGACTTTCAAAATTGCAGAACCAACCCAGAAAGAAGTTGACCAAGTGCACCCGATAGCACGAACTTTACTATGGCATTGTGACTAGTAATGGCCACTCAACCGTGTCGACCCAGGCATTGCACAGCCCGCCCCTTCCAGGGGCAGTTGTGCACTGCCACTCTGTGCCGGGTCGGGCTCTGGCCCAGTTGGGCCTAGGCCATCCCCTTAGGCCCAAACAGGCTAGCCCAAAAATGACCCAATTTTTTATTATCTAAGGTCACTGCCAGTGTCTCCGTTGCTTTAGAAAAAAAATGAATGTGGTGGAATGTGACCATTCGGCCGCACCCAAAAAGAAAACGAAACTCCTACAAATTCAACTTCTCCTCCTTCATCATCACCTCCATCCGTTTCTCATTACTTATCACTCTCTTATAGCTCCTAATAAAATCTTGACTTCTACGCACGATATTTCAAATTTTCGAATATGCAATGGACCCAACTTAGCTGCATTAACCAACTCAATTCCCAGACCCAGACCTTTGGCTACGAAGAGTAGCCTACTCCAACCAATACCGTGTAGCCTTTGTGGCAAAGGTCCAAGATTTGGCAAATGTTCAACATCGAAGTCCTCCCCAATGGTGAGAAGAAGGCCAGTTGCATGGGATGGGTCATGAAATTACCCACAAAATCTAGTGTTGGGACAGGCCACAGGAGGAGGTACTAAGAGAAATGTCTTGCTGAAATGGCTCAGCTCAAGTGGAGCTCCACTGCCATTGCAACCAGCCACGCTGAAAGTCGGTTGAAGTACAACGAGGACTGGGCTCAATGCCTAAGTATGTGCTCCATGATCCGAGGATCGTCGAGTTCGTCGGAGGGGCATTTTAGTCGAATTAGAAAGGCACTACAAGGACCACAAATGCCAGGAAATGCAAGGGTCTATACAAGGAGAAAAGAGCAGAGTTAATGCAGCTACTATCCGGAAATAACTTTTGAGTCTCATTGACTTCTAATTTGTGGACTAACCAAAAGGCCCATGCCTATTGTTGTGTCACGTTCACTAGAAAGGGCCATATTGGTTATTACATCAACGCACCCTGTCGTTTAAGCATATCCATGTCCCTCAAATCACAAATTGTTTGTGTGGAAATCATGAGACTGGTGATTGACTTTGGCAATTTAGATGTCAAAATTAGGTGGGATTCCACCCATTTGATGTTGAAGAAGGCCTGTGATTAGATGGATGTGTTGACATTGTTTTTTTTTTCGATTAGGCTGAGGTCGTCGGTATTCAGCCACTAAACACGCTGATTGAAGGGTTGCCGAACTTTGCAAGGACTTCTTGGAGGTGTTCAACGGCGCTACAGAGGCTTTTATGTATTTCCAATACGCAGTTAGGGAAGATGAACCATTTTTATTAGTAAAAAAACACGTGTTTATTATGCGTTTCATGTAGAAATTGTAGGAACCGTGCTGCATGTGGTTATATTTTGACTTTTGCATTCTGGATTATTAGATTTACCACAAAAGGGTTAAGGGAATAGAGAGGCCATTAAAGAGTGAATTTATAAAACTTAGAGTTTTCGTGCAAAGTTAGCATTTAGAATGCATTTTTACTTTACACACGCTCACGGGGGTAGTACATAATATCAAGGCCATGTATTAAAATTTTCCCTTGATACGGCTCGGGTTCTTTGTTTTCCGTAAATTATTTACTTTGATATCATGTTAATGTTTATTGATTGTGGTTATTTACTATTATTGTTTGCGCACTCCCGCATGATCACTTGTCGACGGCTTAAGATACTAAGTTTGGTGAAGATCACATTCAAATGTATCAAAAAGGCATTAAATTTACTTAGCATCACCAAGTCCCCGAACTCGTGATCTTTGGTTCACAAGAGTAAGATGGGTACTCGCGTCTTATTCAGGCTGCTAACCGCTCATAATAAGTTAGTGGCGACTCTCAAAGTAAAAATAATTTTCATATTTAATTGAGGAAACCAAATTGCTCTGAAGGGCTTAGGAGAGCTCTCGAGAGTCCCTACATGGGAATCCCTGCAAATCATAACTACAAAGTAGGGAGAATTTATTACTATTGAGATTTTCTTTACCTAATTGCATTAGTTAACAAAATGCACTTTTAATTATTTGACAAATATAAAAAAAATTAAAAACCAGGCCCGGGCATAATGTGCTCAGGCCCGGGCACGTGGGACGGAAATGAAGAACATGCAGAGCAGGCAAGGATCGAGTCAACACCCCTCCACAATCAAGCCTCAAGAGATCCAAGAACTTGCCACTTTGCCAGATCCAAACTCGACCGCCCCACGAAGCAAAAAGTTTTCTCTCTCTCTCAATTGAATTCTCAATCTCCATTTATTACATTTTTCATAATTTCTTCAGGTATTGTAAATGTGTTTCTTCAGCATTTACTATATTAATTTCAGCACTCATGATGAAAAAAGTAAATGCACAAAAGCGTGTACAAATAAACGAAATCTTATTGCCATTAATTGGAAATCCGAAACATTTTAATATTAAGAAGGACATAAATCATATTAATATTATGTCATTAAATCATATCTTGTTTTTTGACACACTTTAAATATGTATTTACTATCATGCTTTTCTGTTACAAACTCACTACACTAGAGAAATTATGAAAATTGTAATAATGGAGATTATATTCTTAAAATGCGTGCAATATGTTGAATAATGTGAAAAGTCCATTTAACACGAGATTAACACGCATTATAAAAAATTAACAATTTCATAACTGACGTGAAAATATTTTTCCTAATAATATACGGGTCTATGCGTGTTCTTTTTCTAACAAAACACAAGTTTGATTTCATAATAAAAAATTTACAGTAGGACTTTCTACTATATGAATGACTATGTGAAAAGACATAATAAAAGTTATTTATTTTGGTGAAATTGGCCTATGGAAACATTCTATGTCAACCAACAATGAAGTCTAACTACGACTATAAAATGTGTGCTTCTATCTATTAGTCGTCCCAATAATCTTAATTAATTAGAAGAATGGGTCTATGATGAAACTAATTCTCGCATTAATCATAAACATAACCGCATATTTTCTTGAAAATTAGCAAGGCTGACGTCGTTGTCGATAAGCTGTGGCAAAGAATTAAAAATTACTTTTTGGCACTGCGAAATTATGGCAAACATTACTTTCCCATGAATCTTTGATGAAGAGGAATGAAGCTATCCTCTTGCAAGTTTTATTATCACTTGCCCAATTTCATGGGCTCAAAATTTGAAACATTGGCGGTGTAAAATAATTGCTCTGTAATCAGGATAAAAATATTAATTACATTATAAATGGACATTTTCATCTCGAGACTAAGAATAGTGTGAAATCATTTTACGTCGGTATGTGTTTAGTAAAAAGAACAATGCTAGAGATCAAAAAGGGATTTATAAAATTAGTCTAAGAAGTGACGTGATGAGTTCTTATTATATGCTAAAAAAGCATTTCCTGTGTTTACTTTTTTACACTTTGTCGTGGAACTTTGTGAGCCAATTTTGCAAATAGATATTTATGTCCCAATATTACTCTTTAATAAATTTTAAAACATCAATTGTTTGGTTTTTTATTAACATTTCTCCAACAGCTTTTTACTTTGTTTTTTTTTTCTTCCCTCTCCCATCTGTCTATCATATCTTTTACTTTCTCATAGTGGGCTCCCACGATGAAAAACATTTACTTCTTTTCATTCACACTTTTTTTATAAATTAAATCTAAAACACGTACTAAAAACCTAATTGGCTTCTAGCAATCCCATGCATTGTTGGTCCCCTCTCTCTCGGGCTTAGAAGGAAATATAAAATAGAGCAAAATCCAATCACCGTGTTCTTATCTTCACAGCCCCGCCAATTGATTGATATGATAAATTATTTTTTGGGCGCTAGAAAAAATAAAAAAATAAAAGTGACCCGCTAAAAATTATTTGTTACGAATTAGAACTTAGAAGGGGGAGTCAACAAATTTGAGAGAGTTAACTCACTTTTTGGAGTATAGAATATTAAGATGACGACTTGAGCTTTTTAGGGTTTGGCAATCCGAAGTGTGAATTTTTTTTTTCTTTTGTTAAAGAGAGTCCAAAGCACGGGTCTTTACATGTCATACTTTCCTTGTGCTTGAAGTTTAATGTTTGTAAAATCAAAGACTGGGAAATAAAAAAAACAATAAGGATCTTGAATGGGAAAATAAGAAAGGGTGGTAATAATTTTTTCCAAGTGTAAAGAAAAGGCAAAAGGAGATGAGAGATATCTCATCTCATCTTGAGATGAGATATCTCATCTTGCAGACATTGGTGGACCTAGAAGTACGAGCTTAGGAGGCTATTGAGCAGACATAAAATTTTTATTTACTTACTTTAGCTACATTTACTGTTAATACCACAAAAAACTCAACTTATACCCACAATCACACAAAAATCTCAAACTTTTTTGTGTCACTAAAATGCCTAAACTTGCCAATTGTAACACAAATATCCCAACTTACTTTTTGGGTTATAAAAAACTCCGAACTTATACCAATGTGACAAACATATCTTAGATGGAACTCCAAATAGGGTATATACGTCACACATATATAAGTTTGGATATTTTCGTGACACAAAAAAAAATTGGGGGCATTTGTGTCAAGTGGGCAAGTTTAGGGTTTTTAATGACACGGAAAAAGTTGGGGATATATGTGTCGCGGTGGACATAATATATAATTTTTTGTGGTATTTGCTCGTACATATATACACGTTTGAGATCGAGTAATGCTACCCTCTTAGTCCACAATGCACATATATGTGACATTTTATCCACGAAATCGATTTTATTTGAGCTTTATGTAAGATGACATTCGTTCGATTTCGTTACATTAAACAAATCATCTTAAGCAACCTAAAATAGGCTTATAGACACAAATAGAAATATATAAGAATCACACAATTCTCTGTTTCGCATATTTATTATCTGATTTAACTATATCATATTCTAAATTATTTCTCCGAATTATAATTATTATTAATTTTTTTATTATTAAAGTGTCGACATTTCGGTTGGAAGCTTCCTCACTGCAAAAGCTTACACCCGTCCGGATCGAACCTCGCTTGCCCAAAACATGCGCTCCCTCTCTCTCTCTCTCTCACTTATGTTCGTCACGTGCCGTCCGGTCGGGGAGGAAACGTTTTGGCGTGCAAATGTTTTCCGAAGGCCGAGTTATCAGGTAGGCCTCGGGTCCACGCTGCTCGCCCATAGATCCGCACCATGATTGGGCGCTGTCCACCGTTGAAAAGCAGAAACTCCCTCGCGGGCGTGATCGATGATGGGCGGTGCATGATCACCAGATGGACCCCAGGCCTACGGGATAATCTCCAACTGCTCCTCCCTTTGACCGCTTCCTCGGGATTTCGATTTGATTATTATTGCTGTTCCCCTAAGAATGAGGGGGCCAAACAAATTTGCCCTACCCAACTCTAGAAGACATGATACGGTTCGTTGGCCGTTCACATCGGGGTCTCTCTTTTTTTTTTTTAGAACTTTTTAATTTTGTAGTTCTTGGGACCCACCCTTATCTTGCCTTCTTCACGGGTCTCGCGACACGTGTCATGTCCAATGAAGTTGGATGAATCAATTTTAGGCTTGGGCTGAATAAATCGAGACATTTATTAAACAACTAAAGAAAGAAATGTTTCTCATTCAATGTACTGTTCGCCATGCTTTACATGTATAGTCAATGCATAGAAGATGACAATTTTTTCTTGTTAAGAATGATTAATAAGTTCTCTTGAAACCTTCATTAACAAAGCCCGAATGTTCATACCAATGTGTTTGCGATGTCCCTGTTGGCTTTGATATCTTTCCAAACATGATGATATCCATGAAATCCTATTGTGCCTAGTTTTAATTTCAAACACAAATAGTACCGAGTTTTAAACTCATCAAACCAATCGGTAAATACTAAATGTTATCGAATATTATCTTTGAAGAGAATAATGAAGTTTGTGATATTTTGTTGCGTTGTGATTGATTGAGTGAACAGATCGCTTAATATTTTTAGCAGGCATAAAAATCTCTCTTTTAGATAAATGGGATTTATCGGTCATAGAAAAGTTGTTGAGTGTGTTTTAACATAGCGTTTGCCATGTCTTTTGTCATTGAAACTTATCTAGTATAGCATATGACCTTAGCTACTGTCTAGGCAGGGCTAGGCAACCGGTACATTTTCTCCCTCTATTATTCCAAATTTGCCAATGTAAGTACATCGATATGTATCTTCCTCCAATTGTGTTCAAATTTCAGTGCTCAAAGGAAACAAACCATTTCTTTCAAGAAAATATAGCAAATTACAATTGAAACTGTTGTATTGCATGAAACATAGGTGATTTTTAAGCACCACCCTTTCCTATCATCCATATAACTAAAACTACTGCTATGATGGTAATTGTAGTCATATCAAGGCTTCGTCTAATGAATTGTATATCAAATCCAATTTGAGACATGATACCTTATCCCGTGTGCCAATTGAGCATATACCATTCACTCATCTTCGACGACACAAATAATCAAAGAATTTCCAACGTTAATATGCGTTTATATAAGAAGAAATGACCTCTTTAATCAAATTGACAAGTGACGTGATGTTAGAAAATAAATATGAAAATATGCACAAGATCACAGCGCACAAGAGCTATTTAAGATTTGATTGATATCTTGACACGATAAAGTCCGTCACTTCCCAAGTTAGATAAGAATTAACTTTAAAAGATCAAGAAAATACTGTCCTTGAACTTGATGCGTGATCCAATCGAAAACTTCTTCACATTTTCCAAAATTCCAATGAATCCCATGAAC
Source organism: Syzygium jambos (assembly GCA_031216235.1). NCBI lineage: Eukaryota > Viridiplantae > Streptophyta > Magnoliopsida > Myrtales > Myrtaceae > Syzygium > Syzygium jambos. Next base: position 8,113,401 of record CM062221.1, read on the forward strand.
GTTCTTTGAATACATAAATGAGCAGATCGTAACCCACTCATATCACGTGAATTTCCACGCCCTCATTTACATCCCACCAAATCGGGAACTCCATTTCAATGTCAACCCAAAAGAAGAAAAACAAAAAAAGAAGAAGAGAGATAGATGGACACTGACTTCACCAATTAGATGAGCAATGATAGCATTGCACTCACGGTTTTAGTGAAAGAGAGTGAGAGACGTTCATGCGGCATCATAGTGTCCATTACACGCGTGCTTTTAGCGCGTGCCACTTTTCTCTCTCTACCATCTCCCTCTCTTTTCCATAAAATGACAAATTGGATCCAAACAACAAGAAGCAAAGTTCTTGGTAAACACAGTCTGATGAAAGTTTAAAGTTGAAGTTTAGGGCCTTGGTCAAGCATGGGTGTCCTTTATACTTTAGGGTTTTGATTTCTATGATACTTGCGTCAAATTCTTTTAAGGCAAAAATAAAATAAAAATAAAGACTAAAGAGCGAAAGTCTTATTGATATTCTGTGATTTGTCAAATTACACAGTCGACTAAATTATATGGTAAAGTTTAGTTGACCCAACAATTTTGACATTTTGCTCCTAATATTTTCAGAATCAACATATTTTTTTTTTTGGGTAAGGAATCAGAATCAACGTATTTGCTCTTGCATGAAGTCAAAAAAATAAACTAAAAACTAAAAAATGTAGAATGATTGGGAGGGGAGCTTGGGAAAAATCCAAATAGCAAGTAAGGCCAATTCTAGGTTGTTAAAGTATCCTACATCGTTTGTTTATCCGGTTTATATGCTATTTATGTACATGTGATCTCTCTTCATTTATTAGTCTAAGTTTTGAATTGGATTTTTTAATATGGCACATGAGCCAAGTTCTACCCAGTTTATTTTCAACTTGCACATGAGAGAAGATGTTAAGGTATCATAAGAGAGCATTGAAGTATTCCAAATCGGTCTCTCTCCACATATTAGCTTAATGTTTAGGTTAAACTTTCTTACATTGGCAAACACAATGTGATTGAGTAAAAAATGAATTTACATTGGATTTTTTTTGTCATAAGAATACTTTAAAGCCCAGAACTTGGCTTTTCTGGTTCCGTATAGTTGGTGATTTTCTTGCCTTTTTCTTAAAATTTTTATAGGAAGGTGGTTATTTGTTTTGCATGGTGGTGTGTTGTTGGATTGCTGTTGTTTCACACTGAATCCTTTGACAAAAGTACGTACCGAGGATCAAGTTTTGTCTTTTTAAGGGTTTCCATGGATGCTGATTCTTTTGGTCGACTCACCATACAATTCCAATTAAATTGTTGTTCTTAGGTGATGATGATGAGTGACTCATCTTAGTACGCTAAGAATTAAGGAAGGAGAGGGAATTAGAAAGATTACAAAGCCTCTCATCAACTAAATCTAAAGAGAGCCATTGTAATAAATCATTGTTCTCCATTTTTGTTTTTTGTGTGTTTTCGCACATAGTTAGGCCCTAAGTTTCGAGCTCACGCAAAAAGTACCCACATCGATATCAAGCATATAATCTATCATATATTTTTGTTTTGGGATTAAATCAGATATTTCGAATAGCCCGCATTAGATTCCAATGCAAAACATACTCGTTCATTTGAGTAGGCTTGAGAGCAAAATAAAAATTGCCCATTGAGCTCAACTCGAACTAGCTCAAATATAAGAGAAAATAATTGCTTGACCTTGGGGCCATGGCTCTTCCATTAAAGCTTGGAGCTACCAAGACTTGCCTGACGTGGTTTTATTATTTAGCGAATGCACGATCCGATCGAGTCTGGGCAAGCAACTTCCTTCTCGAGCTCTAGCTCACTCCGACATTGTTATTTATACGAAGAAAATATAATAATTTCCAAAATCTTAAACTTTTACTCGAATTATATGTCAAGTGCAAGTGCAATATGATCCGTTGGGAATAGGGCCCAAGAAATGAGATGGGGCTATCTACTTTTTGAGGCCGAACTTGCCGGTCACAGCCCATTCAATGCCTTTGAAGCACGCTATTAGGGCTTCGTACTATTATGATTGTCAAAATTTCTGCATTTAATTTTTAATTAATAAGAGCACCGAAAACATTTCGAATCACATAAAGTCGACTTGTAAATTTATGTATAAAATCTTCCTATTCTTTTAAAACTTTAATTTCTATTTCATAATTTCTATTTAATTACAAAATTCGAAGAAGGGGTATGTTTCAGGGAACTAACCAGGAACTCTTTTTCTCTGCTTCTTTTTGGTATTAAACTAGGAACTCTATTAAGACACATATATAAGCTCTGAGGTATCAAATACAGCTTCATATGCGAAATATCGATATATCAGCCTTTTCTTATTAGGGGCTTGCTTCAAATATTAAGACCAGTTGATTGGGATGGCTCGCTTTTATGTTATGTCGATTTTTTTGGCAAAGAAAAAAGAAGAACAATGTTATATCAAGGATAATGAAACGTTGACTTGTCATTATTTTTGACATTCTCATATTTTTAAGTTTCGAAGAAGCCGTTCATCTTTTGGCAACAGGGAAATTTCTCTAAGTTGTTTTAATCTTAGCAAATGAAATTCATGACTTATGAATTTGCTTATATCATCGATGTACATCTATAAATCAATATATCATGCAGTGTTGTTGGAAAAATCAATCAATCTAAATCATTGGCAAAAAATATTTAAGTATTCGCAAAACATTCATTATTCAACTCAATCAAGTAAAGTATTAATATACATTGTAAAGAAAAAACAAGAAGATTCATAACACTTTGTATAAAGGCAACTAACTTGGGTTGACTAGATGAAGATAAGTGCTTTGAAGACATCTAAAATTCTTAAAAATCGTTGAGAAAATGGGATGAGAAAATCAGGTAGCTCCTCATACAAATTACTTTGTCATGCGAAATAAACAATCACAAGAGTAATCAGACAAACAAATTATACACATACTCACCCGACTGCAACCAAAAATCAACAACAAAAACATACTAGGGTACTTCCCATTCCTAGTCTAAAAGATGTGATTGTTTTGGCGATTTTGTTTGTCATGAATGGCCCTTATGATTCTGCTAATATAGAACCACGGGGTACTGCTGATAACCGGCGATTGCGGCCTAAAGGTACAAGATGATATTCCACAAGCACTAGGTCACAAGGATAACCCACTAGCAATGATAGTGCCTGTATTTTGCCTTGTCCATGATGGGAGCTCTAGCAGCTTGGTGGGGGTTATAGTGACGAGACCTGCCTACCTTTGATAAATGGTCGCGAGTGGGGTATTGGATGACGGCCTTCTCGCATTCTTAAATCAAAATACATTGTGGCAAACGTGAGGCTTTCATGATGACTTAACATAGTGACAGAGCATAGTCTCCCTGATTGCTCCTCTCCACCTTTCCCTGACTACAATGAAAAAGAAAATGTGCTCTGAGATGGTGTGGGAATTTGAATAGAAGAAAGATGAACTATGAACTTTGACAATGAAGTCAGATTTAAATGGATTATAATCTGTAGGGTTTGTTCAAATTTAGTTGTCGTATTGGCCAACTCAAAAACACCTGTTTTAAATCTTATTTTTTGCATCTTGCTGTTGTTGGAAGTAAGAAATCTTCTTCGTTTGACTTTCAACATAAACTTCAACAATTGACGTCATGATACAGATTAATCTTTTAGAGCATGTCACAAAAAAAAAAAAACAGTTTTGAGAATATTAGTGCACCTACCAAGATAAATAGCCTTTTGTTTTTCTCTCGTCAAGTTACATATCAGTAGACCTATCTAAGCACATCATTTGCCTACCTCAACAGTGTTTGCATTTGATCCTCCTGAGAGATTTTGCCAAATAAAGATGATAGTGGGATCTGCAAAACAAGTACAGTTGAGAGAATTCAGGTCATTGAGCTAGGGTATAAAAAAAGATATTTAAAAGAGAAAAAAACATAACAAATGCTGAAATTGCAGAAAAATATCAATATAAGAGCAACAATTCTTCATGATTCTCACGCAAGCAATTTTTGGGCATCAAACAAAGTCCAAGATATATCATCAATCTAGACAGGCACATCCACGCATCACAATTCTAGCACTGTGAGCAAGTCCACGTAAGTATTATTTGTTTTGAGAAATAGTCACTCGTATGAAACAATGGTGGACTTGCTATACCATGTTAGCATTATAACCATTTCATTATGTGCTTCCTTGTCAAACAAAACAAAGCAACCCAAATGTTTAGATGGTTTGTGGCAAAATATGGGAAGCTTGTCCATGGAAAAACATGAACTTTCTAGCATTGAGTTGAGGATTTGTAATAGAAAAGGATCCTGGAGCAGCAGCAATAGCTAAACGACAGTGTGGAAGAAATAAAGAAGTCCGAACCATTACCTAAAGAATAAAAATTAGACATTGGAGAAATATTCTTATTGAATCCAAACTCGATCAACTACGATTAGTGGGATTTCTTGGATGAGGTGCCAATAGTCAGCCACTGAGTTTTGATTATGCCGAATACTTGGAGAAGCGAGTGAAGCCATTCTCTGGCAAGTCCCGGTAACCTTTAAAAGATAGCTGTCTGAGAGAGGAGAGATGGCTGCGAAGAACACTTGGTAATCTTTCCACGTTCTTCATATTTCTCATCCAAAGAGAGGTTAGAGACGAAGGAAACAGAATACTCCACGCCTCTTACATCCTCCACCGTTGATAGTCTTTCCACAGTCCTCATATTTCTCATCCAAAAGTCTGAAACAGGACAAGCAATTAGTCCTGAATAAGAATTATCTGTCATGGCACAATGAACAACTACAAGTGTGATCAGAACAAAATTATATGCACACCCAATTGACTGCAACAGAAAATGAACCGGGATACCCTTTTGATGATTTGCTGGAAAACTCTTATGACTATGTTAACTAACAAGTATGGGAGACCACTAATCACCGGTGATGGTGACTTATTGATATAGGCTGATATTCTACAAATGTGAGGTCAGGAGATCAAATGACTTGGTGCGGGCTGATAATGCTTAAGAATGATTGCCTGCACCTGTTGGTATATCTGGAATGCTCGAAATGCAGTTATCTTCAACCATAAATCACCTGATCCTGAAAATGTCACTTATACAGATTAGGAAAGCTCTTTTAGACTGTGTTTCCTGTAAAAATGTAAGAGAGCTGAGTCATGATCGGGTGGACGAAAGGCAGGGTGTGTGGAGTAAACCTGAGCTAAGTTTTGTGAAGATTAACTGTGATGGGTCTCACATTGAAGGAACCAAACATGCTGTTGTTAGGATTATGGCTAGAAATGAAACAGGGGAGATGATTGCCTGAAGGAGTGTGGTGGTGCAAGCAAGATCTGCAAAGGAGGCTGAATTACTTGCTGTTCAAAAGAGCATTGCAGTAGCTAAAGAAAAAGCTGAACCAAGGTAGTAGTGGAGCTGGATGCATCAGTGGTATACAAGGATATCTCAACTTTCCCAAGCAATGTAATTAAAGACTAAAGGATGCTCCTGCTGGGATTCAAGCAGCTAAAGATCATTTTGCAGCTCTGAATTTTAGTTGTATTTCATGAAAAGAAAATGCTTGTGCCAATTGGGTAGCTTTGCCAAAATTGGGATCTACATCCGCGTCCCCCATCCTTCTTATCACATTTGCTTATTTCAACCGCGAGTTGCTGGCCTAAACAGAAAAATCCCCATCAAGGACACACACGACAAACCCAAATGTCAGTCTCTGACCTTCAGTGGCTGGTTTCTGGAAATTCTACGGGTAACATCACCACAGGAAAAAATCAATCTGTATTAAGCATCGAACTGGAGAACATAACAGAAATTGATGCCTTCAAACCCAAAAACTTACCCCAACCCTAGAAAGCTGACTTTAGATGAAACAATGAATCGCGGCAGATAGCAAATGAAAGCCAAAGAATGAAAGAAGTTATAAGAATTACCTGAAGAAGGAAAAGTAGTCAACGGAGATAAGTCTTTCATCATGGCTCCGGTGCGATCAATTTCAATTCATTGGATCCAAACACCACCAATGTTGATGAGAGGGATCTCTTTGATGAGGGGCCAATAGTTGCTAGTGAGTTTTGAGCATCGATCTTTCAGAATTTCACACAGAAATCTCCAGAATTTGGACAGAGCATTGTCTCCCTGATTGCTCCCTTCTGCCTTTCCTTGACAACTAAGAAAAAGAAAATGTGCTCTGAGATGGTGTGGGAATTAGAATAGAAAGATGAACCATGAACTTTAACAAGGAAATCAGATTTAAATGGCTTATAATCTGTAGGGTTCAATCAAATTTAGTTGTCATATTCGCCAACTCGAACACACCTGTTTTAAAACCTTTTTTTTTTGCATCTTTACAGAAGCTGCTGCTGTTGGAAGTAAGAAAGCTTCTTCGTTTGACTATGAATATAGACCTTGATAATTGACATTATGATACAGATTAATCTTTTAGAGCATGTCACAACAAAAAAAAAACAGTTTAGAGCATATCAGTACTCCTGCCAATAATAAATAGCCATTTGTTTTTCTTTTGTCAAGTTGCAAAAGATGAACATAAGCACATCAGTTGCCTACCTTGACAGTGTTTGCATTTGATCCTCCTGAGAGATTTTGCCAAATAAAGATGACAATGGGATATTCTGCAAAACAAGCACAGTTGAGAGAATTCAGGTCACTGAGCTGGGGCATAAAAAAAAAAGAAGATGTTTGGAAGAGAAAACATAACAAACGCTGAAGTTGTGGAAAAATAACAATATAAGAGCAACGATTCTTCATGATTCTCACACAAAGCATAGTGCATTTCCATAAGTGGAATGATAAGCAATTTTTGGTCATCAAACAAAGTTCAAGATATATCATCAATATAGAAAGGCACATACACGCATTGTAATTCCAGCACTGTCAAAAAGTCCATGTAAGTATTATTTGTTTTGAGGAATAGTCACTTGTATGAAACAATGGTTGACTTGCTGTGCCACATCAGCATTATAACCATTTCATTGTGTGCTTCCTTGTCATGTCAAGTTGGACCTTCAGTAGCTGGTTTGTGGAACTTTAGGTGAAGCTTGTCCATGGAAAAACACGAACCTTTTAGCATTGAATTGAGGATTTGGAATAGAAATGGATCCTGGAGAAGCAGCAGTAGCTAAAGACAAGTGTGCAAGAAAGAAAGAAGTCCAAATCATTACCTGAAGAACAAAAGTTAGATATTGGAGAGATATCTTCTTATTGGATCCGAACTCGATCAACGACAATGAGTGGGATTTCTTGGATGAGGTGCCAATAGTCACCATTGAGTTTTGAGCATCAATCTTTGAGAATTTCACATTGAGTTCCGGTAACCTACAAAATGTAGCTGTTTGAGCGTGGAGAGATGGCTGCGAAGTTTACTCGATAATCTTTCCACATTCCTCATATTTCTCATCCAAAGAGAGGTTAGACACAGAGGAAACAGAATACTCTGCGCTTCTTATATCCTCCGCTGTTGATAGCCTTTCCACATTCCTCATATTTCTCATCCAAGAATCTGAAACAGGACCATCAATTAGTCCTTAATAAAAAATGATCTTTCATGCATAATGAACAACTATAAGAGTGATCAGAACAAAATTATATGCTTACCCAACTGACGGCAATGAAAAATGAAAAAAGCTAAAGAAAAAAGCCGTTGGAAAGAGCATTGCAGTAGCAAAAGAGAAAAGCAGGCCCGAGGCAGTAGTGGAGATGGACGCAGCTGCGGCATACAAGAATATCATCAACTTTCGCAAGCAGTGCAATTGGAGACTAAGAAGGAAGCTCTTGCTGGGATTCTAGCGGCTAAGTATCATTTTTTTTCGGCTCTAAATTTTAGTTGAACTTCAAGAGAAGCAAATGTTTGTGCCCGTTGGGTAGCTTTGCATACTACTAGGAAGAGGATGTGCTGTCTACCCAACGTTAAAAAAAAAGGAAGAAAGAAAAAACCATGTCAGTCTCTGACCTTTTCAGTCGGTGGTTTCTGGAAATTCTATGCGACCACTTCTCCATGGGATAAAGTTAATTCCGTATTAAGCATCGAATTGAAGTACATAAACGAAATTGATGGAAATTCAAGACCAAAGGACTTACCCGAACCCCTTAGAAATCTGACCGTCGACGGAAGGACGAACCGCGGCAGTCAGCAAATGAAAGCGAAAGTGGATCGATTTCACTTCATTGGATCTGAACCCCCAATCAATGCGGATGGTTAGGGATTTCTCGGATTTCCGGAAATCCATGTGAGACTTCTCCACTGGAAAGTATCAGTTGGTGTTGAGCATCGAATCGAGGAAGCAGAAATGGAAATCGATGCCTCCAAAAACCATAAAACTCACCCGAACCCTAGAAAACCCCCACTGTACATGGCCGAATCAATTCACCGGATCCGACGGTCATCAATGACGATGCAAGGGATGTCTTGGATGAGGGGCCAATAGTCGCCACCGAGGTTTGAGCATCGATCTTTCAGAATCTCGCATCCATATATCCACAATTGTCGGAGGGAGGGAGGGAGGCCATCCTCTGGCAAGTACCTCAACTTGGGGCAATCGGAAATCCGTAAATCTCGGAGAGAGGAGAGATGGTTGCGAAGACCGCTCGACAGTCTTTCCACGCTCTTCATGCGTCTAATATCAAGAGAGGTTAGAGAGGAAGGGAAGAGAAGACTCCAGGCATCCTCCTCCTCCTCCTCGTTCTCCTCCTCCGAAGGAAACCTCACCTTCTCTCCCTCCCCTCCCATGCTCCTTCCGTCAATTAGCAGTCTCTCGAGGGATGTGAGAAAGGGTAAGCCCCATTCCTTCACTGGCTGCTTCAGGTTCTCGCACCCCCAAATTGAAAACGACCGCAAATTGGGAGGCAAATCCCCTTTGGGGAAGGATTTGATATTTTGGCAATTGATAATATATAGAAACCGGAGGGAAGTAAGACGATGCCACTCATTTGGTAGGCACTTTATCTTCGGGCAGCTCTCAAGTAGAAGGCTCGATAGGGACGTGGGAAGGGGAGGGAAGTCCTCCACCTCCAGTTCTGGACAGCGACTTATTGTCAATACAGTGAGATTGATACAGCTGGTAATATTACATCTGTCAATAGACTTTATCTTTGAACAATTTGAAAGCACAAGTTTCGACAGGGTGATGGGAAGGGGAGGGACGTCCACCTCCAGTTCTGGACAGTTTCTTATTTCCAAATCAGTGAGATGGGCGAGCATGTGAAGACACTGAGTTAGGCTTATCAGATTCTTACAGTTCGAAATAAAAAGTGTCTTTAGAGCAGCAAGTACATCCTTGGCAAATTGAAAGGATGTCAGATAATCACATTTACTTATCTTCAAAAATTCAAGTCGAAACACCGGGTTATTACTGACGGGATCATATGGAGGAATAGTTCGTCCCGTGAGTTTTGGACACTCATCAATTTCCAAATTTTTGAGTGCGTGCATCTTGCTTGGAAGCCTTTCTAAACTCGCGCAATTCGTCAATTCCATCCTTTCGAGGTTGCACAAGAGCTCTATCTCTCCTCCTTCTGCCACAAAATATGTGAATCGAGGACAATTTTTGATGACTACACTCTGGAGGCAAGTAAGATTTCGCGTTTCGTTTCCATCTTGCCATAGGTAGGTTAGCTTCTCACACCCTCTTATATCGAGCTCCTTTAGCTTATGCATGCAGCTCATAAACCCTGGATCAAAGCAAACAAGCTCCGCAAGATTTTCAATTTTCAATATGGTTAGAGAAGTTAGGTTGACGAAACTCTTTAAGATCTCCCTGTTGCAATCCTCAAAATATAACTCATGGAGAGATGGAAGACGAACCTCACTGGTTGAGTTATTCAAACGGGGGCATGAATGAATTTCAAGTTTTATGAGATGATCAAGTTGACAAGGCAATGTCCCTTCCAACGAAGGACAGCTCCGGACAACAAGATGCTGAAGACGAGAGAATGGGACTTCTTCTTCTCGGGCCCCGGCATAACGAGACCAATCCCTCCATACCAACATCTCTTTGAACTTCAAAGTGGTTAAGGATGAAAAAGGCCTTTTACTTCCGTAAAATTCAGAGTCAATCTTGCATACGACATGTAGACCTTCAAGAGATAATTCTTTAAGCGTAGGTAGTTGTCCAAGTGAGGGTAGCGATTTGACGTTAGGACAGTCCCGCAAGCACAAAGACACTAATTTAGAATAGGATGGACCATCTAACCACGATGGGAATGTTGAACCACCGTAGTACGAGATAGTGAGATTTTCAAGATTAGTGTGAGGTCGCAGAGAGTTAAGCATTTGCATTTCACACTCATGATTCCGGAGATTTCCCAAATGTTCATCCCAATGCAAGGATAATTTGATAAGGCCTTGCTTTTGAAACAAATTAGCATCAACTGCATCTCTAACTTTTTCCACCTTTTGCAATTCTGATATGAATAATTCTCCTTGAAGACGTGACAAGTTCTTCAAGTCCTTCAATTGCAACCCTTTCTTTGGTCCAACCATAAACTTGGACAAGATAGTAAGATTCTTCAAATTACCAATGCCCAATGGCATCTCTTTTAGACTCCCAGTATCTCTAATATCAAGAAACTGTAAGCTGACCAACTTTGTGATTTCTTGAGGCAATTTTGAAAGTTTTTGACAACCTCTTAAGATCAAAGCTTGTAATTTGCACAAACCGGCAATTGACTCGGGTAGCTTTTCAATATCAGTATATGAGAAATTGAGATATCGAAGATATTTTAAATCACCAACATAATTCGGTACCTCTACGATGTCACAACGACATAACGAGAACACCCTCAAGTACTTCAATTCCGTTAGCAAGTCATGCAGCACCTTGTTGGAAATAGATAAAGAGCCCACTTTAGATCCAACATGCACTAAGATTAAACTTCTTAGTACCTTCATTCGGTGATATGCTCTCATGCATTTTGATGTGACATAATATGACGAGATGAATGATGCATATCGAGTTTTTTCAATAGGTGATAAATCATGTTCATGAGTTGTCTGCTGAGACTCCATTGAGCTAAAGCAAGTCGCATCCGCAATTGACTTTGCTAGATCATTCAAAAGATCATGCATTGAAAACTTAGATGCATCAACACTCGATTGTTGAAGAAATGATCTAGATTTTAACTCATCGAAGTAATCCCGTCCTAATCTCAAGTTATTCTCCTTTGCTTTTTGTCCATCTAAAAAGCCCTCCGCTATCCATAAGAGTACCAGCTCATCCCTCTCAATTTCGTAATCCTTGGGAAATACAGCACAATAAGCAAAACATCTCTTCAAATAAGAAGGAAGATGGACATAGCTCAATTTCAAAATAGGGAGAATCTCATCATTCTCTGCTATCGGAAGATTCCATATTTTGTTATTTAAGGTATCTTCCCATTCATCGAGATTCCTTTTATTACGTAGGACACCGCCCAACATCTTCGCTGCCAAAGGTAAACCTTTACATCTTTCAGCTATTTTCTTGCCTATTATTTCAAAATCTGGGTGGCCCTCAAAATTTGTTGCTCCAATAGCATGAAAGGCTAATAAGCTTGTACAATTATCAAGGGACAACACCTCCAAACGATATGGCGAAGCTCCTGTTATGGACACAACGGCGAGGTTGCGAGTGGTGATGATAATCTTGCTTCCCTTGGCCCCCGTTTCAAACGGCTTTAAGAGGGCAGTCCATTTTTCGTACTTCTCGTTCCATATATCGTCCAAAACCACAAGAAACTTTTTTCCGGATAATTTGTCCTTCAACTTAACTTGAAGGCTGTTAAGATCTTCGCCCTCGCAAGACAACCCGGTGATTGATCGCAAAATAGTCTTTGTTATGTCAAGAACATCAAAAACATCTGACACGCAAACCCAAGCTTTCATCTCGAAATAGCTATATACTCTGGCATCATTATATAGCCGTTGAGCCAAGGCCGTCTTTCCAACACCACCCATCCCAACTATAGGGACAATGGTCAACGTGGCATTGAAATTTTCGACCTCATTGATCAATAGTTCAAGTATTTGTGCTTCTTCCTTCTCCCTGCCAAAAAACCGAGGCTCCGGCAAAGAAGTGGTGGGATCCCTTTTGTTGATGTAGTTAGATCTGTCCGCAACATTCTCTCTCAAGCTTAGACGAGCCTTCCTGGTGACAATCGCTTTCAACCTACCATTGATCTCTTGTACCTTGGTTTCAGACATGAGCGAGCACAGGTTTGGATTCGATCCGGAGGATTTTTCTAGGCCATAGAGACAGAACTTCCATTTCTCCATGCCTCTTCTTGTACTGGATCTTGCCTCTGAGTCAACCTGAGCGGCTTTGATCGCGAACTCATCAAGCAAGTCTTCCATGTCATAGGCCAAGTCCCTAACATCGTCTAGCCATAGCTTCACTAGAGGGTTACCGCTGAGTTGCCTGTCCTCTGCATCAGTCAACACTGCATTGATTGTGACCAACATCTCCTTCCATTCCTTGAGCAAGGCAGTGTTGATTCCTTCTCGTTGTGCATAGCCCAATGCGAGAGAAGTCAACTTGTCGAACAACACCTGAAAGAAGGAAGCCAAGAAGGAACCCAAAACGATCTCTCCGATGGCCATGGGTGAATCGGTCACTGTAGAGAACAACAAAGGTGTTTTGGTGAAGCAAAGTAAAGATGAGCTAATGGAGAGAGAAAACTATGAAGTCCAGGAAGCCCAAGATGTTCACTTACCAAATAGATTAGAAAAAGGCCAAGACTTTCAAGGGATGCACACAAAAGGTTAGACAAATCAAAATAAAATAGTTTTTAATCCACGAGTATTTGTTTCATCAATTGTTCTCCTTTTTCTTCGGATCAAGACTTTTATACCATCGTTCGAAAGAGAGGACCTTTTCCGTGGGCACTCTAAATAGAGGATAAAAGGTGATTTTTCTATATATGACCAATTTAGAGGGCAAGCATATTTTCGTCAAAAACTTAATTGCTTATAAGTGTTTTGTGGGCTTTTTCGGCATCCGTATATTTTCAGATAATTTCAATGTCTTTATTTTATTCTTTATTGGCGAATATGTGCTCAATAAGGAAACCAAAACACATGCTTTGGGCTAAACAAGAGAAAAGGCCAAGCACACCAACTAATCCACTAAGCAAGTTGCTTTATTTTTCTCAGCAAGTATTGAAGAGTCAAAAATCACTAACTAACATTATATAACCTACTGAAAATTATCCTTTACACATCACAATAACCAACAGGAAAATTGTGTTTAAAGGACCATGATCTCCTATCAAGCGATTCTCAATCATCAAACTATTGCCTCACCACCCTTCGGCAGATCATTGCTACCGATCTTGCTGCGAATTTCAGCACTGTAACTGCCACTTAAATCCTACATTGATTGCATACGAAATATGCGACCAATGAGCAGAATCTTTCAGAAAGCACGTGCTCTCCACCCAGAAAGCATGTGCTCTTCATCCAGCCTTTTCATCTGTTTATCTACACCTTTTTGTGCAGCAGGAAGGCATCTTTTCTTCATTAAATATTTTGGGATTCGTAATCACTCAGAAAGCACATGCTCTCCACCCATAACGCATGTGCTCTCCATCGAAGATTGGCCTTGACTTGGGGGCTCGCATCTAGAGATAAAGATTAGCCATACTCTTCTTGTCCATAGAGCAGACACAACCCAACAATGTTGGCTTGACTAGAAGGTGAGGTCCATTGGAAAGAAAAGAAATGCATTGCATTGCTCCCAGTCAAATTAACTTTTAACAATGGATTAATCGACAGAAACCTGCCTAGGAAGACTCGTTTATTATACATTGTTCTCGGAATCGTTCAGAAACCATGTGCTCTCCATCCAGCCTTTTCATTTGTTTATATTGGATCTTTATGTGCAGCAGAGAAAGGCATCCTCTCTGGAATCGCTCTTTAAACGTTTTGTATTTGGAATTGTTCAGAAAGATGTGCATTTGAGCCAGAAATCATGTCCTCTCCATCATAGGCAATGGTGATCTGATGATTCTGATCAGAGTGAAGAACAAACAAGAAGGTCGCCACCGACAATGTTTTTCCTATTTACCTTGGGTGAAAGCAAATGTTCCTCTTTTCTTTTCGTGTTTTACTAGTTTGCGATTAAGAAAAAAATGACGAGTTTTCCACAATTTGATAACATCATATTAAAAAATTCACAAGGATGTTAGAGCCACATTTATCTGCTTAACAATATGATTTCTTTTCTGGTGTGAGCATTTCACTTCTTTTAGGTGGTGACTTTGTATTTTATTTTTTCCCCTCTCAATTCTCTATATCATATCTTTTACTTTCTCGTAGTGGGCATGCCCGATGATAAACATTTACTTTTCATTCACACTTCTTTTTATGAATTATTTCTAAAACATGTACTAAACCCTTAATTTGCCTATTGCATGCATTATTGGTCCCCCCTTCTCTCTTTCTCTCTCAAAGGTAAAAGAAAAAAAATATAGAGCAGAAATAATGGAGTTACCTATTGATTCTATATCATAATTTTTTTTACGCCCGCAAAAATTAAATTTAAAAACGACCGACTAAAGATTCTTTAGTGCAAATTAGAACCTAGAAGGGGGAGTCAATAAATATATGATAGTTACTCGCTTTAAGGAGTGAGCAATATAAAATGACAACCTAGGCTTTTTAGGGTTGAACAATAAGCGAAGTCTGCTTGATACGACATTAATGCGCATTATAAAAGATGAACAATCTCAAAAAAATTTCTGATGTAGAAATACCCTCTTTTTTTTTTTAACAAAACACGAGTCTATGTGTGTTCTTTTTCTAACAAGCACAATTTTGATTTTCACAATTCACGATTTAATTCTTTATTGCAAATAACTGACAGTTTTCTTTGTCTTGAAAGAAAATAAATGGATTAGTTTTCTTGCACTAAACTATCATTGGTTTTCGCACAATGAAAACAAGTCGTCCACATGCAACACCCTTGTGGCTTCAGCAGGAACTACTTCACGTGAAGTTTGAATTGCAACTGTATTGACTTGACTTGATTGATTACACTAGCATACCTTAAAAGATACTAAATCTCAAACACCTTTTTAATTCATCTTACCTCTTGTGGTTGATGGTAAATCCACTATATTTACATGATAAGGACTTTTTATTATGAGAGTGAATATTTAAAGACAAAACAAAAGTCATTTATTTGGTTTGGCACTGCGAAATTATGGCAATAGTGACTTTCTCATGAATCTCTGCTAAAGAGGAATGAAGCTATCATCTTACAATATTTATTGTTGCTTACCTAATTTCACGGACTAAAATTCCAATACATTGACGGTGTAAAATAATTACTTTGCTAGCTGTATAAAAATACTGATTCCATTATAAACTGAATACTTTGATCTCGGGATTGTTAATCGTGTAAAATCATTTCACGTTAGCGTGTGCTTTAGCAAAAAAAATAATGATAGAGAGATTAAAAATTAAACTTAATGTCCTAATATTACTATCTAACAAAAATTAAAATAAAAATTAATTTTTATTAAACTTGATATCAACTCTAATCGGGATTATAGGTAGGCATGAAATCAGTTTAAGAACCAAAATATTATTGTTGTTGCATCAGTTTGAGGGATAAAGAGAGCAAGTAGATAGATGTCTCTTACCTATTCCAAGTAGACTTCCTGGAGCAGACCGGTGAACAGGATTAGATCAACGACAGTAATCCAGCAAGCACGAACACTAGGTTCAAACGAGCAGGAAGAGAACACTGTTGAGAGGGGGGCGAGCACTAGTTTCGGCGGATCACAGTTTGTGTATGTGAATTCTGCTCCGGCAATGCGTGGCCACTGCTTGCAACGACGAACGGCAATACTGATGGAGCTACGACTATAGCAGGTTTGTAGGGGATTGGGCAGATCAAAGATGGTGGTGATTGGCGACAATCAACATGCACGCGAGAAGTGAATTGAATGAAAGCGGAGTCTGTGGGCGTGAGTTTGAAGCTGATGATGGTGGTTGAGGAAAAAGTGAGGCGGTGTGGCTTTAAGGTGTGCATTTTTTCTCAGAGGTTCCCATCTTATCTTTTCTTTTCTGTTTTTTCTTTGGGGAATAAATTCGAAGGAACCTAATCCTATTTGTTAAAATTCTGGTATATGCTTATAAAATGCTTTAATTGCAAGAAACTTTTTTTTTGTTGAGGAAAACCGGTTCCATTTTTTCAAATATATATGAAATCGACTTTGGGCAAAATTTAGGTATCAACAAGTTTTATTTATCAAATGGTTATTTCTAAGCTATTTATACTTATTTTGGTAATTCGAGGTTCCTTAATTTTAGGTGATGTGGGATGGTCAGATGATCCTAGCTGTGACCGTCTACTTATTGCCCACGTTTCGCCTCTCTTTGCGGAGTAATGCCAGTGCAAATTCAGACATTGGGATATCTATATCTGACTTCTAATCCTATCTGGATTTTCCATTACGTTTCTCTTTCGGATCGAATTGAGCCAAATCCTCTTGTTGTTCTCTATCAAAGTAGTTTAAGTAGTTAAAGTTTTTATTTCCTTGCATTTTACATGGTAAAGAGTAGAAACCCATATCAGCTCGACTTAAGAGTCACGGAGAGATTTTTTAAGGGTCCAACCAAATTTCCTGATTTAATAGATTCTTTAGTTTTTGACATTCACGCTTGGCATAACTTTAATTTACCCAAGGATGTGAGGAATCGAGGAGGCCATGTATATGCTAAAACAGTTATTGGATCATGTTCACCAATAGTGACCAAAGATCGGTCCCACACATGCTAAAACAAAATGATGGAACTGGGAGCACTTGCTTTAGCCTGTTTTGTCACCGTGTCCAATCAAGCATAGCATTAAGGACTTTTCGTCCGTCAATTATTAAAGGCTGCAAAGTTACACAAGATTAATACAATCATATCTTTTACTGGATTCAAATGAAAATATTCACCGTTCTTCACTCGAAAAAAAGAGCAAATTAGACTGCTATAGTACTACTTACTGTTATCATAGAATTAGCCCATACCATCTTGAATACTTTTATCAATCATGTTTTAGATATCATAAGTTATAAGACTCAACAACAGTCGAGAATTTAACCATATACGAGGGGAACACGTGATGTGTGTGAACATGAAATGACTCGAGAGGTTTGAGAGAGAGAGAGAGAGAGAGAGCCATCATATTACTTCAAGTTGGAGTCTTGCATGTCTTGCACAATCTTGCTTTCTTATAAGAAAATTCATTTTTCCTTATTGAGTGGGGATGTCTTTCACGGCGATCTTGCTTTATTAAAGCAAATGTTTCTTGCACGATCTTGCTTTCTTAAAGCAAAATTCGATTCTCTTTTTTGAGTGGGAAGACCAAACCAATTAGATGTGGAAATTTATTTTCACAATGGATCAGGATTAACTACGATTCTAGAATTTAGAAAATAATTTAACCTACTTAATCTGAGTGAGCGCACTAAGTGTTATGCCTTTTCTCTATTATTACTTGGAGCGAATCGTATTATGCCTTGTAGTATATGCTAATTATAGTGATTCCAGAGAGTTCACAATCATAAACTATCGAAAGCTTGTAGAGAAACAATTCGAGACTTGAATTTAGACCGTAAAATGAATTTGAAGTTGGACATCTATATCTGAAGGCTCAAAATTATGTCAAACTCCATCATGACAAGGTACATGTAGCAGAGTATTTTGCAACTAGCCATCTCGTACCAACATATGCCTCCCCGGCAGCTTCTTGATCATCGTGGGCCAAAATCGTATCAAAGGATCGCCGCTATGTCAGTGTTTTTGAAACCTAAAATTATCAAGGACACAGCCAACAATGGCATCTTATTTTCTATTATACATCTACAAGTCACAAAGGACGGCAAGTTTGTCTGTTTGATAATGAAAACAAAATCAAGTGCTTTGGCCAAAAGAAAAGGTCCTCTATTTCAAACGACATCCAAAAGTCTTGATCTGAAGAAAAAGGAGAACAATCTCACTTGAGGACATAGTGTGCATCAAAACATGCGCTCTTCGGTCTGACTCAAACTTCTTGGCGTATTAGGAAGACCAAGACTTTACTGTAACTCATCAACTTTCTTGTGTAGAAAGTGAAGCAAAAGGAAAAAAAGTGATATTATTAAATCTAGGAAGATCGAGATTTTGCAGGACTAAAATTGGCTTCACTGCTTCACTTTTCACATCCCTCTTCTTCCATCCCTATGTGAATGTCTCTTTTTCCATTACTAGTAGAACTTTCACTCATTACAAGTCTTGCTTAAAATTAACAATACTAGAAACAAGTATAAGAAGAAAGCCAAGAAGGAACGGAAAAGATCTCTCCAATGGCCATGGGTGAATCAGTCACCGTAGAGAACAACAAGGGTTATGGTGAAGCTAACTAGCTAAGTGATAATGAGATAATGGAGAGAGAAAACTATAGAAGTCCCGGAAGACCAAGACTTTCACCTACAAAAAATATTAAACAAAGACCAAGACTTTAAAAGATGCTCATCCATGGCTAGAGAAATCGTTTTAAAATGCTTTTTGTCCACAAGTACTTGTTTCCTAATATTTAGAGAATATTTCCAGAGACTTTGTTGGATGTCATGTGCTCTTTTGTCTGGAAAGTGAAGCAAAAGTGGAGAATTTCTACGCGTGACATGTGAAGCAAAAGCGAAGCACTTTAAGAAAAAGTACTAACTGGAAAGAAACTTTAATCAATTCCAGGAAGACCAAGACTTTGTAAAACGCAAATTGGCTTTGTTGCTTCACTTTTCACATCCCACTATCATCCATAACGCGAATGTCTCTTTGTTGTGCACCATATTTTGGGCTAACTTTGCATGTTCAAATGAGCACAATTCTCCTAACAAGTGATTTATGATCATCAACTACTTCAGCACCCTTCAGCTAATCATTGTAGCCCATCTTGATGAGAATTTTTAGCACTATAGCTGCCACGAAAAAGCCTATAACTGAAAAAAAAAAAAAAAGAGGCTAACAAAACACTTGTAAGCAGTAACTTTTTTACAAAGATATGCATGCACTCTAAGTTGGTCATATGAAGAAAAATCACCTTTAATCCTCTGTTTTGGATGGCCACAAGAAAAAAGAAAAGGTCCTTTCTTTCAAATGAGAGCCAAAAGTCTTGATCCGGAGAAAAAGGGAAACAATTGATTTATCTAACTCAAGAACATAATGTGCATCAAAACATATGCTCTTCGGTCTTACTCAAACGGATTGTCGTAATAATACACTCAAATAAAATACTTCTCATCAGGAAGACCCAAACTTTATTGGATATCATGTACCTTTTTTTTATCTAGAAAGTGAAGCAAAAGTGAAAGAGCAAATGGAAAAAAAAAACTGTAGTAAAATCCAGGAAGACCAAGATTTTCCAAGACGCAAATTGGCTTCATTGCTTCACTTTTTACATCCCTTCTCTTCCATCCCTATGTGAATGTCTCTTTTCCATTACTAGTAGAATTTCTACGAGTTGCATGTCTTGCTTAAAATTAACAATTTTATAAATTAGTATAAGAAGAAAGCCAAGAAGGAACGGAAAATATCTCTCCAATGGCCATGGGGTGATGCGTTATGGTGAAGCAAAGTGTTAATGAGCTAATGGAGAGAGAAAACTATAAAGTCCAGGAAGACCAAAACTTTCACCCACCATAAACATTACGCTAAGACCAAGACTTTCAAGGATGCTTTCTGTCCACAGGCGCGATGTTCATGTTAAAAAACCATAAACTAAGGAAGACCAAGACTTTAGGGGACATCATGTACTTCGCAAAAAAAACAAAAGAAGAAAAGAAAGAGACGCAAAAGTGAAAAGGAGACGTGCGAAAGAAACTTTAATAAAATTCAGGAAGACTAAGACTTTCCAGGACACAAATTGGCTTTGTTACTTCACCTTTAACATGGATTCTATTTTTTCTTTTTTTATTTGTTTGAATGAAATATTATTTCACAATTAACATTGATTGTTGTTCTCTTGCTAAAAATCAACAATACAATAATTTTATTTAGATTAGTGTTCTCCTATTTTCTGTATTATTCATTTTTCTATGGTAATTATGGGTAAAAGAGAGATATTTTCTTCAAAGAATGAGATTAAAATATGCTTTTGCACTTTACAAGTCATATGCATTGCACACATGTTAACGGAAAAAAAATATCAAAGGGTTAGTGGCTGTTACAAAATTACAATTCAGGGGACATTGTGTGATAATTGAAACTGGGGGCAAACATGCACTATTCCCAAAGTTCAAGGGGATTTGTGTAATTTCATCTTAAACATATAACTAAGCCAAATTTATTTAGATGGAGGAATCACTAATCAATATGTAATATTGTCGCTCTTCCATAAGTAAGCACTAGAGGACCATCAGGCTCTACCCCAAAAAACTATTCACTAAAAAAAAAGTTAATCTTGTGGCTCCTCTAGTGGGTATTGTCATTAAACTAAGCACCAAAGTTTGCTAGATGGAATGATAAGTAAACCTAATTGGCTCCTCCAGTGGGGCAACGAAATCAATTCCAACTGATTCTTTTTTTTAGATAGAATTCATAGTCGAGACTCAATTGGAAACAAAACGGCTCCAATGATTTCGATTGTATTATGGGAGCCAAAATGTCTTCTAATGTTTCTCTAACCATAATTTCTAAATGCTCCTCTTAAAATATGAATCACGAGTTGGGACAAATAATAAACGTTGGTTGATGTCAAGATGGTTAAATATAGACCAATAAAAAATGCCGAAATGATTGCCAACCGTGGTGAGTTTATCAATCGTTAAATAAAACCGGACACCTTACTATTGACAAAATATAAAAAAGGTTACCCCATGACACTCGTTAAGTGTTTATATTAATATGTCAACATGACATATGAAGTTGCGATGGAGAAATGGTAGTCTACATGAGAAGTACTAATCTGCCTATTATATAATGTATCAATTAACCGGGACTCTCAAGTTCTCATCAACCAAATGTTTTAATTGCAAATCAAATTTGTCCCATAATATGGCTTCGTTTAGCAACCATTTGGCCAAAAGGCCTTTGGGCCTCTAAGGGACTTTGGCCAAAAGTCAAGCCATTCAACAAATATTTTTGAAAAACTTTGGGAAAATGCATTGCATTTTTAAAGTATTCTAAAGTCCCTTAGCCCAAAGACAGGTTCATAGGAGCTTTGGGCTTTAATCATTTTTGGAATGTTAATGTATATTTTTTCTTTCAACTTTGCCCTCACTAAACTTTTGAAATTCCAAAAATACCTCATCATGACGTTGCTGGCGAGGTTAGATTCAGTGTTGATCTGAACCGCCGGTGAAGGTTTGAGGTTTTTTTTTTATAAAGAAAATAGAAAAAATTCCTTTGTAATTGTAGTTTTTTTTTCCAAATAGTATATAAACCAAAGTTGTTCCCAATTCACTTTTAATTTACACTTTACTAAAACACTACTTACATTTAAGAAAAACCCTCTCACCCAAATTCTTTGCACTTCCCCCAAAGATTTTCCCTGAAAGCCTTACCAAACGCAGCAACCCTTCTAAAGTCTTAGCGCACATGAACTCCCAAAACACTTATTTGACTTTCAAAATTGCAGAACCAACCCAGAAAGAAATTGACCAAGTGAACCCGATAGCACAAACTTTACTGTGGTACTATGACTAGTAATGGCCACTGGACCTTGTTGGCCCAGGAACTGCACAGCCCGACCCCTTCGAAGGATAGTCGTGCACGGCCACTGTGCCGGGTTGGGCTTTGGCCCAGGTGGGCCTAGGCCATCCCCTTAGGCCCAAACATGCTAACCCAAAAACAACCCAATTGTTTTTTTTATCAAAGGTTACTGTCAGTGACCGTTGAGTCTTCGTTGCTTTAGAAAAAAAAATGAATGTAGCGGAATGTGATCATGTGATCATTCGGCCGCACCCAAAAAGAAAAAAAAACTCCTACAAATTCAACTCCTCCTCCATCGTCACCTCCATTTGTTTCTCATTACTTATTACTCTCTTATAGCTCCTAATAAAATCTTGACTTCTAGTAATGCGCAATGGACCCAACTCAGCTGCACTAAACAACTCAATTGCCAGGCCCAGACCTTTGGCTATAAAGAGTAGCCTACTCCAACCAATACCGTGTGGCCTTTGTGGCGAAGGTCCAAGATTTGGCAAATGTTCAACATCGAGGTCCTCCCCATTGGCGAGAAGAAGGCCAGTTGCACGGGATGGGTTATGAAATTACCCGCAAAATCCAGTGTTGGGACAGGCCACAGGAGGAGGTGCTAAGAGAAATGACTTGCTGAAATGGCTCAGCCCAAGGGGAGCTCTTCTGCCGTTCCGACAGGCCACCCGGAAGTTGGTTCAAGTACAACGAGGACCGTGCTCAATGCCTAAGTATATGCTCTAGGCCAAGGAACCATTTGGGCTCATCCATGATCCGAGGATCGTCAAGTTCGTCGGAGGGGCATTTTAGTCGAATTAGACAGGCACTACAAGGACCACAAATGCCAAGAAATGCAAGGGTCTATACAAGGAGAAAAGAGCAGAGTTAATGCAGCTACTATCCGGAAATAACTTTTGAGTCTCATCGACTTCTGATTTGTGTACAAACCAAAAGGCCCATGCCTGTTGTTGTGTCACATTCACTAGAAAGGGCCATATTGGTTATTACATCAACGCACTCTGTCGTTTAAGCATATCCATATCCCTCAAATCACAAATTGTTTGTGTGGAAATCATGAGATTGGTGATTGACTTTGGCAATTTAGATGTCAAAACTAGGTGGAACACTACAAAAAAAACAAGGATTTAGCCGCGGAAAATTTGCGACAAAAAATTATTCGTCGCTAATTTGCGATAGAAACTAAATTCGTCGTTAATTTGTGACGGAAATAAAACTCGTCGCTAATTTGCGACGAAAAAAAATTTGTCTCTAATTTGCGACGAAAAATATTCGTTGCTAATTTGCGATGAAATTTGTGATGAAAAATATTCTGTGGCTAATTTGCGACGGAATTTGCCACAAACAATTTTTCGTGGCTACTTTGCGATGGAATTTGCGACGAAAATTTTTCCATCGCAAATTAGCTACAGAATTTGCCACGAAAATTTTTCCATGGCTACTTTGCGACAGAATTTGAGACGAAAACTTCTCCGTGGCTAATTTGGGACAGAATTTGCCACGAAAAATTTTCCGTGGCTACTTTGCCACGGAATTTACCACAAAAAATTTTCCGTGGCTAATTTGCGATGGAATTAGCGATGAATATTTTTCGCAACGGAAAAAATTCATCGCTAATTTGCGACGGAAAAAAAATTCGTTGTTAATTTATGACAGAATTTGTGACAAAAAATAAATTCGTCACTAATTTGCGACGAAAATGAATTTGCCGCTAATTTACGACGTAATTTATGACGGAAAATAACTTTCGTGATATCCCACCCCCATCCCCAGTTTCTTTCTTTCTCTCTCTCTCTCTGCTGATTTCTCATACCCCCTTCGCTGTTCTCCATGCCTCTCCCTTTTTCGTTTCTCTCGATAAACCTCTCCGCGCCCGCGCAAATAAATCTCGGTAAAGCTTTTCCGTCGGCAAGTGCCGTGGCTAATTTCGTGATTCTTCATTGCAAAACTATTCATCGCTGGATTCAAATTTTATTTTATTTTATTGACTTTTTTTTCAGTTTCTTTTTTTTTCCTAACTTCTTCCCCAATCGCCGGTTCGACGACTGGCGACCGGTGAGACTTCGCCGGCCATGGGCGAGGCCACTCGACCTGAGCCATACTTTGAGTAAGTATACATTTGCAAATATATGTATTATGTGTCAAACATTTTCTAATATATAAATGGTATTTGTTAACAAGATTTTTCAAACTTCAAAGTATGGACTACCACCAAATGAGTTTGACCGTTTATGCGATGAACAATTTATAGCATGGTTCAAAACATATGTAAGTTGCCTATGGACCAAAACCAAGTTATTAATATTTTATACATCATTTATTAAAATATAAATTATTGACTTTGCGTGTGTGACCTTAGGTTCACAGTAATCATGATCAAGTTGAAGAGTAAGGATTGCTATATCATTTGTTAAGGGATCCAAAGTCAAGAGTATGAAATTGGCCAGCATATTTCATAAACGGGTATAATTTTCACAATCAAGAATATAGAATGGGAAAAGCCACAATAAAAGTGGTGTGTGTGTTCGGTCATCCAATGGTGGCAGTTCAAAAAATGATTTTTATGACTTGTTGGATGAAATCATAGAGATAGAGTACCATGGACCATTAATGCATGTTGTGTTATTTAAGTGCATATAATTTGACCCTGTCAAAGGAATGAAGGTGCATACGAAATTTAATTTGGTTGAAATAAATTACAAGAAAAGGTATATGAAATATGAACCATTTGTATTGGCACAATAAGCAATTCAAGTATATTATGCATCATATCCTAGTTTGAAATGTGACAAAGCTGATTGGTGGGCTGTATGTAAAATCAAAACACGAAAAAAAAAATAAGGAATACTGAAAGGATGTAGCATATCAACAAGAGGAAGTTTGTAATATGGTTGAAACCGAGGAATATAACATTTCAATTTTACGAGATCCAGTAATGATAGATGTGGATCCAATTGAAATTTGAGAATCAAATTTAGAAGGTATTGCAGAATCTGATTTTGAGATAGAGGATGAAGATGATGATGATGCTCATGAAGAAGATGAAGATCAAGACGAAGACAAAGGTGAAGACGAAGGTGAAGACGAAGGTCACGATGGAGATTAAGATTATAATTTTTGAGACTTTTTTTACTAATTATGTGTAATTATTATTGTTGTTGTTGTTGTTGTTATTATTGTTGTTGTTATTATTATTGTTGTTGATCATTATTATTGTTATTATTGTTAATGTAATAGGTCGTCGCTAAATGGCGACAAGTCAAAAACTATTCGTGCGATGACATTTGCGATATTTATTTTCCATTGGATTTGGATTGTCGCTAATTGACAAAATTAGTGACGACATTTGCGACATTTTCCACGAAAATAAAATCTCACGGCACTTTTGTGACTATATTTATTTTTGTGGCTAAATCCGTGGTTAATTAGCGACGGAATTTGACACGAAAATAAAGTCTCATGCCATGTTCCAGACCATTTTTATTTCCGTGGCTAAATCTGTGGCTAAATATTTATTTCCGTAGCTAAATTCTACTCTTGGCATTTTCCTTACTATATTTGTTTTCGTGGCCAATTAGCCGCGGATACTCTTGGCATATGGAGGGAAAATCGAAATGTGTTCAAAACCAAAAGCCTCCAAGGCTCCAACTCTCTCTTCTCTCTCTCCACTTTTTGCTTTTGCTTCTCTCTCTCTCTCTTCATCTGCGGTCCGTCCTCGCGGTTCCACCTCGATCAATCTCTCGAGCGCGTCGAAGCCGGATCGCAGCTCGGTCCCTCGATCGAATCGGGCTAGGGCTCGCCGCCGATCGTCATCTTCCCGGAAATGAGGTGATTCTGGCGAAGGTACGGCGCTCTCTCTCTCTCTCTCTCTCTCTCTCTCGCTCGCTCGCTCGCTCCCGTTCTCGCTGTTCCGCTTCGTCCCATCCCTCATTTTCCGGGATTTTTGATGCGAGATGCTTGCACCGCGATTCGTTGGAGGCGCGGTCGAGACCGTGGGAGCGGCCGGGGCGAGCATGGCGACGGTGGCTGGGCCGGGCTCGTTTCCTCCGGATATGTTCCATCCCGGAGGCGGAGGCGGCGGCGGCGGAGGAGCTTCGAAGATTGGCGCGAAGCTGAGAAGAAAGACTCCGTCGGAGCTGAGAGTAATCCTCTAGAGATTTGTGGCGATTCGTTTGCGAAGTGTTTGTTTTTTTTCTTTTTTGTGGCTGTGGTGACAAGATGACGCTTAGCTGGTTCTCTGGACCGCTTTGCTTTCGATGATGTATTTCTATGGACTGCAGCATAGCTTAAGATGGGACTCGCTCTGCTTGAGCATGTGACTTTTGTTTTGAGGCTCCAAAAGTCACTAGCTTTTTAAGTTGGCAAGCTGATTCCAATTACTCTTGCTTTGTTACTCGTGTCTTCAATTTGGTTGTTGAAAAAACTAAAGAAAATAGACAGCGGCGATATATAATTAATGTGGCTCGACTGGATTGATGTCCTATACAGGGAGAGCAACTGAAGCGCGTCAGTGTTGTTGAGCTTGTAGATGAATCTGCTGCCCCTTTACTTGATTCTCTATAGTAAGTGTTTCACCGATCGTATTTGAGTTTTCATTCTATAAGCACGAGATTAGTCATTGAGGAGTGTTTTTTCTTCCACTGACAATGCCGGCATGAATGATGGTCTTAAGAAATCAGAATTGTTTAAACTACCAAGATACATTGATACGCGAGTTAATGAAGTATATCCTGCCAAAAAGTCAAGGTTTAAAATGTCATCGAGGAAGGAGAATGTGAAGGTAAGGGCATTTTCCGGTATAATTAATAGATGTTCTAGATTCTGCTTTATGTCACTCATCTGTCTTAATTTCGAGAGCTTGAGCTTCGGGGGGGAGTTATTGTCTATCGTTGGCGTGCTAGCAAGATAAAAAGTTATTTCCTTGGTTACGTGCTCTTAAGCAGGAAACCAGTACAGTGGAGCAGAGTCATGCAATGAAGAATCTTGCTGTGCTTTCGAACATGGCTACAAGAAGCAAACAGCATCTTCAATGGTATTGATGAGATGCCCAATACTCTCTTTATGTCGCTTAATGATTATTGATGAAGTGAGCACCTTCTTATATGTTTCGTTCCTCATATCCCTGCAGTTCCGAGGATTCTATTTTCTCTTCTAAAGTTGCTGAAAATCATGGAGTACAAACTCAGTCAACACTTGAGAGGTGTAACCAGAGTAGATTCCGTACAGTTGCCGAGATATCATCTAGTTCCGAAAAACTATCTAGCTTGGCTAATATCGATATGGTAATTACTCTCATCTGTTTTCCCTTGCGCTGTTGGTATATCCTTCAGTAATATCACCACTATCTTTGTAGGATAAAGCTCTAAAAGGATTGGCTGCTCGAGAACCATCTTCTCATTTATTTGATGGTTGTTCTGAAAATTTTACTCCTACCTCGACTTACTCGGGCTGCTCTCAATACAACATAGTTGGCCAAAAGGCTCTTCTGGATTTCACTTTGAAGACCGTCATGCGGACTGCAGCATCTTCTTCAGTAAATTGCTATTGTCTTTTGCAGTTAATAGTGTTGTGAGGGCTTACAACTGCTTGGAGACTCCTGGGGCATTTCGTTCCTAATCTGGAGATATTTCAATTTTGGTCTTTACTCGATAGGGTCATTATGAAAATTATTTTAAATCTTGTATTAGGGTTTGAAGATTTTTCCACTGCCTGTGCATGATGACTTCTTATGTAATTCTAAACGGCATTAAAAACATGGGAAAAATATATACTTACACCAAAACCTGGTGCTGCTTGCACTGAAGATATCGTATGAAATGGGGAGCATCACTTGATTTGAGAAATTTAGCTGAGTTTTCTACTTGCCAATTGGTTCCTGAATCATTTTTTTTTATTGGAAATGTCTGTTCTCATCTAAGAAAATCAAAATATTTACTTTCTTAAAACATATAAATGGGTGGCACACTATTCTACAATCTGCATGCAAATTGACAACTTTGATTAATAGCACAAGTTGTGGCAAGGTTATTAATTTTCACACACCATGCTCAAGCATGGTGTTCCTTTACTCATGTAGTTCTTTTATATTGCTCAGGGTTTGGTGTATGCTTTCTTGTTGTCCAATTAATTTTTTTTCCTTCATTATTTCCAGGATTTATAGGTTAATTACAAATGGTAGTTACAATAGTGTTCCCAATCATACATCTCTTTGTGCTTGCTCTGAGGGTCAAAGAACGAGCCATTGTTCAAGAACCCACATTGCTTCCATGGGCTTTTGCTCTACGGCTCTGAATTCATGGATATATCCTCAGTCCACTCTTCCACTTTCTCTTATCTCAGTGCTCACCTCACCAGCTGCAGAGAAAGGTTTGTCAAATGAGATATAAGATATGGAGGGTGTCCCCCTGAACTTGTCACTAATCCTTTCCTTTTTGTTTAGTGGAGATGGACTTCTTAAAGAAGCGACATTTGTCATGGGAAGAGTCATTTTGCAGTTTGTACTACTTATTCCAGAAGAACTTATGTAGCGTATTTTACGGTAATTTTCTCCTCGAGATGCGCAGATACTTTGTGGACTATCTCATTATCTTCTTTTGGAATATATGTCGAAGTCATTTTCCACGAATGTGTATGACGTAGTGCTGCTATTAGTTAAGCAATGCAAAGCTTTGCTACTTCTTCGTTCGTATAAGCAAGTACTTTCCATGCTTCTTTCTGATTTTTTCGTTTCAATATTGGACTAATGGCTTCTGTATATGTAAATATCTCGAGATTAGGAAGTTGTACAGCTAATTACCTGAAAATTTATAGGCTTAATGTAGGCCAAATCAATGGCATCTGAAAGAGCTCTTTGTGATGACAAACGCAAGCTAGTATTTATTAATTTGCTGGTACTTATGAAGAGCATGTTTTGTATTAATAATAACATTTCAAATATTTGAAAATTGGAAGAGGTATTTGTGCCCTTACGGTGCCTATAACTTTCTGCAACGTCTAGAGTATCCATGACTCTCGATGTTGCTGAATATCTTACACAATGGATCTCTCATGACTTAATAAAGAGTCAATTCTAAAGGTAAAGCAGTAATTATGCCATGTGAATAACAGGACTTTGTTAAAAGGCCATTTCTCGCCAAGAACTGTGTCAATTAGTTCTTTCTGGTCATTATATAATCATCCTGTCTGTTGATTTGTTGCCCTAGTATGCTATTTTATTCATGGGAATTAGTGTGCACTTCTCAATTTGTGGTAATGTTTACTGCTGATGGTGACTCTGGAAGAAGCAAAAGGACTTGCAGTGCCTACATGTCCCGATCGACAAGAGGTCTATGATCATTGTTTAGAGCATGTAAGTCACAGCAATTGGTGTTAGCTTCTGTTGCTGCATGCACCTTTTACTTGTTAATAGTGCTTATTCCGTTCTGTCAAAATTTCCTAAGTACTGTCACTTGATTGAATCTCTAGTTTTGGATCACCTTCAGGGCTTGCTCAGCTAGCAGGAACCATATATGGTATTTGTCAAGACTATTTTGTTTAGCCTATTTTATACAACAGAAGTTTATTCCCGTGAGGCATCATTGTCTTATTGTTAGCATTCAATAAAGATATTGCTGATGCATACATTTCTTGTTATCGAAATATCTGGCTCGATTGCAAGTTGCTCATTAGCCAAGTTGTATAAGTGATCCTGAGATCAGTATAAGATTACATTTATTGCCCATTTGGACATGATCATGATCTGTACTTGTTGGCTGTGATTTAGTTTCCATCTGATGACCTTTTATTTCCGATAAAGAAAAGAAAGAATTTCTATTGTTGGAGGTCTTATCTATCATATTGGTCAACCTATCATTGCGAAGGATATGGCTCAATTAGTTGCAGTTGTCACATTGACCAAATTAGTCCCTTTTCTTGAACTTCCTTTTTTCTGGAATAATGCCTGACCATTCGGTTTTGTCTGTTTTAATTAGGATATATGTTTTTCTATGCCTCTATGCCATTTGAAGGTGGAACAACTTGCTACGGAAGATCTGGTTGAGCTTTCAGAGACAGAGAAGCATAATTTAGGCCAGGTAAGGTTTGTGTCTAGTTATATCTTTGCCCTACTGCTCTCGCCCACAATGAAAACAATCTACCAAAAGCACAAACCCTTTTTTTTTTGTAGACTCGCATCAGTGCCAAGGTGCAGAGGAAGGTTGCGAGGGAGATCCAAACCGCTTGAACTTTTGGCCTCATGCCTTTCACGACGATGGGAACGAAATCCTTCGTCTTTGGAAAAACAATGGAGAATCTTGATGAGGATTACGAGTATGAGGCCTTTGAGGGGACGGGTGGTGACATGGAATGAGTGACGCGATCTTGATGCCACTGAGGTTTCTGTGAGGATTGTCCATTCGACTTTTCGATCTCATCCTGGCATGCTCCTTTGACTTCTCTTTCTGTACTTTCCAATTTTGGGCAAGTTCATAGCGTTGAATTAGAGCAGACCAGAGCTATGTAGAGATTTCTGATGTTGGATAAACTAGGTGCAAAGAGCCATTCTTGTGGAAAATGTTAATGAATGTATTCATTTTCATATTATTATAATATTTTGATGTTATTATGTGCTTAATCAATGTTAAATATAAATTCTGGAAATTAATTTTGCTGTTAATTAGATTTAAAATCGAAAAATAAAAGAAATGATTTTATCATATGATCGCAAATTACAAAAGTTCGTTGCAAAAATAAAAGTTCGTTGCTAATTTCGTCTCTAAACAATTCGTCGCAGAGTTTTTTTTTTTGGTTAAAGTAAGTAGTATATAACTTTTCAACGCGCATTTTACAGCAAGTGGGGCCGAGTACAAAAACCTCGTACCTGAAGAGACAAAGGTGTCCCAACAGGTAGAAAGGTATTGCGGCAAACAAAGGAAGCACAAGAAGCGCTACACAGAGAAGGCTACCCGGCAGCCAACATAAAACACCAACAAAGACTACAAAAGAGGGTTAGCTGAATATAGAATCGGATATGCCCCAACTGGCTTGAATCCTTCTGTTTCGAGGATTGTCTTGAACCGGCTTGAGAGAAAGGCTTTTGTCTCTAACTACCTTGGCAAGATGATTGCAGAGAGTAAGCATAAAAAGGGTGCTATTTCTGAAAAGGATATTATTCCGTTCAACCCAAATGAGATGGCACCATGCCCCAAGAGCAAATCGAGAGATACAATGATAAAAGCTATCTCCACCAATGAAACGCATACCCCATCGGAGGTTCTCTTTCCAGGACCCATTACGCCATGAAAGATGACAATTAGAAGCCCAATATTGCGCTAGGGAGCCCATAACATTGCATCCAAAGAATAGATGGTCGATCGAATCAGGTCTAATGCGACAGAAGGCGCATAGACCTTCAGATATTCTATGAATCGGGTCTAATTCGTCGCAGAGTTAGTTGCTATAGAATTAAAAAAAATTCGTCGTAAATTCGTTCCGGAACAAGGTTTGTTGCAAAAGTCAAAATTTTTCGTCGCTAAATTAGTGATGAATTTTGCCACAAATAAATTCGTTGCAAATTACTGACAAATAAAAATGTTTGTCGCAAATCAGCGACGAATTTTGTCATGAATAACTAGCGACGAAATTTGCCACGAATAATTAGCGACGAGTTTTGCCATGAATAATTAGCGATGAATAACTTCGTGGCAAATTAGCGATGAATTTTGTCACAAATAATTAGCGACGAATTTTGCGACGAATACAGTTCATGGCAAATTAGCGATGAATTTTGCCATGAATAATTAGCGACGAATTTTGCAACGAATTTTTTTTCGTTGCAATTTAGCTACGAAAATTGAAATTTTTCGTAGCTAAATTTTGCGACACCTTATTAGCAACGAATTTTTTTTCGTTGCTAATTTCATTGCAAATTCGTTTAGTAACGAATTTTGTCAAATTTTTTGCGGCAAAATTCGTTGCTAAAACTTAATTTTTTTGTAGTGGAATTCCACCCATTTGATGTTGAAGAAGGCCTGTGATTAGATGGATGTGTTGACGTTTTTTTTTTGATTAGGCTGAGGCCGCCGGTATTCAGCCACTAAACACGCAGATTGGAGGGTTGCCGAACTATTCAAGGACTTCTTGGAGGTGTTCAACGGTGCTACAGAGGCTTTTATGTATTTCCAGTACGCATTTAGGGAAGATGAACCATTTTTATTAGTAAAAAAACACGTGTTTATTATGAGTTTCATGTAGAAATTGTAGGAGCATGTGATTATATTTTAACTTTTGCATTCTGGATTATTAGATTTACCACAAAAGAGTTAAGGGAATAGGGAGGCCATTAAAGAGTGAATTTATAAAACTTAGGTTGTGTTTGATTGACCGGATAAAAGCCATATCCTATCCTGTATTTGGTGGTGGTCCAAGATAGGATAAGGTCGAATATAGGCTGGATATAGCCCGGATAACAAAATCCGGGGGGAGGATGGGAAAGACCTGGATAGGATTTCTAATATCTACTTTTTCGGAAACCCTACACTCCACTCGCCGTCATTTTCATCCCTACACCTTGTGCACTTTCACAAAAAAAATTTCTCGGCTTTTTTTTCCTTCATTGACTCCTCCAGACCCGTGAATAGAAAAAAAAATAAAAATAAAAATTATCCTATCTGACTTTAAATCCGTAGTCCACCAAACAGTGGACATGATATGACGAAATTCCAGGATTTCTTATCCCATCCTATCCAGTCCTATCTTGTTTAGAAATCCAAACGACCAAACGTAGCCTTAGAGTTTTCGTGCAAAGTTAGCATTTAGAATGCATTTTTACTTTACACACGCTCACGGGGGTAGTACATAATATCAAGGCCATGTATTAAAATTTTCCCCTGATACGGCTCGGGTTCTTTATTTTCCGTAAATTATTTACTTTGATATCATGTTAATGTTTATTGATTGTGGTTGTTTACTATTATTGTTTGCGCACTCCTGCATGATCACATGTAAGCGGCTTAAGATAATAAGTTTGATGATGATCACATGCAAATGCATCAAAAAGGCATTAAATTTATTTAGCGTCACCAAGTCTCTGAACTCGTGATATTTGGTTCACATGAGTAAGATGGGTTCCCACGTCTTATTCAAGTTGCTAACCGTCCATAATAAGTTTGACTCTCAAAGTGAAAATAATTTCCATATTTAATTGAGGAAACCAAATTTAATCTGAAGGGCTCGGAGAGCCCTCGAGAGGGTCCCTACATGGGAATCCCTATAAATCATAACCATGAAGTAGGGAGAATTTATTACTATTGAGATTTTCTTTACTTAATTGCATTAGTTAACAAAATGTGCTTTTAATTATTTGACAAATATAAAAAAAATAAAATTAAAAACCAGGCCCGGGCACGTGGGACGGAAATGAAGAACATGCAGAGCAGGCAAGGATCAAGTCAACACCCCTCCACAATCAAGCCTCAAGAGATCCAAGAGCTTGCCACTTTGCCAGAGCCAAACTCGACCGCCCCACGAAGAAAGCCGAAAAAATAAGAGACGGAATTTGACGACAGAACCGAAATGGGTGCTCGAGATTCTCAGCGTGGGGGAGCGCAAATTACCTTGAACTTAGAGATGGGAGGGGCGATCTGGTTCCTCTCTGGAGTATCCATTTCCAGTGAAGAAACTGCTTCACATCTCTCTCTCTCTCTCTCTCCAAAGCACACCCCGCCCCACTCCTCCCCTCTCTCTCTCTCTCTATCTCCTCCTCTGAAGCCTCTCTCTCCTTTCTGGGTATCTTCCGGAGCGAGAGAGCGGAAGCGAGAGCGAGAGAGAGAGAGAGAGTGAAAAAGGTGGAGGAGGAAGATGAGATTCAAGAAGGAGCGGGAAGGCGAGAGAGAGAGAGAGAGAGAGAGAGAGAGAGAGAGAGAGAATTTCTCGTGGCGATGAACTTTATTAAGGTCGGGACCCACGTCGAAACTCCACAGCTGTCCGTTATTTTCTCATGTTGTTGCTCTTTTTACATTATAATGAAATTATGTTTTTTATTTTTTTGCAAATGTTGTTGGGTTTGGTGTTACCATATACATAAATAAATTGTAAATGTTGGCTTTTTGAGACAATGTGGTAATTATTTTTATTTTTTTTAATTATGGCATCGGGTGGATATATGAAGTAATATTTGCTTTTTTAAATAGGCAGGTGTTGTGATTTTTTTTACATGACTTCTAATTAGATTTTATGTTTTAGCTTGTACGAACTTCCCAAATTTTCGTCAATGAAGAAATAATACGAGCTCCTACTATTCGAAATCTGAAATTTTAATTGGAAAATTGGCTTCTTCTTTTTTTAACTAAAAATTATTAAAAGAGATTATCAATACATTTTTTTAAAGAGATTATCGATACATTTAACTTTATTAAAACTCGGATTTGATGACGAATGCGTGACATTTTGTCAAATAAATGACGCGTTGAATTCAATGATTGTATTATGAGATATGTCATACGAAATCCTCGTGCATTTATTTCATGAATCGGATTGCGTATGGCGAAAATAATCCACTTTTTAAGTCTTTATTTGAAAGGGGCAACGAAGAGCTTTTTTTTTTTTGAATTAGAAAAAATCATCACATAATTATGACGCAAAAGACTGGATGTGGAATTAGGTAGTCAATAAGTTTTAACATGTCATGAATAATAATTTAATTGGGCCAATTAAATGTGCACAATTTCGCACTTCATAATTTAATCACCAATTGGAGGAGATCTCTCTCTCAATTGAATTCTCAATCTCCATTTATTACATTTTTCATAATTTCTTCAGGTATTGTAAATGTGTTTCTTCAGCATTTACTATATTAATTTCAGCGTTCATGATGAAAAAAGTAAATGCACAAAAGCGTGTACAAATAAAGGCAATCTTATTGCCATTAATTGGAAATCCGAAACATTTTAATATTAAGAAGGACATAAATCATATTAATATTACGTCATTAAATCATATCTTGTTTTTTGACACACTTTAAATATGTATTTACTATCATGCTTTTCTGTTACAAACTCACTACACTAGAGAAATTATGAAAATTGTAATAATGGAGATTATATTCTTAAAATGCGTGCAATATGTTGAACAATGTGAAAAGTCCATTTAACACGAGATTAACACGCATTATAAAAAATTAACAATTTCATAGCAGACGTGGAAATATTTTTGCTAATAATATACGGGCGTGTTCTTTTTCTAACAAAACGCAAGTTTGATTTCATAAATCAAAAATCACAATAGGACTTTCTATTATATGAATGATTATGTGAAAAGACATAATAAAAGTTATGTTTTTTTGGCGAAAATAGCCTATGGAAACATTCTATGTTGACCATCAATGAAGTCTAAATACCACTATAAAATGTGTGCTTCTATTCTATTAGTCTTCCCAATATTCTTAATCAATTAGAAGAATGGGTCTACGATGAAACTAAATTCTCGCATTAATCATAAACATAATCGCATACTATCTCGAAAATTAGCAAGGCTGACTGGCTGTCTATATGTTGTAGCGAATAATTAAAGATTACTTTTTGGCACCGCAAAATTATGGCAAACATGACTTTCCCGTGAATCTTTGATGAAGAGGAATGAGCTATCCTCTTGCAATATTTATTGTCACTTGCCCAATTTCATGGGCTCAAAAATTGATACATTGGCGTGTAAAATAATTGCTCTGGAATAAGGATAAAAATATTAATTACATTATAAATGAACATTTTCATCTTGAGACTAATAATAGTGTGAAATCATTTTACTTCGGTGTGTGTTTAGTAAAAAGAACAATGCTAGAGATCAAAAAGGGATTTATAAAATTAGTCTAAGAAGTGACATGATGAGTTCTTATAATATGCTAAAAAAGCATTTCTTGTGTTTACTTTTTTACACTTTGTCATGGAACTTTGTGAGCCAATTTTGCAAATAGATATTTATGTCCCAATAATATTACTCTTTAATAAATTTTAAAACATCAATTTTTTTATTTATATTTCTCCAACTGCTTTTTACTTTGTATTTTTTTTCCTTCCCTCTCCCTTCTCTCTATTATATCTTTTACTTTCTCGTAGTGGGCTCGCACGATGAAAAACATTTACTTCTTTTCATTCACACTTTTTTTATAAATTAAATCTAAAACACGTACTAAAAACCTAATTCGCTTCTAGCAATCCCATGCATTATTGGTCCCCTCTCTCTCGGGCTTAGAAGGAAATATAAAATAGAGCAAAATCCAATCACCTTGTTCTTATCTTCACAACCCCACCTGTTGATTGCATAAGATAAATTATTTTTTGGACGCCAGAAAAAATAAAAAAAAAGTCACCCCCTAAAAATTCTTTATTGTGAATTAGAACTTAGAAGGGGGAGTCAACAAATATGAGAGAGTTAACTCACTTTTAGGAGCATAGGATATATAAAATGACGACTTGGGCTTTTTAGGGTTTGACAATCCGAAGTACGAATTTTTCTTCTCTTTTGTTAAAGAGAGTCTAAAGCAAGAGTCTTTACATGTTATACTTGCCTTCTGCTTGAAGTTTAATGTTTGTAAAATCAAAGACTAGGAAATAAAAATAATAATAAGGATCTTGAATGGGAAAATATGAAAGGGTGGCAATAATTTTTTCCAAGTGCAAAGAAAAGGCAAAGGAGATAAGAGATATCTCATCTTGCGTACAATGGTTGACCTAGAAGTACGAGCTTAGGAGGCTATTGATCAGACATAAAAATTTTAATTACTTACTTTAGATACATTTACTATTAATACCACAAAAAACCTCAATTTATATTCCCTATGATACAAATATCTCAAACTGTTTTGCATCATTAAAATGCATAAATTTGCCAATTGTAACACAAATATCCCAAACTTACTTTTTGGGTTATAAAAAACTCCGAATTTATACTAATGTGACAAACATATCTTAGATAGAACTCCAATATAGGACATATATGTCATACATATATAAGTTTGGATTTTTTTTGTGACAAAAAAAATTGGGGGTATTTGTGTCAAGTGGGCAAGTTTAGGATTTTTAATAATACGAAAAAAGTTGAGGATATATGTATCATGATAGATATAATTTATGATTTTTTGTGGTATTTGCCCATACATTTTATACACATTTGAGATCGAGCAATGCTACCCTCTTAGTCCACAAATTTTATCCACGAAATCAATTTTATCCGAGCTTTATGTAAGATGACATTCGTTCGACGTTACATTAAACAATCATCTTTGACAGCCTAAAATAGGCTTGTATACACAAACAGAAATATATAAGAGTCGCACAAGTCTCTGCTTCGTATATTTGTTATCTGATTTAACCATATCACATTCTATATTATTTTTCCGAATTATAATTATTATTAACTTTTTTCTATTAAAGTGTCGACATTTCGGTTGGAAGCTTCCTCACCGTAAAAGCTTACGCCCGTCCGGATCTACCCTCGCTTGCCCAAAACATGCTCTCTCTCTCTCTGTGTCACTTATGCTCGTCACGTGCCGTGCGGTCGAAGAGACGACATTTTTGGCGCGCAAATGTTTTCGAAGGCCGAGTTATCCGGTAGGCCTCAGGTCCACGCTACTAGCCCCTAGATCCGCACTCTGATTGGCGTTGAAAAAGCGGCAACTCGAGCGCGCGATTGATGATGGGCGGTGCATGATTAGGCGATGGACCTCAGGCCTACGGGATAATCTCTAACTGCTCCCTTTGACCGCTTCCTCCACTACAAAAAAACTTGTTTTTTGCGACGGAATTTGCGACGGAAATTTCGGAAAAATCCGTCGCAAATCGAATTTTGCGACGGATTTTGCGACGGACAAAATTCCGTCGCTACTAGCGCGTCGCAAATTTTTGCGACGGAAAATTCGAAATTTCGTCGCAAATTTGCGACGGAACAAAATTCGTCGCAAATTTCGTCGCAAATTTCGTCGCAAAAGTCGTCGCAAAATTCGTCGCAAATTTGCGACGGACCCTATCCGTCGCAAATTTCGTCGCAAACAATCCGTCGCAAATTTGCGACGAACTAAATCCGTCGCAAAATTCGTCGCAAAATCCGTCGCAAATTCCGTCGCAAATTCCGTCGCAAATTTGCGACGAACTAATTCCGTCGCAAAAGTCCGTCGCAAATTCCGTCGCAAAATTGCGACGAACCTAAATCCGTCGCAAATTTCGTCGCAAAATTCGTCGCAAAATCCGTCGAAAATTTGCGACGAATTAAATCCGTCACAAAATTCGTCGCAAAATCCGTCGCAAAAATCGTCGCAAAATTTGCGACGGACCATAGCCGTCGCAAAATACGTCGCAAAATCCGTGGCAAAATCCGTCGCAAAATCGCGACGAACTCAATCCGTCGCAAAGTTCGTCGCAAAATCCGTCGCAAAATCCGTCGCAAATTTGCGACGAACTTCAATCCGTCGCAAAGTTCGTCGCAAATTTTTTTTTTTTTTTTTTTTTTTTTTTTTTTTTTTGCCGTCGCAAAATTCGCCCCAAATTTGCGCCGATCTCAATCCGTCGCAAAATCGTCGAAAATTTCATCGCAAACTTGGCTTAAAATATTCATCGTTATTTTTACATCATTTCGGCCATAAATTATTGTCTATCTCAATCAAAGGAGACAATGACATATAATTGAAACAGAAAAACGAATAAATCATAAATTCTGACAAACCAGCCACAATGACATATAATTAAAACAAATAACAGAAGGAAAGTTATAAAGTCTGACATAATGCTATTTGATATCCAATATTACAATACATTCAAAACATGAACTAAGAGACGGGATAACCATAGAAGACGCAAAAAAACCATACAGAAGAAGACGCGGTTTTGATACGATGGCAGGACACCAAAAGTAGTCACCTTTGTCGAAACCTGAGGAAATGTCGATACATAAATCAGTACAGAATATAAAAACAGCGTTGAAGCATGGATGTGGAACTAGGTATGAAATATCAAAAATACGTTTTAGGACGAACATAAATGTTCTTACATATAAATATGAGTGAAATAATGAAAAACCAAGATTTGCGACGCAAGCTTACCCAGAATTGCTACTAGGGAGACTGGAGAAAATCATCATCATCATCATCATCATCAGCATCAGCACCAACATCAGCATTCTCGGCATCAATGTGCCCATCACCCATTGGATTGGCTGGAGGTACAGGAGGCCCGGCATTGCGCTGGATGTTAAGGTGTTCCATAACTAATCTCATTTGATCTTCCAAGCTATCTATTCGTGCATCCTTCTGAGCAAGTAAATTAGTCAGACGAACATTTTCTTGGGTCAATTGCTCCTCCTTGCGTGACTTCCTTCGACCAGTCCCAGCGGATGATGAACTTCCAGGACTATTCGGCATGAACATCCTTGACAACGATCCCAGCCCAAATATTTTCCCTTTTTTCGGCCCACCCGCTGCCGCCATCCACAATGTCATATCATCACCTGATGGGCGGGGCTCAGAACAATCATCACTACCACTAGCATTGCTCAGTAAAAGATCATCATATCTTTCCTACATTAACAATGTAAATGAAAATAAAATCATTATATAAATATATATATACCATAAATATAGAAAGCATTCACGGTTTTCATTATAGTTTACATATAAGCCAAAGTATAACCTTACGTACCTTAACAGCTCTTGCTCGATCGCCTGTCCATGTCTTATCTTTCTTTTGAAATGTGCGTTCAAATGTAGCTGTAAATGTCGGTTCCGTCCCCAATTCATGTGCCTACAAAATGTAAATTTGAGTAATTGAATCGAATTAAATGAACTTATAACTCATTTAACAGACTTACCAGTCGCTTGCGATGCTCGGCAATGTTGATAGAGCCCCCAGCATATGTGGCTGACCCTTCACTAGAACTAGAAGAGCGATTCTTCTTATTCTGCTCACAAAGTTGCCGACTCTGTTCAGATGCCCAAAATGTGTTCATTGCCACCCAATTGTCAGCCGTAAAGAAAGACGGCTTCGTTTGCTTGCCCTTCGCTCTATTCATGACATTTCGCATAAAATCACTTATTTTCTTATCGAAAATTCTTCTCACTTCATTGTTTTCCGTTTCCTCCCACTTGAACTTCCGCTGCAATGAATAAAAACACAATTGATAATTATTATGATGATCACATATCCATAACCATGCACCAGACACATATAGACAGATTTTGTAAAGTTGATGTCGGGAAAAATATCTGGTCCTTTACGTATCGAAAACTACAGAGTTGTTCTGGTCCCTTTACATCATTCTTGACCATCAATATACTATACCAAACTTAATTAATAAGAAAATAAAATATGTAAAACTTACCTTGAACTCATTCCACCACATTTCTTTCACTTCTTGTGGAACACTTCTGTAATTCATATACTCTCCCATCCAAAAGTTTCTTACTATTTTGTTCAATTCCCTCACAACAGTAATAGCATCCGTGAATCTGCATTCATACGAATATTGTGCAACATTGATAATTAAGTTGACATAAATATCTAAAGCCGTAAATATGACATATACTAAAATAAAAATGAAGCACTTACGAATCTCCAAATGGGCATATGAAGAATCGGTTATCTTCTTGACCTCTGTTTCCGTCAATATTCGATTGTTCCGCCGAATAATGGGGTGGAACGGAAGGAGAGGGAGCTAAAGGAGATTGAACTGGAGAACGTTCGGTTGGCATGTGGCCAAGTCCCGTAACATATTGTTGAGGGTGGGAGGAAGAGCCAACGTGGCCATATTGTGACGGACCATATTGTGGTTGAGGGTTAGATGCCGGGACAGGAGAAGAGGAAAGGGACGGGGACGAAGACGAGGAAGAGCCTGGTCTTCTAGGCATGTGACCTCCACGTTTAAACTGACAAGTAGGAAAGTTATGTGAATATGTAAAGAACTATTGACACGTATTACGAACACATAATGATGTACATGACGAAGCTTACCATTTTGATAGAAAGACTGAGAAAATGTTTCCTTCAAATGAGCCAATGGCGAGTGTTTATGATGTGCAATTTCCTACAAACAAATATACTATGAATCTCATTCATTTTGATATGAAACATCAATGTATGAGCACGATATGGGTGGCCAGAAGTATCAAACATCACTATATGAATCGCATGCATTTTGGTTAAATTTTTTTTACCACGTACAAAAATTCAAATTTCACTGAAAGTGAAATTTCAAATATTCTACGTAATTCTGTAAAGTTTTGTATGAAATAAATTATCATTATTGTTATATTTTTTTTGGGACATTAAAAAAAATTTCACTAAAAGTTAGTGGCAACCGATATGCTAAGACATTCTGTAAAGTTATGAAATTTTTAAATTTTATGAATTTGAAAGTTATTATTTTTAATATAAACTTTTTTCCGTGAAAAAAAAAGTTCATACTAAAATTGGGTGGCCACAGGTAGTCTAAGATATTAGGTAAAGTTTCCCAAATTGTAATCCTTCTTTATTTTAATAATTTTTAGGGCACGTTAAAAAAATTATATATAACTAAAAGTGGGTGGCCACAGGTATTATAAGCCATTACGTGAAGTTTTGAAAATTTTAAAATTCTAAATTGTTTTGCCATCTAAAGAAATTTAAATTTCACTGCAAGTAGATGGCCACATGTTTTCTAGGCAATTATGTGCATTTTTTAAAATTTATATTTTTGTAATTTTTCTTCACAAAAAAAAAATTTCCCTCACAGTGGGTGACCACATTTTTGCTAAGCTATTTTACCAATTCATAGAAATTTTAAATTTTTAAATAAATTTAAAAGCGTAACGTTAAAAAATCTTAATTTCACTGAAATTAGGTGAGCACTATTAATTTTTGCAATTTTGATCCATATTATGAAATTTTAGTTTGTTAAAAAGTTTAACTAACTTTTACAGTCAAATTTCAATTTTTTTGTCAACATATACAATTTTTTAAATTTTTCATTATTTTTCATGATTTTTTATGAATTATTTAATTTTCAAGCATTTTCACAGAAAATGCTTAATCAATCATCCTATCGTCATTTAACGCTTAAACATCCACATAATAAACAAATTAACCAGTCGACCATCAATCAAAGCCACATACAATCCTAAAATGCACCCGTAATTTAGCCAATGAAAAATAATCTTAAATATAATCCCTAAACAAGGTTGACTAATTACCTAATTATGCTAACTAAGGGTTAGAGTTGGCTTACTTGGTTCAAGGACAACAAAAACGGGCGGAATGGAGAGTGGCGGTTCCGGCACGGGCGTGGGCGACGGCGAGGGCGGCGGCGGCGATGGTCCGGCAACGGCGTCTGCGGCGGCTGGCCGCCGGCTGGCTGGCGGCGATGGTCCGGCGGCGATGGTCACGAGGGCGGCGGCGGCGACAGGGGCGGGGCGGCGGCGACGGCGACCGGTGCGGGGCGGCGGCGACGGCGACGGGGGCGGGGCGGCGGCGAGGGCGGGGGCCGGGGGGGGGGGGCGGGGGCGGGGCGGGGGCGAGGGCGACGGCGGGGGCGGGGCGAGGGGCGAGGGGCGGGGCGGGGGGCGGGGGCGGGGCCGGGGCCGAGGGCGACGGGCGACGGGCGGGGCGGGGGCGAGGGCGCGACCGGCGGTGGGCGGGGGGGGGCGAGGGCGACCGGCGACGGGCGGGGGCGACCGGCGACGGGCGGGGGCGACCGGCGACGGGCGGGGGGCGACGCGGGGGCGAGGGCAGGCGACGCGGGGGCGAGGGCAGGCGACGGGCGGGGGCCCCTGCCGGGCTGGGCGGCGACGGGCGGCGGAGCTGCGACAGCGGCGGCGACGGGGGACGGCTGGGCGACGACGGACGACGGCTGGGCGGCGACGGCCACGGCTGCGACGGCGACGGACGAGAGCTTACCTTTGCACTTGCAGATCTGACTCGGGGAAGGGGGAGAAGAGGAAGAACAGGTGCAAATCTCGCAAATTTGCGACGGACGTGCACGGTCCGTCGCAAATTTGCGACGGACGTGCATTTTCCGTCGCATATTTGCGACGGAACGTGCACGTCCGTCGCAACTTGCGACGGAACGTGCGTTCCGTCGCAAATTTGCGACGGAGGCGCAGGTCGCAAATTTGCGACGGACGTGGCTGTTCCGTCGCAAATTTGCGACGGAATTGTTAGTCCGTCGCAAATTTGCGACGGAAGAGTACGTCCGTCGCAAATTTGCGACGGAAGAGCCACGTCCGTCGCAAATTTGCGACGGAATGCTCGTCCGTCGCAAAATAGCGACGGAACAGTCGCCCGTCGCAAATTTGCAACGGACCAACACTTCCGTCGCAAATTTGCGACGGAAGAGCACGTCCGTCGCAAATTTGCGACGGAACAGCCACGTCCGTCGCAATTATATCACCGACCAAATTTGCGACGGAACGCGAATGTCCGTCGCAAATTATATGTGCAAAAAATTTCCGCGGGAAATGAAAATGCCGCCGAAATTTTCGAGCGGGAAAATATTCCCGCTCGAAATTTTGCGACGGACCTCTAATGTCCGTCGCAAATTTGCGACGGATAGGCGAGGTCCATCGCAAATTTTTTCCTATGCAAATTTGCGACGGACATTGGGATCCGTCGCAAAAATTTGCGACGGACAGAGCATTTCGTCGCAAAATTTGCGACGGACCCAATATCCGTCGCAAAAAGTTTGCGACGGACAGAGCGTCCGTCGCAAAAAGTTTGCGACGGACAGAGCGTCCGTCGCAAAAAGTTTGCGACGGACAGAGCGTCCGTCGCAAAAAGTTTGCGACGGACGGGTGGCCGTCGCAAATTATTGCGACGGACTCTCTGTCCGTCGCAATAATTTGCGACGGACGCTATGTCCGTCGCAATAATTTGCGACGGACGCTATGTCCGTCGCAATAATTTGCGACGGACGCTCTGTCCGTCGCAAATTTTGCGACGGAAATGCTCTGTCCGTCGCAAATTTTGCGACGGAAATGCTCTGTCCGTCGCAAAGTTAAATTTTAGCATCTCAAATTTTGCAATGGAAATTACAATATCGGAAATGTTACGGCACGTTAAAAATATTTGCGATTTTGGGGATTTAGGGACAA
This sequence comes from Syzygium jambos, assembly GCA_031216235.1. Classification (NCBI taxonomy): domain Eukaryota; kingdom Viridiplantae; phylum Streptophyta; class Magnoliopsida; order Myrtales; family Myrtaceae; genus Syzygium; species Syzygium jambos. Next base: position 8,157,178 of record CM062221.1, read on the forward strand.
AATTTCGGACGATAAATAAAAATAGAAAGAATAATCGACAAGAACAATAATAGAAAAGCGCAATAACAATAATAACAAGAACAATAATGATAACAACCAATTTTTAATCTTCGTCTTCGTCTTCGTCTTCGTCTTCGTCTTCGTCTTCGTCTTCGTCCTCGTCCTCGTCCTCGTCCTCGTCCTCGTCATCTGTCTGAATATCAGATTCGGAACTTCCGTGCACATTTAATTCGCAAATTTCAGTTGGATCCACATCTATCATTGCTCCACACGGATCTCGTAAAGTTGGTATGTTATATTCCTCAATTTCAACCGTGTTACACACTTCCTCTTGTTGGTAGGCTCTATCCTTCCAGTGTTCCTCGATTTTCCTCCGTGCTTTGATTTTACATACAGCCCACCAATCAACTTTGTCACGTTTCAAACTAGGATATGATGCATAACATACTTGAATTGCTTGTTGTGCCAAGACAAATGGTTCATACTTCATATACCTTTTCTTGTGATTTATTTCAACCAAATTGAACTTCGTATGCACCTTCATTCCTTTGACGGGGTCGAACCACGTGCACTTAAATAACACAACCCGCATCATTAATGGTCCAGGGTACTCTATCTCAATGATTTCATCCAACAAGCCATAAAAATCATCTTTCCAACTGTCACCATCGGATGACCGAACAGACACACCACTATTCATTGTGGATTTTCCCATACCATATTCCTGAGTATGAAAATTATATCCATTTATGAAATATGCTGGCCAACTGCGAACTTTTAACTGTGGACCCCATGACAGATAATATAGCAATCCTTGCCCTCCAAATTCATCATAATGACTGTGAACCTAAAGTTACACATGCGAAGTCAATAATATATATTTTACTAAATGATGTATATAATTTGAATAAACTAATTTTGATACATAGGCAACTTACATATGTCTTGAACCAAGATGCAAATTGTTCATCGCACAAACGGTCAAACTCATTTGGTTGTAGTCCAAACATTTCAGTTTGGAAAATCCTAATATTAAAAATCACATCATTATTAGCAAATATTTCACACGCAAAACATATAATGGTGAATTTACACTTACTTGAAGTATGGCTCGACTTCTGGGCAGTTCAGTAAAATATAAGTATGGGCTGCATGAAATTCTTCGCCTGATAAGTAACGAAACTGACATGCGCCGCTTGGTCGACCCAGATAATTAAAAATAGAGAATGCCGTGCAATTGGGATCAATGGGGCCCTCATCATTTCTGCCTGCTCTCCGGCTCTTGCACTGAACGTGCGGCTCAAAATAGTATGATGCAAATGTTGTCACTTCTTCCACAATATATGCATTACAAATTGAAGCTTCAACACGTGCCTTATTCTTCACTTTTTTCTTCAAATGATATAAGAATCTAGTTGAAATACAAAGAAGCTTATCGGAACATATTATATGATAAACTAATTTGAGCTGTATTATAAAAAAAAACATTACCTCTCAAATGGATACATCCATCGAAATTGGACGGGACCTGCAACTTTGGCCTCATAAGGCAAGTGAACTAAGAGATGCTCCATCGAATCAAAAAACGCTGGAGGAAATATCCTTTCTAAGTTGCAAAGAATAACTGGAATATCTCTCTCTAGTTTTTCCATGTGCGATGCTTTTAACACTGTCGAGCAAATATCATGGAGGAAATTGCTTAATTCTGCAATGGCGCCCCATACAAAGTTCGGTAGAACTTCCTTCAAAGCTATTGGAATTAGCCTTTCCATCAGGATGTGACAATCATGACTCTTCAAACCTGTCAACTTGCATTCATTCAAATCAACACATCTCCCGAGGTTCGAAGCATATCCATCAGGAAACCGCACAGATTTCAACCATTGACAAACAACTCGCCTCTGCTCCCTATCCAATGTATAAACTGCTTTCGGTTTTGGTCCCCTGCTGCTTGCATCCACAGCTAGTATTGGCCGCTCGCAAATATCTCTCATATCTTTTCTTGCGTTTAAGTTGTCTTTTGTTTTTCCGGCGACATCCATCACAGTATTTATGACATTGTCGAAAACATTCTTCTCTATGTGCATGACGTCAAGATTATGATGAATAAGATGGGCCTTCCAATATGGTAAATCCCAAAATATACTGCGTTTTGTCCACTTATGCGTACTTCCGTACGCAAAAGTCGTACCGTGCGGGTTCTCAACAACAGTTATAAAGTCCTTCACACGCTCCCAAATTTGATCGCCGGTCAACCTCAGTGGTGGACGCGTTCTTTCAGTCCTATTCTTGGTGAATTCTTTCTTATTCCTTCTGAAAGGATGACTTGCCGGTAAAAATTGTCTGTGACAGTCAAAATAGCAAGGCTTCTTCCCATGTTTCAATCTAAATGACTTTGACCTCTCCAAACATATCGGACATCCTAAGATCCCAGCTGTACTCCATCCAGATAACATTCCGTAAGCTGGAAAGTCATTGATCGTCCAAAGAAGGGCGGCCTTCATTACAAATGTTTGATCGGTTGAAACGTCATACGTAGGGACACCTTCAACCCATAGCCGTTGTAACTCCTCAATCAATGGTTGCATATAAACATCTATCAACTTTTTCGGATTTTGCGGCCCTGTCACGATCAATGTCAAAAACATATAAGGTGTCTTCATGCACATACCAGGTGGAAGATTGTACGGCGTTAAGATAACTGGCCAGCATGAATAACTTTTTCCTGTTTTTCCAAATGGAGCAAATCCATCGGCACATAGACCTAACCTGATGTTCCGAGGCTCCATTGCAAACTCAGGGTATGTTCTATCAAAATGTTGCCATGCCTCCGCATCTGAAGGATGACACATTAGACCCTCTTCTGTTTCATGATTTGCATGCCAAGTCATGTGTTCAGCAGTGGCTTTAGACGCATAAAGCCTTTGTAATCTGGGGATTAAGGGCAGATAAAACATTTGCTTGCATGGTCTACGCTTCTGATTACGACCCGGCCTCCTGTTAATCTTGTACCTAGGTTGGCTACAGAATTTGCACGATTCTGCATTTTCATCATCTCTCCAATATATCATACAACCCCTACTACATACATCAATTCTTACAACCGGAAGACCTAAGTTATCCACTAGCTTTTTCATATCATAAAAATCACTTGGCATGTTGTTATCACGAGGCAATGATTCCCGCATTACTTCAACAAAAGAGTTGAAACAATCCGCAGACACATTATGCTCTGCCTTGATATTTAATAGCCGCGCTGTTACCGATAACTTAGTGTGGTCCTCACAACCTGCCCATAGAGGTTCATCTGCTGCTTTCAACACATCCCAGAACTGATTAGATTGAAAAGTTTCATTATACACATTCTCCTCAAAACCCGTTACTCCTATATCTTCCAATTGTGAAGCATGACTAGTACCCACTTGTTCACGTGTAGGAGTAAAACTAGTACTTGCATGATTTGATTCTGTGACAAAATTATAACTAGCTGCATCAATCACCATCCTTTCGTATGGATTCAATTGCTCATAATAGCCACATTCTTCCCTAACTGAAAATTGGCCACTTCTTCCATATCCTTCATCAGATATGAATGGTTCACCATGGGAAGTCCAATTATAATAGTTCGGAGTAAACCCAAATCTAGTAAGGTGTTCTCTAACTCGATCACACACAAGAAATTTACCATTACCGCACTTTTTGCACGGACACCTTAACTTATTTCCATCCATAAACTCATATTTACTACTAGCAAAGTCTAAAAATAGTTCCAACCCTGTACGAAACTCATCTGTCAATCCTTGACGTCCAGGTAAGTTCTTATTATACATCCAAGCCCTTTCTCTTTGCATTGTGTCTGTATTAAAATTAAAAATTCTTGTAAAAGAATAAAAATATCATATCTATTGTTCTTAATTAAAACAAGAAAAATTTTGGAAATTATAATTTTTGTTATTCACGCACCAATTAATATGTAATTGCAAAAATAGAAAAAATTACAATGAAAAGAAGACTTACCTAAATATTTGACTGAAATATTGGTAGGACAAAGTTTCCCAATTTGATGAGAACTGCAAAGTCCACTTGGATTGCGAGACCTTCAATTAGGCACAAACCCAAAAAAGAATAAGCACATAAGAATCAATATTTTTAAATAATTTTTAATGAACGATGGAAACGGAATTCATCCCTCGCAAATTTGCGATGAATAAATGAAAATTCCGTCGTAAATTTGCGACGTAAACTAGTATCCGTCGCAAATTTGCGAAGGAGTACTATTTCCGTTGCGAAATTTGCGGCGGGCACTTGCGACGGACTAGATTTTCCGTCGCAAATTTGCGACGGAAAAACGAGCATCCGTCGCAAATTTGCGACGGACTAACGATTCCGTCGCAAATTTGCGACGGACTAACGATTCCGTCGCAAATTTGCGACGGAAAACCAGCATCCGTCGCGAATTTGCGACGGAAAATCTAGGCCGTCGCGAATTTGCGACGGAAAAGCTAGTCCGTCGCAAATTTGCGACGGAAAACAAGTCCGTCGCAAATTTGCGACGGATGTCCCTTTTTCCGTCGCAAATTTGCGACGGACTAGCTTTTCCGTCGCAAATTTGCGACGGACAACTAGTCCGTCGCAAATTTGCGACGAATATTTTAAAATTCCGTCGCAAATTTGCGACGGATACCAGCTTCCGTCGCAAATTTGCGACGGAAAAGCTAGTCCGTCGCAAATTTGCGACGGAAAAGCTAGTCCGTCGCAAATTTGCGACGGAATTTTAAAATATTCGTCGCAAATTTGCGACGGAAACATAGTGTCCGTCGCAAATTTGCGGCGGATACCACATTCCGTCGCAAAACGGCGTGGCCGTTCGCCTCATCCGAAGGCCGGCGAGGTGTCACCGGTCGCCGGTCATTAAACGGTGATGCAGGTACGAAAAAAGCAAACATAAACATATATTAAAAAAAAAATTACAATGCAACGACGAATAGTCATGAAGCTAGTAATTTCACACTTACCGGTACAAAAGCTTCACCAAGATTAATACGTGCGTGCGAGGATTTTGCTGATTTCAGACGTATGAAAGAGGGAGAAAAGCGAGAGACAGCGAGAGACAGCGAGAGAGAGATAGTGATTGCAGGTCACGGACGGACTATAAACTACGAATTTGCGACGGACCATAGTTGCCGTCGCAAATTTGCGACGGAAAAAATTTCCGTCGCAAATTTGCGACGGAATTTGCGACGGAAAAAATTTCCGTCGCAAATTTGCGACGGAATTTGCGACGGAAATTTTTTCCGTCGCAAATTTGCGACGGAAAATTTTTCCGTCGCAAATCTGCGACGGAAATTTTTCCGTCGCAAAATTTTCGACGAAGTTTGCGACGAAAGATATATTCCGTCGCAAATTTGCGACGGAATTTGCGACGGAATTTTTTTCCGTCGCAAATTTGCGACGGCAACTATGGTCCGTCGCAAAATCCGTCGCAAATTTGCGACGGATTTTTTCCGTCGCAAATTTGCGACGGAAAAAAATTCCGTCGCAAATTCCGTCGCAAATTTGCGACGGAAAAAATTTCGTCGCAAATTTCCGTCGCAATTTTCGTGTTTTTTTGTAGTGCTCGGTGGTTTTCGATTTGATTATTGTTGCTGTTCCCTAAGAGTGAGGGGGCCAAACAAATTTGCCCTAGGAGATATGATAGGGTTTGTTGGCCGTTCACATCGGGGTCTCTTTTTTTTTTTATAAATATTATAGTTCTGAGGACCCACCCCTTTCTTCCCTTGTTCATGAGTCTCGTAACACGTGTCATGTCGGATGAAGTTGGATGAATCAATCTTAGGCTCGGGCCAGGTACATCGAGGCACTTGTTAAGTAAAGAAATATTTCTTCTTCAATATGCAGTTTGCCATGTATTGTGTATAGTCAATGTATTGAGGATGACACTCTTTTCTTGTTAAGTATGATTAAGAAGTGCTCTTGAAACGCTAATTAACAAAACCCGAATGTTTATGTCAATGTTTTGCAATGCCCATGTTGGCTTTGCTTAAAAGATTATATCTTTCCAAACACAATGTGATACATGAATCCCTATTGTGCCTAGTTTTAATTTCAAACACCAAAGTGTTGAGTTTTGAATGTTCTCAAGATATTATCTTTGAAGAGAATAATGAAATTTGTGATATTTAGTTTCGGTTTAACTAATCAAGTGAATAGATCGCTTAACATGTTAAGCAGACATAAAAATCTCTCTTTCGGAAAAATAACAATAATTGGTCATAGAAAAGTTATCGAGTGTATTTCAACATAGCATTTGCCATGTCTTTTTGTCATTGAAACTTCTCTAGTATAGCATATGACCTTAGCCTGCATCTAGGTAGGGCTAGGCAGCCGGTACATTTTCTCCCTCTATTATATTCCAAATTTGCTCATGTGGTGCCACATTAGTGGCATATGTCAAATTTCACCGCATCGTCGATTTGACAGCGTTAGTAATGGTACATATAGAAATGATTTTATTGTACAAATTAATAAAGTTAAAAGATTACATTACTTAAAAAAGTAAGAGAACTAAATTACATAAAACAACAATACTAGAAGAACTAAAACTGTACTTAACCCTTTTGGTTGGCATATGCATGTAAGTATATCGATAAATATCTTCCCCTAGTCATGTTCACATTTCAGTGTTCAAAGGAAACAAACCACTTCTTTCAAGATAAAAATAGCGTACTACAATTGACAAGGAAGTATCGCATGAAACACCAAGTGATTTTCAAGGAGCATCCTTTCCTCTCATCAATAACTAAAACTACTCCCATGATGGTAATTATAGTCATATCATGGCCTCATCTAATGAAATTGTATATCAAATCTAATTCAAGACATGGCACCTTGTCCCATGTGCCAATTGAGCATATACTATTCACTCATCTTTGAGGACACAAATGAACGAAGAATTTCCAATGCTAATATGCGTTCATATCAGATAAAATGACCTATTTAATCAAATTGACAAGTGAGGTGAGGCTAGATAAAATGAAAATTTGAGAAATATCAGAGTGAACAAGAGTTATTCAAGATTTGACCGGCTTCTTGACGTGATGAAGTGTGACATTCCGGATTTTTGATCCATTTTGGGGTTTATAAAATGCATAACTTGTCAGTGCGCTTATGGTAAAATCTCGCCCGGGAACTGATCACTTCCGGTTATTATTTTAAATTAGAGATTTCGCTAAAATCGCACTCGATCGAATTTTCGTCGTTATTTAGACCCTGAACTTGGCAGTCAATTTTCGGGAGTTTTAGGACGCAATAAATTGGACGGTGTCAGTATTAAGGTTGCCGGTATCGAGATTGTCAGGAGTAATGAAAAAGTTTGGGTTTTCGGACCGGGTGCAAATTTGGACTAGTAGACCCCCTCGTTAAATTTTGGTCAAATTAATTTGGCCTTTGTCCCTTTTTAAGTGCGAGGTCTACTTTGGACCGGTAGATCATTTTCCGTTTTGAAATTGGACTCCCGGTTTGCGTTTAATATTTAAATTCCTATAAATTTTTCTTAAATTTCTCTCTCTCTCTCTTTCTCGCTCTCGGGAACCCACGCACGCCCCCACCTACGCCGGTCACGTCCACCCCCATCCCCTCTTCCTGCATGCCTACGCTTTCCCCCCTGACACACCTCTCTCTCTCTCCTCCCTTTTCTTTTTCTTTTCTTTCTTCTCTTCATCTTCTTCGTTGGTCTCTCCTTGGCCGACTGGTGCTGCTCCTAGTTCTGTTCCGCTCGCCGACTGGACTGCCCCGCCGTGCGCCGTCGCTGCTCGTCGAGCCGCCGCGTCACTGCCAGGCTCCGCCCGCCGCGCCGCACCGTCCGCCAGCCGCCGCGCCCGACGCTGCTTCCTCCCCTCCCGAGTGCACGAGCTCGGCTCGTCGCCACTCGCCGCCGCGTCCGGCGAGCCTCGGCCGCCGTCCAGCCAGTTCCCCGGCACCGCTCCAACCCCTGGACGTCGCCGTCGTCGTCCCCTCCGCCGCCGTGCTGCTGCTCGCCGCCGCTGGTTCACCCCCCTCTTCCTCTGTTCTCTCTCTCGGTCCCTGCCTGACCGTCGCCACCGCGAGGCACCGCCCGCCGTTGCCGGAGCTGCTGCTGCCTCGGCGACGTTGCTGCCTCTGCTCCGTCCAGCTCGTCGCCTTCAGTCCGGCCACAACCCCCGGCGACGTCGCTGCTGCTGCTCTCCTCTATCTTTCTCCCTCATCGCCCCGACAGCACCGCCGCCGCCGCTGCTCGAGCTCGCCGCTGCGCCTGGCGGATTCCGGCCACTGCCCAGCCGTCCAGTCAGCCCTTCCTCTCTCCTCTCCGCCCCGTGAGACTCCTCCCCCTCTCTCCCTTTCTGTTTTGGCCGTGAGAGGCCCCTTGCCGGAGGAGCTCCGGTGCCGGCGTTACTGTTCCGGCGCGGACTCGCCGCCTTGCCCAACCGTCCAGCCGTCTCATTTCTCTTTCTCGCTCTAACCGTGTCACTTTCTCTCATTCTCTAGGCCGTGGAATCGTCTAAACCATTGCCTAGGTTCGCGCCGTTCGCTGGAAACCGCCGCCGCGGTTACTGTTCCGGCGAGCACTGTTCATCGCCGGCGTTACTGTTCACTTCCGGCGAAGTACTGTTCATCCGGCCCGTTTTAAGCGTAGGACACCCGGTGAGTACAACCCCAAACCCTAATTAGGATAATTTGCATTTCTAGACCGGTTTAGGGGTTAATTAGGGTTATTTAGGGGTTAATTTAGGGGTTAAATTGTGGATTTGATTAGGGACTTTGATTGTGGTCGATTTGGTGGATTATTCTGATTAATTAATGGAGGATTAGTGGCCCGAATGGCGCGAATAGTGGGCTGGACAATTTGGATTAAATCGACCCGAGTTCGGGAAAGTTCGGGTTCGATACGTGGATTATTGTGCGCGCCATATTTTGATTTTTGTGGTGGTCAATTACAATAACATTTGGGGAGTTTGATGGAGTAATGTGATGACACTAATTGGCCTAGAATTTGTGGTTTAGTGATTGGTCACGATTGGACTAGACTTGATTTAGGTGAAGTGCGATCAATTTGGGTTTAATTGGGCAATTATCGAGAATGATCGCTTAGTGCAATTGACTGGCTAATTGAGCCGTAGTTGTGGTTAATTTGATGATGCCACGTAACGTGTTTAGTGTGGTTGGGAGTGGAATAGCATGGCGGGCCTCTAATGCGTGAAATTCGTTGACTTGGTTGTGTGAATTTTGTGCATGAATTGCGTGTTAAGTTGATGCCATGGTTGAATTGAAATTGATTGTCTGAGTGGGCATGTGAATTTATGAATTTGAATATGCGCGGTACAAGTTGAATATGTTACATCGTAATTCGCGCATGTGGATGCCCAAGTGTGAACTTTACGGCCATGGTTGCACATCTCAAGCATTGGCACGACATTTGCATTTATAAGTGTGCCTGGGTGACATGTGCATGGTGATCACTTAAAATGCCCTGATGCGTTTTACGCGGGGTTTAGATAGTAAGGAATCGTGTGATCACCTAAGGACCTACGGGTCGTGACTTTCGGGTCGATACCGTCCTCATGCACTTTGAAGCAGGACGATGCCCGGTACATCCGGAAGGCGACCATCCTCATGCACTTTGAAGCAGGCTCTGGTTCGCAAGGAGAATAGTGTTGCGCCTCATGCACTTTGAAGCAGGCTAGAGACACTGGGCCAGATCGGTTGCTGCGCCTCATGCACTTTGAAGCAGGCTAGACGCATCGGGCTGTGAAAAATTGATGACTCGAGTCGTAATAATAATAAATGGTGTCAGTGTGCCAGTATGGGCCAGTGGGCCAGGAATTGCATGGGTCGAGTCCATGACGTTTGCATACATGAACATGTATTGACTGGCATGCGAGAATGTAAGAATCAGTGCATAAGCATGTGATTGACATGTATGTGATTATGAGTGCCACTTATGTTCTGCGATTATTATATATGGGTCTGTCTAACCTGCAGGGTCAGGTAAGTTCTAGATTTGGGCCGAGGGCCTGAGTCATGTACTGTTTAGACTGTGTGCTGTCTGTTTAGTACTTGTCAGGAGGTGCATGTTAGCCTAGTTTAGGTTTAGGGAATTACTCGCTGAGATTTATTCTCACGGTTGTTGAAAACCGATATTTTCAGATCCCCGGCCTTAAGGACGACAGGTGTCCCGATGCATTTTTGGGAGGAGCCCCCGACTAGTTGTAGTGCCTGAACCCCGAGCCACTTACCCTTTTTTTTGTCAGTAGTGGCCTTGACCCGCTTTTGATTTTTGGTGTTCGGGTTGTACTTGGATATTGTATTTAATTTTCAATGCCAGTGCAAGTGTTAATTTCTGTGGTTACCCTTGGTTATGTATTCATATATGTACGGGTGGTTTTAATTGCTTCCGCATGTGCTTTATATCTCTGTATTGGGAGTTGGGTCGGCGACGTGTCCTGGGACGTCGCACACTAATCGACCTCTGTGAGGGATGTGGCGCGCCGGGAAGCGCGGGGCGTGACATGAAGTCTGCCACTTCTCGAGTTAGATGGGAATTAACTTTTAAAGATCAAGAAAACACTGTCCTCGAACTCGAAGTGCGATCCCATCTAAAAGCTTCTTCACATTTTCCAATTCCAATGAATCTTGTGAAGATTCTTGTGCCCATAAATGAGCAGATGGTACCCCACTTATGTCACGTGAATTTCCACACCCTCATTTACATCCCACCAAATCAAGAACTCCATTTCAATGTCAACCCAAAAGAAGAAAAATATAAAAAAGAAGAAGAGAGATGGACACTGACTTCGCCAAATAGACGAGCAATGATAGAATTGCACTAACGTTGTCAGTGTGAGAGAGAGTGAGAGAATTTCATGTGACATCATAGTGTCCATTACATGCGTGCTTTTAGCACGTGCTACTTTTCTCTCTCTACTCTCTTCCGTAAAATGACAAATTGGATCCAAATAACAAGAAGCAGAGTTCTTGGTAAACGCAGCATGGTGAAAATTGAAAGTTGAAGCTTAGGGCTTTGGTCAGGCATGGGTGTCCTTTATACTTAGGGTTTCGATTTCGATGATACTTAGTCAGATTCTTTTAGGGCAATAGAAATGGAACCAAGATTAAAGACAAAAAGTCTTCTTGAGATTATGTGATTTGTCAGAGTCGTCTAAATATATAGTAAAGTTTAGTTGACCCAACAATTTTGACTTTTTGCTCCTAATATTTTCGGAATCAAATGTATTTGCTCTTGCATGAAGTAAAAAAAAAAAACTAAAAATGTAAAATGATTGGGAGAGGAGCTTGGGAAAAATCCAAATAGCAAGTAAGGTCAATTCTGGGCTATTAAAGTATCCTACATGAGGTCAATTGTGGGTTATTAAAGTATCCTACATCGTTTGTTTAACTTGTTTATATGCTCTTTATATTCATATTTTCTTCCTACATTTAATAGTTTAAGCTTTTGAATTGAATTTTCTAATTTGGTATATGAGACAAGTTTTACCCGGTTTATTTTCAGCTTGCACATGAGATGGGGTGCTACAGTATCACAAGGGAGTATTGAAGTATCTCATATCTGTTTCTCTCCACCCATTAGCTTAATGTTTAGGTTAGACTATCTAACATTGACAAACACAATATGATTGAGTAAAAATGAATTCACATCAGAATTTTTATTTTTTTTTTGTCATAAGAATACTCTAAATCCTCGAACTTAGGCTTTTCTGGTTCAGAACTTTTGATTTGGTCGAATTTCTGGTTCAGCATAGTTGGTGATTTTCTTGCCTTTTTCTTAATTTTTATAGGAGGGTGGTTATTTGTTTTGCATGGTGGTGTGTTGTTGGATGGCTTTTGTTTCACACAGAATCCTTTGACAAAAGCACCGAGGATCAAGTTTTGGTCTTTTTAAGGGTTTCCACGGATGCTGATTCTTTTGGTCGACTCATCGTACAATTCCAAATAAATTGTTGGTGATGATGATGACTCATCCTATTACCCTAAGAATAAGGAAGGAGAGGGAATTAGAAAGATTGCAAGCCTGCTGTTAACTAAATCTAAAGAGAGCCATTGTGTTAAATCATTGTTCTCCATATTTGATTGTGTGTTTTCGCACATAGTTAGGCCCTAATTGGCAAGCTCACGCGAGAAGTACTCACATTGATATCAAATATGTTATCTCTCTTTTCTTTTTCTTTTGAGATGAAATCAGATATTTCGAATAGGCTGCACTGAATTTGAATGCGAAACATACTTGTTTATTTGAGTAGTCTTGAGAGCGAAAAAATAATTGCCCAATGAGCTCGCCTCAACCTAGCCCAAAGATAAGCGAAAAGAATTGTGCGAGCTTGGGGCCTTGACTCTTCTCTTAGAGCTTAGAGCTACCAAGACTGGCCCAACGTGGTTTTATCGTTTGGTGAATGCATGATTGGAACGAGTCTAGGCAAGTAACTTTCTTCTTTGGCTCTGGCTCACCCTGAATTATACGAAGAAAGTATAATAGTTTCCAAAATCACAATCTTGCCTGGGTAAGAATTTTAACGGTCAATATCGGACTTGGTCTGTCCAGGCTCGCCAATTGAATAGTTCTACAAATAGTGAGTGTTGTCCTAGCTAAATGGCTTTCTTTGAACTTATTTCCCGAATTGGTCTAATTCTCTAAAAAACCCCCAACTTTAGATCTAGTCCTACTTCTGCCTCAAACTTTTCTTTGTCTAAAAAAAAATCTTAACTTTTGGTCCAATCCTAAATCTACTCTCAACTTTTTTTTTGTTTAAGAGAAAAATCGCAAATTTTTACTCTAGTCCCAAATTTGCCTTCATTAGCCCTCTGTGCAAAATCACCGTTAGTTGTTCCTAATTTTCATATCTCAGAATGGTTTCATTTTGGAGATAATTTTCCATGTCAACTTACTGATTGGGATTTGTTATCAATATGGAAATGCCACATTAAGTTGGGACTAGACTATGGGGGGAGATTTGTGAATATATTGAAAGTTTGTGATTTTTTTTACAACAAAATTTGGATTAGATTTGAGACTAGATCTAAAGTTTGAAGGTTTTTTTCAATACAAAAAAAGTTTGGGGCAGATTTGGGACTGGACCTAAAGTTGGGGGTTTTTTAGGGAATTGAATTGTATGTCAAATCCAGGTGCAATCCGATCCATTGGGATTAAGGCCCAGGATTTGGGCTAATTACTTTTGAGGCCGAACATGCCAATAACGGCCCACTCAATGCCTTTGAAGCGTTGTGCTAGGGCTTCGTACCATTACAATTGTCAAAATATGGTGGAATCCGCATTTAACTTTTAATTAATACGATCACCTAAAACACTTTGAATTACATAAAATCTACTTGCAAATTTATGTATAAAATCTTCCTTTTGCTTTTTAAATTTTAACTTTTTTTTCATGTTACAAAATTTGAAGAAAGGGCCTGTTTCAGGGAACTAACTAAGAACTCTCTCTACTTCTTTTTGGTATTAAACTAGGAACTCTATTAAGGCATATATATAAGCTCCGAGGTATCAAATGTCACTTCACCTACGAAATATCGATAATACCGGCCTTTTCTTATTTGGAGCCTACTTCAACTATTAAGATTAGTTACTTACCAAAAAAAAAAAATTATTACGATCAGTTGATTGCGATGGACTGCTCTTATATTATGTCGATTTTTTTGGCAAAGAAAAAAGAACAATTTTATATTATGGATAATGAAAAGTTGACTTGTCATTATCTTTTGATATTTGCAAATTTTGAAGTTTCAGAAAAGCCTTCATTTTTTTTGACAAGGGGAAATTTCTCAAAAGTTATTTTAAAATGATATCCCTGACTTATGAGTCTACTTATATTATCGACTTACATCTATAAATTAGTAAATCACAGTGTTGTTGGAAAAATTAATCAATCAAAATCATTGGCAACAAATATTTGAGTATTCTTGAAACAATCACTGTTCAACTCACTCATGTGAACTATCAATATATATTGTAAAGAAAAAACAAGAAAATTCATAACACTTTGTAGAAAAGGCAACTAACCTGGGTTAACAAGATGATGATAAATGCTTTGAAGACATCTAAAATTCCTAGAATCCTTGAGAAAAGATTGTTTATTAATTGCATAAAAAGAGAAACGGATAAAAAAACGAAAATAATAATGTTTTTTTTTACATTAATTAGAGTTCATCTCACTAAGGTCCTAGACATTTTCTTTAATGCCCCATCTTTTGCCGATTGCGATCATCAATACAATTATTTCAATTGAATCACAGCCACTGTATCAGACTCTTCAAGTTCAACCAAAAGATTGATATATGGCGTGTGAGATGAAAATGGGAACAACAAAAAGAATACGGGATGAGAAAATCAGGTAGCCCACAGGTAAAAATTACTTTGTCATGTAAAATAAACAATTACAAGAGTAATCAGACAAACAAATTATACACTCGACTGCAACCAAAAATCAACAAGAAGACAACAGGTTACTTAAATACTTCCCATTCCAAGTCTAAAAAATGTGATTGTTTTTCCTGAATGGCCCTTATGATTCTGCTAATGCAAAACTATCGGAGACCGCTGATGTTCCACAAACATGAGGTCATGAGGATAACCCACTAGCGATGACACCGCCTGTGTTTTGTCTTGTCCGTGACCGGTTCTCTGTCAGCACGGTGGAGTTATAGTGACGAGACTTGCCTACCCTTGATAAATGGTTGCGAGTGGTATTGGATGACGACCTTCACGCAATCTTAAATCAAAATACATTGTGGCAAACGTGAGGCTTTCATGATGACTTAACAGAGCGACAGAGAATAGTCCCCCTGATGGCTTCTCTCTGCCTTTCCTTGACAACAAAGAAAAAGAAAATGTGCTCTGAGATGGTGTGGGAATTTGAATAGAAGAAAAGATAAACTATTAACTTTGACAAGGAAGTCAGATTTAAATGGATTATAATCTGCAGGGTTCATTCAAATTTCGTATTCGTCACACCTGTTTTAAATCCAATTTTTTGCATCTTTACAGTAGCTGGTGTTGTTGGAAGTAAGAAAGCTTCTTCGTTTGGCTATGAATATAGACCACGATAATTGACATCATGATACAGATTAATCTTTTAGAGCATGTCAAAAAAAAAAAAAAACAGTTTAGAGCATATCAGTACACCTATCAAAATAATTAGCCATTTGTTTTTCTTTTGTCAAGTTGCGAAAGATGAACGTAAGCAGGCGCTCGCCTCCGGAGCGGGAGATTGTGGGTTCGAGTCCCACCGTGATCGTCACCATCACATTTTCCTTACCAAAAAAAAAAAAACATAAGCACATAATTTGCCTACCTCAACAGTATTTGCATATGATCCTCCCGAGAGATTTTGCCAAATAAAGATGACAGTGGGATATTCTGCAAAACAAGCACAATTGAGAGAATTCAGGTCACTAAGCTAGGGCATACAAAAAAAGATATTTGGAAGAGAACACGACAAACCCTAAGGTTGTGGAAAAATATCAAAATAAGAGCAACAATTCTTCTTGATTCTCATGCAAAGCACAGTGCATTTCCATAAGTGGAAAGATAAGCTATTTTTGGGCAGCAAACAAAGTTCAAGATATATCATCAATACAGCAAGCACATCCACGCATCATAATTCCAGCACTGTGAGAAAGTCCATGTAAGTATTATTTGTTTTGAGGAATAGTCACTTGTATGAAACAATGGTTGGTTGACTTGCTGTACCATGTTAGCACTATAACCATTTCATCGTGTGCTTCCTTGTCAAACAAAACAGAGCAACCCAAATATCTAGCTGGCTTGTGCCAAATTATGTGAAACTTGTCCATGGAAAAACAAGAACTTTCAAGCATCGAGTTATAGATTCGTAATAGAAATGGATCCTGGAGCAGCAGCAGTGGCTAAAAGTCAAGTGTGGAAGGAAGAAAGAAGTTGGAACCATTACCTGAAGAATAAAAATTAGACATTGGAGAGAAATCTTCTTATTGAATCCGAACTAGATCAACTACGATGAGTGGGATTTCTTGGATGAGGTGCCAACAGTCACCACTGAGTTTTGAGCATCGGCTTTCAAAATTTCACATTGCATTATGCTGAATACTTGGAGGAGGAAGCGAAGCCATCCTCTAGCAAGTACCGCTAACCTATAAAAGATAGCTGTTTGAGAGAGTGGAGATGGCTGCGTAGACCACTTCATAATCTTTCCACGTTCCTCATATTTCTCATCCAAAGAGAAATTAGACACGAAGGAAATAGAGTACTCCACGCTTCTTACATCCTCCACCGTTGATAGTCTTTCCACAGTCCTCATATTTCTCATCCAGAAGTCTGAAACAGGACGAGCAATTACTCCTGAATAAAAATTATCTTTCATGCATGATGAACAACTACAAGAGTGATCAGAACAAAATCATATGCACACCTGATTGACTGCAACAAAGAATGAACCGGGATACTCTGTTGATGATTTTTTTTTGGCTGGAAAACTCTTATGATTATGTTAACTAACAAGTATGGGAGACCACTAATCACTGGTGATAGAGACTTATAGGTAATGGCTGATATTCTACAAATGTGAGGTCAGGAGATTGAATGACTTGAACAGGCTGATAACGCTTAAGAATGATTGCCTACACCTGTTGGTATATCTGGAATGCTCGAAATGCAGTAACCTTTAAACAAAAATCACTTGATCCCGAAACTGTCACTACACAGATTAGAAAAGCTCTCTTAGACTGTGTTGCCTATAAAAGTGTAAGAGAGCTAAGTCATGATTGGGTGGACGAAAGGCAGGGTCTGTAGAGAAAACATGAGCTAGGTTTTGTGAAGATTAACCGTGATGGGAGCTCTGGCAGCTTGATGGGGATATAACGACAAGACTTGCCTACCCGCAATAACTAGGTTGTGAGTGGTCTTGGATGACAACCTTCTTGCAATTTTAAATCAAAATACTTCGTGGCAGATGTGAGACTTTTAGGACTACTCAATAGAGCAACAAAGCATAGTCACCCTGATTGCTCCTCTCCGCCTTTCCTTTACAACAAGGAAAAAGAAAATATTCTCTGAGATGGTGTGAGAATTTAAATAGAAGAAAGATAAATTGTGAACTTTAACAAGAAAGTCAGATTTGAATAGATTATAATCCGCAGGGTTCATTAAAATTTGGTTGTCATATTTGCCAACTTGAAAACCCGTTTTAGGTCCTTTTTTTGAATCTTTATAATAGCTCTTATTGAAAGTAAGAAAGCTTCTTAATTTGACTTTGGATATAGACCTCGATAATCGACATCATGATACAGATTAATCTTATTTAGAGCATGTCACCAAAAAAAAAAATTGAGCATGTCGGTGCGCCTACCAAAATTAATAGCTTTTTTTCTTTTGTCAAGTTGCAAAAGATGAACATAAGTACATTAGTTGCCTACCTCAATAGTGTTTGCATTTGATCCTCCCGAGAGATTTTTCCCAATACAGATGACAGTGGGATGTTCTGCGAAACAAGCACAGTCGAGAAAATTCAGTTCAATTAGCTAGGGCCTGAGATATTTGGAAGAGAAAATACAGCAAACGCTGAAATTGCAGAATGATATCTGTATAAGAGCAACAATTTTTCATGATTCTCATCCAAAGCATAGTGCATTTCCATTTACAAATTCTTTATGTGGCATCCAAGTGCAAAGATAAGCAATTTTTGGCCATCACACAAAGTTCTAGATATATAATCAATATAGACAGGCACATTTGACGCACCATAATTCCAGCACGCGAGCAAGTTCATGTAGGTATTATTTGTTTGAGGAATAGTCACTTGCTTTACCACGTTAGCATTATAACAATTTCATTGTGTACTTCCTTGGTAAACAAAACAGAGCAACCCAAATGTCAACGTTGGCCCTTCAACAGCTGGTTTGTGGACATTATGTGAAGCATGTCCATGGATAAGCATGAACTTTTTAGCATTGAATTGAGGAGGCGGAGTGGAAATGGATCCTGGAGCAGCAGCAGTAGCTAAATGACAAGGGTGCAAGAAAGAAAGAAGTCTGAATCATTACCTGAAGAACAAAACTTAGACAGTGGAGAGAAATCTTCTCGTTGGATCCGAACTAGATCCACGGCGAGTGGGATATCCTGGATGAGGTGCCAGTAGTTGCCAGCGAGAGAGGATCCATCCTTCGGAATCTCACATTGAATTATGCGGAATACTTTGAGGGAGGGAAGGACGCGATCCTCTGGCAAGTACCCGAACTTCGAGCAACTTGGAAGATATATCTGTTTGAGAGAGAAAAGATGGCTGTGACGACCACTTGACAGTCTTTCTACTCATATTTCTCATCCAAAGAGAGGTTAGAGAGGAAGGAAACGGAAGACTCCATGCATCATACGTCCTCCACCATTGATAGTCTTTCCACATTGCCCATAGTTCTCATCCAAAAACCTGGAAAGGGAAGATCAAGTAGTCCTGAATAACAAGTACCTTTCATGCGTAATGAACAACTAGAAGAGTGATCAGACAAACATATTTATATGCATACCCACCCGATAGCAACCAAAAATGAACAAACAAGACAAGAACAGGATACTTTGCTTTATTATTGTCAGGAATTAGTGACCCCTTTGATGGTTTTTCCTTTTGCTAAAAAAACTCCTATGATTATGGTAACTAACAAGTGAGGGAGACCACTAATCACTGGTGATGGTGACTCATTGATACAGACTGATATTCTACAAATGTGAGGTCAGGAGATCGAATCACTTGGTACGGGCTGATAACGCTTAAGAATGATTACCTACACCTGTTGGTATATCTGGAATGCTCGGAATGCAGTAATCTTCAACCATAAATCACCTGATTCTGGAACTGTCACTTATACAAAATTAGGAAAGCTCTTTTAGACTGCGTTTCCTGTAAATTGTAAGAGAGCTGAGTCATGATTGGATGGACGAAAGGCAAGGTGTGTAGAGTAAACCTGAGCTAGGTTTTGTGAAGATTAACTGTGATGGGCCTTACATTGAAGGAACCAAACATGCTGTTGTTAGGATTATGCCCAGAAATGAAACAGGGGAGTTGATTGCCTGCAACGGTGTGGCAGTGCAAGCTAGAGTTGCAAAAGAGGCCGAATTACTTCCTGCTTGAAAGAGCATTGCAGTAGCTAAAGAAAAAGCCGAACCAAGGTAGTAGTGGAGCTGGATAAAGCTATGGTATACAAGGATATAATCAACTTTCCCAAGCAAAGCAATTGAAGACTAAAGGATGCTCCTGCTGGGATTCAAGAAGCTAAAGATCATTTTGCAGCTCTGAATTTTAGTTGTGTTTCATGAAAAGCAAATGTTTGTGCCCATTGGGTGGCTTTGCCAAAATTGGGATCTACATACGCATCCCCCATCCTTGTTATCACATTTGCTTATTTCAACCGTGAGTTGCTAGCCTAAAAAGAAAAAATCCCATCAAGGACACACGGCACACCCAAATGTCAGTCTCTGATCTTCAGTGGCCGGTTTCTGGAAATTCTATGAGAAACATCACCACAGGAAAAAATCAATCCGTATTAAGCATCGAACTGAAGAACATAATAGAAATTGATGCCTTCAAACCCAAAAATTTACGCCAACCCTAGAAAGCTGACTTTAGATGGAACAACGAATCGCAGCAGATAGCAAATGAAAGCGATATAAAGAAGTTATAAGAATTACCTGAAGAAGGAAAAGTAGTCAACGGAGATAAATCTTTTGCCATGGCTCAGGTGTGATCAGTTTCAAGTCATTGGATCCGAACAACACCAATGTAGATGAGAGGGATCTCTCGGATGAGGGGCCAATAGTCACTGCCAGTGAGTTTTGAGCATCAATCTTTCAGAATCTCGCATAGAAATATCTCCAGAATTTGGAAAGAACATAATCTTCTTGATTGCTCCTTTCCGCCTTTCCTTGACAACAAAGAAAGAGAAAACATGCCTCTGAGATAGCGTGGGAATTTGAATAGAAGAAAGATGAACCATGAACTTAAACAAGGAAGTCAGATTTAAATGGTTTGTAATCTGCAGGGTTCATTCAAATTTGGTAGTCATATTCGCCAACTCGAAACACCTGTTTTAACTTTTAAATCCTATTTTTTGCATCTTTACAGTAGCTGCTACCGTTGGAAGTAAGAAAGCTTCTTCGTTTGACTCTGAGTATAAATAAGAAAGCTTCTTCGTTTGACTCTGAGTATAAACCTCGATAATTGACATCATGATACAGATTAATCTTTTAAAGCATGTCACAAAAAAAAAAACAGTTTAGAGCATATCAGCAAACCTACCAAAATAAATAGCCTTTTGTTTTTCTTTTGTTAAGTTGCAAAATATGAACATAAGCACATCAGTTGCCTACCGCGACAGTGTTTGCATTTGATCCTACTGAGAGATTTTGCCAAATAAAGATGACAGTGGGATATTCTGCAAAACAAGCACAATTGAGAGAATTCAGGTCACTGAGCTAGGGCATAAAAAAAAGGATATTTGGAAGAGAAAAGACAACAAACGCTGAAATTGCAGAAAAATATCAAAATAAGAGCAACAATTCTTCATGATTCTCCAGCAAAGCATAGTGCATTTCCATAAGTGGAAAGATAAGCAATTTTTGGGCATCAAACAAAGTTCAAGACATATCATAACTACAGACTGGCACATCCACAAATCATAATTCCAGCACTATGAGCAAGTCCATGTAAGTATTATTTGTTTCAAGGAATTGTCATTTTTGTTAATCAATGTTTGACTTGCTGTACCATGTTAGCATTATAACCATTTCTTTGCGTACTTCCATGTCAAACAAAACAGAACAACCCAAATGCGAACATTGGATCTTCAGTAGCTGGATTGTGGAAATTTATGTGAAGCTTGTCCCTGGAAAAACATGAACTTTCTAGCATCGAGTCGAGGATTCGGATTGGAAATGGATCCTCGAGCAGCAGCAGTAGCTAAACTACAAGTACGCAAGAAAGAAAGAAGTCTGACTGAATCATTACCTAAAGAACAAAAATTAGGCATCGGATAGATATCTTCTTATTGGATCCAAACTCAATCAACGACAAGGCAGTAGTGGAGATGGACGCAGCTGCGGCATACAAGAATATCATCAACTTTCGCAAGCAGTGCAATTGGAGACTAAGAAGGAAGCTCTTGCTGGGATTCTAGCAGCTAAGTATCATTTTTTTTCAGCTCTAAATTTTAGTTGAACTTCACGAGAAGCAATGACGAAATAAGACAATATATTAGATATTGCAATTATTCCTTGTATGGTAGCTTAACATGTCAGTCTTTAACAGATATAATGTTAAGACCATTAAAGAGAACTTTTCACTCAACATACTAGCAAAACAAGCAGTATGGATAACCAAGGTAGTCTCAAAACAACAATCCAAATGGTCTCCAATCCACCAAGAGATCATACGACAATCTACAAAGCCTCCCTATTAGTCTAAAGGTACCAAGCCACTTAAACCTCGCTAAAGTATATGCCAGTGCAGTCTTTATGCCATCAAAAAACAAGATGAGCTCACCTACCACTATCTTCCGCAGCATTTCAGTCGAAATCCCCAAACTTAGCAGGGGTTCGGCTCCAGGTCCCGAACCTAATGAAGAAAGAAAGATCGTACAGAACAACGATACGAGATTAGCATCGACTCTTTTCCCTAACTTTGGATTCGACAACACCATCTAACCAATCAAACATAGCCGAATGCCCAGTTCGGACCACGAGAACTCCAAATTCGAGCCGGATTACAACTGAGAGACAACGACGAGATCGGGTTCTGGTTACGGGAACCACCAAATCCATTTCTCGCGCGCAAACGCAAAAGCCCCAGAAGAGAAAGGGGGAAAAAATCGAAGGGCAGGGCGTACCGCCATCGCCAATCAGGAGGAGCTTTATGAGTTAGTCGTAATCGGCTTAAAGTTAATTCTATGCGACCACTTCTCCATGGGATAAAGTTAATTCCGTATTTAAGCATCGAATTGAAGAACATAAACGAAATTGATGGAAATTCAAGACCAAAGGACTTACCCGAACCCCTTAGAAATCTGACCGTCGATGGAAGGACGAACCGCGGCAGTCAGCAAATGAAAGCGAAAGTGGATCGATTCCACTTCATTGGATCTGAACCCCCAATCAATGCGGATGGTTACGGATTTCTCGGATTTCCGGGAATTCATGGGATACTTCTCCACGGGAAAGTATCAGCTGGTATTAAGCGTCGAATTGAGGAAGCAGAAATGGAAGTCGATGCCTCCAAAAACCATAAAACTCACCCGAACCCTAGAAAACCCCCACCGTACACGGCCGAATCAATTCACTGGATCCGATGCCAATCAATGTTGACGCGAGGGATGTCTTGGATGAGGGGCCAATAGTCGCCACCGAGGTTTGAGGATAGATCTTTCAGAATCTCGCATCCTCTTATGTTCAAATATTGGAGAGAGGGAGGGAGGCCATCCTCTGGCAAGTATCTCAACTTCGGGCAATCGGAAATCACTAACTCTCGGAGAGAGGAAAGATGGTTGCGAAGACCGCTCGACAGTCTTTCCACGTTCTTCATCCGTCCAATGGCAAGAATGGTTAGAGAGGAAGGGAAGAGAAGACTCCACGCATCCTCCTCCTCCTCGTTCTCCTCCTCCGAAAGAAACCTCACCTTCTCTCCCTCCCCTCCTCCCATGCTCCTTCCGTCAATTTCCAGAAAGTCGAGGGAAGTGAGCATGTGTAAGCCCCATTCTCTCAGTGGCTGCTTCAGGTTCTCGCACCCCCAAAGGGAAAACCACCGCAAATTGGGAGGCAAGCCTCCTTTGGGGAAGGATTTGATATTTTCACAATGCCCAATAGATAGAAACCGGAGGGAAGTAAGACGATGCCACTCATTTGGTAGGGACTTTATCTTCGGGCAGCTCTCAAGTAGAAGGCTCGATAGGGACGTGGGAAGGGGAGGGAAGTCCTCCGCCTCCAGTTCTGGACAGTTTCTTATTATCAATTCAGTGAGATTGATACAGCTGGCAATATTACAGCTGGCGATAGACTTTATCTTTGGACAATTCGAAAGCTCAAGTTTCGACAGGGTGATGGGAAGGGGAGGGAAGTCCTCCACCTCCAGTTCTGGACAGTCACTTATTTCCAAATCAGTGAGATGGGCGAGTGTGCGAAGACACTGAGTTAGGCTTCCTAGATTCTTACAGTGGGAAATAGAAAGTGTCTTTAGAGCAGCAAGTATATCCTTGGCAAATTGAAAGGATGTCAGAGAATCACATTTACTTATCTTCAAAAATTCAAGTTGAGACACCGGGTTATTACTGACGGGATCATATGGAGGAATAGTTCGTCCCGTGAGTTTTGGACACTCATCAATTTCCAAATTTTTGAGTGCGTGCATCTTGCTTGGAAGCCTTTCTAAACTCGCGCAATTCGTTAATTCCATCCTTTCGAGGTTGCACAAGAGCTCTATCTCTCCTTCTTCTGCCACAAAAGATGTGAATCGAGGACAATTTTTGATGACTACACTCTGGAGGCAAGTAAGATTTCGCGTTTCGTTTCCATCTTGCCACAGGTAGGTTAGCTTCTCACACCCTCTTATGTCGAGCTCCTTCAGCTTATGCATGCAGCTCATGAACCTTGGATCAAAGCAAACAAGCTCCGCAAGATTTTCAATTTTCAATATGGTTAGAGAAGTTAGGTTGACGAAACTCTTTAAGATCTCCCTGTTGCAATCCTCAAAATATAACTCATGGAGAGATGGAAGACGAACCTCACTGGTTGAGTTATTCAAACGGGGGCATGAATGAATTTCAAGTTTTATGAGACGATCAAGTTGACAAGGCAATGTCCCTTCCAACGAAGGACAGTTTTGGACAACAAGATGCTGAAGACAAGAGAATGGGACATCTTCTTCTTGGGCCCCGGCATAACGAGACCAATCCTTCCATGCCAGCATCTCTTCGAACTTCAAAGTGGTTAAGGATGAAAAAGGCCTTTTACTTCCGTAAAATTCAGAGTCGATCTTGCATATGACATGTAGACCTTCAAGAGATAATTCCTTAAGTGAAGGTAGTTGTCCAAGTGGGGGCAATGATGTAACATTAGGACAGCCCCGAAAGCACAAAGACACTAATTTAGAATATGATGGACCATCTAACCACGAAGGGAATGTTGAACCACCGTAGTACGAGATAGTGAGATTTTCAAGATTAGTGTGAGGTCGCAAAGAGTTAAGCATCTGCATTTCACACTCATGATTCCGGAGATTTCCCAAATGTTCATCCCAATGCAAGGATAATTTGATAAGGCCTTGCTTTTGAAACAAATTAGCATCAACTGCATCTCTAACTTTTTCCACCTTTTGCAATTCTGATATGAATAATTCTCCTTGAAGATGTGACAAGTTCTTCAAGTCCTTCAACTGCAACCCTTTCTTTGGTCTGACCATAAACTTGGACAAGATAGTAAGATTCTTCAAATTACCGATACCCAATGGCATCTCTTTTAGACTCCTGGTGTCTCTAATATCAAGAAACTGTAAGCTCACCAACTTTGTGATTTCTTGAGGCAATTTTGAAAGGTTTTGACAACCTCGTAAGATCAAAGCTTGTAATTTGCACAAGCCGACAATTGACTCAGGTAGCTTTTCAATATCAGTATATGAGAAATTGAGATATCGAAGATGTTTTAAATCACCAACACAATTCGGTACCTCTACAATGTCACAACGACATAACGAGAACACCCTCAAGTACTTCAATTCCGCTAGCAAGTCATGCAGCACCTTGTTGGAAATAGATAAAGAGCCCCAACTAGATCCAACACGCACTAAGATTAAACTTCTTAGTGCCTTCATTCGGTGATATGCTCTCATGCATTTTGATGTGACATGATATGACGAGATGAATGATGCAAAACGAGTTTTTTCAATAGATGATACATCATGTTCATTAGTTGTCTGTTGAGACTCCCCTGAGCTAAAGCAAGTTGCACCCGCAATTGACTTTGCTAGATCATTCAAAAGATCATGCATTGAAAACTTAGATGCATCAACACTCGATTGTTGAAGAAATGATCTAGATTTTAACTCATCGAAGTAATCCCGTCCTAATCTCAAGTTATTCTCCTTTGCTTTTTGTCCATCTAAAAAGCCCTCCGCTATCCATAAGAGTACCAGCTCATCCCTCTCAATTTCGTAATCCTTGGGAAATACAGCACAATAAGCAAAACATCTCTTCAAATAGGAAGGAAGATGGATATAGCTCAATTTCAAAACAGGGAGAACCTCATCATTCTCTATTGTCGGAAGATTCCATATTTTGTTATTTAAGGTTTCTTCCCATTCATCGGGATTCCTTTTATTACGTAGGACACCGCCCAACATCTTCGCTGCCAAAGGTAAACCTTTACATCTTTCAGCCATTTTCTTGCCTATTGTTTCAAAATCCGGGTGGCCCTCAAAATTTGTTGCTCCGAGAGCATGAAAGGCTAATAAGCTTGTACAATTATCAAGGGACAATTCCTTCAAAGGATACGGCGATGCTCCTGTTATGGAAACAACGGCAAGGTTGCGAGTGGTGACAATCATCTTGCTTCCCTTGGCCCCCATTTCAAACGGCTTTAAGAGGGCAGTCCATTTTTCGTACTTCTCATTCCAGATATCGTCTAAAACCACAAGAAACTTTTTTCCGGATAGATTGTCCTTCAACTTAACTTGAAGGCTATTAAGATCTTCACCCTCACAAGACAACCCGGTGATTGATCGCAAAATAGTCTTTGTTATGTCAAGAACATCAAAAACATCTGACACGCAAACCCAAGCTTTCATCTCGAAATAGTTATATACTCTGGCATCATTATATAGCCGTTGAGCCAAGGCTGTCTTTCCAACACCACCCATCCCAACTATAGGGACAATGGTCAACGTGACATTGAAATTTTCAACCTCACTGATCAATAGTTCGAGTATTTGTGCTTCTTCCTTCTCCCTGCCAAAAAACTGAGGCTCCGACAAAGAAGTGGTGGGATCCCTTTTGTTGATGTAGTTAGATTTGTCAACAACATTCTCTCTCAAGCATAGACGAGCCTTCTCGGTGACAATCGCTTTCAACCTACCATTGATCTCTTGTACCTTGGTTTCAGACACGAGCGAGCGCAGGTTTGGATTCGATCCAGAGGATTTACCTTGGCCAAAGAAAGAGAACTTCCATTTCTCCAGACCTTTGCTTGTGCTGGATCCTACCTCCGACTCAACCTGAGCGGCTTGGATCGCGAGCTCATCAAGCAAGTCTTCCATGTCATAGGCCAAGTCCCCAACATCGTCTAGCCACAGCTTCACTAGAGGATTACCGCTAAGTTGCCTGTCCTCTGCATCAGTCAACACTGCATTGATTGTGACCAGCATCTCCTTCCACTCCTTGAGTAGAGCAGTGCTGATTCCTTCCCATTGTGCATAGCCCAATGCGAGAGAAGTCAACTTGTCGAACAACACCTGAAAGAAGGAAGCCAAGAAGGAACCCAAAACGATCTCTCCGATGGCCATGGGTGAATCGGTCACTGTAGAATAACAAAGGTGTTTTGGTGAAGCAAAGTAAAGATGAGCTAATGGAGAGAGACAACTATGAAGTCCAGGAAGCCCAAGATGTTCACTTACCAAATAGATTAGAAAAAGGCCAAGACTTTCAAGGGATGCACACAAAAGGTTAGACAAATCAAAATAAAATAGTTTTTAATCCACGAGTACTTGTTTCATCAATTGTTCTCCTTTTTCTTCGGATCGAGACTTTTATACCATCATTCGAAAGAGAGAACCTTTTCTGTAGGCACTTAAAATAGAGGACAAAAGGTGATTTTTCTATATATGACCAATTTAGAGGGCAAGCATATTTTCGTCAAAAACTTTATTGCTTACAAGTGTTTTGTGGGCTTTTTTGGCATCTGTATATTTTCAGATAATTTCAATGTCTTTATTTTATGTTTTATTGGTGAATATGTGCTCAATAAGGAAACCAAAACACATGCTTTGGGCTAAACAAGAGAAAGGGTCAAGCACACCAACTAATCCACTAAGCAAGTTGCTTTATTTTTCTCTGCAAGTATTGAAGAGTCAAAAATCACCAACTAACATTATATAACCTACTGAAAATTATCCTTTACACATCACAATAACCAACAGGAAAATCGTGTTCAAAGGACCATGATCTCCTATCAAGCGATTCTCTATCATCAAACTATTGCCTCCTCACCCTTCGGCAAATCATTGCTACCCATCTTGCTGCAAATTTCAGCACTGTAACTGCCACTTAAAGCCTACATTGATTGCATACGATATATGCGACCAATGAGCAGAATCTTTCAGAAAGCACGTGCTCTCCAGCCAGAAAGCATGTGCTCTTCATCCGGCCTTTTCATCTGTTTATCTACATCTTTTTGTGTAGCAGGAAGGCATCTTTTCTTCATTAAATATTTTGGGATTCGTAATCATTCAGAAAGCACATGCTCTCCACCCATAACGCATGTGCTCTCCATCGAAGATTGGCCTTGACTTGGGGGCTCGCATCTAGCCATACTCTTCTTGTCCATAGAGCAGACACAACCCAACAATATTGGCTTGACTAGAAGTCGAGGTCCATTGGAAAGAAAAGAAATGCATTGCATTGCTCCCAGTCAAATTAACTTTTAACATCGGATTAATAGACAGAAACCTGCCTAGGAAGACTCGTTTATTATACATTGTATTCGGAATCGTTCAGAAACCATGTGCTCTCCATCCAGCCTTTTCATTTGTTTATATTGGATCTTTATGTGCAGCAGAGAAAGGCATCCTCTCTGGAATCGTTCTTTAAACGTTTTGCATTTGGAATTGTTCAGAAAGATGTGCATTTCAACCAGAAATCATGTCCTCTCCATCATAGGCAATGGTGATCTGATGATTCTGATCAGTGTGAAGAGCAAACAAGAAGGTCGCTAGCGACAATGTTTTTCCTATATACCTTGGGTGAAAGCAAATGTTCCTCTTTTCTTTTCGTGTTTTACTGGTTTGCGGTGAAGAAAAAAATGACGAGTTTTCCACAATTTGATGACATCATATTAAAAAATTCACAAGGATGTTAGAGCCACATTTATCTGCTTAACAATATGATTTCTTTTCTGGTGTGAGCATTTCACTTCTTTTAGGTGGTGACTTTGTATTTTATTTTTTCCCCTCTCAGTTCTCTATATCATATCTTTTACTTTCTCGTAGTGGGCATGCCCGATGATAAACATTTACTTTTTCATTCACACTTCTTTTTATGAATTATTTCTAAAACATGTACTAAACCCTTAATTTGCTGATTACATGCATTATTGGTCCCCCCCTCTCTCTTTCTCTCTCAAAGGTAAAAGAAAAAAAATATAGAGCAGAAATAATGGTGCTACCTATTGATTCTATATCATAAATTTTTCTTACGCCTGCAAAAATTAAATTTAAAAACGACTGACTAAAGATTCTTTAGTGCAAATTAGAACCTAGAAGGGGGAGTCAATAAATATATGACAGTTGCTCGCTTTAAGGAGTGATCACTTTAAGGAGTGAGCAATATAAAATGACATCCTGGACTTTTTAGGGTTGAACAATAAGTGAAGTCTACTTGATATGACATTAATGCGCATTATAAAAGATGAACAATCTCAAAAAAATTTCTGATGTAGAAATACCCTCTTTTTTTTTTTAACAAAACACGAGTCTATGTGTGTTCTTTTTCTAACAAGCACAATTTTGATTTTCATAATTCACAATTTAATTCTTTATCGCAAATAACTGACAGTTTTCTTTGTCTTGAAAGAAAATAAATGGATTAGTTTTCTTGCACTAAACTATCATTGGTTTTCGCACGATGAAAACAAGTCGTCCACATGCAACACCCTTGTGGCTTTAGCATGAACTACTTCACATGAAGTTTGAATTGCAATTGTATTGACTTGACTGGATTGAATACACTAGCATACCTTAAAAGATACTAAATCTCAAACACCTTTTTAATTCATCTTACCTCTTGTGGTTGATGGTAAATCCACTATATCTACATAATAAGGACTTTTTATTATGAGAGTGAATATTTAAAGACAAAACAAAAGTCATTTATTTGGTTTGGCACCGCGAAATTATGGCAATAGTGACTTTCTCATGAATCTCTGCTAAAGAGGAATGAAGCTATCATCTTACAATATTTATTGTTGCTTACCTAATTTCATGGACTAAAATTCCAATACATTGACGGTGTAAAATAATTACTTTGCTGGCTGGATAAAAATACTGATTCCATTATAAACTGAATACTTTGATCTCCGGATTGTTAATCGTGCAAAATCATTTCACGTTAGTGTGTGTTTTAGCAAAAAAATAATGATAGAGAGATTAAAAATTAATCTTAATGTCCTAATATTGCTATCTAACAAAAATTAAAATTAAAATTAATTTTTATTAAACTTGACATCAACTTTAATCGGGATTATAGGTAGGCACGAAATCAGTCTAAGAACCAAAATATTATTGTTGTTGCATCAGTTTGAGGGACAAAGAGAGCAAGTAGATAGATGTCTCTTACCTATTTCGAGTAAACTTCCAGAAGTAGACCGGTGAACGGGATTAGATCAACGACAGTAATCCAGCAAGCACGAGCACTAGGTTCAAACGAGCAGGAAGAGAACACTGTTGAGAGGGGGGCGTGCACTAGTTTCGGCGGATCTCAGTTTATGTATGTGAATTCTGCTCCGGCATTGCGTGGCCACTGCTTGCAACGACGAACGACAATACTGATGGAGCTACGACTATAGCAGGTTTGTAGGGGATCGGGCAGATCAAAGATGGTAGTGATTGGCGACAATCAACATGCATGCGAGAAGTGAATTGAATGAAAGGGGAGTCTGTGAGCGTGAGTTTGAAGCTGATGATGGTGGTTGAGGAAAAAGTGAGGCGGCGTGGCTTTAAGGTGTGCATTTTTTCTCAGAGGTTCCCATTTTATCTTTTCTTTTCTGTTTTTTCTTTGGGGAATAAATTCGAAGGAACCTAATCCAATTTGTTAAAATTCTGGTACATGCTTATAAAATGCTTTAATTGCAAGAAACTTTTTTTTTTGTTGAGGAAAACCGGTTCCATTTTTTCAAATATATATGAAATCGACTTTGGGCAAAATTTAGGTATCAACAAGTTTTATCTATCAAATGGTTATTTTTGAGCTATTTATACTTATTTTGGTAATTTGAGGTTCCTTAATTTTAGGTGATGTGGGATGGTCAGATGATCCTAACTGTAACCGTCTGCTTATTGCCCACGTTTCGCCTCTCTTTGCGGAGTAATGCCAGTGCAGATTCGGACATTGGGATTTATATGTGACTTCTAATCCTATCCGGATTTTCTATTACGTTTCTCTTTCGAATCGAATTGAGCCAAACCCTCTTGTTGTTCTCTATCAAAGTAGTTTAAGTAGTTAAAGTTTTTACTTCCTTGCATTTTACATGGTAAAGAGTAGAAACCCATATCAACTCGGCTTAAGAGTCACGGAGAGATTTTTTAAGGGTCCAACCAAATTTCCTGATTTAATAGATTATTTAGTTTTTGACATTCACGCTTGGCATAACTTTAATTTACCCAAGGACGTGAGGAATCAAGGAGGCTATGTATATGCTAAAACAGTTATTGTATCATGTTCACCAATAGTGACCAAAGATCGGTCCCACACATGCTAAAACAAAATGATGGAACTGGGAGCACTTGCTTTAGCCTTTTTTGTCACTGTGTCCAATCAAGCATAGCATTAAGGACTTTTCGTCCGTCAATTATTAAAGGCTGCAAAGTTACACAAGATTAATAAAATCATATCTTTTACTGGATTCAAATAAAAATATCCACCATTCTTCACTCGAAAAAAAGAGCACATTAGACTGCTATAGTACTACTTATTGTTATCATAGAATTAGCCCATACCATCTTGAATACTTTTATCAATCATGTTTTAGATATCATAAGTTATAAGACTCAACAACTGTCGAGAATCTAACCATATATGAGCGGAACACGTGATGTGTGTGAACATGAAATGACTCGAGAGGTTTGAGAGAGAGAGAGAGAGAGAGAGAGAGAGAGAGAGAGAGAGAGAGAGCCATCATATTACTTCAAGTTGGAGTCTTGCATGTCTTGCACAATCTTGCTTTCTTATAAGAAAATTCATTTTTCCTTATTGAGCGGGGATGCCTTTCACGGCGATCTTGTTTTCTTAAAGCAAAGATTTCTTGCACGATCTTGCTTTCTTAAAGCAAAATTCGATTCTCTTTTTTGAGTGGGAAGACCAAACCAATTAGATGTGGAAATTTATTTTCACAATGGATCGGGATTAACTATGATTCTAGAATTTAGAAAATAATTTAACCTACTTAATCTGAGTGAGTGCACTAAGTATTATGCCTTTCCTCTATTATTACTTGGAGCGAATCGTATTATGCCTTGTAGTATATGCTAATTATAGTGATTCCAGAGAGTTCACAATCATAAACTATCGAAAGCTTGTAGAGAAACAATTAGAGACTTGAATTTAGACCGTAAAATGAATTTGAAGCTGGACATCTATATCTGAAGGCTCAAAATTATGTCAAACTCCATCATGACAAGGTACATGTAGCAGAGTATTCTGCAACTAGCCATCTTGTACCAACATATGCCTCCCCGACAGCTTCTTGACCATCGTGGGCCAAAATCGTATCAAAGGATCGCCGCTATGTCAGTGTTTTTGAAACCTAAAATTATCAAGGACACAGCCAACAATGACATCTTATTTTCTATTATACATCTACAAGTCACAAAGGACGGCAAGTTTGTCTGTTTGATAATGAAAACAAAATCAAGTGCTTTGGCCAAAAGAAAAGGTCCTCTATTTCAAACGACATCCAAAAGTCTTGATCTGAAGAAAAAGGAGAACAATCTCACTTGAGGATATAGTGTGCATCAAAACATGCGCTCTTCGGTATGACTCAAACTTCTTGGCGTATTAGGAAGACCAAGACTTTACTGCAACTCATCAACTTTCTTGTGTAGAAAGTAAAGCAAAAGGAAAAAAAGTGATATTATTAAATCCAGGAAGACCGAGATTTTGCAGGACTCAAATTGGCTTCACTGCTTCACTTTTCACATCCCTCTTCTTCCATCCCTACGTGAATGTCTCTTTTTCCATTACTAGTAGAACTTTCACTCATTACAGGTCTTGCTTAAAATTAACAATACTAGAAACAAGTATAAGAAGAAAGCCAAGAAGGAACAGAAAAGATCTCTCCAATGGCCATGGGTGAATCAGTCACCGTAGAGAACAACAAGGGTTATGGTGAAGCTAACTAGTTAAGTGATAATGAGATAATGGAGAGAGAAAACTATAGAAGTCCCGGAAGACCAAGACTTTCACCTACGAAAAATATTAAACAAAGACCAAGACTTTAAAAGATGCTCATCCATGGCTAGAGAAATCATTTTAAAATGCTTTTTGTCCACAAGTACTTGTTTCCTAATATTTAGAGAATATTTCCAGAGACTTTGTTGGATGTCATGTGCTCTTTTGTCTGGAAAGTGGAGCAAAAGTGGAGAATTTCTACGCGTGACATGTGAAGCAAAAGCGAAGCACTTTAAGAAAAAGTACTAACTGGAAAGAAACTTTAATCAATTCCAGGAAGACCAAGACTTTGTAAAACGCAAATTGGCTTTGTTGCTTCACTTTTCACATCCCACTATCATCCATAATGCGAATGTCTCTTTGTTGCGCACCATATTTTGGGCTAACTTTGCATGTTCAAAGGAGCACAATTCTCCTAACAAGCGATTTATGATCATCAACTACTTCAGCACCCTTAAGCTAATCATTGTAGCCCATCTTGATGAGAATTTTTAGCACTATAGCTGCCACGAAAAAGTCTATAACTGAAAAAAAAAAAAAAAAGAGGCTAACAAAACACTTGTAAGCAGTAACTTTTTTACAAAGATATGCATGCACTCTAAGTTGGTCATATGAAGAAAAATCACCTTTAATCCTCTGTTTTGGATGGCCACAAGAAAAAAGAGAAGGTCCTTTCTTTCAAACGAGAGCCAAAAGTCTTGATCCGGAGAAAAAGGAAACAATTGATTTATCTAACTCAAGAACATAATGTGCATCAAAACACATGCTCTTCGGTCTTACTCAAACGGATTGTCGTAATAATACACTCAAATAAAATACTTCTCATCAGGAAGACCCAAACTTTATTGGATATCATGTACCTTTTTTTTATCTAGAAAGTGAAGCAAAAGTGAAAGAGCAAATTGGAAAAAAAACTGTAGTAAAATCCAGGAAGACCAAGATTTTCCAAGACGCAAGTTGGCTTCATTGCTTCACTTTTTACATCCCTTCTCTTCCATCCCTATGTGAATGTCTCTTTTCCATTACTAGTAGAATTTCTACGAGTTGCATGTCTTGCTTAAAATTAACAATTTTATAAATTAGTATAAGAAGAAAGCCAAGAAGGAACGGAAAATATCTCTCCAATGGCCATGGGGTGATGGGTTATGGTGAAGCAAAGTGTTAATGAGCTAATGGAGAGAGAAAACTATATAGTCCAGGAAGACCAAAACTTTCACCCACCATAAACATTAAGCTAAGACCAAGACTTGCAAGGATGCTTTCCGTCCACAGGCGCGATGTTCATGTTAAAAAACCATAAACTCAGGAAGACCAAGACTTTAGGGGACATCATGTACTTCACAAAAAAAAAAAGAAGAAGAAAAGAAAGAGACACAAAAGTGAAAAGGAGATGTGCGAAAGAAACTTTAATAAAATTCAGGAAGACCAAGACTTTCCAGGACACGAATTGGCTTTGTTACTTCACCTTTCACATGGGTTCTTTTTTTTCTTTTTTTATTTGTTTGAATAAAATATTATTTGACAATTAACATTGATTGTTGTTCTCTTGCTAAAAATCAACAATACAATAATTTTATTTAGATTAGTTGTAACATCCTGAATTTTGACCCGTTATCGGGACCAATAAAGTGTATATTGATTCTCGTATGATTTTAGTAAGTCTCGCCCGGACTTGATCAATCACGGGATACTAACCAAATGGGAAAGGCTAAATAGGAACAGGTACGTGGACCGAGAACCCGATCGCGATGGAGCGCCGATTTCGACGAACGTTGAGGAAATATTTTGAGCCAATATAGGCCAATCTTAGGAAAATGACAGGTTGATATTGTCAGTAACGCACGATCGGATCGCGAGTGATTTCGCACGACCGAAAGTACGCCTGACAAATGAAACCCGATTTTAATCCAAACGATCGCAACCCCGGTGCTAGCGATAATTCTTCTCGTTCTCTCGAAATTGAGACCATCACGACTCAGACAATCTTAGGTCGATACGCGTAACACCTAAACAGCCGCCCGTTAGTAAGAGACCCTAAAACTGCAAAACGAGTAAATTAGATCGCGATATTGGACCCGAACTTCGATATCAAAATTTCAAGGGTAATTACGACTACTTTGCAAGACGGACGTCATTTTAGAGTGGCCATTCATTTCTGGGACTAGTGCGGCTGAAAACTGAAAATTCGTCAGAAATTGAGAAAATTACGGTTTTGCCTCTGTGGACACCGAGGCCGGATTCGGAGGCCATTCGAGGTTATTTTTAGCGGCCAAGGTCATTTTGGGGTGGCCACGCACATTTAGAGTGGTTTTGGACAAAAAGTGAAATTTCGACAAAAATTGAAAAATAATATTATTTTATTCCCGGGACTTCGCGGACGATTTTCGAGGGCTTAGAAAGTGAATTTCGCGAATCCGACACCGTATTATGTCTCTCATGGATATATAGGATTGGTATGGACAAAAATTGAAATTTCGATCCGGGATCGGAAAATTACAAAAATGCCCCTAGGCTATTTTCAATTTATTCCGAATTTTGGACAAATTTTGGGGTTTAACCAAGGTTAAGGGACCAACCAGACCTGGTCAGCTATGGTTAGAGGACTTTTGACCATCTTACCCCTTGCATTATTGGAGAAGTTTGAACCTAGACCATTGGATTGAAGGGCATAGTGTCCAAGCCCTTGGATTAGTGACATGTGGACTCCACTCACCCAATTTTGACCACTTTTGACCACTCTCTCTCTCTCTTCAGCCTCTCTCTCTGCTCACGTTCTCTCTCCCCGAGCAGCCCTCCCGATCGTCTCCTTCACGCCGTTCCTCTGCCGGTTCTGCACAAATTGGCTACTGTTCACGCCGGCGCAGCCACGCCGCCGGAGTCGCTGACCTCAGGCCACCACGCACCGCCTCCTGACACCACCCTAGCCACCGTCGACCTCCCCCACCTCTGTTTCGTCCGCCTCTCAGCAGCTGTTCTGTTCCAGGCGAGGGGGAGAGGAGCGTCGCCGGTCTCGCCCGCCGGTGCCGCGCCGCCGTCCGCCGCTGTGCGCCACCTCCGCCGACCAGCCTCGCCCTCACCACCTCTCTCTCCACCACCCTCAGCCTCCACGACCAGCAACTCCCCTGTTTTTGGCCGTGAGTGACCGTGAGTTCCACCGGCGCCGCCGTGACCGCCGGCTTGCCGCCGGAGCGCCACCGTCGATTTGCACCGCTTGTCGGTAATCGATCGCCCCCTCCCGTTGCCTTGAGTCAATTTAGGAGAGTAAAAATCCCTAAACCCTAATTAGCCTAATTGTGCAATTTGGGGGTAAATTTAGGGTTAATTAAGCTAGATTGTGGCCTAATTAAGTGTAATTGTGTGTGGGCTGATTAGGGGACTTAATTGAGGATTAATAAGGCCATTTAAATGTGGTTTAGAGCTGGAAAATGGGTGCTGTCCAGCACTGTTCACCAGGATCCGAAATTGCATTAATTTGCCTAATTTGATCATTAAACGGACTAATGAGTAATGGCTTGTAATTGGGCAATTTACAGACTAATTGGAGTTTGTATATATCATAAGAGGTGTCTCTATGTTCGAGGATTGATGGGTCAAGTTTGATTGATCATGGTGGACTTTATGCGCAATAAATTGGATCGATGTGAGTGCACGGTACAAGGATCGGACTAATTAGGCTTGAAAGGGGATTAAATTGAACATGCCAGTGGCGTATTGAATTTTGCCTAAATTATGGTAGATTGTGCTTGGCATGTTGATATTGATTTAATTGCATACCTATGAATGGGTTTGCATGCTTGTTGGAAGTCGCAGTGTTGCCTGAGAGCGGGATTGCAGACTCACGCATTTTCGCATGCTAAGTATGGGCACATATTGGCATTGGGGACTTGTAAGATGCCATTAAATGTGATTTCACATATTATGTTTCGGTATGGCTGGGCTTATGAGTGCAAAAATTGCGTGTACCTGAAGTGAATAAATTGTGGCCTTCGGGTCGGGTCTTCGGGTCGGAATAAAATGTGGCCTTCGGGTCGGGCCTTCGGGTCGGAATAAAATGTGGCCTTAGGGTCGGGCCTTCGGGTCGGAATAAAATGTGGCATTCGGGTCGGGCCTTCGGGTCGAAATGAATCGTGGCCTTTGGGTCGGGCCTTCGGGTCGGAACAAACTGTGACCTTCAGATCGTGGCCTTCGGGTCGATATCCTACATATGTTTTATAATGTTATTGAAAGTCTAACCTGCAGGGTGAAAGTAGTGAATTGGGCTGTGGGCCCGGGTGAACTTATATTGATTATTATTACTGGTTCATTGATTTATGTGTTTTATTTATCCTTTGGGGGTGCACATTATCCTAGTTTAGGATTAGGGATTATTACTTGCTGAGTTTTTCTCACGGTTGTGGTTAAACCGAATTTTTAGATCCCCGGCCATGAATTTCCAGGACTCGGATGTTGAGTATGAGATCGTGGAGGATGGAGTAGAGCATGAGGAACTAGGTGGGGTAGTTTTTGAGCCGGAGATTGTGGATCCTGTCCCAGAGCAGGCAGTCGCCGTGATCCTTTTGTTGTACCCTTTTTGGTTTATAAATGGATAGTGTATATAAGTTTATAAAGAATGTATATTTTTGGTTTAATCGATCGTAATTTGTTATCTCACCAGCTATTCATGGTCGCAAATTGTTTTGTCCGGGTGTATGTATATTTAATATATATATATATATATATATATATATATATATATATACGTCGTTTCCGCATGTGGTGTGTTTTCTCTTATTTGGGTTTTTCGGGTCGGCGACGTAATCCTGGGAGTGTCGCACTTCTTTTCGACCTATACGTAGATGTTCATGCTTCGTAGGGTACGGGGCGTGACATTAGTGTTCTCCTATTTTCTGTATTATTCATTTTTCTATGGTAATTATGGGTAAAAGAGAGATATTTTCTTCAAAGAATGAGATTAAAATATGCTTTTGCACTTTACAAGTCATATGCATTGCACACATGTTAACGGAAAAAAAATATCAAAGGGTTAGTGGCTGTTACAAAATTAAAATTCAGGGGACATTGTGTGATAATTGAAACTGGGGGCAAACATGCACTATTCCCAAAGTTCAAGGGTATTTTTGTAATTTCATCTTAAACATATAACTAAGCCAAATTTATTTAGATGGAATAATCACTAATCAATATGTAATATTCTCGCTCTTCCATAAGTAAGCACTAGATGACCATCAGGCTCTACCCCAAAAAACTATTCAATAAAAAAAAAGTAAATCTTGTGGCTCCTCTAGTGCGTATTGTCATTAAACTAAGCACCAAAGTTTGCTAAATGGAATGATAAGTAAACCTAATTGGCTCCTCCAGTGGGGCAACGAAATCAATTCCAACTTATTCTTTTTTTTAGATAGAATTCATAGTCGAGACTCAATTGGAAACAAAACGACTCCAATGATTTCGATTGTATTATGGGAGCCAAAATGTCTTCTAATGTTTCTATAACCATAATTTCTAAATGCTCCTCTTAAAATATGAATCACGAGTCCTTATTCTATATGCACTTTTTGGGACAAATAATAAACGTTGGTTGATGTCAAGATGGTTAAATATAGACCAATAAAAAATGCTGAAATGATTGCCAACCGTGGTGAGTTTATCAATCGTTAAATAAAACTGGACACCTTACTATTGACGAAATATAAAAAAGGTTACCCCATGACACTCGTTAAGTGTTTATATTAATATGTCAACATGACATATGAAGTTGCGATGGAGAAATGGTAGTCTACATGAGAAGTACTAATCTGCCTATCATATAATGTATCAATTAACCGGGACTCTCAAGTTCTCATCAACCAAATGTTTTAATTGCAAATCAAATTTGTCCCATAATATGGCTTCGTTTAGCAACCATTTGGCCAAAGGCCTTTGGGCCTCTAAGGGACTTTGGCCAAAAGTCAAGCCATTCAACAAAAAATTTTGAAAAACTTTGGGAAAATGCATTGCATTTTTAAAGTATTCTAAAGTCCCTTAGCCCAAAGACAGGTTCATAGGAGCTTTGGGCTTTAATCATTTTTGGAATGTTAATGTATATTTTTTCTTTCAACTTTGCCCTCACTTAACTTTTGAAATTTCAAAAATACCTCATCACTACGTTGCTGGCAAGGTTAGATTCAGTGTTGATCTGAACCGCCGGTGAAGGTTTGAGGTTTTTTTTTTATAAAGAAAATAGAAAAAATTCCTTTGTAATTGTAGTTTTTTTTTCCAAATAGTATATAAATCAAAGTTGTTCCCAATTCGCTTTTAATTTACACTTTACTAAAACACTACTTACATTTAAGAAAAACCCTCTCACCCAAATTCTTTGCACTTCCCCCAAAGACTTTCCCTGGAAGCCTTACCAAACGCAGCAACCCTTCTAAAGTCTTAGCACACATGAACTCGCAAAACACTTATTTGACTTTCAAAATTGCAGAACCAACCCAGAAAGAAATTGACCAAGTGGACCCGATAGCACAAACTTTACTGTGGTACTATGACTAGTAATGGCCACTCGACCTTGTTGGCCCAGGAACTGCACGGCTCGGCCCCTTCAAAGGGTAGTCGTGCATGGCCACTGTGCCAGGTTAGGCTCTGGCCCAGGTGGGCCTAGGCCATCCCCTTAGGCCCAAACAGGCTAACCCAAAAACAACTCAATTTTTTTTTATCAAAGGTCACTGTCAGTGACCTGAGTCTTCGTTGCTTTAGAAAAAAAAATGAATGTAGCGGAATGTGATCATTCGGCCGCACCCAAAAAGAAAAAAAAAACTCCTACAAATTCAACTCCTCCTCCATCATCCACCTCCATTTGTTTCTCATTACTTATTACTCTCTTATAGCTCCTAATAAAATCTTGACTTCTAGTAATACGCAATGGACCCAACTCAGCTGCATTAAACAACTCGATTGCCAGACCCAGACCTTTGGCTACGAAGAGTAGCCTACTCCAACCAATACCATGTGGCCTTTGTGGCGAAGGTCCAAGATTTGGCAAATGTTCAACATTGAGGTCCTCCCCATTGGCGACAAGAAGGCCAGTTGCACGGGATGGGCTATGAAATTACCCGCAAATCTAGTGTTGGGATAGGCCACAGGAGGAGGTGCTAAGAGAAATGACTTGCTGAAATGGCTCAGCCCAAGGGGAGCTCCGCTGCCGTTCCAACAGGCCACTCGGAAGTCGGTTCAAGTACAACGAGGACCGTGCTCAATGCCTAAGTATATGCTCCAGGCCAAGGAACCATTTGGGCTCATCCATGATCCGAGGATTGTCAAGTTCGTCGGAGGGGCATTTTAGTCGAATTAGACAGGCACTACAAGGACCACAAATGCCAGGAAATGCAAGGGTCTATACAAGGAGAAAAGAGCAGAGTTAATGCAGCTACTATCCGGAAATAACTTTCGAGTCTCATCGACTCCTGATTTGTGTACAAACCAAAAGGCCCATGCCTGTTGTTGTGTCACGTTCACTAGAAAGGGCCATATTGGTTATTACATCAACGCACTCTGTCGTTTAAGCATATCCATATCCCTCAAATCACAAATTGTTTGTGTGGAAATCATGAGATTGGTGATTGACTTTGGCAATTTAGATGTCAAAACTAGGTGGAACACTATAAAAAAACAAGGATTTAACCGCGGAAAATTTGCGACAAAAAATTATTCGTCGCTAATTTGCGACGGAAACTAAATTCGTTGTTAATTTGTGACGGAAATAAAACTCGTCGCTAATTTGCAACGAAAAAAAATTCGTCTCTAATTTGCGACGAAAAAATATTCGTCGCTAATTTGCGACGAAAGTTGTGATGAAAAATTTTCTGTGGCTAATTTGCAACGGAATTTGCCACGAACAATTTTTCGTGGCTACTTGGCGATGGAATTTGCAACGAAAATTTTTCCATCGCAAATTAGCTACGGAATTTGCCACGAAAATTTTTCCATGGCTACTTTGCGATAGAATTTGAGACGAAAACTTCTCCGTGGCTAATTTGCGACAGAATTTGCCACGAAAAATTTTCCGTGGCTACTTTGCCACGGAATTTACCACAAAAAATTTTCCGTGGCTAATTTGCGATGGAATTAGCAATGAATATTTTTCGCAACCGAAAAAATTCATCGCTAATTTGCGATGAAAAAAAAATTCGTTGTTAATTTACGACAGAATTTGTGACAAAAAAATAAATTCGTCACTAATTTGCGACGAAAAATAATCCGTCACTAATTTGCGACGAAAATGAATTTGTCGCTAATTTGCGACGTAATTTGTGACGGAAAATAACTTTCGTGATATCCCACCCCCATCCCCAATTTCTTTCTCTCTCTCTTTGCTGATTTCTCATACCCCCTTCGCTGTTCTCCATGCCTCTTCCTTTTTCGTTTCTCTCGATAAACCTCTCCGCGCCCGCGCAAATCAATCTCGGTAAAGCTTTTCCGTCGGTAAGTGCCGTGGCTAATTTCGTGATTCTTCATTGCAAAACTATTCATCGCTGGATTCAAATTTTTTTTTATTTTATTGACTTTTTTTCAGTTTTTTTTCCTAACTTCTTCCCTAATCGCTAGTTCGACGACTGGCGACCGACAAGACTTCGCCGACCATGGGCGAGGTGACCTCACCTGCCATGGCGAGGCCACTCGACCTGAGCCATACTTTGAGTAAGTATACATTTGCAAATATATGTATTATGTGTCGAACATTTTCTAATATATAAATGGTATTTGTTAACAGGATTTTTCAAACTTCAAAGTATGGACTATCACTAAATGAGTTTGACCATTTGTGCGATGAACAATTTGTAGCATGGTTCAAAACATATGTAAGTTGCCTATGAACCAAAATCAAGTTATTAATATTTTATACATCATTTATTAAAATATATATTATTGACTTTGCGTGTGTGACCTTAGGTTCACAGTAATCATGATCAAGTTGAAGAGCAAGGATTGCTATATCATTTGTTATGGGATCCAAAGTCAAGAGTACGAAATTGGCCAGCATATTTCATAAACGGGTATAATTTTCACACTCAAGAATATAAAATGGGAAAAGCCACAATAAAAGTGGTGTGTGTGTTCGGTCATCCAATGGTGGCAGTTCAAAAAATGATTTTTATGGCTTGTTGGATGAAATCATAGAGATAGAGTACCATGGACCATTAATGCGTGTTGTGTTATTTAAGTGCATGTAATTCGACCCCGTCAAAGGAATAAAGGTGCATAGGAAATGGTTGAAATAAATCACAGGAAAAGGTATATGAAATATGAATCATTTGTATTGGCACAACATGCAATTCGAGTATATTATGCATCGTATCTTAGTTTGAAACGTGACAAAACTGATTGGTGGGCCGTATGTAAAATCAAAACACGAAGAAAAATTAAGGAATACTGGAAGGATGCAGCATATCAACAAGAGAAAGTTTGTAATATGGTTAAAACTGAGGAATATAACATTTCAATTTTACGAGATCCAGCAATGATAGATGTGGATCCAACTGAAATTTGAGAATCAAATTTAGAAGGTACTGCAGAATCTGATTTTGAGACAGAGGATGAAGATGATGATGATGCTCATGAAGAAGATGAAGATCAAGACGAAAACGAAGGTGAAGATAAAGATGAAGATGAAGATGAAGATTAAGATTATAATTTTTGAGACTTTTTTACTAATTATGTGTAATTATTATTATTATCGCGACATGTGTTTATTGTTGTTGTAATTATTATTATTGTTGTTGTTGTTGTTGTTGTTGTTGTTATTATTATTATCGTTATTATTATTGTTATTATTATTATTGTTGTTGATCATTATTATTGTTAATGTAATAGGTCGTCGCTAAATGGTGACAAGTCAAATACTATCGTGCGATGACATTCGCGATATTTTATTTTTCATTGGATTTGGATCATCGCTAATTGACAAAATTAGTGACGACATTTGTGACATTTTTATTTGTTGAATTGTTAAAATGTCGTTGCTAACTTCGTGGCTAATTGGTGACAAACTGAATTCGTCGAAAAATTTTTTATTTGATGAATTGTTAATATGAAAGGTCGTCGCCGTCGCTAATTTTGTTGCAAATTAGTGACGGATTTGAATCCGTGGCTAATTAGCCACGAAAATAAAGTCTCACGGCACTTTCGTGACTATATTTATTTTTGTGGTTAAATCCGTGGCTAATTAGTGACGGAATTTGCTACGAAAATAAAGTCTCATGCCATGTTCCAGACCATTTTTATTTCTGTGGCTAAATCTATGGCTAAATATTTATTTCCGTAGTTAAATTCGTGACTAATTAGCTACGGATTTAGCTATGAAAATAACTACACTTGGCATTTTCCTTACTATATTTATTTTCGTGGCCAATTAGCCACGGATACTCTCGGCATATAGAGGGAAAATCGAAATGTGTTCAAAACCAAAAGCCTCCAAGGCTCCAACTCTCTCTTCTCTCTCTCCACTTTTTGCTTTTGCTTCTCTCTCTCTCTTCATCTGCGGTCCGTCCTCGCGGTTCCACCTCGATCAATCTCTCAAGCGCGTCGAAGCTGGATCGCAGCTCGGTCCCTCGATCGAATCGGGCTAGGGCTCGCCGCCGATCGTCATCTTCCCGGAAATGAGGTGATTCTGGCGAAGGTACGGCGTCTCTCTCTCTCTCTCTCTCTCTCTCTCTCTCTCTCTCTCTCTCTCTCTCTCTCTCTCTCTCTCGCTCGCTCGCTCGCTCCCGTTCTCGCTGTTCCGCTTCGTCCCATCCCTCATTTTCCGGGATTTTTGATGCGAGATGCTTGCACTGCGATTCGTTGGAGGCGCGGTCGAGACCGTGGGAGCGGCCGGGGCGAGCATGGCGACGGTGGCTGGGCCGGGCTCGTTTCCTCCGGATATGTTCCATCCCGGAGGTGGAGGCGGCGGCGGCGGAGGAGCTTCGAAGATTGGCGCGAAGCTGAGAAGAAAGACTCCGTAGGAGCTGAGAGTAATCCTCTAGAGATTTGTGGCGATTCGTTTGCGAAGTGTTTGTTTTTTTTCTTTTTTGTGGCTGTGGTGACAAGATGACGCTTAGCTGGTTCTCTGGACCGCTTTGCTTTCGATGATGTATTTCTATGGACTGCAGCATAGCTTAAGATGGGACTCGCTCTGCTTGAGCATGTGACTTTTGTTTTGAGGCTCCAAAAGTCACTAGCTTTTTAAGTTGGCAAGCTGATTCCAATTACTCTTGCTTTGTTACTCGTGTCTTCAATTTGGTTGTTGAAAAAACTAAAGAAAATAGACAGCGGCGATATATAATTAATGTGGCTCGACTGGATTGATGTCCTATACAGGGAGAGCAACTGAAGCGCGTCAGTGTTGTTGAGCTTGTAGATGAATCTGCTGCCCCTTTACTTGACTCTCTATAGTAAGTGTTTCACCGATCGTATTTGAGTTTTCATTCTATAAGCACGAGATTAGTCATTGAGGAGTTTTTTTTCTTCCACTGACAATACCGGCACGAATGATGGTCTTAAGAAATCAGAATTGTTTAAACTACCAAGATACATTGATACGCGAGTTAATGAAGTATATCCTGCCAAAAAGTCAAGGTTTAAAATGTCATCGAGGAAGGTGTTGGAAACAGATGCGGAAAAACAAAAGACAGAACACGGGAATTTACGTGGTTCGATCACAAGGTGATCTACATCCACGGGCGAGGCAAGACAAAATTCCACTATAATCAAAGAGAGTACAGTTTTCAGAAGTCGAAACAACGACAAAACCTCACGGCTCACAAAACTCTCTAAAAACAAAATTCTCTCTGTACATCCATGAGAAAACCTAGCCGCGGTACAAATAGGGCTTCCAAGTTGGGCCTATCGGCCCAACCCTCCGCGTCGCGAACCAAATCTCAATTTTCTTTCCACTTTCGGATCGCACAAAAATATGTCGGGTTG
Source organism: Syzygium jambos (assembly GCA_031216235.1). Taxonomy (NCBI): domain Eukaryota; kingdom Viridiplantae; phylum Streptophyta; class Magnoliopsida; order Myrtales; family Myrtaceae; genus Syzygium; species Syzygium jambos. The sequence goes on from CM062221.1 coordinate 8,201,566, forward strand.
GGTCATGAACCGGACTAAGTATATAAAATTCAAGACATATTTAACAAATCTCCACCTTGGCTTGAATTTCCCAAAATAAAACAGTCAAGAAGCTAAACACATTCTCTTGGCATCCCTAAGCCTACGTGAGCTAACTCGGTGTAGGAAACAGGGGCTGCAACAAAAGAACAATTCCACTTCAAAACACAAATGTAGAACTGTCATTTACCTCTCCACCAAAGCCCCAGAAGGGGCAAACTCAACCAAGCATGCCAATCAAGTTCAAACAATGCTTAAACTTGTTGGCGGGGACTGGCTTGGTCAACATATCAACAGGATTGTCAGCTGTACCAATTTTCTTTACCGTCATGTTTCTCTCCACAACTGCCTTGCGAATAAAGTGATACCTGACATCGATGTGCTTAGTCCTCTCATGATATGCTTGATTTCTAATCAAGTATATAGCACTCTGATTGTCACAAAAGACAACTGAATTGTCTTCTTGCTGTAGCCCAAGTTCCTGAACAAGATTCCTTAACCAAAAACCTTCTTTCACTGCTTCTGCTGCTGCCATATACTCTGCCTCTGTAGTAGACAAAGCAACTGTCGACTGTAAGGTTGACCTCCAGCTAATAGCCGAACTAGATAGTGTGAAAAGATAGCCAGTCAATGATCTCCTCTTATCGAGATCACCTGCAAAATCGGAATCCACAAATCCAACAACTGAGGTACCGTTGGAACTGTTTCTATCAAACACTAAACCCAACTCTGCGGAGCCTCTAAGATACCTAAGTATCCATTTCACTGCCTGCCAATGGACCTTTCCAGGATGCGCCATATATCTACTAACCACACTAACTGCCTGCGCAATGTCTGGACGAGTGCATACCATAGCATACATAATGCTACCGACTGCACTGGAGTATGGGACACGAGACATCGCAGCCTCCTCGACTTCTGATTGAGGTGAATGTAGAGCTGAAAGTCTAAAATGAGATGCCAACGGTATACTCACGGGCTTAGCGTTTTGCATGCCAAACCTCTCAAGTACTTTTTCAATATAACTCCTTTGCGAGAGATATAACTTTCCTACTTTCCTATCCCTCTGAATCTCCATTCCTAAGATCTTCTTGGTAGGACCCAAATCTTTCATCTCGAACTCCTCATTGAGTCGTTTCTTCAAGATTAACACATCTGACATGTTCTTTGCAACAATGAGCATGTCATCCACGTTTAAGAGAAGATAGACAAAGGATCCATCTGAACCCTTCTTGAAGTAGATACAACTATCATAGTTGCTCCTCTGATAACCGCTCCCTATCATAAAGCTGTCGAATCTCTTATACCACTGTCTTGGTGACTGCTTCAGACCATACAAGGATTTCTTCAATTTACAAACATGATCTTCCTTGCCTTCTACATAATAGCCCTCGGGCTGGGCCATATAAATAGTTTCCTCAAGCTCGCCATGTAGAAAAGCAGTCTTCACGTCAAGTTGCTCAAGCTCTAAGTCAAATTGAGCAACTATAGCCAGCAATACACGAATGGAAGTGTGTTTTACTACAGGAGAGAAAACTTCATCATAATCAATTCCCTCCTTCTGGTTGTAGCCTTTAGCTACGAGCCGAGCCTTCTATCTAGCATTTTCAACACCTGAAATTCCTTCCTTTTTCTTGAAGACCCACTTACATCCGATGGCTCTTTTTCCCTTAGGCAACTGCACCAAGTCCCAAGTTTGGTTCTTGTGAAGTGATTCAAGTTCTTCAACCATAGCAGTAGTCCATTTCTTTGATTCTGTGCAAGTAATAGCTTCTGTATAGGTAGAAGGTTCCTGAATACCCATATCTTCTGCTGTCGTAAGAGCATAAGCCACAAGATCAGAGAACCCATATTTCTGAGGAGGCCGGGTCTGTCTCCTTTCTCTGCCAGTAGCAATAGAGTATGGTTGCTCCACCTCATCTACAACTTCCTCATTTGAACTTGAATCAACAGGAGCATTTTGCTCGTTCAAAACATTCTGAGAGGTCTTTTCTGGAAGCTCCACCTGAACCTCCACCTCATTCATATCACTCTCATATTTACCTACAGTCTCATCAGCAACTTTCCTTTGATCAAGCATATGGATTTCATTAAATATAACATCCCTACTAATAATGAACTTAGGTGAGTTAGGTTCCTGGCACCATAAACGATAACCTTTCACCCCATCAGCATACCCAACAAAAATGCATTTTTTTGCTCTAGGTTCTAGCTTACCATCCTTAACATGATAATAAGCAGGACATCCAAAAACCTTCATATTAGAGTAATCACAAGGCTTACCTGACCACATCTCAAAAGGAGTCTTGCATTCTATTACTGTTGAAGGAGAGTGATTAACTAGATAACAAGCCGTGTTAACAGTTTCAGCCCAGAAATATTTTTCCATGCCAGCATTAGAGAGCATGCATCTTGCTCTCTCCAATAGAGTTCTGTTCATGCGTTCTGCCACTCCATTCTGCTATGGAGTGTGCCTAACTGTACGGTGTCGAACAATACCTGCATCTGCACAGAATTCATTAAAATCGCCACCACAGAACTCAAGACCATTATCGGTCCTAAGACGTTTAATCTTCTTCCCTGTCTGATTCTCAACAAGAGCTTTCCACTTCTTGAAGGTTTCAAGCGCATCACTTTTTCTTTTCAGAAAGTAAACCCAAACTTTCCTGGAATAATCATCAATAAACGTCACAAAGTAAAGAGCACCACCCTTAGATGGAACCTGTGCTGGTCCCCATAAATCGGAATGGATATAGTCAAGTGTGCTCTTTGTCGAATGCGTCCCCGTACTGAATCTGACTCTACATTGCTTGCCAAGAACACAATACTCACAGAAATCTAGCGAGGTCGTCTGTTCCCCACAAAGTAAACCACGTTTGCTCAAAACTGACATGCCACGCTCACTCATGTGGCCCAAACGCATGCGCCACAATTTTGTTCTATCATTGTCAGAAACGGAATTGCTTGTGCCAATCGAAGGACCCATAACTGTGCTACCCTGCAAATGATACAAGTGATTCACCTTGCTTCCTTTCATCACAACCAGATTGCCTTTTGTAACTTTGAGAACTCCACCTCCACCTGAGTACACGCACCCAATGGAATCCAAACGGCTCAACGAGATAAGGTTTCTCTTCAAGTCTGGTATATGTCTTACTTCAGTCAAAGTTCTTACTGCTTTGTCGCGGCACTTAATCCGAACAGTACCAATACCCACGACTTTGCATACAGCATCATTCCCCATCAAGACTGATCCACCATTCAATGACTCGTATGTGGTGAACCATTCCCTATTTGGGCACATGTGATATGATGCTCCCAAATCCATAATCCAAACATCATTGGACAAATTAACAGCAGAGCATGCCGTAAGAACACTGTCTGACGCATTAGCCTCATTGTCATTTGCAACATTCGCCGAATCTTGTTTTTGACTATGTTCCTTATCATTTTTCTTGAGCGAAGGACAATCTGACTTGTAATGTCCCTTTTTATGACAATAGTAGCACTCAACGTTCATCTTATCTCCAGGTGGCTTAGATTTCGAACGACCAACAGATTTCCCTCGGAAAGCTTTATCCCTGCTTTTGGTCCTGCCTCTCACAAACAAACCATTTGCTTTGTTTTCACTGGTATTCCCATTCAATTTTGTTCTTAGTTCCGCAGAATTCAAAGATGCTTTGACATCCTCCAAAGTTATGGATTCACGTCCATAAAGCATTGAGTTCACAAAATTCTCGTATGAGGCAGGCAGTGAACATAACACGATCAAAGCTTGATCTTCATCCTTGAGTTTAATATCTAGATTTTTCATATCCAGAACAATTTTATTAAACTCATCCAAATGTTCTTGAACAGACGTACCTTCGTGCATCTTTAGGGTATAAAGACGCTGCTTCAAATAAAGTCTCGATGTTAGAGATTTCTTCATATAGAGACTTTCCAGTTTCTTCCAGAGACCGGCCGCTGTTTCTTCATCGGCGACTTCTCGTAAAACCTGGTCATCTAGGGACAACTGGATCGCGCTATGTGCCTTCTCATCCATCTCTTCAATCTTAGCCGAGGTCATATCGTCTGGGTATTTTCCATCCAGCGCCCTAACCGTACCCTCTCGCCTCAATAAAGCCTTCATCTTTATTCTCCATAATCCGAAATTGTTCTTGTCCGTCAAAAGATGAAATCTGAAACTTCAAAGATGCCATCTCCAAGAACCGCAGAATCGAACGCAGCTCTGATACCAATTGTTGGAAACAGATGCGGAAAAACAAAAGACAGAACACGGGAATTTACGTGGTTCGATCACAAGGTGATCTACATCCACGAGCGAGGCAAGACAAAATTCCACTATAATCAAAGAGAGTACAGTTTTCAGAAGTCGAAACAACGACAAAACCTCACGGCTCACAAAACTCTCTAAAAACAAAATTCTCTCTGTACATCCATGAGAAAACCTAGCCGTGGTACAAATAGGGCTTCCAAGTTGGGCCCATCGGCCCAATCCTTCGCGTCGCGAACCAAATCTCAATTTTCTTTCCACTTTCGGATCGCACAAAAATATGTCGGGTCGGGTCATGAACCGGACTAAGTATATAAAATTCAAGACATATTTAACAGAAGGAGAATGTGAAGGTAAGGGCATTTTCCGGTATAATTAATAGATGTTCTACATTCTGCTTTATGTCACTCATCTGTCTTAATTTCGAGAGCTTGAGCTTCGGGGGGGAGTCATTGTCTATCGTTGGCGTGCTAGCAAGATAAAAAGTTATTTCCTTGGTTATGTGCTCTTAAGCAGGAAACCAATACAGAGCAGCAGAGTCATGCAATGAAGAATCTTGCTGTGCTTTCGAACATGGCTACAAGAAGCAAACAGCATCTTCAATGGCATTGATGAGATGCCCAATACTCTCTTTATGTTGCTTAATGATTATTGATGAAGTCAGCACCTTCTTATATGTTTCGTTCCTCATATCCCTGCAGTTCCGAGGATTCTATTTTCTCTTCTAAAGTTACTGAAAATCATGGAGTACAAACTCAGTCAACACTTGAGAGGTGTAACCAGAGTAGATTCCGTACAGTTGCCGAGATATTGTCTAGTTCCGAAAAACTATCTGGCTTGGCTAATATCGATATGGTAATTACTCTCATCTGTTTTCCCTTGAGCCGTTGGTATATCCTTCAGTAATATCACCACTATCTTTGTAGGATAAAGCTCTAAAAGGATTGGCTGCTCGAGAACCATCTTCTCATTTATTTGATGGTTGTTCTGAAAATTTTACTTCTACCTCGACTTACTCGGGCTGCTCTCAATACAACATAGTTGGCCAAAAGGCTCCTCTGGATTTCACTTTGAACACCATCATGCGGATTGCAGCATCTTCTTCAGTAAATTGCTAATGTCTTTTGCAGTTAATAGTGTTGTGAGGGCTTACAACTGCTTGGAGACTCCTGGGGCATTTCGTTCCTAATCTGGAGATATTTCAATTTTGGTCTTTACTCAATAGGGTCATTATGAAAATTATTTTAAATCCTGTATTAGGGTTTGAAGATTTTTCCACTGCCTGTGCATGATGACTTCTTATGTAATTCTAAACGGCATTAAAAACATGGGAAAAAAAATATACTTACACCAAAACCTGGTGCTGCTTGCACTGAAGATATCATATGAAATGGGGAGCATCACTTGATTTGAGAAATTTAGCTGAGTTTTCTACTTGCCAATTGGTTCCTGAATCATTTTTTTTTATTGGAAATGTCTGTTCTCATCTAAGAAAATCAAAATATTTACTTTCTTAAAACATATAAATGGGTGGCACACTATTCTACAATCTGCATGCAAATTGACAACTTTGATTAATAGCACAAGTTGTGGCAAGGTTATTAATTTTCACACACCATGCTCAAGCATGGTGTTCCTTTACTCATGTAGTTCTTTTATATTGCTCAGGGTTTGGTGTATGCTTTCTTGTTGTCCAATTAATTTTTTTTCCTTCATTATTTCCAGGATTTATAGGTTAATTACAAATGGTAGTTACAATAGTGTTCCCAATCATTCATCTCTTTGTGCTTGCTCTGAGGGTCAAAGAACTAGCCATTGTTCAAGAACCCACATTGCTTCCATGGGCTTTTGCTCTATGGCTTTGAATTCATGGATATATCCTCAGTCCACTCTTCCACTTTCTCTTATGTCAGTGCTGACCTCACCAGCTGCAGAGAAAGGTTTGTCAAATGAGATATAAGATATGGAGGGTGTCCCCCTGAACTTGTCACTAATCCTTTCCTTTTTGTTTATTGGAGATGGACTTCTTAAAGAAGCGACAATTGTCATGGGAAGAGTCATTTTGCAGTTTGTACTACTTATTCCAGCAGAAGTTATGTAGCGTATTTTACGGTAATTTTCTCCTCCTTGAGATGCTCAGATACTTTGTGGACTATCTCATTATCTTCTGTTGGAATATATGTCGAAGTCATTTTCCACGAATGTGTATGACGTAGTGCTGCTATTAGTTAAGCAATGCAAAGCTTTGCTACTTCTTCGTTCGTATAAGCAAGTACTTTCCATGCTTCTTTCTGATTTTTTTGTTTCAATATTGGACTAATGGCTTCTGTATATGTAAATATCTCGAGATTAGGAAGTTGTACAGCTAATTACCTGAAAATTGATAGGCTTAATGTAGGCCAAATCAATGGCATCTGAAAGAGCTCTTTGTGATGACAAACGCAAGCTAGTATTTATTAATTTGCTGGTACTCATGAAGAGCATGTTTTGTATTAATAATAACATTTCAAATATTTAAAAATTGGAAGAGGTATTTGTGCCCTTACGGTGCCTATAACTTTCTGCAACGTCTAGAGTATCCATGACTCTTGATGTTGCTGAATATCTTACACAATGGATCTCTCATGACTTAATAAAGAGTCAATTCTAAAGGTAAAGCAGTAATTATGCCATGTGAATAACAGGACTTTGTTAAAAGGCCATTTCTCGCCAAGAACTGTGTCAATTAGTTCTTTCTGGTCATTATATAATCATCCTGTCTGTTGATTTGTTGCCCTAGTATGCTATTTTATTCATGGGAATTAGTGTGCACTTCTCAATTTGTGGTAATGTTTACTGCTGATGGTGACTCTGGAAGAAGCAAAAGGACTTGCAGTGCCTACATGTCCCGATCGACAAGAGGTCTATGATCATTGTTTAGAGCATGTAAGTCACAGCAATTGGTGTTAGCTTCTGTTGCTGCATGCACCTTTTACTTGTTAATAGTGCTTATTCCGTTCTGTCAAAATTTCCTAAGTACTGTCACTTGATTGAATCTCTAGTTTTGGATCACCTTCAGGGCTTGCTCAGCTAGCAGGAACCATATATGGTATTTGTCAAGACTATTTTGTTTAGCCTATTTTATACAACAGAAGTTTATTCCCGTGAGGCATCATTGTCTTATTGTTAGCATTCAATAAAGATATTGCTGATGCATACATTTCTTGTTATCGAAATATCTGGCTCGATTGCAAGTTGCTCATTAGCCAAGTTGTATAAGTGATCCTGAGATCAGTATAAGATTACATTTATTGCCCATTTGGACATGATCATGATCTGTACTTGTTGGCTGTGATTTAGTTTCCATCTGATGACCTTTTATTTCCGATAAAGAAAAGAAAGAATTTCTATTGTTGGAGGTCTTATCTATCATATTGGTCAACCTATCATTGCGAAGGATATGGCTCAATTAGTTGCAGTTGTCACATTGACCAAATTAGTCCCTTTTCTTGAACTTCCTTTTTTCTGGAATAATGCCTGACCATTCGGTTTTGTCTGTTTTAATTAGGATATATGTTTTTCTATGCCTCTATGCCATTTGAAGGTGGAACAACTTGCTACGGAAGATCTGGTTGGGCTTTCAGAGACAGAGAAGCATAATTTAGGCCAGGTTAAGGTTTGTGTCTAGTTATATCTTTGCCCTACTGCTCTCGCCCACAATGAAAACAATCTACCAAAAGCACAAACCCTTTTTTTTTGTAGACTCGCATCAGCGCCAAGGTGCAGAGGAAGGTTGCGAGGGAGATCAAAACCGCTTGAACTTGTGGCCTCATGCCTTTCACGACGATGGGAACGAAATCCTTCGTCTTTGGAAAAACAATGGAGAATCTTGACGAGGATTACGAGTATGAGGCCTTTGAGGGGACGGGTGGTGACATGGAATGAGTGACGCGATCTTGATGCCATTGAGGTTTCTGTGAGGATTGTCCATTCGACTTTTCGATCTCATCCTGGCATGCTCCATTGATTTCTCTTTCTTTCTGTAGTTTCCAATTTTGGGCAAGTTCATAGCGTTGAATTAGAGCAGACCAGAGCTATGTAGAGATTTCTGATGTTGGATAAACTAGGTGCAAAGAGCCATTCTTGTGGAAAATGTCGATGAATTTATTCATTTTCATATTATTATAATATTTTGATGTTATTAAGTGCTTAATCAATGTTAAATATAAATTCTAGAAATTAATTTTGCTGTTAATTAGATTTAAAATCGAAAAATAAAAGAAATGATTTTATCATACGATCACAAATTACAAAAGTTCGTTGCAAAAATAAAATTTCATTGCTAATTTCGTCTCTAAACAATTCGTCGCAGAGTTAGTTGCTATAGAATTAAAAAAAATTCGTTGTAAATTCGTTTCGGAACAAGGTTTGTTGCAAAAGTTAAAATTGTTCGTCACTAAATTAGTGATGAATTTTGCCACAAGTAAGTTCGTTGCAAATTACCGACCAAAAAAAAAACGTTCGTCACAAATCAGCGACGAATTTTGTCACGAATAACTAGCAACGAAATTTGCCACGAATAATTAGCGACGAATTTTGCCACGAATAATTAGCGATGAATAACTTCGTGGCAAATTAGCAATGAATTTTGCCATAAATAATTAGCGACGAATTTTGCGAAGAATGCAGTTCATGGAAAATTAGCGACGAATTTTGTCACGAATAATTAGCAACGAATTTTATAACGAATTTTTTTTCGTAGCCATTTAGCTACGAAAATTGAAATTTTTCGTTGCTAAAATTTGCTACACCTTATTGGCGACGAATTTTTTTTTATTGCTAATTTCCTTGCAAATTAGTTTAGTGACGAATTTTGCTAAATTTTTTTGCAGCAAAATTCGTCGCTAAAACTTAATTTTTTTGTAGTGGAATTCCACCCATTTGATGTTGAAGAAGGCCTGTGATTAGATGGATGTGTTGACGTTGTTTTTTTTTTTTTGGATTAGGCTGAGGCTGCCGGTATTCAGCCACTAAACAGGCTGATTGGAGGGTTGCCGAACTATTCAAGGACTTCTTGGAGGTGGTCAACGGCGCTACAGAGGCTTTTTATGTATTTCCAGTACGCATTTAGGGAAGATGAACCATTTTCATTAGTAAAAAAACACATGTTTATTATGCGTTTCACGTAGAAATTGTAGGAACCGTACTGCATGTGGTTATATTTTAACTTTTGCATTCTGGATCATTAGATTTACCACAAAAGTGTTAAGGGAATCTTTCATGATCATAATAAAAATAGAGAGGCCATTAAAGAGTGAATTTATAAAACTTAGAGTTTTCGTGCAAAGTTAGCATTTAGAATGCATTTTTACTTTACACACGCTCATGGGGGTAGTACATAATATCAAGGCCATGTATTAAAAGTTTCCCCTAATACGGCTCGGACTCTTTATTTTTTGTAAATTATTTACTTTGATATCATGTTAATGTTTATCGATTGTGGTTGTTTCCTATTATTGTTTGCACACTCCCGCATGATCACATGTAAGCGGCTTAAGATAATAGGTTTGATGAAGATCACATGCAAATATATCAAAAAGGCATTAAATTTATTTAGCGTCGTCAAGTCCCCAAACTCGTAATATTTGATTCACAGGAGTAAGATGGGCTCTCGCGTTTTATTAAGGCTGCTAACCGCCCATAATAAGTTAGTGGCAACTCTCAAAGTGAAAACAATTTTCATATTTAATTGAGGAAACCAAATTGCTCTGAAGAGCTTAGGAGAACCCTCGAGAAGGTCCCTATATGGGAATCCCTATAAATCATAATCATGAAGCGGGGAGAATTTATTACTATCGAGATTTTCTTTACTTAATTGCATTAGTCAACGAAATGTGCTTTTAATTATTTGACAAATATAAAAAAAAATAAAATTAAAAACCAGGCCCGGGCATAATGTGCTCAGGCCCGGGCACGTGGGACGGAAATGAAGAACATGCAGAGCAGGCAAGGATCGAGCCAACACCACCCCATAATCAAGCCTCAAGAGATCCAAGAACTTGCCTCTTTACCAGATCCAAACTCGACCGCCCCACGAAGAAGGGCGAAAAAAAGAGAGACGAAATTTGACGACAGAACCGAAATGGGTGCTCGAGATTCTCAGCAAGGGTGAGCGCAAATTACCTCGAACTTGGAGCTGGGAGGGGCGATCTGGTTCCTCTCTGAAGTATCCATTTCCAGAGAAGAAGCTGCTTCACATCTCTCTCTCTCTCCGAAGCACACCCCACCCCCCCTACCCTCCCTCTCTCTCCTCTCTCCTCCTCCTCTGAAGCCTCTCTCCCTTTCTGGGTATCTTCCAGAGCGAGAGAGCGGGAGCGAGAGCGTGAGAGAGAGAGAGAGAGAGTGAAAAAAAGGTGGAGGAGATTGGAGGAAGAGGAAGATGAGATTCAAGAAGGAGCGGGAAGGCGAGAGAGAGAGAGAGAGATTGATGAAGGACCCACCTGGAAACTCCGCAGCTGTCCGTTATTTTCTCATGTTGTTGCTCTTTTCACGTTATGATGAAATTATGTTTTTTTTTGTGGCAAATGTTGTTGGGTTTGGTGTTACCATATACATAAATAAATTGTAAATGTTGGCTTTTTGGGACAATGTGGTAATTATTTTTCCTTTTTTTTTTTATATATGGTGTCGGATGGATATAGGAAGTAATATTTGCTTTTTTAAATAGGCAGGTGTTGTGATTTTTTTTATATGACTTCTAATTAGATTTTATGTTTTAGCTCGTACGAACTTCCCAAATTTTTGTCGATGACGAAATAATACGAGCTCCTACTATTCGAGATGTGAAATTTTAATTCGAAAATTAACTTATTCTTTTTTTAACTAAAAAGTATTTAAAGAGATTATCAATGCATTTAACTTTATTAAAAGTCGGATTTGATGATGAATACGTGCCATTTTGTCAAATAAATGACGTGTCGAATTTGATGATTGTATTATGATATATGTCATTTGAAATCCCCCTGCTTTATTTCATGAATGCGTATGGCGAAAATAATCCACTTTTTAATTCTTTATTTGACAAGGGCAACCAAGAGCTTTTTTTTTTTTTTTTTGAATTAGAAAAATTCATCACATAATTATGACGCAAAAGAATGGATATGGAATTAGGTAGTGGATAAGTATTAACATGTCATGAATAATAATTTAATTGGGCCAATTAAATGCGCATAATTTCGTACTTTATAATTTAATCACCATTTGGAAGAGATCTCTCTCTCAATTGAATTCTCAATCTCCATTAATTACAATTTTCATAATTTCTCCAGGTATTTTAAATGTGTTTCTTCAGCATTTACTATATTAATTTCAGCGATCATGATGAAAAAAGTAAATGCACAAAAGCGTGTACAAATAAACGTAATCTTATTGCCATTAATTGGAAATCCGAAACATTTTAATATTAAGGACATAAATTACGTCATTAAATCATATCTTGTCTTTTGACACACTTTAAATATGTATTTACTATCATGCTTTTCTGTTACAAACTCACTACACTAGAGAAATTATGAAAATTGTAATAATGGAGATTATATTCTTAAAATGCGTGCAATATGTTGAATAATGTCAAAAGTCTATTTAACACGAGATTAACACGCATTATAAAAAATTAACAATTTCATAACTGACGTGGAAATATTTTTGCTAATAATATACAGGTCTATGCGTGTTCTTTTTCTAACAAAACACAAGTTTGATTTCATACATCAAAAACTGCAATTGGACTTTCTATTATATGAGTGAAAATGTGAAAAGACATAACAAAAGTTATTTATTTTGATGAAAATAGCCTATGGAAGCATTCTATGTCAACCAACAATGAAGTCTAAATACGACTATAAAATGTGTACTGATTAGTCTTCCCAATACTCGTAATTAATTAGAAGAATGGGTCTTTGATGAAACTAATTCTCGCATTAATCATAAACATAACCACATATTATCTTGAAAATTAGCAAGGCTGACGTCCTTGTCAATAAGCTGTGACAGAGAATTAAAGATTACTTTTTGTCACTGCAAAATTATGGCAAACATGATTTTCCTTGTGAATCTTTGATGAAGAGGAATGAAGCTATCCTCTTACAATATTTATTGTCGCTTGCCCAATTTCATGGGCTCAAAATTTGAGACATCGACAGTGTAAAATAATTGCTCCGGAAGCGGGATAAAAAACTAATTACATTATAAAAGAATATTTTCATCTTGAGATTAATAATAGTGTGAAACCATTTTGCGTTGGTGTGTGTTTAGTAAAAAGAACAATGCTAGAGATCAAAAATAGATTTATAAAATTAGTCTAAAAGGTGACATGACAAGTTCTTATTATATGCTAAAAAAGCATTTCTCGTGTTTACTTTTTCACACTTTGTCATGGAACTTTGTGAGCCAATTTTGCAAATAGATATTTATGTCCCAATAATATTACTCTTCAATAAATTTTAAAACATCAAAATTTTTTTATTTATATCTCTCCAACTGCTTTTTACTTCGTATTTTTTTTCTTGCCCTCTCCCTTCTCTCTATCATATCTTTTACTTTCTCGTAGTGGGCTCGCACAATAAAAAAAATTTACTTCTTTTTTTTTTGGTAAGGAAATTTACTTCTTTTCATTAACGCTTTTTTTATAAATTAAATCTAAAACACGTACTAAAAACCTAATTGGCTTCTAGCAATCCCATGCATTATTGGTCCCCTCTGTCTCGGGCTTAGGAAGAAATATAAAATGGAGCAAAATCCAATCACCTTGTTCTTATCTTCACAGCCCCACCAATCGATTGCATAAGATAAATTATTTTTTGGAAGCCAGAAAAAATAAAAAATAAAAGTGACCCCCTAAAAATTATTTGTTATGAATCAGAACTTAGAAGGCGGAGTCAACAAATATGAGAGAGTTAACTCACTTTTAGGAGTATAGAATATTAAAATGAAGACCTGGGCTTTTTTTGGGTTTGGCAATCCGAAGTGTGAATTTTTTTTTCCTTTTGTTAAAGAGAGTCTAAAGCACGAGTCTTTACACGTTATACTTGCCTTGTGCTTGAAGTTTAATGTTGAAAAAAATCAAAGACTAGGAAATAAAATAATAATAAGGATATTAAATGGGAAAATAAGAATGGCTGGCAATAATTTTTTCCAAGTGTAAAGAAAAGGCAAAGGAGATAAGTGATATCTCATCTTGCAGACATTGGTTGACCTAGAAGTACGAGCTTAGGAGGCTATTGATCAGACATAAAAATTTTAATTACTTGCTTTAGATACATTTACTGTTGATATCACAAAAAATCTCGATTTATATCCAGCGTGACAAGAAAAAAATTTGTCACTAAAATCTCTAAACTTGCCAATTATGACACAAATATCCAAAACTTTTTTTTTTGTGTTATTAAAAAAACTCTGAACTTATACCAGTGCGATAAATATGCCTTTGATGGAACTACAATATAGGGTATATATGTCACGCATATATAAATTTGGATTTTTTTGTGACAAAAAAAATCAGGGGTATTTGTGTCAAGTGGTCAAGTTTAGGATTTTTAATGACACGAAAAAGGTTGGAGGTATTTATGTCACGGTGGGTATAGTTTATGATTTTTTGTGGTATTTTTCCACTACATGTATACACATTTGAGATCAAATAATGCCACCCTCTTAGTCCTCAATGCACATATACACAGATTGTTTATCCATGGAATTAATTTTATTCAAGCTTTATGTAAAATGATGTCCATTCGATTTCGTTACCTTAATCAAATCATCTTAAAAAACCTAAAATAGGCTTATACACACAGACATAAATATATAAAAATCACACAATTCTCTATTTCTCATATTTGTTTTCTAATTTAATTATATCATATTCTATATTGTTTCTCCAAATTATAATTATTTTTAACTTTTTTTTAATCAAAGTGTCGACATTTAGGTTGGAAGCTTCCTCACTGTAAAAGTTTACACCCGTTCGGGTCTACCCTTGCTTGCCCAAAACATGCTCTCTCTCTCTCTCTCTCTCTCTCTCTCACTTACGTTCGTCACGTGCCGTCCGGCCGGGGAGAAAACCGCTTCGGCGCGCAAATGTTTTCGAAGGCCGAGTTATCCGGTAGGCCTCAGGTCCATGCTACTCGCCCATAGATCCGCACCATGATTGGGCTCATCCACCGTTGAAAAGGCAGAAACTCCTCGCGGGCGTGATCGATGACGGGCGGTGCATGATTAGGCGATGGGCCCCAGGCCTACGGGATAATCTCTAACTGCTCCCTTTGACCGCTTCCTCGGGATTTCGATTTGATTATCGTTGCTGTTCCCCTGAGAATGAGGGGGCCAAACAAATTTGCCCTACGCAACTCTAGAAGACATGATAGGGTTCGTTGGCCGTTCATATCGGGCCTTTTTTTTTTTTTAATTTTGTAGTTCTTGGGACCCACCCTTATCGTGCCGTCTTCATAGGTCTCGTGACACGTGTCATGTCCAATGAAGTTCGATGAATCAATTTTATACCCAGGCTGAATACATTGAGGCGGTTATTAAACACCTAAAAAAAGAAATGTTTCTCTTTCCATATACTGTTTGCCATGTATTGTGTATAGTCAATGCATTGAGGATTTGACAATATTTTCTTGTTAAGTATGATTAAGAAGTGCTCCCGAAACACTAATTGACAAACCCGAATGTTCATACCAATGTTTTGCGATGTCCATGTTGGCTTTGAATGAAAGATAATACTTTGCCAAACACAATGATATCCTTGAACCCTTATTGTGCTTAGTTTTAATTTCAAACACAAATGGTGCTGAGTTTTATACTCATCATACCAACCGCTAAATACTAAATGTTATCGAGATACTATCTTTGAAGAGAATAACGAAGCTTGTAATATTTCGTTGCGCTATGATTTATTGAGTGAATAAATCGCTTAAACATTTTAAGCAGACAAAAAATCTCTCTTTCAGACAATTAAGATTTAATGATCATAGAAAAGTTGTTGAGTGTATTTTAACGCAGTGTTTGCCATGTCTTTTTGTCATTGAAACTTCTCCAGAATAGCATATGACCTTAGCTAGCGTCTATGCAAGGCTAGGCAGCAGGTACATTTTCTCCCTCTGTTATATTCCAAATTTGCCAATATGGTGCCACATCATCGGCACATGTCAAATTTCACCACATCGTCAGTTTGACGGTGTTAGTAATGGTAAGTATAGAAAAGATTTTATTGTACAAATTAATAAAGTTAAAAGATTACATTGCTTAAAAAAGTTAGAGAACTAAATTGCATAAAACAACAATACTGGAAGAACTAAAACTGTACTTAACCCTTTTGGTTCGCATCTGCAAGTAAATACGTCGATAAATATCTTCCCCCAATCGTGTTCACATTTCAGTATTAAAAGTAAACAAACCATTTGTTTCAAGATAACATAGCAAACTACAATTGACAAGGAAGTATTGCATGAAACACAGAGTGATTTTCAAGCACCACATTTTCCTCTCGTCAATAACTAAAACTACTCCCATGATGGTAATTGTAGTCATATTAAGGCTTTGTCTAATGAAATTGTGTATCGGATCTAATTCAAGACAGGGTACCTTGTCTTGTGTGCCAATTGAGCATATGTTATTCACTCACTTCGATGACACAACTCGACGACACAAATAAACCAAGAATTTTGGAATGTTAATATGCTTTAATATAAGAAGAAATGATACTAGATTTGACAAGTGAAGTGAGGCTAGAAAATAAATATGAAATTTGAGCAGGATCATACACTAGAGTTATTCAAGATTTGACTGGTATCACGACATGAAAATCAATCACTTCCTGAGTTCAATAGGAATTAACTGATCAAGAAAATACCGTCCTTGAACTTGAAGTGTGATCCCATCTAAAAGCTTCCTCACATTTTCCAATTCCAATGAATCTTGTGAACATTCTTGTACACATAAATGGGCAGTGGTACCCCACTCATGTCACGTGAATTTCCACATCCTCATTTATCTCCCACCAAATCGAGAACTCCATTTCAATGTCAACCCAAAAGAAGAAAAACCAAAAAAGAAGAAGAGAGATGGACACTGACTTCACCAAATAGACGAGCAATGATAGCATTGCACTCACATTGTGAGTGTGAGAGAGTGAGAGAAGTTCATGCGGCATCATAGTGTCCATTACACGCGTGCTTTTAGCACGTGCCACTTTCCTCTCTCTTCTCTCTCTCTCTTCCATAAAATGACAAATTGGATCCAAACAAGAAGAAGCAGAGTTCTTGGTAAACACTGTCTGATGAAAGTTGAAAGTTGAAGTTTAGAGCTTTGGTCAGGCATGGGTGTCCTTTATACTTAGGGTTATGATTTTGATGATACTTGAGTCAGATTCTTTTAGGGCGAAAAAAGAAAAAGAAATTAAAGACTAAAGAGCGAAAGTCTTCTTGACATTATGTAATTTGTCAGATTACACAATCAACTAAATTATATGGTAAAGTTTAGTTGACCCAACAATTTTGACTTTTTGCTCCTAACTTTTTCAGAATCAATGTATGTGCTCTTGCACGAAGTCATAAAAAAATAAACTAAAAAATGTGAAATGATTGGGAGAGGTGGTTGGGAAAAATCCAAATAGCAAGAAAGGCCAATTCTGGGTTGTTAAAGTATTTTACATCTTTTATTTATCCAGCTTATATGCTCTTTATATACATGCGGTCTTTCTCTATTAATTAGTTTAAGCTTTGAATTGAACTTTCTAATATGGTATATGAGTCAAGTTCTACCCAAATTATTTTTAACTTGCACCTGAGAGGGGATGTTAAAAAGTATAAAAAATGAGCATTGAAGTATCCCAAATTGGTCTCTCTCCATCTATTAGCTCAATGTTTAGGTTAAACTTTATAATATTGGCAAACACAGTGTGATTGAGTAAAAATGAATTAACATCGGATTTTTTTTTGTCATAAGAATACTCTAGCCTAGAATGGCTTTTCTGGTTCAGTATAGTTGGTGATTTTCTTGGCTTTTTTTTTTAAAAAAAAATTTGTATAGGAGGGTGGTTATTTGTTTTGCATGGTGGTGTATTGTGGGATGGCTTCTGTGTCACACTGAATCCTTCGACAAAAGGACTGAGGATCAAGTTTTGTCATTTTAAGGGTTTCCATGGATGTTGATTCTTTTGGTCGACTCCCCGTACAATTCCAATCAAATTGTCGGTGATGATGATGACTCATCTTATTACGCTAAGAATAAGGAAGGAGAGGGAATTAGAAAGATTACAAAGCCTGCTATCAACTAAATCTAAAGAGAGCCATTGTAATAAATCATTGTTCTCCATACATTTTTTTTGGTGTGTTTTAGCACATAATTAGGCCCTAAGTTTTGAGCCCACGCAAAAAATACCCACATTGATATCAAGCATGTTATCTATCATATTTTTTTTTCTTGGGATGAAACCAGATACTTCGAATTAGCCCACACTAAATTCGAATGCGAAACATACTCGTTCATTTGAGTAGGCTTGAGAGCGAAAAAGAATTGCCCATCAAGCTCAGCTCGGCTTGAACTAGCCCAAATATAAGTGAAAACAATTGTGCGACCTCAGGGCCATGGCTCTTCTATTAGAGCTTGGAGCTACCAAGACTTGCCCGACATGGTTTTATGGTTTGGCGAATGCACTATCTGAACGAGTCTGGACAAGTAATTTCCTTTTTGGGCTCTAGCTCACCTCGACGTTGTTATTTATACGAAGAAAATATAATAGTTTCCAAAATCTTGAACTTGTTACTCGAATTATTTATCAAGTCCAAGTGCAATCTGATTCATTGGGAATAAGGCCCAAGAGATGAGCTGGGGCTATCTACTTTTTGAGGCAAAACATGCCAATAACGGCCCACTCAATGCCTCTGATGCATGGAGTTAGGACTTCGTACTATTACAATTATCAAAATCAGGTGGAATTCGCATTTAACTTTTTAATTGATAAGAGCACCTAAAACTCTTCGATGACTTGTAAATTTATGTATAAAATCTTCCTATTCTTTCAAAACTTTAATTTCTATTTCATATTACAAACTTTGAAAATGGGGCATGTTTCGGAGAACGAACTAGGAACTCTTTTTCTTTGCTTCTTTTGGTATTAAACTAGGAACTGTATTAAGACACATATATAAGCTCCGAGGTATCAAATATCACTTCACAGGCGAAATATCGATATGATCAATGGCTCGCTTTTATGTTATGTCAATTTTTTTGGCAAAGAAAAGAGGAAGAACAATTTAATATCATGGATAATGAAAAGTGCACTATATTTTGAAGTTTCGAAAAAGCAAGGGGAAAATTTCTCTTAGTTATTTTAATCTTAGCAAATGATATTCCCGACTTATGAATCTTCTCGTATCATCGATTTACATCTATAAATTAGTATATCATGCAGTGTTGTTGGAAAAATCAATCAAATCTAAATCATTGGAGACAAACATTTAAGTATTCGCGAAACATTCATTATTTAACTCAAATCAAGTAAAGAACTAATATACATTGTAAAGAAAAGACAAGAAGATTCATAACACTTTGTATAAAGGCAATTAACTTCGGTCGACTAGATGAAGTTAAGTGCTTTCCACAAGCGCGAGGTCACAAGGATGACCCACTAGCAATGATAGTGCATGTATGTTGCCTTGTCCATGATGGGAGCTCTAGCAGCTTGGTGGGGTTATAGTGATGAGACTTGCCTACCCTTGATAAGTGGTTGCGAGTGGGGTATTGGATGACGGCCTTCTCGCAATCTTAAATCAAAATACTTTGTGGCAGACGTGAGGCTTTCATGATGACTTAACAGAGCGACAGAGCATAGTCCCCCTGATTGCTCCTTTCCGCCTTTCCTTGAAGACAAAGAAAAAGAAACTGTGCTCTGAGATGGTGTGGGAATTGAATAGAAGAAAGATGAACTATGATCATTGACAGAGAAGTCAGATTACAATTGATTATAATCTACGGGGTTCATTCAAATTTAGTTGTCTTATTGGCCAACTGAAAACACCTTAAATACTATTTTTTGCATCTTTACAGTAGCTGCTGTTGTTGGAAGTATGAAAGCTTCATCGTTTGACTTTCAATATAGACCTCAATAATTGACATTATGATACAGATTAATCTTTTAGAGCAGGTCACCAAAAAAACAGTTTAGAGCATATTAGTACAGCTACCAAAACAAATAGCCTTTTGTTTTGTTTTTTTTTCTTTTGTCAAGTTGCATATCAGTACACCTACATAAGCACGTCATTTGCCTACCTCAACAATGCTTGCATTTGATCCTCCTGAGAGATTTTGCCATAAAAAGATGACAGTGGGATATTCTGCAAAATAAGCACAGTTGGGAGAATTCAGGTCACTGAGCTAGGGCATGAAAGAAAAGATATTGGGAAGAGAAAACATAACAAACACAGAAATTGCAGAAAAATATCAATATGATAGCAACAATTCTTCTTGATTCTCATGCAAAGCATGGTACATTTTCAGAAGTCGAAAGATAAGCAATTTTTGGGCATCAAACAAAGTTCAAGATATATCATCAACCCAGACAGGCACATCCACACATCACAATTCCAGCACTGTGAGCAAATCCATGTAAGTATTATTTGTTTTGAGGAATAGTCATTCGTATGAAACAACGGTGGACTTGCTGTACCGCGTTAGCATTATAACCATTTCATTGTGTGCTTCCTTGTCAAAAAAAAAAAACAGAGCAACCCAAATGTGTAGCTGGTTTGTGGCAAATTATGTGAAGCTTGTCCATGGAAAACATGAACTTTCTAGCATCGAGTTGAGGATTCGTAATAGAAATGGATCCTGGAGCAGCAGCAGTAGCTAAAGGACAAATGTGGAAGAAAGAAAGAAGTCCAAACCATTACCTGAAGAATAAAAATTAGACATTGGAGAAATATTCTTATTGAATCTGAACTCAATCAACTACGATTAGTGGGATTTCTTGAATGAGGTGCCAATAGTCAGCCACTGAGTTTTGATTATGCTGAATAGTTGGAGAAGGGAGTGAAACCATTCTTTGGTAAGTACCGCTAACCTATAAAAGATAGCTGTTTGAGAGAGGAGAGATGGCTGCGAAGACCACTAGGTAATCTTTCCACGTTCTCCATATTTCTAATCCAAAGAGAGGTTAGAGACGAAGGAAACAGAATACTCCACGCTTCTTACATCCTCCACTGTTGATAGTCTTTCCACAGTCCTCATATTTCTCATCCAAAAGTCTGAAACAGGACAAGCAATTAGTCCTAAATAAAAATTATCCATCATGCATAATGAACAACTACAAGAGTGATCAGAACAAAATTATATGCACACCCAATTGACTGCAACAGAAAATGAACCGGGATACCCTTTTGATGATTTGCTGGAAAACTCTTATGATTATGTTAACTAACAAGTATGGGAGACCACTAATCACCGGTGATGGTGACTTATTGATATGGGCTGCTATTCTACAAATGTGAGGTCAGGGGATCAAATGACTTGGTACGGGCTGATAACGCTTGAGAATGATTGCCTGCACCTGTTGGTATGTCTGGAATGCTCGAAATGCAGTTATCTTCAACCATAAATCACCTGATTCTGAAAATGTCACTTATACAGACTAGAAAAGCTCTTTTAGACTGTGTTTCCTGTAAAAATGTAAGAGAGCTGAGTCATGATTAGGTGGACGAAAGGTAGAGTGTGTAGGGTAAAGCTAAGCTAGGTTTTCTGGAGATTAATTGTAACGGGTCTTACATTGAAGGAACCAAACATGCTGTTGTTAGGATGACGGCTAGAAATGAAACAGGGGAGATGATTGCCTGAAGGGGTGTGGTGGTGCAAGGTAGATCTGCAAAGGAGGCTGAATTACTTGCTGTTTGAAAGAGCATTGCAATAGCTAAAGAAAAAGCTGAACCAAGGTAGTAGTGGAGCTAGATGCAGCAGTGGTATACAAGGATATCTCAACTTTCCCAAGCAGTGCAATTAAAGACTAAAGGATGCTCCTGCTGGGATTCAAGAAGCTAAAGATCATTTTGCAACTCTGAATTTTAGTTGTACTTCATGAAAAGCAAATGTTTTGTGCCCATTGGGTACCTTTGCCAAAATTGGGATCTACATCCGCATCCCTCATCCTTCTCATCACATTTGCTTATTTCAACCGCGAGTTGCAGGCCTAAATAGAAAAATCCCATTGAGGACACACACGGCACACCCAAATGTCAGTCTCTGACCTTCAGTGGCTGGTTTCTGAAAATTCTATGGGAAACATCACCATGGGAAAAAATCAATCCGTATGAAGCATTGAACTGAAGAACTGAATAGAAATTGATGCCTTCAAACCCAAAAACTTACCCCAACCCTAAAAAGTTGACTTTAGATGGAACAACAAATTGCGGCAGATAGCAAATGAAAGCAAAAGAATGAAAGAAGTTATAAGAATTACCTGAAGAAGAAGGAAAAATAGTCAATGGAGGTAAATCTTTCGTCATGAGTCGGTTGTGATCAATTTCAATTCATTGGATCCAAACACCTCCAATGTAGATGAGAGGGATCTCTTGGATGAGGGGCCAATAGTTGCCAGTGAGTTTTAAGCATGAATCTTTCAGAATCTCGCAGAAAAATATCTCCAGAATTTGGATAGAGCATAGTCTTCCTGATTGCTCCTTTCCGCCTGTCCTTGACAACAAAGAAAAAGAAACTGTGCTCTGAGATGGTGTGGGAATTTGAATAGAAGAAAGATGAACCCTGAACTTTAACAAGGAAGTCAGATTTAAATGGCTTGTAATCTGCAGGGTTCATTCAAATTTAGTTGTCATATTGGCCAACTCAAAAACACCTGTTTTAAATCCTATTTTTTGCATCTTTACAGTAGCTGCTGTTGTTGGAAGTAAGAAAGCTTCTTCATTTGACAATGAATATAGACCTCGATAATTGACATCATGATATGGATTAATCTTTTAAAACATGTCACCAAAAAATAAAAACAGTTTAGAGCTACCAAAATAAATAGCCTTTTATTTTTCTTTTGTTAAGTTGCATAAGATGAACATAAGCATATCAGTCACCTACATCGACAGTGTTTGCATTTGATCCTACCGAGAGATTTTGCCAAATAAAGATGACGGTGGGATATTCTGCAAAACAAGCACAGTTCAAAGAATTCAGGTCACTGAGCTAGGGCATAAAAAAAGGATATTTGGAAGACAATATAACAAATGCTGAAATTGCGGAAAAATATCAATATAAGAGCAACAATTCTTGATGATTCTCAAGCAAAGCATAGTGCATTTCCATAAGTGGAAAGATAAGCAATTTTTGGGCACCAAACAAAGTTCAAGACATACCATCAATACAGACTGGCACATCCACGCATCATAATTTCAGCACTGTGAGCAAGTCCATGTAAGTATTATTTGTTTCGAGGAATCGTCACTTTTATTAATCAATGTTTGACTTGCCGTACCATGTTAGCATTGTAACCATTTCTCTGCGTATTTCCTTGTCAAACAAAGCAGAGCAACCCAAATGTCAACATTGGACCTTCAGTAGCTGGTTTGTGGAAATTTATGTGAAGCTTGTCCCTGGAAAAACATGAAATTTCTAGCATCGAGTCGAGGATTCGGACTGGAAATGGATCCTCGAGCAGCAGCAGTAGCTAAACTACAAGTACGCAAAAAAGAAAGAAGTCTGAATCATTACCTGAAGAACAAAAATTAGGCATCGGATAGATATCTTCTTATTGGATCCGAACTCGATCAACGACGATGAGTGGGATTTCTTAGATGAGGTGCCAATAGTCGCCATTGAGTTTTGAGCATCAATCTTTCAGAATTTCACATTGAATTATGCCGAATGCTTGGAGGCGAGAACGAAGCCATCCTCTGGCAAGTTCCGATAACCTACAAAATGTAGCTGTTTGAGAGTGGAGAGATGGCTGCAAAGACCACTTGATAATGTTTCCATGTTCCTCATATTTCTCATCTGAAGTGAGGTAGAGACAAAGGAAACAGAATACTCGACGCTTATTACATCCTCCACTGTTGATAGCCTTTCCACATTCCTCATATTTCTCATCCAAATATCTGAAACAGGACTATCAATCAGTCCTGAATAAAAATGATCTTTCATGCATAATGAACAGCTATAAGAGTGATCAGAACAAAATTAAAAGCATACCCAATTGACAGCAATGAAAAATGAAAAAAGCTAAAGAAGAAAAGCTGTTGGAAAGAGCATTGCAGTGGCTAAAGAGAAAAGCAGGTCCAAGGCAGTAGCGGAGATGGATGCAGCAGTGGCACACAAGAATATCATCAACTTTCGCAAGCAGTGCAATTGGAGGCTAAAAAGGAAGCTCTTGCTGGGATTCAAGCGGCTAAATATCATTTTTTTCAGCTCTGAATTTTAGTTGTACTTCACGAGAAGCAAATGTTTGGACCCATTGGGTAGCTTTGCATACTACTAGGAAGAGGATGTGCTGTCCAAATTGGGTTCTACATCCCCCATTCTTCTTACTGCATTTTGCTAATTTCAACAGTGGGTGAGAGACCCCCTCCCCTACGAGAACACACACGCAACTGTCAAGTCTCTGACCTTTGCAGTCGGTGGTTTCTGGAGATTCTATGTGAAATATCTCCATGGGAAAAATTAATTTGCAATAAGCATCGAATTGAAGAACAGAAACGAAATTGATGCATTCAAGACCAAAAACGGAAAACTGACTGTACATGGAAGAATGAATCGCGGCAATCAGCAGAATTTAAGCGAAAGTGAATCGAATTGAGGATTTCTTGGATTTCCGGAAATTCTTGTGAGACTTCTTCATGAAAAGTATCGGTTTGTGTTGAGCATCGAATCGAGGAAGCAGAAATGGAAATCGATGCCTCCAAAAACCATAAAACTCACCCGAACCTTAGAAAACCCATTGTGGATGGCCGAATCAATTCACCAGATGCAAACTTCAAAGAATAACGATGTAAGGGATGTCTTCGATGAGGGGCCAATAGTCGCCATCGAGGTTCAAGCATCGATCTTTCAGAATCGTCGGAGGGAGGGGGGAGGCCATCCTCTGGCAAGTACTGCTCGACAGTCTTTCCACGTTCTTCATCCGGTCAATGAAAAGAGAGGTTAGAGAGGAAGGGAAGAGAAGACTCCACGCATCCTCCTCCTCGTTCTCCTCCGAAGGAAACCTCACCTTCTCTCCCTCCCCTCCCCTCCCATCCAAAAAGAGGTAGAGATGAAGGAAACAGAATACTCCACGCTTCTTCCATCCTCTACTTTTGATAGTCTTTCCACATTCCTCATATTTCTCATCCAAAAATTTGAAACAAGACTATCAATTAGTCCTAAATAAAACTCCTAAGAATGATTGCCTACCCCTGTTGGTCTATCTGGAAAGCTTGAAATGCAATAACTTTTACCCATAAATCACTAGATGCTGAAACTGTCACTTATACAAGTTAGAAAAGTTCTTTTGGAGTGTGTTGCAGGTAAAAATGTAAGCTAAGTCATGGTTCGGTGGATGAAAGGCAGGGAGCGTGGAGTAAACCTGAGCTAGGTTTTGTGAAGATTAACTGAGATGGGTCTTATTATGTAGAATCCCCAAAATAACATCCAAAGACTAGTTAAGGCGATTGATACTCCCTCCCCTTCCCTGTCCTGCACAGGAAAAATAATATGTAGGATTGCTTCAAATGTTGTCAAGAGATGGAGTGGGTATTTGAATAGAAGAAAGATGAACTTTAATCTTTGACCAGGCAATCTGTTTGTCAATGGGTTTTGATGTGCAGGGTTCATTCAGAATTTAGCTGTTATATTTGCATATTTAAAACCTCCGTTTTCAACCGTTCTTCCACCGATACAGTAGTTGCTATTGGAACTAAGAAAGCTTCATATTCTGAACATTGACCTGAACATGTGAAAGGATATTATCTAATGGATTCAGATATTTATACAGATTATCAATATGGTATTTTTCTGGCTAGACAAGGCCTACATCATAGTTACTAAAAGCAATTTCGTACTTAGAGTTGGAAGTACAAATTTTTTGTTGGCCATGGAAATATTTCACATATAATTCTCCTAAACAGTACCAAACAACAAAAATGGGGAAAAATGTTTTCATAAATCTGACTTGTTATAACATAGACCCTTAGTTCCCTCTAAAGCTATTGGCAAATGATTCTGCATACTCAATGTCAAAAACTTAGACTCATCCCTCCATGGGCCCTAATCAAGTTTAAATGACAAATGATGGCCTCTGTACCTGTGAGTATGTCCTGTGTATCAGCAGCCATCCTCTCTTCGTCCATTTTAGCTTTATATGTGTAGCTCAGCCTCATTTTCAGTTCCGTAAGGTAATGTGACCCTGATGAAACACTCTTTGCTGATGACAAGAACTAGGCCACTTGATTCTATGAGGACTGAAGTATCTTCTATAATCCTGGAAATTCCATGGAAAGGCGCCGCCTTGCCTTGAGGAACCACCCAGAGCTCGTCCACGCTTGTAGATGTTCATCTTGACTAACCTTCTAATCAAGGCAAAAAGAGGGCTATTAGCTGTGAATATGATCCATCGTTGGTCAAATTGAAGTACTTTGGCAAGGAAATCGATCTCACCATCACAATTCCTCCTTGGAACAAGACCAGACCTTGAATGAGGGCCTCAACTGTCCAAATCCTACGGATGGGGATAGCAAAAAACGCAGAATCTTACTCATCTGTCCTTAAACAAGAAACTAACAATTTACAAAGATATCACTTTAGTAGTCACCGATCATTAAAGCAGAACTTAAAGTCCACATTAATAAACAAAAAAGGTCCGCATCAATTACGTGCCATAATGCCTATAGGCACAGATATCAGAACTAACCTGCAAATCAAGGCGACTAGAGGGCTATCAGCTGTGAAAATGATCCATCGTTGGTCAAATTGAAGTATTTTGACAAGAAAATCAATTTCACCATCAGAATTCCTCCTGGGAACAAGACCAGACCTCGAATGAGTGTCTCAGCCGCATCCGAATCCTATAGTTGTGGATAGGCAAAAAGAGCGAATCATACAACCAATCATCCTTGGACAAGAAACTACCAATTTGCAAAGATAATTCTCAAGTAGTCACTCGTCATTAAAGCAGAACTTAAATACCACATTTATAAACAAAAAGAGGTCCACATAAACTATGTGCAGAGCCCAGGCACAGATATCGTTACTCTAATACGAAAAAACTGATCAAGCTAGCATAACTGTTGTATTCTGAATATTTTCCAAGTTGGAACAATTAGATTGGCTTCTGTTACATTATAAGTTAGATGCATGATGAGAGAGGCTCCCTGTAGCTGGGACCACTGATCGGTTCTACTGTATTTTCAATGTAAAGACTAGATTCCAATAAGTTCAATAAGTGCAAGAACAATAACAAGATAACTGAAAAAGTAATCGAAGTCATGAGGTGGAGAGAAATGAGTAACCTTACCAGATGATTGGATGGCTCATCAAGCAAAACTATGTGAGGTTTCTTGAAAGTTATCTTAGCAAGCTGTAAGTAATAGTTCCTGACCCAACAGAGATCAAGACCCAAACGGAAGGTGGTTTATGAGTATCATATCATGAATTGGAGTTGTATTGAAAGCTTGGAGCCATGAGCCACCCCAGATAGTCTGGTTAGTTCTACGAAGGATCATCAACAACAAAAAGAAGGCTTTCGATGATAAAGAAAACTAAATGAAAAAAAAATTACATCCCCATTTTTCACAATCATATCACAGCATCTAGATAACTAATCGTGTTTTCAGACTTTGAGAAAGATCATTCTTATTTAGATCATAATCACCAGAAGAAACTTTAGAACATATCAATGCACCAAATAAAATTAAACCTTCTTCCTTTTTTGTAAATTGCAGAAAATGACACAAAAACACCGACAGCATTAGCCCTACCTCAACAGCGTTCCCAAGTGATCCTTCCATGAGATTTTGCCAGTACAGATCACAAGTAGTATCTGCAAAACAACAAGAGCGAATGAACTTAAGGGCGCGAAGAAAAAGATGTTGGGAAGAGAACATACAACAAACGCCGCAGTGGAATTTGATTGTGGAACGCTATGATTCTTGGTGAATCTCACGCAAAGCATAGTGCATTTTCATTCATGGTTTGTATGGTGGATCAGGGTCACTCGAGTGCAAAAAGCTAAGCAAATTTTTTTGGGCATCAAGCAGAGTCGAAGATATGTCATCAAGAGGGAGGCAGCACTATTGACATTTCGTGCTACAGTTTATTGTCCAACGAAACAGAGCCGATCCAGAACAACGAGAACACCCTCCCCGAATGTCAACACGGGAAACATCTCCATGGGAAAATATCAATTTGCGTTACACATTGAATTGAGGAAGCAGAATCCAAAATTGTTGATGCCTTCAAGACGAAAGGACTTACCCGAACCCTAGAAAAAGGACCGCAGATGGAAGAAGGAATAGCGAAATCACAGCAAATGAAAGCGGAAGTGGATCGATTTCACTTCATTGGATCCGAACGCTGTCGATGTGGACGCAAGGGATGTCTTGGATGAGGGGCCAATAGTCGCCACCGAGATTTGAGCATCGATCTTTCAGAATCTCGCATCCATATATGTTCAATTCTTGGAGGGAGGGAGGGAGGCCATCCTCTGGCAAGTACCTCAACTTCGGGCAATCTTTGATCCATAACTCTCGGAGAGAGGAGAGATGGCTGCGAAGACCGCTCGACAGTCTTTCCACGTTCTTCATATCTGCTATCCAAAGAGTGGTTAGCGAGGAAGGGAAGAGAAGACTCCACGCATCCTCCTCCTCGTCCTCATCCTCCGAAGGAAACCTCGCCTTCTCTCCCTCCCCTCCGAAGGAAATAAATAGACCCTCGAGGGATGTGAGCATGGGTAAGCCCCATTCTCTCACTGGCTGCTTCAGGTTCTCGCACCCCCGAATTTCAAACCACCCCAAATTGGGAGGCAAATCCCCTTTGGGGAAGGATTTGATATTTTGGCAATTGATAATATATAGATACAGGAGGGAAGTAAGACGATGCCACTCCTTTGGTAGGGACTTCACCTTCGGACAATTATAGAGTGTGAGACTCGACAGGGTGATGGGAAGGGGAGGGAAGTCCTCTATCTCCAATGCTAGACAGTTGCTTATGTTCAAATGAGTGAGATGGGAGAACGTGTGAAAGTATTGTGGTAGGCTTTCTAGATTCTCACACCGGTAAATCGTAAAAATTTCCAGTGATTGTCCCACGGTGATCTCTTCCAACGACTCTACTCCCTTGCACTCCGTAATTCTAAGTTCCTTCAAAGCAGCAAGTCCACCCTTAACAAACGAAAAGGATGTCAGAGCATCACATTTGCCTATTTTAAGATATTCAAGTTGAGACATCGTGTTATTACTGTTGGGATCATCCGGAGGAATAATTTGTCCCATGAGTTTTGGACACTCATAAATGTCCAAATATCTGAGTGTATCCATCTTGCTTGGAAGATTTTCTAAACTTGTGCAATCCCTCAATTCCATCCTTTCAAGATTACAGGGCAGTTTTATTAGTCCTTCTCCTGCCACAAAAGATATGAATCGAGGACAACTTGCGATGGCTAATTCCTGGAGGCAAGTAAGATTAAGCATTTCATTTCCATCTTGCCACAAGTGCTTTAGCTTGTCACACCCTCTTATATGAAGCTCTTTTAGCTTGACCAAGCAGCTCATAAACCCATGATCGAGGCAAACAAGCTCGGCAAGATTTTCAATTCTGAGAATGGTCAAAGAAGTTAGGTTGACCAAGCTCTTTAGTATCTCCTTGTTACAATCCTCCAAGTATAGTTCACGTAGAGATGGAAGACAAACCTCACTAGTCGAGTTATTCAAATGCGGGCATGAATGAATTTCAAGCTTTATGAGACTATCAAGTTGACAAGGCAATGTCCCGACCAATGAAGGACAACTTTGGACGACAAGATGCTGAAGACAGGAGAATGGGACTTCTTCTTTCGGGCCCACGGCATAAGGAAACCAATCCTTCCATGCCAACATCTCTTTCAACTTCAAATTTGTTAAGGATGAGAAAGGCCTTCTACCTCCGTAAAATTCGGAGCCTATCATTTTCACTGCATGTAGACCTTCAAGAGACAATTCCTTGAGAGCAGGTAGTTGTCCAAGTAGGGGTAGCGATATAACATTAGGACAACCTCGTAAACACAAAGACACTATCTTTGAATAGGATGAACCATCTAACCATGATGGAAATATTGCACCACCATAGTTCAAAATAGTGAGATTTTCAAGATTAGTGTGAGGTCGCAGAGAGTTAAGCACCTGAGCATCGCGCTCATGATTCAGGAGATTTCCCGAATGTTCATCCCAATGCAAGGATAAGTTGGTAAGGCCTCGCTTTCGAAGCAAATTAGCATCAACTGCATCTCTAACTTCTTCCACCTTTTGCAATTCTGATATAAATAATTCTCCTTGAAGATGTGGCAAGTTCTTTAACTCCTCCAACCGCGACCCTTTCTTTGGTCCGACCACAAACTTGGACAAGATAGTAAGATTCTTCAAATTACCGATACCCAATGGCATCTCTTTTAGACTCCCGGTATTTCTAATATCAAGAAATTGTAAGCTGACCAACTTTGTGATTTCTTGAGGCAATTTTGAAAGGTTTTGACAACCTCGTAAGATCAACGCTTGTAATTTGCACAAGCCGACAATTGACTTGGGTAGCCTTTTAATATTAGTATATGAGAAATTGAGATATCGCAGATGTTTTAAATCACCAACACAATTCGGCACCTCTATGATGTCACAATGACATACGGAGAGCACCCTCAAGTATTTCAATTCCGTTAACAAGTCATGTAGCACCTTGTTGGAAATAGATAAAGAGCCCCCTTTAAATCCAACACGAACTAAGATTAAACTTCTTAGTACCTTCATTCGGTGATATGCTCTCATGCATTTTGATGTGACATACCATGACGAGATGAATGATGCAAAACGAGTTTTTTCAATAGATGATACATCATGTTCATTAGTTGTCAGCTGAGACTCCCCTGAGCTAAAGCAAGTCCCACCCGCAATTGACTTTGCTAGATCATTCAAAAGATCATGCATTGAAAACTTAGATGCATCAACACTCGATTGTTGAAGAAATGATCTAGATTTTAACTCATCGAAGTAATCCCGTCCTAATCTCAAGTTATTCTCCTTTGCTTTTTGTCCATCTAAAAAGCCCTCCGCTATCCATAAGAGTACCAGCTCATCCCTCTCAATTTCGTAATCCTTGGGAAATACAGCACAATAAGCAAAACATCTCTTCAAATAGGAAGGAAGATGGATATAGCTCAATTTCAAAACAGGGAAAACCTCATCATTCTCTACTGTCGGAAGATTCCATATTTTGTTATTTAAGGTATCTTCCCATTCATCGGGATTCCTTTTATTACGTAGGACACCACCCAACATCTTCGCTGCCAAAGGTAAACCTTTACATCTTTCAGCTATTTTCTTGCCTATTGTTTCAAAATCCGGGTGGCCCTCAAAATTTGTTGCTCCAAGAGCATGAAAGGCTAATAAGCTTGTACAATTATCAAGGGACAATTCCTTCAAAGGATACGGCAATTCTCTTGTTATGGAAACAACGGCAAGGTTGCGAGTGGTGACAATCATCTTGCTTCCCTTGGCCCCCGTTTGAAACGGCTTTAAGAGGGCAGTCCATTTTTCGTACTTCTCATTCCATATATCGTCTAAAACCACAAGAAACTTTTTTCCAGATAGATTGTCCTTCAATTTAACTTGAAGGCTGTTAAGATCTTCACCCTCGCAAGACAACCCAGTGATTGATCGCAAAATAGTCTTTGTTATGTCAAGAACATCAAAAACATCTGACAAGCAAACCCAAGCTCTCATCTCGAAACAACTGTATACTCTGGCATCATTGTATAGTCGTTGAGCCAAGGCCGTCTTTCCAACACCACCCATCCCAACTATAGGGACAATGCTCAATGTGGCATTGAAATTTTCGGTCTCATTGATCAATAGTTCAAGTATCTGTGCTTCTTCCTTCTCCCTTCCAAAAAACTGAGGCTCCGGCAAAGAAGTGGTGGGATCCCTTTTGTTGATGTAGTTGGATTTGTCCACGACATTCTCTCTCAAGCTTAGACGAGCCTTCCTGGTGACAATTGCTTTCAACCTACCATTGATCTCTTGTACCTTGGTTTCAGACACAAGCGACCGTAGGTTTGGATTCGATCCGGAGGATTTATCTCGGCCAAAGAAAGAGAACTTCCATTTCTCCAGACCTCTGCTTGTGCTGGATCCTGCCTCCGAGTCAACCCGAGTGGCTTTGATCGCGAGCTCATCAAGCAAGTCTTCCATGTCATAGGCCAAGTCCCTAACATCATCTAGCCACAACTTCACTAGAGGGTTACCGCTGAGTTGCCTGTCCTCTGCATCAGTCAACACTACATTGATTGTGACCAGCATCTCCTTCCACTCCTCGAGCATAGCGGTGCTGATTCGTTCTGGTTGTGCATAGCCCAATGCGAGAGAAGTCAACTTGTCGAACAACACCTGAAAGAAGGAAGCCAGGAAGGAACCCAAAACGATCTCTCCGATGGCCATGGGTGAATTGGTCACTGTAGAGAACAGCAAAGGTGTTTGGTGAAGCAAAGTAAATATGAGCCAATGGGGAGAGAAAATTAAGAAGTCCAGGAAGACCAAGACGTTCACTTACCAAATAGATTAGAAAAAGACCAAGACTTTCAAGGGATGCACACCGAAGATTAGACAAATCAAAATAAAATAGTTTTATCCACGAGTGCTTGTTTCATCAATTGTTCTCCTTTTTCTTCGGATCAAGACTTTTGTGCCATCGTTAAAAGAGAGGACCTTTTAGGCAAAAGTACACTATAAGTGCCATAACTTGTGTATGGCGCTCACTTTAGTGCCATAACTTTTTTTTGGATCACTTTAGTGCTAAAATTTTTGAAAAAAGATCACCTAAGTGCTAAAATTTTTGAAAAACGATCACTTAAGTGCCAACTCCGGTGCCGTACACAATTTTTCGTCGGAAATCTGACGTGGCATTTTTTTTATTAATTTCTGAAGCTGACGTGGCTCGCCGGAGTCTCGCCGGAGATTGGCACTTAAGTGATCGTTTTTCAAAAATTTTAGCACTTAAATGGTTGTTTTTAAAAAATTTTAGCACTTAAGTGATCGTTTTTCAAAAATTTTAGCACTAAAGTGATCCAAAAAAAAGTTATGACACTTAAGTGATCGTTTTTCCTCCGACTTGGCACCAAAGTGATTCGAAAAAAAGTTATGGCACCAAAGTGAACGCCGTACACAAGCTATGGCACTTATAGTGTCCTTTTGCCGGACCTTTTATGTGGGCACTTAAAATAGAGGATAAAATGTGATTTTTCTATATATGACCAATTTAGAGGGCAGGCATATTTTCGTCAAAAACTTTATTGCTTACAAGTGTTTTGTGGGCTTTTTTGGCATCTGTATATTTTCAGATGATTTCAATGTCTTTATTTTATGCTTTATTGGTGAATATGCGCCAATGTAGGCTTTTACTAGTACTGGAAATTCGCATATGTTTAAGATATAAGAAGATTCTCGATTCCTTCTTCAACGTGGATGAACATGTAAAGTCATCAAAGACAACTAGTTTTGTCTATTCAATAAGGAAACCAAAACACGTGCTTTGGGCTAAACAAGAGAAAGGGTCAGGCACACTAACTAATCCGCTAAGTAAGTTGCTTTATTTTACTATGCAAATATTGAAGAGTCAAAAAAATCACCAACTAACATTATATAACCTACTAAAAATTATACTTTACACATCACGATAACGAACAGGAACATCGTGTTCAAAGGACCAACAGGAAAATCGTGTTCAAAGGACCATGATCTCCTATCAAGTGATTCTCGATCATCAAACTATCACGTCATCACCCTTCCGCATATCATTGTTGCCCATCTTGCTGCGAATTTCAGCACTGTAACTGCCACTTAAAGCCTACGTTTATCGCATACGAAATATGCGATCAATAAGCGGAATTTTGCAGAGAGCACGTGCTCTCCACCCAGAAAGCATGTGCTCTTCATCCAGCCTTTTCATCTGTTTATCTGCATCTTTTTGTGCAGCAGGAAGGCATCTTTTCTTCATTAAACATTTTGGGATTCGTAAGCATTCTGAAAGCACGCGCTCTCCACCCACAACGCATGTGCTCTACATCAAAGATTGGCCTTGACTTGAGGCTCGCATCTAGAGATAAAGATTAGCCACATTCATCTTGCCCATGAGTGGACACAACCCAAAAATATTGGCTTGACTAGAAGGTGAGGTCCATTGGAAAGAAAAGAAATGCATTGCATTGCTCCAAGTCACGATAACTTTTAACATTGGACTAATCGACAGAAACCTGCCTAGGAAGACTCGTTTATTATACATTGTATTCGGGAATCGTTCAGAAACCATGTGCTCTCCACCCAGAAAGCATGTTTTCTCCATCCAGCCTTTTCATTTGTTTATCTTAGATCTTTTTCTGTATCAGAGGAAGGCATCCTCTCTAGAATCGTTCATTAAACATTGTGTATTTGGAATCTTTCCGAAAGATGTGCACTTCAACCAGAAATCACGTGCTCTCCATCACAGGCAATGGTGATATGATGATTCTGATCAGTATGAAGAACAAACAAGAAGGTTGATAACATCAATGTTTTCCTATTTACCTTGGGTGAAAGCATATGTTCCTCTTTTCTTTTTGTCTTTCACCGATCTACGATTAAGTCAATAAATATATGAGAGTTACTCACTTCTAGGAGTGTAAAATATAAAATGACAACTTGGGCTTTTTAGGGTTGAACAATATGCAAAGTCTGCTTGATATGACATTAATGGGCATTATAAAAGATGAACAATCTCCAAAAAAAAAAATTGATCTAGAAATACCTCTTTTTCTGACAAAACACAAGTCTATGTGTGCTCTTTTTCAAACAAATCACAATTTTGATTTTCATACTTCAAAATTTAATTTTTATTGCGAACAAGTGCACATTTTTTTCTATCTTGAAAGAAAATACATGGATGTCAGTTTTCCAGCACTGAACTATCATCGGTTTTCACACGATGAAAACAAGTCGTCCACGCGCAACACCCTTAGGGCTTTGGTGGGAATACTTCACATGAAGTTTGAATTGCGACCGTACTGACTTGGCTTGATTGATTACACTAGCACACCTTAAAAGAATACTAAATCGCAAACACCTTATTAATTCATCTTACCCCTTTCGGTTGATGGTAAATCCACTATATCTATATAACAAGGACTTTTTATTATAAAATGAATATTTGAAAAGACACAACAAAAGTTATTTATTTTGTTTGGCACCGCGAAGTTATGGCAAACATGACTTTCCTGTGAATCTTTGCTGGAGAGGAATGAAGCTATCCTCTTATGATATTTATTGTTGCTTCCCCAATTTCATGGACTAAAATTCCAATACATTAATGGTGTAAAATACTTACCCTGCGATCAGGATAAAAATACGGATTCCAAATACTTCAATCTTGGGACTGCTAATCATGTAAAATCATTTCAGGTCAATGTGTGTTTAGTAAAAAGTGATAGAGAGATTAAAAATTAATCCATGTGTCCTAATATTACTATCTAACAAAAATTAAAATAACAAATTTTCGTTATTAAACTTGTTAAACTTAACATCAAGTATTTGACATCAACTTTAATCAGGATTATAGATAGGCACGAAATAGGTTAAGGAACCAAAATATTGTTGCTGCTACTGCCTCTTCTTTTGCTCAAAATATTGCTTTTGCCTCCATTAATAGAAAGATTTTAGAAAAAAATAGGTGGCTGCTCTCGTGTTATAAAAGCCCACCAGATGCTTTAGGTAGCGAAGTTTTAGCTGCATCAGTTTGAGGGAAAAAAGAGAGCAAGTCGATAGATATCTCTTACCTTTTCCGAGTAGACTTCCTGGAGCAAACCTGCGAAGGGGATGAGATCAACGACAGAAATCCAGCAAGCACGAGCGCTAGGTTCGGATGAGCAGGAGGAGAACACTGTTGAGCAGGGGGATGAGTATGGGTTATGGTGAAGCTAAGTGATAATGAGCTAATGGAGAGAAAACTATAATGTCCAGGAAGACAAAGACTGTCACCTACCAAAAACATTAAACAAAGACCAAGACTTTCAAGGATGCACATCGGTGGTTAGAAGAATCAAAATAAAAGACTTTTTGTCCACGAGTGCTTGTCTCGTAATGTTTAGAGATTATCCCCTGATAATTTTAGCTAACACAATCATATATTTGTTCATGTATATAAACCATAAACTCAAAAAGGCCAAGATTTTTTTTTATACATCTAAAAGTCATCAAAGATGGTTAATTTTGTCTATTCAAAAAGGAAAACAAAAGCACGAGCTTTGGGCAAAACAAGAAAAGGGGTTAGCCATCCCA
This sequence comes from Syzygium jambos, assembly GCA_031216235.1. Lineage (NCBI taxonomy): Eukaryota > Viridiplantae > Streptophyta > Magnoliopsida > Myrtales > Myrtaceae > Syzygium > Syzygium jambos. The sequence continues at coordinate 8,237,404 of CM062221.1, forward strand.
ATCAATCCATTAAGCAAGTTGCTTTGTTTTACTCCGGCAATAGTAAACGAGTCACACATCACCGGGAAAATTCTAAATAAGGGCCCAAAGTGCTCTCATTTTCTCAAATAGGAGCCTGAAGTGTCCTTATTTTCTCAAATAAGGACTTGAAGTGGCTATAACAGTTTCAAATAAAGGCCTCACCTCACCGGCCGGCCAAATTTTATGGTCGACCAAGGGCATTTTTGTCCAAAAATAATTTTAACATAAATTTTAGTTAAATTTAATTTAAAATTAAAAAAATTAAAAAAAAAAAGAAAAAAACAGGGGAGGGCTAGCAGGGCTGACAGCCAGCCCTCCCTGCCGGTGGTTGCCGCCCCATCACGGCTGAGGCGCCAGCAACCCTTGCCCAAATTTGGGAGAGGGTCGTCGCCCAAATTTGGGAGAGGGTCGCCGCCCCTCGCTGAGGCGGCCATTGCCACCGCCCCACCGGTGAAGGGGTGGCGGCCACCGGCAGGGAGGGCCCTCCCCATTGTTGTTTTTTTATTTTTATTTTTTGCTTTTTTAAGTTTGTTTTTTATGGAAAAAAATAGAAAAGGAAAAAAACAAAAGACGACAATGCCCTTAACTCTAGTGAGGTCAGGCCCTTTTTTGAGATTGAGATGGCCTCTTCAAACTCTTATTTGAGACAAGCTTCACTTCATGTCCTTATTTGTGAAAATGAGGGCACTTCGGGTTCTTATTTGATACATGGTTCACTTCAGGCCCTTATTTGAAAAAATGAGAGCATTTCGGGTCCTTATTTGGAATTTTGCCCAAATCACCATCTGACAATATATGATCTACTGGAAATCATACTCTATGCATAACACTAATGATCAAGAAAATCGTGTTAAAAAAAACAAGGATTCTCCTGTCAAGCGATTCTCGATCATTAATTACCACCTTAGTACCCTTCAGCAGATCATTGCCACCCATCTTCCTATGAATTTTTATAACTATCATTGCCACGGATACCATAAACTCAGGAAGACCAAGACTTTATTGGACATCATGTACTTTTCTTTTTGTAAAGAGAGTGAAGCAAAAATGAAAAGGAGATGATGCGAAAGAAACTTCAATAAAATAAAGGAAGACCCAGACTTTCCACGATGCAAATTGGCTTGGTTGCTTCACCGTTCACATGGGTTATATTTTTTTTTTTTCCATTTGATTGAAATGTTATTTGACAATCAGCATTGATTGTTGTTCTCTTGCTCAAAATCAACAATACAGTAATGTTCGTCAAACTGTTTTCATGTTTAATCATATTTTAATTATTCATTCATTAATCTCTATGGTACTTGTCTATTAAAATTATGTCTAGATTTTCATGTATCTTATCACATTTAAGATTAACAAAAGGAAAAAAAGCCAAAAGAAAAGCTAAAAAGAAAAACAGCAAAAAAAAAATGAAGGAATGGGGCGAGAGAGAGCACTGCCATTCCCACGGCCACTGTCATGCAGTTGCCGTCAGCACCACCACCAAGGCGACTCATCCCAATGCCGTTGCCACCATCGTAGCCGGCAAAACTAACCAGGCCAACCATCACATCCAATTACCTTTAATTACCTAATGACTGGCCTAACTTGATCTAGAGGGGAACTCACAACATAAAGAATGGATTCTAGGATTCACGATTTCGCACTTGCATCGTCAAAAGTTGGGTTCCACGTTAAGTCCATCTCATCCAACAGTGGATAAACCTATTCTTAAAGGCTCGACTACCTAATTGAAACTAGTAAGTTCTTAGCATTTATTATTTTTTATTATTTTTTTATCTCTTAAGGATGAACGACCAACTCAACCACCAATAAAACGAGGGCTGATAATTTTACAATCTTAAAGCATGAAGGGCAAGCTGAGAAGATGTCAACATGATGCAGTGAAGATTTAGCTCAAAATACTCAACTTCTTTACCTCAAAGAAAGCAACTTTCATCCATGCACTATTGTCCTCTATGAGAAAAAATTGACAGCGACACCCACAGTTGACCCAACAGAAAGCGCCAATAACCACTTCCACAGAACGAAGACCCCACCAGCCACGAATACAAGTTTATCATTCAATGCACAAATACATACGGACAGCAAGCTCCTTGGACATCTTAAGCACGCTTCAAGCATAAGAATGTGATAGTCCAATATGAAATCATTATGAATCCAAAGCGTCACTTCCTTACATGGTGGATATACATGCCGAGGAGGTCCAAGTACGCATGAGTAATGCCAAACAACTAATGACTTTACTTGACTCGAATCTGGGTATGGAATCTTATCATTTTTTTATATGTTTCAAGCATTGAAACGCCCCAGTTTGATGGAAAACAAATGTAACATCAAAGCAGCATCTCTATATGTTCACATGACTAAATCACTACCGAAATGAGATCGAAATCCTCACATTCCAAATGTGAACAAAAGCGACCAGCAAACACTCTTATTATGTTCAAGGCTGGAAACGATGACAATTTGATGAGAAATCAATATCCATACATGTCCATCTCGCTATGCGTGTTTATGCACTTCAAGGACTGTGTATATAACATCATACGCACGTCATTCGTACCAGAACTTCCGATGGCCAGCAGCATAGATGAATAATACCATGTACATCTGCCAAAGCGAGCTCAATGTCAGTTGACACAGCAAATGCACACATGAACAGCGAACATCAAACGCACATGACCAGCAGTTGATATACCAAAAGCACACGTAAACAGCGAGCAACACAGCATGCCTATACGTCTAAACTTGTTCACATTTCAATCAACTGTATACGGGAAATGCAAGAAGACACGACCAGTGCAATTTCAATAGGACATCAAAACGTTCGTAAACAGAATGGAATAGGACACCACCGCCCTCAGCGGCTGTGTTGGCTTGCGCTCTGGTCCCCCCACGAAGGGACCAGAGTTTAAACCCCAGCGTAGGCGTTAGGGATTCTTAAGTGTGGCGCCGTGGTGGTGGGTCCTACGCTAGCGTCGCCCCAGGTTTACTTCTCCGGCTGTCGGCCGTGCGGGGGTTCCTGGGTTACCCAAAAAAAAAAAAAACTATCCATGATTGAGTCAGGAATTCTGTCGAACAGGTAGAATGCCTGTCGGTTGAAGAACTCATATGCCATATTCAAGCAGCGATTCATCTCCATCATTACTATCAGCAACAATCAAGGTCCAGAACATTAACAGAATCTCACCCGCAGTTGAATCTCACACATGCAGAGGGCTAAGCTTTCCGACAATATGTTTCGTACGAAGAATTAACGGAAAACAGAGTACACTGACTTACCTCGTCGAGACGAACTTTCAGGTCTCGACCAGCAGCCGGATTGGCGAATGGAAGGGGCTAGGAACGTATACGACAAAGATCGACGCCGGCGTAGCTTGAACTTACGAGCTCGAAGTGCTTCGATTTCCCTACGTCGGGGATGTGTAAATATTCGGTCTCGAGTAATCCGTCCGGCCGGAGACAAACATTTGGCGTGCAAATGTTTTGAAAGGCCGAGTTGTCCTCTAATGATTGGCTTATCCACCGTTGAAAAACAGCTCGCGCGTGATCGATGACATCATGCCTATCTAACGGTCTAACTGCGCCCTTTGACCGCTTCCTAAGAATAAGAAGGGGCCCAAGAAACTGAATATCGTTCGTTGGCCGTTCACATCGGTCTTAAAAACACTATATCTCCTCCGGGACCCACCCTTATCTTCCCTTTAAATAGGGAAATATTGTCGTTTTCAACACGCCGGCTCTATAATCAATGTATGGAGCATGACGATGCAAAATGTAGCCACATTGATACCAAGCGTGTGAAACCAGAAAAAAAGCAAATCATACTCTGTTCATTTAAGTAGGCTAGAAAGAGAGAAGAATTGCCCATCGAGCTCGGCTTGACCTAGTCCACATATAAGGAAAAAACAATCGGGCGATGCTTGGAGCTGCCAAGACTTGCCCAGCATGCTTTTATTGTTTGGCGAAAGCACGATTTGAACGAGCTCGGGGCAAGCAATTTCCTTCTTAGGCTTAGGCTCGATCCGATGCTATTATTTATATGAAGAAAGTATAATATTTTCCAAAAACCATGGGCCAAGCTCGGTAAGAATTTTAATGCTTGATATTCGACTTAGTCCGTCCAGGTTCGATAATTTTATAGTCATAGAATTAATTAGGGTAGTCTCAACCGAATGACTTTCTTGAACTCATTACTTGAACGTTATGTCAAGTCTAATTGCAATTCCAATCCATTGGGATTAAGGCCCAAGAGTTGAGCCATCTACTTTTTGAGGCCGAACATGCCAATCATGACCCACTCAATGTCTTGAGAGCATCTTGTACAACAAAAAATTAATAATGTCTTGAGAGCATGACTTTAAGATTTCATACTGTTACCTTTGTCAAATCAAGTGAAATCCATCTTTAACTTGATTTAGTAAGAGCACCTAAAACATTCCGGATTACATTAAGATCGACTTTGAAATTCATGTACAGAAATCTTCCTAATCTTCTGAAATCCTAACTTTTCTTTGATTTTCAAATTTTGGAGAAGTGCATGTCGAGGGTGCTTTTCAATATGGTTGTTGCAACTAACTAAGAAGTCTTTTTACTGCTTCTTTTTTGTATTAAACTAGGAACTGTACTGAGGCAAATCTATAGGCTTCAAGGAATCAATATCGCTTCCTCTAGGAAATATTGGTAAATAAATGTGCAATGTTTGGAGCAGGCTCCAAACATTAGGATAAGTTGACTGAGATGGGATGTTCCGATATAATATCTTGGATTTCCAAAAACGAAAAAAGAAAAAGAACGCTTTACCAAAAAAAGAAAAAAGAAAAGGAACGATGTTATAACATGGATAATGAAAGTTATACTTGTCATTTTTTACATTTACATATTGTGAAGATTTGCAAAAGCTTTTCTCTGGACAAGGGTGAATTTCTCAAAAGTTATTTTTGCTTACATATATGTGAATTCCTCTCTTTAACATTAGCAAAGTATATCCCCCACTTAAGAATCTGTTTATGTTATTTATTTATCATATATAGATCAACACACCACACAATGTTGTTGGAACAATCAATAAATATAAATCATTGGTGAGAGATATATAGGTATTTTCGAAATATTCACTGTTCAAGTCAATCATTGCACGTAAAGTAGTAATATATTTTGTGAAACAAACAAGAAAATTTGTAACACTTTATATAAAGGTCACTAACTTGGGTTGACTAGCCAAAGATATGTGCTTTGACAAAATCTAAAATTGTTAGAAATCGTTGAGGAAAGATTGCATATTAATTGCATGGATAGAGAAATAGATAAAAAAAATACCAAAAAGAAAAACTTTTTTTTTATGTTAATCAGAGTTCATCTCACTAAGGCCTTAGACTTTTTCTTCCATTCCACGTCCTTCATCTATTGCAATAGTCTATATCATAATTTCCTTTGAATCAGTCATTGTATTGGCCTGTTCAAGCTGAACCTAAATATTGATATATGGTGTGTGAGATGAAAATTAGAATAATTAAAATATTTGGAATGAGAATATCAGGTAGCCCCCAGTAAAACTTATTACAAGAGTAATTAGATAAATAAATTATATACATACTCACCCTACTGCAACCAAAAATGAACAAGAAATACCAGGGTGCTTTCCATTCCAAATCTAAAAAAGCAGTGACCCTTTTGATGATTTTGCTATTCCAGAATGGACCTTATGATTTTGTCAATGCAAAACTGTAGGGGACCTTTGATCACCAGTGATCGTGGTCTAATGGTACATATTGATATTCCATAAACGCGAGGTCATGATGATAATCCATTAACGATGGCAGTGCTTGTATCTTGCCTTGCCCATGACAGGAGCTCTAGCAGCTTGGTATTGGATGACGAGACTGGCCTACCCGGGATAACTAGGTTGCGAGGGGTATTGAATGACGACCTTCTCGCAATCTTAAATCAAAATACTTCATGGCAGACGTGAGAATTTTACAATTACTCAATAGAGTAACAGAGCATAGTCTTATTGATTGCTCCTCTCCGTCCTTCCTTTACAACAAAGAAAGAAAAAGAAGATGTTCTCTAAGATGGTGTGGGAATTTAAATAGAAGAAAGATGAACTGTGAACTTTGACAATGAAGTTAGATTTAATGGATTGTAATCTGCAGGATTCATCCAAATTTAGTTATCATACTCGCCAACTCGAAAACCCTTTTTTAAATCCTAATTTTGCATCTCTACAGTAGTTGCTGTTGTTGAAAGTAAGACAGATTCCTCGTTTTGATTCTGAACACATACCTCGATAATTGCATCATGATACAGATTAATCTTTTATAGCACGTCAAGTTTAGAGCATATCAGTACATGTACCAAAATTAATAGCTTTTTGCTTTTATTTTGTCAAGTTGCAAAAGATGAACATATGCACTATGCTTTTTACCTACCTCAACAGTGTTTGCATTTGATCCTCCTGAGAGATTTTGCCAAATAATGATGACAGTGGGATATTCTGCCAAACAAGTACAGTTGAGAGAATTCAAGTCACTTTAGTTAGGGCATAAAAAGAAGATATTTGGAAGAGAAAACATACGAAACACTGAAATTGCAGAAAAATACCAATATAAGAGCAACAATTTTTCGTGATTCTCACGCAAAGCATAGTGCATTTCCATAAGTGGAAAGATAAGCCATATCTGGGCACCACACGAAGTTCAAGATATATCATCAATCCAGACAGGCACATCCACGCATCACAATTCCAGCACTATGAGCAAGTCCATGTAACTTGTAAGTATTTGTTTTGAGTAATAGCCACTTGTAGGAAACAATGGTGGACTTGCTGTACCACGTTAGCATTTTAACCATTTCATTGTGTGCTTCCTTATCAAACAAAACAGAGCAACCCAAATATCTAGCTGGTTTGTGGAAAATTATGTGAAGCTTGTCCATGGAAAAACATAAACTTTCTAGTATCGAGTTGAGGATTCGGATTAGAAAAGGATCCTGGAGCAGCAGCAGTAGCTAAATGACAAGTGTGCAAGAAAGAAAGAAGTCCGAATCATTACCTGAAGAACAAAAATTAGACATTGGAGAGATATCTTCTTATTGAATCCGAACTCAATCAAAGATGATGAGTGGGATTTCTTGGATGAGGTGCCAATAGTCACCACCGAGTTTTGAGCATCTTTCTTGAATTTCACATTGAATTATGCCGAATACTTGGAGGAGGGAACGAAGCCATCCTTTGGCAAGTTCGGATAACCTATAAAATGTAGCTGTTTGAGAATGGAGAGATGGCTGCGAAAACCACTTGATAATCTTTCCACGTTCCTCATATTTCTCAACCAAACTGAGGTAGAGCCAAAGGAAACAGAATACTCCACGCTTCTTACATACTCCACTGTTGATAGTCTTTCCACATTCCTCATCCAAAAATCTGAAACAGGACTATAAATTAGTCCTGAATAAAAATGATCTTTCATACATAATGAATAAAAATCTAAAATAGGACTATAAGAGTGATCAAAACAAAATTATATGCATACCCAATTGACAGCAACGGAAAATGATACCCTTGTGATTTTTTTTTTGGCTGAAAAACTCTTATATTATGTTAATTTGCAAGTATGGGAGACCACCAATCACCGGCGATGGTGACTTATAGGTACGGGCTGATATTCTACAAATGTGAGGTCATGAGATTGAATGATAGGTACGGGCTGATAACTCCTAAGAATGATTTCCTACACCTGATGGTATATCTGGAAAGCTCGAACTGCAGTAACTTTTACCCATAAATCACTATATACTAAAACTGTCACTTATATAGGTCAGAAAAGCTCTTTTGGAGTGTGTTGCCAGTAAAAATGTAAGCTGAGTCATGATTGGGTGGATGAAAGGCACAGTGCGTGGAGTAAAACTGAGCTAGGTTTTGTGAAGGTTAACTTAGACGGGTCTTACATAACATGCCGTTGCTGGGATTGAGGCCAGAAATGAAACAGGCGAGATGGTTGCCTGCAGAGGAGGCTGAATGATTTGCTGTTCAAAAGAGCATTGCAGTGGCTAAAGAAGAAAAGCTGACCCAAGGCAGTAGTGGAGATGGATGTAGCTGTGGCATGTAAGGATATCAACTTTAGCAAGCAGTGTAATTGGAGACAGAAGGAAGCTCTTGCTGGGATTCAAGCAGCTAAATATCATTTTTTGGCTCTGAATTTTAGTTTTACTTCTTGAGAAGCAAATGTTTGTGCCCACCGGGTAACTTTTCATACTAGGAAGCAGGAGGTGCTGTCAAAATTGGGATCTACATCCCCCATTCTTCTCATTGCATTTTGCTTTTTTCAACTGTGGGTGAGAGACTTGCTCCCCAACGAGAACACACTCAAACATCTCCATGGAAAAAAAAAATTAATTCCTATTAAGCATGGAGTTGAAGAACAGAAACGAAATTGATTCATTGAAGACTAGAAACTTACCCGAACCATAGAAAACTGACCACGTACATGGAAGAACCAATTCATCGGATCCGAACCCGATCAATCTCAATGCTAGGGATCTCTTGGATGAGGGGCCAATAATAACCAGTGAGTTTTGAGCATCGATCTTTCAGAATCTCGCATCTTGCTATTGCCAATTCTTGGAGGGAGGGAGGGAGGCCATCCTCTGGCAAGTACCTCAACTTCGGGCAATTCACAATCTCTAACTCTTTGAGAGAGGAGAGATGGTGGCGAAGACCGCTTGATAGTCTTTCCACATTCCTCATTTTTTTAATCGAAAGAGAGGTTAGAGAGGAAGGAAAGAGAAAACTCCACACATCCTCTTCCTCCTCTGAAGGAAAACACACCTTCTCTCCCTCCTCTCCCTCCTCTCCCATGCTCCTTCCGTCAATTGTCAGAGTCTGGAGAGATGTGAGCATGGGTAAGCCCCATTCTCTTACTGGCTGCTTCAGATTCTCACACCCTTCAATTCTAAGGTACTGCAAATTGGGAGGGAAACCTCCTTTGGGGAAGCATTTGATATTTTGGCAATTATAAATATATAGGTACCATAAGGATGTAAGATGACGCCACTGATTTGGTAGAGACTTTATCTTCGGACAATTCCAAAGTGTAAGTTTCAACAGGGTGATGGGAAGGGGAGGGAAGTTTTCTATCTCCAATGCTGGACACTCCCTTATTTCCAATTCGTTGAGATTGTTACAGCTGCCAATAGACTTTATCTTCGGACAATTAACAAGTTCAAGAGTCGATAGGGTGAGGGGAAGGGGAGGGAAGTTCTCTATCTCAAGTGCTGGACAGTTATCTATTTCCAAACGAGTGAGATGGGTGAGCATGTGAAGACACTGTGGTAGACTTCTCAGATTCTCACACCCGTCAATAGTCAAAGAATTCAGCGATTCTATGGCGACCTCTTCCAGCGACTCCACTCCCTTGCACTCGTAAATAGTTAGTGTTTTTAGAGCAGTAAGTCTACTCTTGGTAAAGGGAAAGGATGTCAGAGAATCACATTTACCTATCCGCAAAAAATCAAGTTGAGATATCGGGATGTTGCTGGGGTCATATTGAGGAATGGTTAGTCCTATGAGTTTTGGACACTCATGAATAACCACATAAACGAGTGTGTACATCTTGTTCGGAAGCTTTTCTAAACTCATGCAATTACTCAATGCCATCCTTTCAAGGTTACATGGCAGCTCTATTTCTCCTTCTCCTACCACAAAAGATGTGAATCGGGGACAGCTTTCAATGTCTAATTCCTGGAGGCAAGTGAGATTTAGCATTTCATTTCCATCTTGCCACAAGTATGTTAGTTTGTCACACCGTCCTATATAAAGCTCCTTTAACTTGACCAAGCAGCTCATAAACCCATGATCAAGGCAAACGAGCTCGGCAAGATTTTTAATTCTAAGAATGGTCAAAGAAGTTAGGTTGACAAAGCTCTTTAAGATCTCCTTGTTACAATTTTCAAGGTATAACTTACGAAGAGATGGAAGACAAACCACACTGGTTGATTTATTCAATTGCGGGCATGAATGAATTTCAAGCTTCGTGAGACAATCAAGTTGACAAGGCAATGTCCCGACCAGCGAAGGACAGCCCCGAACAACAAGATGCTGAAGACAGGGCAATGGGACTTCTTCTTTCTTGCCCCCGACATAACGAGACCAATCATTCCATGCCAACATCTCTTCGAACTTCACAGTGGTTAAAGATGGAAAAGGCCTTTTACCTCCGTAAAATTCAGAGCCTATCATTCTTACTGCATGCAGACCTTCAAGAGATAATTCCTTAAGTGAAGGTAGTTGTCCAAGCGGGGGCATCGATATAACATTAGGACAGCCTCGCAAGCACAAAGACACTATCTTAGGATAGGATGAACGATCTAACCATGACGGGAATATTGCACCACCATAGTTCAAAATAGTGAGATTTTCAAGATTAGTGTGAGGTCGCAGAGAGTCAAGCACCAGTGCTTCATGCTCATGGTTTCGGAGATTTCCCAATTGTTCATCCCAATGCAACGATAAATTGGTAAGGCCTCGCTTTCGAAACAAATTAGCATCAATTGCCTCTCTAACTTCTTCCACCTTTTGCAATTCTGATATAAATAATTCTCCTTGAAGATGAGGCAAGGTCTTTAACTCCTCTAACCGATACCCTTTTTCTGGTCCCACCACAAACTTGGACAAGGTCGTAAGATTCTTTAAATTACTGATACCCAATGGCATCTCTTTTAGACTCCTTGTATCTCTAATGTCAAGAAACTGTAAGCTGACCAACTTTGTGATACCTTGAGGCAACTTTGAAAGGTTTTGACAACCTCTTAAGATCAAAGCTTGTAATTTGCACAAGCAGACAATTGACTCAGGTAGCCTTTCGATATTAGTGTATGAGAAATTGAGATATCGTAGATGTTTTAAATCACCTACACAATTCGGTACCTCTACAATGTCACAACGATATAACGAGAACACCCTCAAGTACTTCAAGTTTGTTAGCAAGTCATGCAGCACCTTGTTGGAAATAGAGAAAGAGCCCCCACTAGATCCAGCACTCACCAGAATTAAACTTCTTAGTGCCTTCATTTCGTGGTATGATCTCAAGCATTTTGATGTAACATACCACGATGAGAAGAATTGTGCATAAAGGGTTTTTTCAAGAGATGATGCATCATGTTCATTACCTGCCTGTTGAGACTCCCCTGAGCTAAAGCAAGTACCACCTGCAATTGACTTTGCTAGATCATTCAAAAGATCATGCATAAAAAACTTAGATGCGTCGACACTTGATTGTAGAAGGAATGATCTAGATACCAACTCATCGAAGTGCTTCCGTCCCAATTTCAAGATATTCTCATTTGCTTCTTGTCCATCTAAAAAGCCTTGTGCGATCCATAAGAGTATCAGCTCATCCCTCACAATTTCGTAATCCTTGGGAAATACTGCACAATAAGCAAAACATCTCTTCAAATAAGAAGGAAGATGGACATAGCTCAATTTTAAAACTGGAAGAACCTCATCATTCTCTGCCGTCGGAAGATCCCATATACTTTTATTTAAGATATCTTCCCATTCATCGGGATTCCTTTTAGTACGTAGGACACCGCCCAACATTTTCGCTGCCAAAGGTAAACCTTTACATCTTTCAGCTATTTTCTTGCCTATTTTTTCAAAATCCGGGTGGCTCTCGAAATTTGTTGGTCCAAGAGCATGATATGCTAATAAGCTTGTACAATTATCAAGGGAAAATTCCTTCAAGGGATACGGCGAAGCTCTTGTTATGGAAACAACAGTAAGGTTGCGAGTCGTGACAATGATCTTACTTCCCTTAGCCCCCACTTCAAATGGCTTTAAGAGGGTAGTCCATTTTTCATACTTCTCATTCCAGATATCATCTAAAACCACAAGAAACTTCTTCCCGGATAGATTGTCCTTCAACTTAACTTGAAGCTCGTTAAGATCTTCACCCTCGCAGGACAACCCGGTGATTGACCGCAAAATAGTCTTTGTTATGTCAAGAATATCAAAAACATCTGACACACAAACCCATGCTCTCCTCTCGAAACACCTATTCACTCTGGCATCATTATATAGTCGCTGAGCCAATGCCGTCTTTCCAACACCGCCCATCCCAACTATGGGGACTATGCTTAGTGCGGCATCATAATTTTCGACCTCACGGATCAATATTTCGAGTATCTGTGCTTCTTCCTTCTCCCTGCCGAAAAACTGAGGCTCCAGTAGAGAAGTGCTAGGATCCCTTTTATAGGTGTAGTTGGATCTATCCACAACGTTCTCTCTCAAGCTTAAACAAGCCTTCTCCGTGACAATCGCTCTCAACCTGCCATTGATCTCTTGTACCTTGGTTTCAAACTCGAGCCATCGTGGGTTTGGATTTGATCCAAAGGAATTATATAGGCCAAAGAAAGAGAACTTCCCTTTCACCTGACCTTTGCTTGTGCTGGATTCTGCCTTCGACTTAGCCTGAGCGGCTTCGATCGTGAACTCATCGAGCAAGTCTTCCATGTCATAGGCCAAGTCCCTAACATTGTCCAGCCACAGCTTCACTGGAGGGTTACCCCTGAGTTGCTTGTCCTCTGCATCAGCCAGCACTGCATTAATTGTGACCAACATCTCCTTCTGCTCAGGCAGGGCGGTGCTGATTCCTTCGCTTTGTGCATAGCCCAATGTGTGAGAAGCCAACTTGTCGAAAAGGACCTGAAAGAAGGAACCCAAGAAGCAACCCAAAACGATCTCTCCAATGGCCATGGGTGAATCGGTCACTGTAGAGAATAGCAAAGGTGTCATGGAGAATCAAAGTAAAGATGAAGTAATGGAGAGAGAAAACTACGAAGTCCAGGAAGACCAAGACGTTCACTTACCAAAAAGATTAAAAAAAGACCAAGATTTTCAAGGGATGCACACCAAAGGTTAGACAAATCAAAATAAAATAATTTTTGTCCAAAAGTGCTTATTTCGTCAATTATTTTACTTTTTCTTCAGATCAACACTTTTCTTGTGGGCATCCAAAACAAAGGATAAAAGGTGATTTTTCTACATATGACCAATTTAGAGCGCACGAGTATATTCGTCAAAAACTTCATTGCTTACAAGTGTTTTGTTGGCTTTTCTACTTTATTGGTGAATATGCGATCAATGTAGGCTACGTGGTGGTTATAGTGCTGAAAATTCACATATGTTTAAGATATAAGAAGATTATCGATTCCTCCTTCAATGCGAATGAGCATGTAAAGTCATCAAAGATGGCTAACTTGGTCAACTCAATAAGGAGAACAAAGCACATACTTCGGGCTAAACAAGAAAAAGGATTAGGCACACCAACTCATCCATTATGCAGGTTGCTTTATCTTACTCTGGAAATAGTGAACCAGTTAAATATCACCCACTGACAATATATAATCTACTTCAAAGTATACTTTACGCTTCACACTAATAAACAGGAAAATCATGTTAAAAAAGATTGCGATTCTCCTCCCATCCCTGATCATTTACTTCTACCTCAACACCCTTCAGCAGATGATTGCTGCCCAACAAATATAAGAGAGTTCTTTTAGGAGTCTACAATATAAAATGAAAACTTGGGCTTTTTAGTATCGAACAATATGCGATGTTTGTTTGATACGAGGTTAATGCACATTATAAAAGATGAACAATCTCAAAAACTTTTCTGACGTAGAAATACCTTTTTTTCTAACAAAACACGAGTCTAACGCCAAACAACTAACGACTTTACTTGACTCGAATCTGGGTATGGAATCCTATCATTTTTTTATATGTTTCAAGCATTGAAATGCCCCAGTTTGATGGAAAACAAATGTAACATCAATGCAGCATATCTCTATATGTTCACATGACTAAATCACTACCGAAAAGAGATCGAAATCCTCACATTCCAAATGTGAACAATAGCGACCAGCAAACACCCTCATTATGTTCAAGGCTGGAAACGATGACAATTTGATGAGAAATCAATATCCATACATGTCCATCTCGCTATGCGTGTTTATGCACTTCAAGGACTGTGTATATAACATCATACGCATGTCATTCGTACCAGAACTTCTCATGTCCAGCAGCATAGATGAATAATACCATGTACATCTTCCAAAGCGAGCTCAATGTCAGTTGTCACAGCAAATGCACACATGAACAGCGAACATCAAACGCACATGACCAGCAGTTGATATACCAAAAGCACACGTAAACAGCGAGAAACACAGCATGCCTATACGTCTAAATTTGTTCACATTTCAATCAACTGCATACGGGAAACGCAATAAGACACGACCAGTGCAATTTCAATTGGACATCAAAACGTTCGTAAACAGAATGGAATAGGAATTAACTATCCATGATTGAGTCAGGAATTCTGTCGAACAGGTAGAACACCTGTCGGTTGAAGAACTCATATGCCATATTCAAGCAGCGATTCATTTCCATCATTACTATCAGCAACAACCAAGGTCCAGAACATCAACGGAATC